>JAUPFT010000016.1:11037605-11647605 GCA_036936625.1 Parnassius smintheus behrii | reverse complement strand
CATGATCATCGCCATCATCATCGTTATAGTCATCGTTATAGTTATCGTCATCGTCATCGTCATCGTCATAATCATCGTCATCGTTATCATCATCTTCATCGTCATCGTCATCATCATTGTCGGTTCTAGGAATGCACTTAATTCATCGTCAGCCACTTAACACGTCATTATTGTAATCGTCATCGTCATCATCATCGTTATAGTCATCGTCATAGTTATTCTCATCATCATCGTCTTCGTCAACATCATCGTCATCTTCATTATCATCATTATCGTCATCATTATCGTCATCGTCATCGTCATCGTCATCGTCATCATTATCGTCATCGTCATCGTCATCGTCATCATCATCGTCATCGTCTTTGTCAACATCATCGTCATCGTCATCGTCATCATCATCGTCATCATTGTCGTCATTGCCATCGTCATCGTCATCGTCATCATCATCGTCTCCGTCAACATCATCGTAATCGTCATTGTCATCGTTATCATCATCGTCTTTATCATCGTAATCATCATCGTCAACGTCTTCGTCATCATCATCGTCTCCGTCAACATCATTGTCATCTTCATCGTCATCATCATCGACATCGTCATCGTCATCGTCATCATCATCGTCATCATTATCGTCATCGTCATCATCATCGTCGTCGTCATCCTCAATCTCATTGTCATCGTCATCATCATCCTCATTATCATCGTAATCATCATCGTCAATGTCATCGTCATCATCATCGTCACAGTCTTTATCATCATCATCGTCATCATCATCGTCATGATCATCGTCATCATCATCGTTATAGTCATCGTAATAGTTCGCGGGGCGCGGGGTGCCGGCCCCACTAATATGCGGAGTAGCGCCGCTTGGTTTCTACGAATTAGTACGCGCCCAGCACTTCTTACACTTACCAAAGTATTAGAATTTAAGCAAACTACTATTTTCATTGTGTTTAAATACCATAGATAATTTTAAATAAACCATAATACATAAAAGAAACTACTCAGCAAAATTGCGGGCTTGGCACTGGGGTTGAAAATGTCAATGTCAGTGCCAGGTCCGCAAATTCGGGAATTTTTTTATTTAGCATTTTCGTACCAAAATCTTCTATAAATAGTTAAATATTTCCAAAATAACAATATTGAAACGTCCTTCATGCATATTTTACAAAAAAAAACAACGGATTTTCCTATGACGGCACCATATTCCACTTTTAAAAGACGATTATTTGAATATTTATAATTATGAAACTATGCATTAAAATTGTACTTGGACCACCGCCTTATAGTCGACAGCAACACATTGAACACGCTTCTTAGTTGACGATCGACCAATGTAATTTGTTTTTACTACACACACGCAATAAAAATTTTAGTATAGATAATATTGTTCATTAAATTTTCAGTTCAACTTTCTTAATGAGAAATAAAGTTCTTTAAACCGTATGTCTATACCTAAAGGCCTTTAGGTAAAGTGATATGATTCAGCTCGTGTAATCCTTTTCATAGAATAAATGAAACATTACCCGGCAGAAAATAATACAACATTTAATTAAAAGGTGGCTCGAGCGACAGTCGAGTAAAACAATACCTCCACATTGTTCAAAGATACCTTTGCCAACTACATTGTTGCCAGATTCATAAAATTGCTACTTTTTACGGAAATCCCAGTAAGAGATATATAATATATAAAAACGACCTTCTTTTCATGAATAACTGGCTGTATCCTACAAACGCTGCAATTATTATTTTGTCAAAAACCTAGGCTAAGTAGTAATGGGATGAATAATATAGTATTGTCATCTATAGAAAACGAACAAAAACAAACAAATATTCATACTTTTGTCAATAAAAAGGAAACAAAGTGAAGAAACGTAGAATGAAGAAACGCAGAGAAGACAAAAAACCATTATTATTTTTTTGTTAGAAACCTACGCGGCTACGTACTCATCAACTTGCTAACATCGTAATCGTATGAATGGCGTAGAAATTCATAGAATAGGAACAAATAATTACATACTCTTCCTTATATATTAAATAAAAGAATGAAATGCAAATAAAAGTAAAGTAGCAGGCTACATACAGTTTTAACCACTGAGCTCATGAATTCTATCATTCCTGAGATGGTATTTAGGTCACCAAAAAGTAAAAATAAATGGTAGCGCATGGGAGCATCCTATGCGTGTTGTTGGCCTATAATGTCTAAATGTTTCGTTCTTTATACATTCACCCCCTTATTCATAGACATTTTACACTGTCTAGCAACAAGTGTCTCACAAATGTCAATCAATGAATAAGACAAAACACAATTAAATTATTCAAGAGTTTAAATTTTTTTATGAATAAGAGTGTCAGGGTTTCTTACGACGATTCTGTTCCGCACTCAACCACGTGATCTTGATAAATCAGCAATTAAAATTTTCAGTGGCGCCAGCCGGGATCGAACTCAGTGTCTATAAAATTTTAGGCTCCAATCCCAGTAGCTATAGCTTATCACATTATTATGCAGTTCGATATTCATAACGAGTCAGATAAGCAAATTACAAACCTTTATAAAACGTCAAAATGTTTATTATCTAGCATTTACTGTAAGCTAACGGTATTACAAAAGCATTAGAGTTTGATGATTGCCACATTGTTGAAAGAATTGGAACTGTTCAGCTTAGAGCGTATTATAACACAGTACCTGGGTGTACCGAGCTTTGCTCGGTTTTAATTAAAAAAATTATGCAATTAGTTTAATTAAAATGTTCGTATTTTTAAAAAATACTTAAAAAAGGGCTTGAAATAATAGATTTTCTCACAAAAGAAGGGAACTTGAAAAAAAAAGAAAAAAATTGAACCGAAGACAGGACGCGAACGAAGGCATGACGATTTCGCGACCGCTCGATAACCACTTGAGCTATTACGATCATACGATGTCAAAAACCTTCTTATATTGTAGCAGTTTTTCATTGCCTGAATACACGGACAAAAAGACATTTTCTAAAAATAAATCCTAGCTAGATCGATTTATTGCCCCCGAAACACCCTGGACACATAATTTTATGAAAATCGTTGGAGCCGTTTCCGAGATTCCGATTATATATATACATATATACAAGAATTCTCGTTTAAAGGTATAGGTTAAAGTTAGAGAAAGTTTTATTTAGAAACATTAAATTTACTCAATATTACAATAATAATGAGGCTTGTTACTCAGCGGTTACGCATTCGCCGTATATTTACAATACGTCAGCAACTCTAGTTGGATTCCGTAGGTCATAGGTGGTATCATAGGTGATATAATAATAATAAAGGCGTAGGGAAGTGACGACCCCATCGCGCGCTGACGTAACGGTTATATGTGCAAAGGCCCGCTTGTGCACATGGCCCCACCATGAAACGGCACCGGGTCTTGGCGTCTCCCGTTAAATGACGCCCAACACCATGGATGATGGAATACGGAAGAATGCGCAAAGAGCCGCTGCCTAGAGGTCCCCAGGGCACGTCTGGAGCTGGCGCTGGACGCGAGAGGTGCTGCACGACCACCCATCGGCCCCTCGCATCCATCATCCCCACCAGCTGGCTTGGTGTCGGCAGGGTATTCGCGGACCCAGCTATCGGCACCCGCCACTGGTGCAGTACGCCGCATGCGATGGAGAATCGCAAATGAATACCAACGCATTGCGGGCATATTATGGGGCGAAAGGGGTAGAAGTTGGAGGTTTTGGCGTATCGAGCTAGGATGCATCGTCCGCTGGAGCCATCTTTAACCGTCACTGAGCAAAACCTGGCAGACCGAGTTCGGTATATCTTGCGCTCAAATATATTTGATGTCGCCGAACTCGAACGGCTACGACGTGAGGCTGTTCCCTCATCAGATGAAATGGTACGGCTGAGGATGCGGCGCCACAAATTGCAGAGCAACCCGCAAACGTGGATGCCGTCGTAAATACCCCAGTTGTGGTTGATTCAAACGATGATGGAACAGTCGCCCAGGAAATGGAATTAGAGCATATGAGGAGTACATTGGAAGAGGTGATTGTGGAAACGCGCAGTACGCCTCTCGAAAATCGACCGCAACTTCCCCGTATAGCCCTAAACAAACAGAATCGGGCTGTTTTGAGGGCTCTGAACCCAACGCTGGTGACCTATTTGGAAGCCAGCCGGGACCTTTGCGAGACGAACTCAATTCTTTTTGGCGCCGCACTGGCAGTATGCCGTATTATTGGCACCAAACTTTCCACGGCTGGACGCGCTACTGGACAAAGTAGCGCTAGCCCAGCCTGGAGAATAAGAATTGAAGAACGTATCGCAAGGGCTAGGGCCCTCATCGGCAGACTGATGTGCTTTAGGTCAGGCAATAACAGGGCAAGGATTGTGCGCACCGTCAGGATGGCATTTGCTGGGACAAATGTTAGTTTGTCCCAACCGGATATAATGCAAAAACTGACGGAGCGCATAGACGACCTGAAGCAGAGAATCGCTGCTTGGGGAAATCGGATTCGGCAATATACCGAGAGGTCGACACGGTTCATCCCGAATCGTCTCTTCCAGAGTGATCAGAAGAGGCTCTATAAATCATTGGAGCGACCAATGGTAAGTGGAACGGGCCCAGCACCGAATCAGGCCGACACTGTCGCATTCTGGCGCGGCCTGTGGTCAGAGCCCGTAAACCACAGCGAGGGCCCTTGGACGGAAGTTGTGATGAGTCAGTGTACGAGTATTACGCCTATGGACCCCGTCATCATAACGCCGGATGACGTAGCTGAGACGGTCCGCAGAGCCCCAAACTGGAAAAGTCCGGACTCAACGGGCTGCATCACTACTGGCTGAAGGGGTTCATGGTGTGTCACGCTATGCTCGCCCGTCAGTTTCAAGAGGCTCTCAACCAGAAGTCGCTCCCTAGCCTCTTCACTACTGGGATCACTCATTTGGTTCCTAAAGACCAGGTTACCACAGAACCGAGCAAATACCGCCCCATCACGTGTCTACCGACCATATACAAGACACTAACATCCATTTTGAGCGCGAGAATCACTCGTCACCTGAACTTAAATCAGGTGATGTCGCGTGCTCAAAATGGATGTCGGGGCGGTGGTCGTGGAACCAAGAAACCACTCCTCATTGACGCGGTCATTGGCAAAGTGGTGAAACGCAACCATCGGAACTTCTCCACCGCCTGAATAGACTACAGAAAGGCATTCGACTCGGTTCCCCGTACATGGCTTAAGAGGGTCCTTAAGCTGTACAAGATTGACTGTACGGTTAGAAACTTTCTCGAGCAATTTATGGGGCAGTGGAGTACGATCCTTTGTCATCTGGGTGAGTGGATGACGGCTGCGGAAAGCCGCATAAGGATAAGAAAGGGTATCTTCCAGGGTGATTGTCTGAGTCCAATCTGATTCTGCCTCTCTTTGAACCCTCTCAGTACATTACTAGAGGCCTCCGGGAGGGGATTTCAGCTTCGGAAAGGAGGTACAAAAGTGACCCACCTTTTCTATATGGATGACCTCAAGTTATTCGCCTCCAGTCGCTCCCATCTTATGGAATTGCTAAATATCACGTGTGAATTTAGCAGTTTTATTGGAATGGAGCTGGGAACGGATAAGTGTGCGGTCCTCCATGTTGAAAGGGGAAGGGTTGCTAACTCTGAGGGCATGGGCTTATCTATGCTCGTCAACTTAAGGACCCTTTCCGAGGCTGAAACATATCGATACTTGGGTATGTCACAGAACATCGGTATCGATGAGGCTGATGTGAAACAGTCACTTTGCGACGTGTTTTATGCACGCTTGACTAAAGTGCTTAACAGCCTTTTGTCCGGTGTGAATAAGACACAAGCATATAACGGTTGGGTCATGCCTGTACTCATGTATACCTTTGGCATACTTAGGTTTACTCAGACTGAACTTAATGCCCTGGATAGAAAATTCAGCACTACTATGACGTCCCGTAGTATGCATCATCCGAGATCTTCGATTATGAGGCTATATTTGCAGCGAAAATGTGGTGGGAGTGGCTTGTTAAGCGCGCTTACCATGCATAATCGCGAAATGTGAGCCTCCGTAACTACTTTCTGAGGAGATCGGATGATCCATTCTATAGGGACGTCATTTGTTGTGATAAAGGGCTTACCCCTCTATCCTTGGCCAACGAGCAATGGCAAGAACTGGCAGTTCATAGAATTTCCAACCGGGAGACTATGGAAGGAGAAGGAGCTCCACGGGAGGTTCTACAAGGCTTTCCATGAACCTTTCGTAGACACAGTCCCCTCCCTCAACTGGCTACGTTTCGGTGACCTCTTCTGGGATATCGAGGGTTTTGTCTGTGCGATACATGATCAGGTGATTAAGATCAACAACGACAACAACAACAAATAAAAGATGGCACCGTCGACATCTGTCGAGCTCGTTGCCATCCCGGTGAGTCACATAGGCATGTCATCTCCAGTTGTTCGGCGCTTTTTAACTCTGAGTACTTGCACTGGCACAACCTAGTAGCCAGAATTCTACACCAGGAGCTCGCTCTGAAATACGGTCTCGTGGACCGGAAACTGCCGTATTACAAGTACTTGCCGGAAGCCTTGCTCGAAAATGACCGCGCCAGGCTCTACCGCGACCGGGCCATCATCACAAACAGGACTACTCTTTCAAATAAGCCTGATATTGTGCTGATGGACCGGGCACGGTCAAGGATATTTTTGGTCGACATTACCATTCCGTATGACGAGAGCCTCGTGAAAGCCGAAACAGATAAGCGAACAAAATATCTGGACCTGGTTCACGAGGTGACCGACATTTGGGGTGGGCTGTCAACCGAAATTATACCTGTAGTCGGGCTAATCCCAGTCAGGCTCGCGGGTCATCTTAGGCGACTGGGACTCCGTGACGAACTGCTCCGGGCTCAAATGCAGAAGGCGGTGCTCCTCGATACTGCCCGCATTGTCCACCGGTTTCTTTCCCTTTCCCCCTAACCCTCGGCCGTTTGGTTTCCCCTGCCGAGGGCTTCCATCTGGTTGGGCCTTTATTTATTTATTTATTTTTATGTATTTATTTTATTTTATTGTTATTTATGTATATTTATCATTTTCGTTCGCAATTATATATTTATGGAACCCAACCAGATGAGAAAACTATATAGATACCCCGAGATAATAATAATAATTTATTTGATACAGACAACAAAGATCCATTAAAAATTAAATTTAAAGATTACACCTGAAATATGAATTCTTATTATTAGTTAATTAATCAAAATATTAAATATTATTATTTAGATATTAATAAAGTTGACCATCTATTAAAAATTTCACTAAATGCACAAATATTACATATTATAGTCAACAATATTGTAAAGTTTTGAATTATTATGTGCAGGGCGATCTACAACTGCTAGGACAACCTGGTAAGACAAGCAGAAAGTCGGTGGATATAGCAGATGGCCGAACATTATTCGGCAGGATAACCTCGGTACCTAACCAATTTATGTCGAAACTTGTTACCGTAAAGCGCGCGGGATTAGCACCGAACCCTGCCTCTCGCTCCCCACCACACCTGACAGTTATTGCATCATCTAGTACTAAGCAAATTGCCTACACATGCTTATGTTTTGACTATTCTTGTGATAAAAAAAATACTTCTTTGTTTTATTCCTAGCTAAAGTTATAGCATATATACGTCCCACTCCTGGGCACAGGTCTCCGCTCATTTCTGAGAGGGTTTTAGGGCAAGGAAATGTCTGCTGCGCTGCCCCAATATGTTTGTTGTTAGCTATGTTAGTTGCTAGTTAACTTCACATGTCTTCGAAATATTTTTTCTTATTTCTCAGACAAGCAGGTTTCCTCACGATGTTTTCCTTCACCGCTGAGCACGTCAATCAGCACTTAAAATTGCAATTAACAATTTCATTGCGCACTGTGAAATTTACAGCGAGCACTAACCTTCTGAGCTACCACGGCTCTCTCTTTATTCTTGGTGAAAAAGAGCTGTAAGAATTTTATTCTTAGTGAAAATTGATAATAATATGATAAAAATGACCGGCAGGAGATTTACTATTTGGACTTATTTTAGAGAAACTGACGACCAAATTAAAGTGAAATGTACTAATGTAATGTAATGTTTCTTTGTTTGATTTCAAAAATATTTTATCAAGTTTCTATTTGCCATAGAAACTTGATAAAATATTACATTAGGTTTTGTACCTTTTAAACGATTTTGGATTTAATTTTCACATATAAATAAATTGATTAGTGGTTGAACTTACCAAATAGCAATGTATTATTTCCGGGCCAATAATTTAAGGATTCGGATAACATTAAATTATTAGCCCCGAGCAAATTAATCTAGGTGAAAGGTTTCCTTCTCAACTGTCTTAATTTGAATGTTCGAATTATTTTACATTGACAAAAAATTTTAATTTAATAAAACACTTTAATTCATTAAAATTGTTGGTATAACGAATTCTCGAATGAATTTTATAATTATTAATGAGCTAGGACAAATATAAAGTGAAAAAGTAATAGAAATCTAGGCTTTATTATATTTGGGATAAAGTACCTAAGGTCTAAGGTCTCCTAGTGAAGGACCTTGAGCGTTCTGTCCTATATATTCCACGCGCTCTCGCTACAATATATCGCGTAAAAAATACGCCCAAAGTTTATTCTTTATAAAATCGAATTTTAGTGCTTGGAAAAAATTAAATACCTAGATCAAAATGTTCATTAATAACTTGCCTGTCCATTAGTGTCAATCGCAAAATAAAGTAATGCTTACTTTATGAGGAGATGCATGTTATAAATAATTATTTCGCATTTCTGTGGTTAAGTTGTAGGAAGATTGATCAAGTATATACTCCTTTAAAAAATTGGAATTGGCTTTTATAGAATCAAGATTATGTAGAAATTTAATAGATTTTTTATTAGTTGATATGTCTTTTTAATAACAGGTAGATAGTTCCTGAAAGCCTCACAAATAACGACTAGCGTGGCATTTTGCTCAAACACGCACCTTAACCCTTCAACCCTTAAGCGGACTCATGAGACCGCGGCCATATTCCGTCAAATCCCTAGCGGTCTCATGAGGTCGCACCCACCCACAGCAATGTAACCCATAAAAACTTATGTATAGAGACTACATTTCTATGAAGAAGTTTAGCATTATATAATCAATATGAAATACTATATCCTCTAATGAAATAGAAAAAACTGTAATCCTATGAATATTTATTTATAATCTACGTTCATTTCGTACGCCATTTTCACGTATTGTGTTGATTTTTGGATTTTTCTAGTGTTTTGTTAGTGTTTTAGTATAGTGTTCATGAGAGATAAGACGAATAAGTTGATCGAAATAATGTAAGAAAAAGAATTAGATGTCGTGTGCATATCGGAGACCAAACGGAAAGGCAGTGGTATTGAAGAGCTCCCTGGCGGGACGTTAGCTATATGGTCCGGAGTCCCGGAAAGCGAGAACGCCCACCAGGGAGTGGGGGTGCTTTTGTCGTCCCGGTTGGTCGATCTTATGACTGAATACAAGGTTTTGAACTCAAGACTTCTCTGGGTTCGCTTTAAACTGGGACTGACGAAGTTATTCCTTTTGGCTGTTTATGCGCTGGTAGCTTCTTCGTCCAGGGCTGAGCTGGAGGAGTTTTGGGAGAATGTAAGAGAAGTTCTAGATTTGGTTAAGGGAAAGGATAGAACTGTTGCATGTGGTGATTTGAATGGATGGGTAGGTATCGCTCGACCAGGATACGAGTCGGTGCTTCGAAAGTTTGGCGATAAAAGGGTTAATAATGCTGGCAAGCTTATACTGGTTGTATGCAAGGAAAAGGGTCTTCTTGTGACAAGCACTATGTTTAATCACAGGAAAATCCATATGTACACTAGAGAAAGAAAGAATGAGAGAAGTATGATTGACTGGTGGATGACCGACTGCGAAAACAGGTGATGGATACACGAGTGTTCAGGGGTGCTGACCTGGGAACGGATCACTATCTAGTAATTACTAGATTTAGGGGTTTGTTCGCTGGTTGGCGCTACCGGACGGCAGTAACAGAACCACAGTCGGTCTGTCGCATCCGAAGCTGGAAGCTTCAGGAAGCGGATACTAGGGACAAACATCACACGAGGGTAGCCGAAAAGCTTGACACCATCGATGGCAGGAAAGAATGTGTGGAGAGAACATGGCAGCACCTTAGGGACGGAATGGTAAGTGCAGCAGAGGAAGTATGCGGAATGACAAAAAGAGGTAGTAGTAAAAGAAGAGATGCATGGTTAAATGATGAAGTGAGAGAAGCTGTAAAAAAGAAGAAAAAAGCATGGTTTGACTATTTGGCCTCTAGTAACGATAAGCATATGAGAGAGAAGATGAAAGAAAGATATAAGCTGCAGAAAGTTCATGCGAAAACATCGATCGAGGAAGTACGTGAAAGGTGTAGAATAGAAGCGGACGAGAGGTTGTCGCACAACTTTAAGGAAAACTCCAAACTCTTCTGGAAAGAGGTTGGAAGGTCCCGGAGTGGTGCGACAGCCTTAAGAATGAACAAAGTGCTTTCGAGAACCAATGACGTCCTCTCCGAAAAATCGGACGTCATGCAGCGATTTAGTGAATTTTATAGAGAAATGTATGCGTGTCATGATCTTAGTGAAGGATCCGGGGGTAACGCCGTGACTGGCACGCCAGACAGGGACCTCGATGACACTGAGGTCATCGGCATGAAAGAGATTGAACGTGCGATTCAAAGTTTGAAATGTGGTAAGGCTGCCGGACTAGACAGAGTTACTGCTGAAATGGTCAAGTACGGTGGGCCTCGCGTCTGGGACAGCTTTCGTCTGCTGTGCAATTTGTGCTGGCGTAAAGGAGATGTCCCGGATGATTGGCCTGTGCCTTTATCAAATCCGGGATGGAAGGAAATGCCGGGATCAAATTGAGGATGGCTTATATACTGATAATTATATAAAGGTAAAGGTTCACATTTTGACTGCGGGTGCTATCGGGCGATCAGTTTGACCAGTTTAGCAATAAAGTTTACTCGAAGGTTTTGACACGTAGGATGCAAGAGACATCGGAAAGATTCTTATGGGAGGCACAATGCGGATTTAGACCTGGAAGAGGATGCACGGATCAAATGTTTTCTCTCCGCATGATCACGGAAAAGCTTCTGAGTGTTAACCAGAGGATTTTCTGTGCTTTTGTGGATTTGGAGAAAGCATTTGATAAGGTTATAAGGAAGAAAATGTGGGAACTGTTGCCGGGATATGGTGTGGATGGTCGATTGCTAAGTGACTGCACACACTTTACTATGACTGTAAAGCCTGTGTGCGGGTAGGGCATGACTTGTCACCCATGTTTGGCGTCCAAACGGGCATAAAACAGACTTACTTAAACAAAATCAATGGTGCCCTGAATGCATTAGTCAAAAGGCGAGGCATGGTGAAGAGTGCACGCCTTGCAATACATAACGCAGTGTTGGTACCGACTTTGTTATATGGCAGCGAAACCTGGGTATGCCAGAAGAAGCATAAAAGCAAGTTGAATGCAGTGGAGATGCGATCTCTTCGTAAAATGTGTGGCGTTACGATAGCCGACCGAAAGCGAAACAAAGAGATTCGCAATACGGCAGGATTGAAAGATGACCTTATCACAAAAATTGATAGGGGCGTACTCCAATGGTTTGGGCACGTTGAGCGAATGAGTGAAGACCGAATGGTGAAGAAAATATATAGAGCGAAAGTAAGAAAGTAAATATCAAAAGGTGTCGAAGTAGACCGAGACTAACTTTCGAGGACCATGTGAGCAAATTGCTCGAAAAGGGGAAGGTCAAGAGTACTCGGATACCTAGACGTGCATGTATGAAGAAGTTAATGAACCTAAAAGAAGCGAAAGAGGTATGTAAGGATCGTGACACTTGGCGATCTGTTCTCTCTGGCTACCCCGTTAGGGATTTTGCGTGAAGATAGGTAAGTAAGTAAGTCATTTATATTATAATAGCACTTTTTTACAGTTTTAATATAACAAAATATTTCAACTTGGTAAGAGAGAGACCTTGTTTGTTTTCTGGAATGGCATCGCTTTTACATTTTTACTTGATGTTTGGAGATATGTGTTTAAAGCATTTTTAATTGAATCCCATAAATTTCACTGAGATATGTTTTATATGTGCGCCCGTAACTACAGAGCCCGTATAATATAAAAGATTCCGCAAGTTCTACAAGTACCAGAAAATAATTCAATGAAGAAGGAGGTTGAATGTTCGAAAGTGATCACACAGTCTTAGCGGAACATAAGCATATTTAGACTTGACCTGAAAACACCCATTTTGTAATCGGTTGAAAAAGCAAAATCATGCAAACCAGTACCTTGCTGTACGTGTAACAAAAGACGAAGCGTACCATTGATTCGAATGCGTGGTATATGGACTACAAAGTTGGTTGCTCGCCAGCGGAAAGAAGAGCGAGGAATTAGGAGATGCGATTTGCGCGCACACTCTCCGAAATACATCCTATAGAATACTGAGAGGCTGGCTACTCTGAACTTGTGCTCAAGAACGCCAAATTGGGTTCCGGCAAGTCAAGGTCATCAAAACACCTATTAGCGTACCTCCTCACTAAGTTCAGCAATACCAGGCGATATTTTGCAGCACCAATTCATAGGTGACAGTAGTACTTCATTCACGAACGGATTCGCATTTTATATAGGATCAGAAGCTACTTGCTACTGTTCCATTCTATCCTAGCTTGATCATCTACTTTTGTTGCACTACTTTGACCATATTCTCAATTAAGCGAAAGATTGTAAAACACACTGATGAAAGTACTATTCACATTTGCATTTTTTTTATTTAACTGGCGTTACGGCTCTATCATTTCGTTCAGAATCTTCATTTTACATATATTTTCTTCACAATATGATGACGACAGCCACTCGAGTTCATAAGGTGCCCAAGCCGTCAAATTAACTTGAGGTTTATATCAACATCAAAGCACTTGTTTCGTCGTTTTCTCTAATAGTTCACACGCGCAGACACAAAATAACATCACTTTTACGAATTAAAATCCACTTCAAACCATTATTCAAGCAACAAAATGGACACGGAGCGACAGTCCGTCGACGGCCAAGTTCCCACCAAAAACTTTTACATTTGCATATTATATACCTACATTGACATAAGAAACAATCAGACGGGTAGACAGACACTGGCAAAAGAATGGAGACTAGTTGACTCATCTTGTGTAGGCCTTAAAGTCATACTTCTTCTATTTAAATCCTCGTCTAAATTTAGGAAGATTTATATCGAGTTCAAATTACAAACTGTTAAATTTGCTATTTGGTTTGTCTCGTAAATATGTCCTGATTTATAGAAACATCTGGGAGAAGCTTGTATCAAAAGGAATGCAATAAGCTTTTTTTAAAAAAGAATGTTAACTATGCTATAAACATTACTAATATTCCCCTTAACTACTCGTGGTAAGCTTAAATTGCTTGTGTTATGAGTGGTTTCGAACCCACGACCTTTTTGAGTTCGCGGTCCGTGCCCTGCCATTAGGCTACTGTCGCTTCTGAGCTTAAAAGCCTATTTCCGAACGAATTCAAACTCCCGAAGAGTCAAAGAACTACATCGTTTTTCACGAAAAATCCATGCGCTTGAAACGGATTATTTTTTCCAGAGCTGAGCATTAGTACATAAGTCAGTAAATTATACTCAACCATTTCAAAGTTACCGACCGGGATCAAATTGAGGATGGCTTATATACTGACAAGCGTTTAGCACGTATACAATAAAAGCAAAATAATTATGGTCTCATTAACGTTTATTATTATCGCTTACTCAAGTATTAATTATATCTATATATGTAGTTTCCTATTAATTTAATGAAGTGCGAGCAACTGCAGGCATTTATTACGTTGAAGTTGATTTTTATGCGTATGCGGGAACAGACAAACAAAAAAATCTGTTTTTTCACGGGATGCTAAATTTATGAGTACTACTATATATGAAAGTAAAATACTATTTATAAAAGTTAGCGATTTATAACATGTACTAACGCTATTTTATTTTATTTTATTTTATTTATTTCATTCGGGAAAACAACAGCATTGATCCGTTGCACGTAACAAAAAATTAAAAACACACCATAGTCCTTAAAGGATATCGCAAATTACTTAAAATTTATATAAATAAACATTTTCAAATTCTAGTATTAACTGATTGTGAAATAGCATGAAATAAGGCAAAAAAACAAGTTGGACCAATAGTATACTACTGGATATGTCTACTAAATATGATACACAAACCTATTTTCCATAATATTACAACAGAAACGAGAGGCTCTTTGCGGAAACGAACAAGACGTATAGTACGTTTCTCAGTTGGAATTTATTGCTCCAACTTGTCGGGAAATAACTAACCATTTAGCCCAATTTGATTAATTATATCACCTAACAACATAACACGTTACCGTCGGCACTGCGGATGCCGTCACTCTTTTACTCGAAAAATATTTACAGTTGAAATATTGTAATATTTATGAAATTGAATTCGTAATTACATTCTATCAATGTTGCTAGTCACTAAAATAAAATAATTTCTTACAAAATAAATTATATGATTTATGTGCCACTCGCCTTATCCCTTGCGTCTCTAGCGTACGGAAAAAGTTGTGGTGACTGGTTGCCATGACCCTCGGGTAACGGTACCAGGCGGGTGGCTACATCGGGCAGATGAAGACAAGAAAGAAAGCACGCCTCTTGATCCGGCTTTTCCTAAGTAGGAACAACGGAGAATTGGCTCCTTCTGAAGAGGGGCTGCCGTCACTGATGGTGCCTTAGACGTGTGCGAAACCACTCCCGTGATCCTGTCAATTTACGACGAAAATAGAACACCAACCCCGACCCTACCGACCTTCACCCCACATTTCTTCGTGAAAGTATTGATGCTCTACCATTTGCACTAACAAAAAGTTGTTAATAAAAATGTTTTATTATTAATTAGTATTTATTTGTACTAACAAATGGTAGAGCATCAATACTTTCACGAGGAAATGTGGGGTGAAGGTCGGTAGGGACGGGGTTGGTGTTCTATTTTCGTCGTAAATTGACAGGGTCACGGGAGTGCTTTCGCACACGTCTAAACCTTTGCTCGTTAGTAAGCTAAATATTTTCCATAATTCAGAATTTTAATGACTTATTTAAGGTTATATTATTAGAAACTTTAATATTCTGATAACTCGTATTTTTATCTTGTAGCTCAGAAAGTACCTTAATAAAACGAATAAAACGTATTAACATATTGATTTTGATACATAGGAATGTTAACAACTTTTTAGATAAATAAACTTTAGTAAGAAATAGTAGGCCGTGTAGTGGCGGCGTGGGTGTCGTAAAAGGCGACACAGGCAGGAGATGGGCAGCAGTGTCCTTCTAACAATAACTTAAAATAATTGCGGTTGCCAAACGTGGCAACTATGGCAAATATCCCCGCTGTAAGATAAGCTATGTGGGAGATCTATGTTTACTATGACTGCGACTTTAAAAGGCTGTAGCGGTAACTGTAAGAGTTAGGATGCTTTCAAAGAGCTTAATGGTGCAGACCGACTTAATCCAATAAATAATGAATCCAATACTATACAACTAGAGTATAGAGTATGGGAATCTAAATCGTTTATTTCGAGAATCATAGACCGCGTTACGTAGAATGACGGTTACATATATAATCCTATTCAAATATGTACTGCTCTGTGGGCATACTAAGTATAATATTTTGTGTCTCCATTCATCAATCCTCCCATTACAGGATATAAAAGTCTACTGCTGAACATTGGCCTTAGAATTTTGCCATAATGCTACCCGACGGGTTGGCAAATGCAGTTATTTTGTAATTTTGAGTTGTTATAAGGAAAATCGTTTTCCCCTGTCACACTTAACGATATCCATGGAATGATATGGGGCAGGGTATATTCTTACACTGTTAATAAGTATTTATTAAAGTACCTACGGTATGTATTTTTATTATATGTAGGGCGGTATTACCTTAAATAAACCTATTAACTGATGTAGAGCGACAGTAAGAACAGTGTTGATATTAAATTGTAATCTTTTCATGTCTGCCTTTTGTACAACATTATATTATTGTTTTTTATTAATTTTTCTAGACTATTCCGTTAACATCCTGTATCTTCCATATTATTTATTATCTAACGTTAAATCAAGTGCTCTTTTCGGTAAGATAGGCAGAAAACCTGGCATATTTGTAAACTGGTCGCGTGCGGTTGTTAAGGTTGTTGTGTATGAGGAGCGGAAACAAAAACGGATACTTTTTTATTCAATATAGGTTATAAATAATCCTTATTGAAAGTCCCTCTTTTTTATTTACAACTGGTTCGGTAAAAATCCTCGGTCCTGGGAAGAACCAGCCAGCATACATGATTAAAGCTGTTATTTAAAAATAACCTTGTGTTTGTTACACAATCAACAACAAATTAGAAAAAGCTTACGGATTATTAACATTTATAAATTCCTTAATATTATAATAACCCTTGTTGTACAAACTTAGTTTAGTAAATTATTGAACTTTGTGAAGGCCAAAGTTTGCATATTTTCTGGGATTTTGTTGTAAAGTGTATACTAGGACTTGGTGTACAACAAGTACTACTATCTTTTGTCTGTTCCCAGTATTTATAGAATGAATGTTACTTATTTTGTAAAACTACATTTATTTTTGTGTAATGTGTGTGATTAAATTTTCATAAATGTATTGAGAGGTCAAAGTTAATATAATATTTATCCTTAAATTTTTGTCTCAGCAACTCTTTAGGTTTTAAATCACAGATTGCTCTTATATCCATCTTCTATAATACAAATATAATTTCAGTGTCAGTCGCGTGTCCCCATAGCAAAATGCCATACGACAGTATGCTATGGAAATAGCTAAAGTAAACTACAAAAGCTGTTTTAGCTGTTGCTAAAAACTAGTAAGATTTCTAGTCTTATTATTTTCTGATGATACTTGATTAATTTTCAAATTAAAATAGGTATTATTAAAATATTACGAAGAAAATAATGCTTTACCTAAATTAGTAAAGTGGTTAATTGTTAATAATTTCCATTTAAATGCCCCTAAAACTAAAAGTATGAAATTTGTAACACGAAAATTTTCGTGTACTTTATTTTAGCATATTTATGTTATTAAATTCGATGAACGGACATCAGTGCACCATCTAACGTCATTAGTGCGAAGTAACTAGGAACGTATATTGACGAATCGAGCTAGCTAATTGCATGCAATTGACCTTTCGTGTTAGTTCGAAATCCTACCACGGATCGACGGTGGCGCGTAGCTCAAGGGAGGCCTAGTTTCTTTTTGGAGCGAGCCGTTGTAATGATCGGACACGCACATACAGAATGGGTCCCACATATATGCAATAAATGAAACCACAAGTAATACTAGTCCGTAGAAGTGTAGAAAAATTAAATATTAAATTAAAACCCGTAAAATAAAAAAGTGAAATTTTCAAACAAAATAAATATTAAAATAAATTCAGTAAAAGTGAACACTCTGTTTAGACAACGTACCTTGACCTCTTGGAAGAGTGACAACGTTGCACGCGGGTGGCACGCCGACAAAAGACGCCGCTGTCGATATGTCGCAATACCAATAGTTTGCACTGCGTGGCAACGTCGCTTTTTAATGTTCAAGGATTCATTCAAGTTCATTGAATCATTGACTTAGTGACCCAATTCTATAGAGTGTTCAAATTTGCTTAAAATTAAAACTCTACTTTTTGACCTAATTACTGGACCGATTTCGTTCATTTTTTGTATATCGTCAGCAAAGGCGATAACAAGTATATGGTTTCATTTATTGCATATATGTGGGACCCATTCTGTATATAATTTTTGAATCGAAACGCTGGAACATGAATTTAAAGTGACGAGTACTTGGGCGTACGGCCCCTTAAACACAATGTCTACAGGCAGTTTAATGTGTTGAAACACATCATCCCATAAATTGGGTCCTTAATCCTTACTTTGAGTATGGTCTATTATCAAGTTTAATTATGTGAACGAGGCGAGACAGCTTCAACTGGTGGCTATATTGGGACTGGGCGGCATGGAGACCGCGACCGGAATACACCTGGAGGACATCTGTTACCTCACTGCTTCGCGGGATTGACCATAAACAGTGTAATATTGTGTAATCCACCAGGTTTGTCAAAACCTCAGTTCCCAGTGTATTTTAAAGTGACAACTTGATATTTAGAGCTATCCGTACGAACTTTAGAAGGAAATAAACTACCTTTTGTCTGTATATGTATCTTTGGATTTTCATTTACTAATCATCCAACCACAGGCGCCCTGGGATACTTTTATTTTGATACTCTTAACTCTCCGATGACCATAGCCGGTGAGTAACGACCTAAAAAGTGTTATAAATTCATAACTCTAAATGTTAAACATCTAAATACCAATGTAATTTTAAATGGTGAGAAGCTGAGTTTTGTCGATACCACTATTTTTCTTCGAATCACACTAGACGCAAAGCTTCAATGGGACCCACATATATCAGAACTAGCAAGCATACTTAGTTCTGCAGCATATGCTGTGAAGAAGACTAGAAATCATACCAGTGTTGAAACAGCTTTACTAGTTTAATTTAGCTATCTCCATAGCGTACTGTCGTATGGTACTTTACTACATGGACACGCGACTGACACTAAAACTATATTTAATAGTAGAGGGGCATAAGAGCCACTAAAATAGTGTACTGTTAAATAATTAATAGTTTATAACAAAGTAGTAACTACATTCAGCATTTATAGATATTTTAAGATTAATGAAAAATCCTTTTAGTAGTTCCGGCTAAACATATTGCACAGATAAACAAACATTGTGTTGGGACTATTTTTACATGTATTGGACAAATTAGTGAATGTGGCGGCGCCGCAAGCGAAACACACAGAAGCTTAAATCACGCTATCAAAATTCCGAATCATAAACAGTATATATAGAACACCTCCGAACTATCACACGAAGTGTTTGCCGCTCCCCGGGCAGAACACCTTGCCCGGCGGGAGATCTCCCCTTTTCCTTCCATGGCCACAGTGAATATACATTCCAAACGTCATTACAGTAATTAAAGAAATA
The DNA here is from genome assembly GCA_036936625.1 of Parnassius smintheus behrii. NCBI lineage: Eukaryota > Metazoa > Arthropoda > Insecta > Lepidoptera > Papilionidae > Parnassius > Parnassius smintheus. The sequence goes on along the minus strand of JAUPFT010000016.1, from coordinate 11,628,484 downwards.
TGATTAAAGCCAAGATGACAAAAGGATAATATGTCCATATATAATATTACCTATACACACTACATGGTAAGAACGATGATTTAAACTGGTTGTGTAAAAAAAAGGTAAAATGCCACTGCATTTATTATTGTAAGTCATTATTTCCAAAATAGTTTCTTAAAAGTACAATAGACAGAGAGATAGCCCTTTTTTTAAGACTGTTTTAATGTTTTGATTGATTAGTGAGTATATATAGACATACGCCGTAAATTACATTCAAACCTAATACTTTGTTATAACCTAACTGGGTATTAACATACCTATTTATAAAATAATCAATACATCAACACCTATTTATAAATAATATCACTGTATTTATTACAGACATATTTATTGCACGGACAAGTATTGTGTGGGAACTTTTTTTGTATATGTATTGATCTATTTAAGTCTAGTAATGCAAAGAGTGCTAAATATTATGCGAGACATTTTAAACTGATTATGTAAGGATGAAGAAACATTATGTTTAAGGTTACTATATTTCATCAGTTTATTATTATTAATTATTATCATAAAGCACCACAGACAGGCGCAGTGTGTGAATTTTTTTATGAAATGTATCAACAGATTATTAATCTTACCCTAAAACACCATACAAGCGAAAATGACTAGTTGGCATGTTTATATATGTTAAGATGAAGAAAAAAAACATATTAAAATATTTTTCTTATAGGCAGCACAGAGCGACAAGAACAGTGTGGGGACTATATAAATCACAAAAATTATTATCAGCAAAAATAACTTGACAACATATCCGTTTATGATTTTTTTTAGTAAAAAGAATATTAGTAATCCTATTAATTAACTTTACTAATATTCCCTTTAACCACTCCTGGTAAGCTGAAAATGCTTGTGTTAGGAGTGGTGTAATTAATCACAAGGGCATATTCAACAATAAAAGATATGAGATAAGACTGTTGTTTTCAACATCCTTATACCAGGCGGTCCCATAACGAACTGGCCTGATATAGTTCAACGCGACATGTCGCTACATGTTGTGTTGCATTAAATAGTACATTTATCGTGCACTTAATATAAGAAACATGCATCGACATGAAATGCTTAGTCTTAGTTTTAACAGGCATTTGAATAACGAGAGTCGCGTATTTTTTCAAAATGTCGAAAACTGAGTATCGAAGTGTCATAAAGCTTCTGTTTAAAGAAGGTTTATCCCCTGCCCAAATAAAAGAACGATTGGATGACGTGTATAAGGAGTCTGCCCAATCCTATAGCACAGTGAAAAATTGGGTGAAAGAGTTTCGCCTCGGGAGAGAAACCGTCGATGACTTTGGCCACGACGGTCGACCTGTGGAAGTGCTCACTCCCGAAACGATTGCTCTTATCGAAGAGGAGGTTCTGAGTGACCGCCGTTTGAAGATTAGAGAATTGCAACAAGGCTTGGGCTCTCTAAGAGTACCATTCATCGTGCGATCCATGAACATCTTCACATGAAAAAAGTGAGTGCAAGATGGGTACCGAAACTTCTTTCAGCGGTACAGAGACAGGAAAGAGTGCGCTGCGCTTCGGAGTTTTTGGATCTTTGTGGCGAAAATCCAAAGACTGTGATCGAGCGGCTAGTGACTGGTGATGAAACTATGATCTTGTATTATGATCCACAAAGCAAGAGCGAGTCAATGGAATGGCGTTATAAGGGTGAAAAGCCCCCTAGAAAGGCAAAGGTGCAACAATCGACTAAAAAACTGATGTACACAATATTTTGCTATTTTCAAGGCATTTTGATGGTGGATTTTAAAGAACGTAATACAGTCGTGAACGGCGAATATTATGCTTCTTTAATATATAAATTACGAGACAATATAAAGGAAAAACGAAGAGGCAAGCTGTCTAAAGGTGTCCTGTTACTCCATGATAACGCCCCTGTTCATACCGCTGGTGTTTAGAAGGATGCAGTTCATCAATGCGGGTTCACAGAAGTTCAACATCCACCTTACAGTCCAGGCATGGCCCCGTCCGACTATTATTTATTTCCAAATTTAAAGCGGGACTTAAGAGGAAGAAAATTTTCAAACGTTGAAGAGTTGCAGGCGGCCGTCTTCAGTCATTTTGAGGATAAAAAAATGTGATTATTTTTATAAAGGTTTAGAGATGTTGATTCACAGATGTCAGAAGTGTGTTAGTATTCATGGTGATTATATTGAAAAATAAAATTGGTTTCGTTTCATTTCCTTCATTGGTTCATAGTTAGGCCAATTCATTATGAGACCGCCTGCGTACTATTTACGTATATCCATATTTCTATTAATATTTTGTTTCAGCTTCGGACAGCTTACAAGCAACTCATTTATTCTAAGGGGTTCCACCTAAAAAAAGTTAATTATTATTGTATTGTCTGACCTAAAAAATAATTATTATCAATAGATTATTATTTCAATATTTATTACAATCTTGATAGCGTGTGGGGTCTATGTTTATGTATGTATTGATTAATTAGTAATTCATGTTTTCCAAAACCGCTAATGCCAAAAAATGTCCATTTATGATATTGTTAGAGATCAGAAGAACATTTTCAATTAAAAGTGATAAGACTACTGTCTTCAATGTTCATAAACTGTATTTCCTTATATTTTATCGTTTTGTTATCTCTGCTAGTGTGTTCAGTAAAATATCAGCTCCAGTTAAACAAATAAATTAATAGTTATTATGGTTTTGCAAACAACACCATTTGACTAAGTGCAAGTTTATTGACTTATTTACTTATTTTCACTGCTCCCATTAAGGATAAAAGTATTTTAGTACTTGGTAGTAGATGACAAAATAATATTCCTTTCCGCGAAGAAAACTACACAGTTTTTTTGGTGTGCTTTTAATTGAAAAACCACTTAAGAAGAGTATTACAAAAAACGCGAAATTACAAGGTTTCCTTGTTGAAATTATATATTTTTTCGTTTTTTGCTTGAAATAACAATTTTCTTGGTGATTTTCTCTACTAAAATAAGCTCAGAGCTAATTTTAGATAACTTATTTATTTATTTAGTAATAATCATTCTCCCGATGCAAGTTTAGGCCAAAACTCTGAGAGACATGATCTGGGAGCTCTAACTTGTAGATTCTATTGAATATCGACTCACAAATATCCTATACTTTAATAATGATAGAATACATTTATAGATATTATAATACATTGATACAATAAATTTTCGTTATATGGAAGTTTCACGTATTATCGACATAATGGGTCTGACCAACCAGTTTTGTTAAGGGTATCAAAGATTTTATAAAAACTACGAATTTAACGGTATTTTTATTTTTTTTTTCTACCTTAAAAGATGACTAAAGTATTGATGAGTACAATGGTGTTTTACGGTACGGGCGACCGCTTTGCTCCGCACTGCAATGTGACGTCACAATTCGACACACTCGCTCAGTCCGTTGCCTTCCCACCAGTCCGCCACCCGTATCGTTTCGAGGCGGGTGCATTTTCTATACATTAAAAATTGTCAGACAGTATTGCATTGTACTTCTGTGTACAAATTTAAGTAAAAAAAAACACCTGGCAAGCTGTTTTAATATCCAGAAAAAGGATGAAATAAGAAAAGAGTGATCAAAGGCAATAAAAAGAGCTGATCAGAGAAAAATGTACATGGGGCATGCCGCGAGCCGAAATCTAGTCGAGCAATGTTGTAGGTCTTATATTACGTACCTAGCATAAAAGCTTAATTTATTCAAATGCTGCTAGCGTTAATTTCTGTTATATCACGCTCTTTAAGGAACACGATCTAATTTAGAAATAAAAATCCGATATGAGAAGATAAATCCTGTAAATCGTGTTATACCTTTATGCGAAATTTCATCCAAATCAGTTTAGTATTACACGCATGAATGTTTGCGACCACTGCATTTTCAAAAAACAATAGGTACCAACTACCAACCTAATACCGCTATCAGTTTATTTAAAAATAAGTCAAAGTAAAACTAGTACCAAATGTGGTAGAGCCATGCTGCAGTTATATTAGTTCTATAGTTGGAGCACGAATGGGTTGGCTCGACCGGGGAAGTACCATGCTCTCACAGAATACCAGCGTAAAATAGTAGCTTAATACTGCTGTGCTTCATATGGTGAATGTAGAGAGCCAGGAGGTGCTTTTTACTTGAAATGAAGCATTCCATATTAGTCCTCAGGAGTGAACGCATATGCATTTCAATTCGTAATCATAGATGTCTACGATATAGTATTTACCATCAGCTGGACTGTATACTTTTTTGTCACCCTATCCTATAATAAAAAAACACTGACGAACTACGTAACCAACAAAATTTCTTCACGTGTCACTAGGTACTAAATAATAGTAATACAAAATTTGACAAACACAAAGTTCAAAAACTTTATTATTTAAAAAGGGTTATTACAATATTAATAAAGAATTTATGGATGATAATAACCCCTGGGAAGGGTGATCGCTACCAAGCTATTTCTAATTTGTTTTGTGTTGTTTATTGTAACATACATGAGTAAGCTTAAAAAAGGTCCTGCCGGGTTTCTTGCTGGTTCCTCCCAGGGCAGAGGTTTTTTTTGCTAACCAGTGGTAAATGAAAAAAGGGACTTTTAATAAGTATTATTTATAATCCATATTGAATAAAAAAGTTTCTTTTTTGTTTCAGTACGAGTTGATTTATACGCATTGCATATGTCGTAAGTCATGTGCAACTTCGTGGTTTAGTCAGTTAATACCTAACAATACCTGATAAGTATTATTGCGTGAGCCTACTAATCAATGGTAAAGCTGTATACTTTCTTTCTCTTATTCTTCTATTATTATATTATATTAGATCACATTATCTTTAATTAGTAACTTACCTTTGGAGCTTTATTTCATTTCTGGTGATAAAAAATCATTATTTTCCAAAAAAAATACTGCGCAACCATAAAAATATCCACTTTCAGCAGATTATCTGGCTGTCTTTTTTAAAGCCCGCTTACATTTTCCTTTTTTTTACAGCACTATACACAGTGACTATACATAATATAAATACAAATATAAGCGTACAAAAGCTAAATGTTCAATACGTTAGTTTATAATATGTAGGTAAACAACCGTATACTTCCTAGCGCGCGGTTAGTAGTTAGTAAATACTGCGCGCTCGCTGTCGAATTGTGACGTCACGTCACAGTGAACGAGTTGGTAAAAAAAATTAGCGAAACTTCAAAACGTTATAACTTCCGTATTTCCATTTCATTTAAATTTAGATGAAACAAAAACTGTTGTTATTTTCATAAACATAGCTTCAAAGCTATATAGGTTTTATTTTCAAATTATCACATGTTGGTGTGACCTATTCAAATAACGACCAAAAAAACTTCGATACAAACCCCAGTATCTCCGAAGTTCACAGCCCTTCACAAGTCCACTGTTGAACAGAGGCCTCCCCCAAGGTATGCCACAAAGTATGGTCCTGAGCCACCTGCATCCATCGACTTCCCGCATGTCTTACCAGGTCGTCACTCCATCTAGTGGAGGGTCGCCCTACACCTCGCCTACCGGTACGAGGCTGCCACTCGAGAGCCTTTTTTCCCCAACGGTTGTCGGTTCTTCGAGATATATGGCCGGCCCATTGCCACTTCAGCTTACTGATCCGTTGGGCTATGTCGGTCACTATGGTTCTACTGCGGATATCCTCATTTCTAAGTCTATCACGCAGAGAAACTCCGAGCAAAGCCCTCTCCATAGTCCGCTGAGCGACTTTGTCGTCGTCCTCATACGGCCAGCAGTGAAGGACGTTAAATTTATACCAAAATAATCATAAACATTTGTTTAAACTATACTATGGTTTTTACTTTTTAAGTCGTTACTATTATTTTTTAATTAATTAAATAAAAGTAACATACATTTCACTGAGCCGACCATCTTAATTCATTACCACACGAGCGGTTCTCGAGGTTGGACCTGTGAACTTCATTTCGCGCACTCCGTCTCGTTTCGATACTATCGTAATGTGCGTCGATTGCCGTGGCGCTGCTATTTTGTGCGTGTTAGAGCATCGTCAACTACGCCCGCAGTTTTTAATCGATAGAAGTACATATTTACTTTCGTACAGTATATTTCAATTAGTATGTAGGTCGCACATTATTATTTTACCTAATAGTTAACTCTTTATAGTTATTTTGATTGTAGCTGAGCGTTTTTAACAGTCGGAATGGGAATAATAAATACAAGTATCAATATGTCACTAAACTTAAAAAAAGAAATAATGTCCTCCCGACCGAATTTCGGTCGAGTCGGTCGGTTGGTCCGAGTTGCGCAGGACAGGATTATATGAGTTGTAGTGTATGCGCAAGCGCAGGTGCACTCTCTCTTCCCTCACTCTCATAATCCGATGGGACGGTAAACCAACACGACCGGAGAGAGATCAGGCGCAGAACCAACGGCTTTACGTGCTTTCCGAGGCACGGGGGTGATACCTCTGCCAACTTTCTGACTCCGAGCAACTACTGAGAATTTCTTGACGGAAAAACTCTGCAATTAATTTTTTGGCCCGACCCGGGATTCGAACCCAGGACCTCATGATCAGCAGTCGCATTACTACAACCACTAGACCAACGAGGCAGTCAAAAATAGAAATATCTTATCTCTGAAGAAATAATAAGGGAGAACAAAAATGTCTGCATGTTTGCCATATGGACCGGCCCAAATTATGCAGTAAAAGTACTAAAAATCTACAAAGACGACAAATTATGTATTTTGAATATGTCACTCAAGTTACAAGCGTTTTGTAAAAAGTGTGTACCGCCTGAAATTATTGACTCGAAATAAGCTCGGTCAATGCCGTTGCGGCAAATATTTTTATAATAAAAAATATAGTATTTGACTGTAACCGAGTACCGATTAAAAATATTTAAATTTTTATTAACTTATAAAATTAACTATTATAGTGGAAACGGAGGAATCTAACTCATATTACTTGCGTGCTATGAATTTTAAGGCTTTTAAGCCCCAAGCACTAAGTTAAAATAGTAAGTCGAAAATATATTAATTAATGTTCATCAAATTAATAACATGGGTAAATATTTTTAAAAATAAAGGTTTTAGGTAAATAGCAAGTACCAACGACTTGTTAGCAACGTCACTTTCAACTTATAGAATTTATGATAAAAGCATATTATTTTAACAGTTAAAATCAAAAATATTTTTTTGAAGTCAAATAAAAGACAGAACTCGTAAGTTTAGATTTTAATTTTGAGTGAGACACGTCCTTACAGTAAATTTAAAGAAGTTAATTGAGAATAAACGAAAGTGTATTGAAGAGAAGAGAAGTTATGCTATAGACAGTATTATTATTTTTCTAATTATTGTTTATGGTTGCCTGCAATACTTACCGAAATAAACATTTTGTTATAAATAAAACTCTATATAAATAAAATAACGATCTCTACCCAAATAAACTGTACATTATAAAATTTTCCTTAACATTTTAAATGAAATAAATACATTTCATGTAAGTCAAAAGAAGTAAAGATATTATTTTTATTTGCACAGATCTTTTATTTTTACAATATAACAGGCGAGTCATGCGACATAGCTAATATTAATATCTTGTGGGAGTGCTCTCAACATTGCTGCAAACAAGAAATAAAGTAAATATATTTCGTCGGAGACAATTTAGAAGAGAGTCTGTCCTAACCAAGAACAGTATACATTTATATAAATTACAGAACATAGTCCGACAATATAAAAATATTAGAGTAAACAAAATGTCAAATATTTAATTTACCAAAAGATAAAGACATCTACAAGAACAGTGCCCTATGCTTATCTGTGTAAATGATGTACATGATGACAATGATAATGATGAAGATTATATTAATAAGATAAAATTTAATAAGTTCCTATCTAAATAGATTATTTTACGAGTATGTTGATTTTTTATTAGAAAAACACACGAATTTTGCCAAGGGAGCATTTAATTTTCTCTTGGTAAGAGTAGAAATTTTAATTCATAGGAAATGTTTAAATAAGAATAGTATTTACGGATTTTAGATTTACTACTTTTATATTCATACATTGTCAAACATATGTTGCCAATTCGAAACACCAAGAAGCTCTAATTAATATGCAAATTAAGATCTCTTTATTATGTAATGATTTCGTTTAATAAATTTATTTTAACTTATTATTAATTCCTGACGTTTCGGGTGCTTTACAGTAAACATGGTCACGGGGGGGGGGGGGGGGACCGAGATGTTTGACGTCCTATAATAATGTCATAGTTAGTCCAGCTACCTTCAGTTTTTGAATATTAATTTTTGGTCCGATCTACGCAAAACAAGCTTACAGTATCTTGAAGTCTTGCAGTGGTGTGCTTGCTTTGCTTGGGATTCTGTAATTAACAAAATTAAACCCAAACCCAATAATATTGGGTTTGGGTTTAATTTTCTGTAAGCTCGTTCTACGTAGATCGAATCAAAAATATATTTAAAAACTGAAGGTAGCCGGGCTAACTACAACATTGGACGTCAAACATCTCAGCCCCCATCTCTTTATTATGATTTAAAGATATTTTTAGAGTATAATAATTTTAATATTTTATCTATAAAGTTTTAGCTGTAAATCTTATAGTTTTACTCTGTTGAATACGATGTACTGAAAAACATACATTCCGTTTCCACTTCCACATATGCCTTTATACATTCTATAATAATGTGTAAGATGTGTAAGCGATAAAAACACCGAATCTATATTTCAGACCAAAAAGGCATTGAAGCGCTGCGTATACTTCAAGTAACGCATAGCGCGTTTTTAGATTTCCGTTTTTTTTATATATTTTTTGTTACCCTGCCTTTTCGTGGCATTCAAAGCGCTTCAATTTATCGTTTTCTATGCACATAGGGTGAGATTGGAATTCTAAGCCTGTTTCAGTCTTTCCAGACCACTAAAATTTAGGACTTTTCAAGGCACAAGCGAAGCGGCGTTTTTAGGCATCCCTCATTACAACATTTCTTCCTACAGATTCAATAAATTATTATTAATAATTTAGTATACCCGTTCGATTGCTATTTTTTGTTTCATATACTATAAAATATTTGAAGAAAACCTAATCAGGTATTTCTAGTGCCATCAAAGTCAAATGTATTGGTTTGGAAAATAAATCATTATTTTCCTTGCGAGAAAAATTTATAAAAGTACTAAAGTACAGCTTACATACGTACTCAAAAACATCATATTTAAAAACAGTAGATCAAATCTCTATGAACCTGAAAAAGTACAGATATGTTGAAATTTTGACAAACACCTAAACCTTCATCTTCAATTGAGTATTAGCTTTAAGCTTCATTACTGTCTAGTACTCTGTCTGTGTTTATTACATACATTTTAGTCCTGAGTGAGTAACGAAACAGTCACTCATCATAGTACCGGCTGTTTTGTATCTGACTATCTGCTATGCCATTTCATCTTAGTCCTCATCACTCCTGCATGTAACCTTTTTATTTCTAGTTGTAAACAGTACATGGGAAAAGGGTGGTAGCGACATACGTCTCGTACATGGTGGAATATTAGCTCGTTTGTCACAGTCACTTTAAAAAATTGAAAAAAGACTTATACAAGTCCATTAATCAAAACATTATATAGAGAAATGTGGCGTAATTAATGAATGGTCATTTAACTGCGGGACATATTACGGCTATTTCAGAAAATTCAAACATATTTTGCTTAGTAAACGTCCAATGTTGTCTGAATTTAGGGACGTCTTAGGTTGAAATTTTGACAAGCTTAGAGAAATTTTCGTATTGAATAAAACTATTATTTACGGATTTTATCGCGTTTATTTACTTTAATTTATTTTTATTATTATCCCGACGTTTCGGGTGCTTTACAGCACCCATGTTCCGTTCCTACGTTTGACCCCCGATAAACCCTTGTATCCACCACTGCGCCCCTCAATCTTTCATCCACAATTATGAAATCTATCATGCTTCTATCATCACCTCTTTTTCAAGTGTACATGTGAATCCTCTTGTGGCGAAAGAAAGTATTCGTCACAAAAAGATTCTTTTCCATACATACAGTGAGGAGGCTTTCACCATTCTCATTTATACTTTCATCACCAAACGTTCCCAATATCCTTTCATAACTAAGCCTCCTCACCCCAACTCTTCCATTAAAATCTCCTAGCATAATAACATTTTCATTTCCCTTACATTTCATTAATACCATCCTTACCATTTCCCAAAACTGCTCTCGGATATGAGTGGGCTTAGACATGTCTGGGGCGTAGACCCCTAGCACAAACAACTTCTTTAAGCCCACTTTCAATCGTATCCATAGCAGTCTTGGGCTTACACATTCATACTCTTTCACACATTGCACCATTCTTTCTGATAGGATGATACCTACTCCCTGGCATGCCCGCTCGAGCTCGTCTACACCAGACCAGTATGCGGTATACATGACATGTGTAGTGACATCCTTCCCCTTCCGTTTCGTCTCATTTACACATAACAAATCTATTCCTCTATCATACATCACCTCGCATACTTCATCCATTTTATCATTCTTTGCTCCACATACATTAAACGTAGCCGTAGACGGGCCTCTGCAATCCACTTTTCGCCCCTCCGGGAGACAGAACGTGACGGGTGGCGAGCCTCGTCGCCGGTTTTCCTCCCGGAGATTCTTCGCACCCCTGCCCCATTAAAGGGGCGCCGTCGGTATAATATCGATATAATAGTGTTATCAGGATTCAGGATAACACTATTGGTCACACTGTGTATAGGAAAAAGACCCATACCAACCGATATCTAAATGGTGAATCTCACCATCATCCTTCACAGTTAGCTACCGTGGGTAAATCTTTGTTTCAGAGAGCACGAGGGATCTGTGACAGAAAACATCTGGCCGCGGAGCTTCAGCACGTCAAGCAAGTATTGCAAGACAACAAGCTTCGGGTCCCGCGCCTACGTCACAGTGAACGAGTGAAGCCGTCCACAGTCGAGCGCGCGCCTGCTCTATTACCATATGTCAGAGGATTCACGGACAATATTGGCTATATCTTGAAGTGAGCGTCCATTAAGACATACTACAAGCCGCTGAAGAAGATAAGTCAATTTTTACCATCCATCAAATGTAATATTCCTCTACAAGATGCAGGTGTGTACAAGCTAGATTGTGAATGTGGTCTCTCTTACATAGGTCAAACAAAGAGATCTATAAAAACCCGCGGAAGGAACATATAGCTGATGTGAAGCACCGACGCTCCAGGAAGTCTGCAGTCTGCGAACATGTTCAAGATCGTCCCCACCATTACATTAGATTTGATAAACCACAAATTCTTGCAAAAGAACACCGATTCCTACCAAGGATGATACGCGAGGCTATTGAAATTAAAAAAAACATCAAAATTTCAATAGAGAAGATGGTTGGGTGCTACCATCTGCTTGGGATCCTATAATTAACAAAATTAAACCCAAACCCAAGCATACAACTGCAAGTCTTCATGATACTATAAGCTCGTTTTGCGTAAATTGAACCAAAAATTAATAAAAAAAAACTGAAGGTAGCCGGACTAACTATGACATTGGGACGTCAAACATCTCAGTCCCCCCCGTGACCATGGGTGCTGTAAAGCACCCGAAACGTCGGGATAATAATAAAAATAAATTAAAGTAATTAAACGCGATAAAATCCGTAAATAATAGTTTTATTCAATGTGTAGTGTTCGCGTAAATTTAAGAAATCATTATGAAATTTTCATAATTTATCTCGCTTGTAGTGATGTATTTATAACAGGCGCTCTAGGTATTGGACCAGGGCTTATGCCCTATCCATGATGCTGATGCGCTAATCCGCGGAAATGGCATCGGTTCTTAAACTACTGATAAAAGTTATACGTTTTAATATAGAAAAATATGCATGTTAATAGTCAATTAAAATTGAAATGAATTTCTTGCTATTACAAATGCACTAAATGCAATTAGTTTTGATTTATTGTGAAACATAATTCAAAACGAAAAAAATTAATACCTACCATATTTATATCTTGAAAATTTAGCGATCCGTAAAACTGTAGAAATAAATATTTGCAATGTTTTCCATCATTCATTATTTAAGACTGATAGTAATATATTGTTCGTCAAAAATATCATTCTCACTACTAAAGAGATTAAAAAATCCTTGTCATACTATAATGAAGAAGAAAACATTGGGTACATTATCACTACTTTGCATTGAAAATGATTTGCTGAGGGAAATCAATTTTGATGACATTATCAAGGATTTTGTCATTAGAAAGCCAAGAAAATATTATTTCGGCCACTTAAGTATACCTTAGTAATTGTAACTAATTTACTTCAAATAAAATACCAGAACGAAATTATAAACTAGGACACCATTTGCTATAAAAACCACCAAAAAGTTAAATCCGGTGCTGATTGTATGGGTGGTCCCACGGAGTTTTGTTTTGTTTATTATATAATTATATTTTTATATAATGTGGTTTTACTTTCTATAAAATGAATATGGATAGTTTTAATCAAACGTTTGCGAAACACATCATAATATAAAGTAAATAATGTTTTTACCAAAAAAAAACAAAACATCAATATTACGTAGCAAAAATTTATCCAATGTTTCATTCGCTGAATTGAGCAAACGTTATACGTTCTAATAACTGAATTTACCAGAAATGTGCAACCGATATTGAATCCCAAGTAGTGCCATAAACATTGTGTCTGTGGCAAAGCGCCAAAATCTGGTGCTAGAAAATCCGACCGTGAATCGACCGCCAATTTTTTGAAACTATATTTAAAATCACTTATTTAAAATTTTATTTCAGAAATCTTGTAAACGCTTTTGTAAAAATTTATCATCAAATCTCTTTAATCCCTAAAATTTTAACTCCAGATAAGTTTAAAGGGTAACAGTTATACTAAAAGTCGTATCATGCAATAATCTGAAGACCAAAGAATGTTTTTTCTCTTTGATGTAAATCTTATCATTTTATTTTATATTTGGGATTTGCTAAAGCAACGGTACTTTTAAAGCTAAATACGTCACTGCTATTTATGATTTACGATTTATTAAAGGCGAATAAATTAATTCATAAATAAGTACTGTTTTTTTTTTTAAGAACTTCTGGATAAGGGTGGAAGGATGCAAGTGGGCAGGGAACCTTCGTACGTTCGCAAGATTTTTTTTTGTCGTTGACAATTTTTTTTTTATATTTAATTCTTACCTGTGTAAGCTTTTAATAAAATCACTTCCACATTTTTTACGTTTCTTCGTTCGAACTTATGGAAAAGGACAGTACCAAATCGCACTCACGCCTACTCTTAAATTTAAAATCAATAGAGTCATATCAAAATATGTTTATAAATGGATATACACACTAGAGTTTTTAGACGACAGTATTATTAAACGTGGTAAAAAGGACAGTACCAAATTGCACCCACACCTACTCTCAAATTTAAAATCAATAGGGCTTTTTAAAAAAAAAAATTATAAAAATGGATATACACACTAGAGTTTTTAGATGACACTTAACAATGTTAAAGTATCTTTCCTGTGCTACAATCTATAGGACAAGCCTATGTTCAACATGTAGACTTTTGATGCGCTTTAATACTGTAATGAAATAATAATAAAAAATTCAATAATAATACTTACATCAATGATCAAGACAGACATGATATAAGCATCATGAAACCCTAAAAATGTTTTTCACAGGCTATTACAAGTTCACTGCTGAATTTAGGCCTCCCCATTATCCTTCAGGCTGGAACCCACATGGATGGCCGGAGGTAGTGGCCACACCGAGTGGGTGGCCACCCGAGTGGCCTTGACGATTGTGAGTTGGTAGACTGCGGAAAGAGGGGTGCCCTCTTCCCCTACCACCGCAGCCGTGGTGTAGTCGCGGGGGAAGAGGAGTGCTATTATGACGATGTGACACACGCCCTAGCCTCCGCGACTCCTGCAGGGCCGCACCGCTGATGCGATGGTGGTGGGACGGCTATAGGGGGACGCTCGTATCTGAATAATGTTTATTCTTATTGTTAAATGAAAATAAGCAAATCTAACTATTATTTAATACACAAGTGTTTAACTCACAAAATTATGATAAAGATAAGACAAAACCACAGATCACAAAAACAAGGAAAACTAGGTTATAACGTACTTAATTTTCTCCGCACGTTCTTTCGTAGAACTTGGAGCTTAATGTAATCAAAGAAGCTCACAGCAATTTTTCGAATCTTTGAAGTTGCGTTTCTATAAGTTTTACTGTCTTTTATCGCAAAATTTTCTTATGTATAATAAGAAAATTTTGCGATAAAAGACTTTCTTATTATACATAGGAAATACTTACTTGTACTGGTGATACTGGTGTTTAACGTTAAAGCCTAATAAAGTACACAGCTGAACATAGGCCTCCCATAGATATTCTATATTTGCTATAGTTGCCACGCTTGACAAGTGGGTCGGCTACTGCAGTTTTTTTTATTCAAGCAGTGTCTTCCTAATTACAAAGCGAATAAGATGAATTGTTTTCCTCTGTCTCTTCTTACGATACCCATGGGACATTGATATGAGGATAGTTAATATTTTTACACCGTCACTACAAAGATTTATAAACTAAACATCTGATAATATCACTATCATTGTGCACCACAAGTCCACCGGTGAGCCTAAGTCTCTCATAAATATACTGCGGTGACTGATCCTGAGCAGAGTGAATTCATTGTATTTCTACATTAGGCAACAGGTTGTCATTTATTCTACCTTGAGCTTTCCGGTTCTTTTCAAACGATTGTTCCTTGATGTGATCGGCTCTTTGTTAATTCCGCTTACAAATCTGTTCAAATACGTTACGACGTATTATGATTATCCTAACTCTGTTGTGAATGTTAGATAAGGCCTGTATCTAATTTACATTAATGTAGTTTTTAATTTAAATGTTTGATTACATTATTCGTCAATCCTACGCTCATATACTTAATCTTACTAATTGAAACATGAATAAAAACAGAACAAGAAGCAACCAGCATAATAAATACCGAACCTAGCTCTCAACTGCCTCTAGCTACCAAATACGGTGGAATTTAATTGTGGGTTACAAGCAACAAGTTTTAGATAGATGTTTTACTTATGTGAAAATCTTGAGACTCTAATATAAAGGATTTTCTGCAAGATTTCACAATTACTACACAGAAAGAGAGCTTTTGTGTTCAGTGACTTCAATCTAGATTAACTAACGGTTGATAAAAACACAAAGAGATTTATACATTACGAATTCGGTTATACTATATTAAAAAGTAGAAAG
The DNA here is from genome assembly GCA_036936625.1 of Parnassius smintheus behrii. NCBI lineage: Eukaryota > Metazoa > Arthropoda > Insecta > Lepidoptera > Papilionidae > Parnassius > Parnassius smintheus. The sequence continues at coordinate 11,613,178 of JAUPFT010000016.1, read as the reverse complement.
TAGATACGCTATACAACAGCAATCATGAAAACCATTTTAAATCATGTATTTCAAACCTAAGTGATATAAGTTTTCATTTAGCTTTACATGATTCGTTCGATAAACAAATTTTAGCATTTTTTAGCATTAAGCCCAATCCTTCCGATTGATCCGACCTATCCCTACTGCAACCATTCTATTGTAGCAGTGGCGTAGCTCTACCTCGTTACAAATACATATATTGTTATTAAGACCTTTTATAATATTTTAATCTTTAGATTAAATAGTAATAAAGGTTCTCTTTAGAATTATAAAACACGTTGTTGAAAGTAATGCGTATAAAACAAAATTTTACTGTTTTAATATGAGTATACTGCAGTCGCAATTCAGTGTAGCACTAGTGCATACACCATTTGCAGAATGCTGGCTTAGAATGTATTAAAGTCATTACGAGTCAGCCACGAGCACCGCAGTGAAAAGTTTTTAATTGTGTTGTAGATGAAATGATTATGAAATGTTTGTGATATTGCGTTGTTAACTGGGTTAAATGTAACATTTTGTTTTACTGCATGATGTTATCTACAACAGAAGAAAGTTATAATACACTGTTCGTTTACTGTTGGATTAATAAAATGCTTCTAAATAAAAATATTGAAGTTTTTTTTAGTTGACCATACAGCGATTTTTTGAACTGAAAACACGGCGAAAAGAAGACCGAAATCTTGCAATAACTGCGTTTGCATGATAGTCCAGCGACAGAAGATGTCAAAACCTACAAACATTGCACTATGGTAAGTTAGTTACAGAAAATTTCTGATTTTTTTAAGAAAATGTCTCAGCGAGATATAAAACGCTTATTCCCATTCTAACCAACAGATAGTAAACGAACAACGACATTCGTATCAATATATAACCTATCGGCAACCATTCGTAGACTCAATAGCGAATAGCAAATAACGGTCCAGTCGACTCAAAAGTCTCTGGACCTAATAACCGTTTTTTTATAATCTTAAATCTGATGAGTATGTAAAAACCTCCTCCATAATAAGCATCACAGAAATGAAGAAATAGCGGGGGAAACAAACTGTATACGTTTACAATTACGTGGAACAAAGTAAAAGTTATCGTAGCTTTACTTTAAGACCCGCTTAGGACATATATTATTTAACCTATTTTAGGTAAGTACATAATACCCAAACTATTTCAGGAATATTAGAAAACTATTAGGAGCAATTTTCACTAGTACGATTCATCACTCAATCCAAAAAGGCGATTAAGAAAGGTATATAGGTACATACGTATCAGATATTGTGTGACGTTTGAAATTAAAAATATCCTATATTATATGTAATATCGATAAACACGATTAAATATTACCATCGAAATTTAATTAAGTCTGAAAATACAAACCGTCAGTTAACAACAGCACTTGAAGTCATTGACGTTTTCGGATCGTGACTCTCTACGCATTGTATATAAGTATTTGGTGATTATGAATTTTAAAAATACGAACCACAACAAAAATTTACTTGTTATTACTTATTTTAATAGATTTTGGAATGAGTTCGTAACGTTTTTATATTATCTTTTGCTTTACAACGATGTTTCTTTTGCTGTTTAACAAAGTGTAAAATATTATTTCGATAGAGCTCTTTCTGCTCTACAAAACTATGGTAGGTAATCGTCTTTTGAAGTAGTTTTATTTTAAGACTCATTAATGGACTATCCAGGAGGTAAAAAGCAACATTTTTAACACTGTTCTTCTCCGCTTTTCATTAAGGTCAAAAAGCTGCTGTAGCAACCCGGGACATTTGCAACGTTTACGGAAAAGATGTCATAAGCGAATCTACAGTACGAAAATGGTTTGCATAGTTCGAAAATGGCAATTTTCACGTCAACTACATGCCCCGCAGCGGAAGACCTTCAGAATTCGACGATGAATATCGCAAAGCACTTTTGAAGGTGTCGCGGTCACCAAACAAGTCGTGAATTGGTCGAAAAAATTAACTGCGATCATAAAACTATTCTCAATCGTCTTCTTTTAACGGGATTTGCTGAATCATTGGGAGCTGCGGTGCTTTACGAGTTTAACAAAAACAACAAAGAAAATGGCCTTTAAATTGCTTCTAAACATGTCGTCCGCCATCGAGCATCACGCGGGCATAAACAGCGCTTTATGCGTCGAATCTTCAAATATGAAACAAAAAAAGGAGTGGATGGCTCCAGAATATACGCCGAAGGATGGATAATTGGTCAGGCTTGACTCTCGGTGTCATGTCTGACCTCCATTCAAAGAAGACCGTGATCTGCGTTTGGTGGGAGGGTATGTTGCACTGGGAAATGCTCGAAAGAAATGCCACGGTCAACAAGGAGCTCTATACAGCCCAGCTACTCCGCGTAAAAGAGGCTATTCGACTGAAAAGATCCCATCGACAAAGCCAAACCATACTCTTTCACGACAACGCAAAGCCCCATGTTGCGTAAGTCATCAAATCCGCACTCCCATTTATATGGGAGATCCTTCAGCATACGCCGATTTTCTGGACCTTGCACCAACGGATTACAATCTTTTCCGCTCCCTGTTAAACCATATAAAAGGCGTTACCTTTCGACAATGAAGAGGACCTTAAAAACTCGCTCAACAAATTCTTCGATACCAGACCCCGCGATATTTGGCGGAACGGTATCAAGAAATTGGTCTCGAGGTGGGAGGAGGCCGTAAACATCAATGGCGAATACATCATTGATTAATTTATTATTATAACTAATGATTTTTGTTTAAATAAAAGTATTTGGTTAAAAGCTACGAAATTACACTCCAACCAAATACATATCAATTCTATATATATCAAGATATGGTTTATAATTGAATTGGTTGTAATTGATAGAGCTGTGGTAGCTCAGATTGTTAACGCTCGCTGTAAATATAACAGACCGCGAGTAACCCGGGTTCGATCCCCGCCGGCACCAATGAAATTGTTAATTGCAATTTTAAGTGCTGATTTACCACGTGCTCGGCGGTGAAGGAAAGCACTGTAAGGAAACCTGCATGTCTGAGGAATAAGAAAAAAAAATATTTTCGAAGACATGTGAAGTTCGCCAACACGCATTGGAGCAGCGCGGCAGACACTTCCTTGCCCTAAAATCCTCTCAAAAATGAGGGGAGGCCTGTGCCCAGCAGTGGGACATATATAGGCTGTGACTTTACTTTTATGGTTTATAATTACGAAGACCCATTCATCTTTAGTGAATCTTTACTTATTATGAACGGGTTTTTGTAACTTGTTATGTTTATGCTAATTCCATTACTGAATATAGATTGCAGAAATATCCTCATAGTGAATATGTTTTCCGTAGTTGCCACGCTGAAGAGACATTCGACTAGAAACTTGGCATTCGTAAGGGCTAAAGCCTCTGTCAACTTCTATGCTTGAATATATTAACTTCGGTGTTGAAGTTGCCCGTTTGCCATTAGATTGACGAGCTCGTTTATTACTCCATCAAAAATTATCTCTTACAGTTTCTGAATATTAAAAATAACAAATAAACTGTAAGAGTTATATAGAATATTATATTATTTTACAGCGTATTTTTATAGCCCCAACAAGCTTACGAGAAGCCCCGAGAACACCCTATACCATCCACACCATCTGGATGCTTGGCGGTCCACCACTGTACGTTTCACAAGGAGTTTTCTTCCACGTACAATCTCTCTGTGGAATAGTTTATCACCTGCGATTTTTCCGGACCGATACGACCTGGGGACCTTCAAGAAAAGAGCTTACTCCTTTCTAAAGGGCCGGCAACGCACCCGCAATTCTCCTGGTGTTGCGGTTGATCATGGGCGGCGGTAGTCACTTAACATCAGGTGAGCCGCATGCTCGTTTGCGCCCTCTTCTATAAAAAAAAAAAAACCCGAGAAGGACTATTAAAATTATTTTATCCCGTCTCGTTCTTGTGTTGGCCTATATTGTTTTTTGGCCCACTTCAGGAGTTTATATAGCGAGTAAAGTGAGTCCAATCCCACTGTTGTTAGGCAACAAAAGACAAAATATAGTTACAGATGTTATATAAATTTAAATTTTATATATATATTAATATATATATATATATATATATATATATATATATATATATATATATATATATATATATATATATATATATATATATATATATATACATATATATATATATAATAAAATAAAATAAATATAAATTTTATAACATTTTGTAACCCCGGTAGCTTTATCCAATCGAATTTAAACATACGCAGCAAACATACTTTGTTAAAAAATATTTTTCGACTAAATCATTGATTTAAACTGTCATTGAAATACACATAAAAAAATGAAAAAATTATATGATAACATTTATTTCCATTTTTTTCATTATAAACCTTGTCGTGTAACGATCAATTTGCGTCATCAATCTACGTTTACGATTTTATTTTTTTACTTTATTTTTCGGTTTTAACATTAAAGGGATATCCCCTTTAATGTTTGCTAATGGACACAGTATCAAAGCCGCTGCTGGTCAATGTCTTCCATTGCGGATACGAACGGGAACACAAGTGAGATCATGGTGTGTTAGTGTAGGTTTGTTCTCACGTTCGCAATATATACAATGTGATGTGAAATTCCAATCATTGGCATACCTTAAAACATAGAATACACTTATGATACAAATTACTATGGGATTAAAATAACGTGAAAGCTTTACACTGCAAAATAAGGGCAACTTGAAAAATCGTATTAGTTTTTTTTCCAATAACTGCAAACAACCACGAACAAAGTAGTAATAAATAATAAGTACCTGGTTGACCGAGCTTTGCTCGGTACTTTTCGCGACTGTAGACAACCGGAGACTCTTTTTACTGGAAACGAAGCATTCTATATTAGTACTGAGGGGCTACAACGTATCTGTATTTTCATTTTTAAACAAAGATAAATGTAGATCTGTCTATGGGCCACAGCATCTTCTTACCAAAGGGTGGAACTGTGTGATCATTGCTGCATTGTAACCCTTATCCATAAAAACCATGATCGCTAATAAAAAATATAAATAAACCGCAGTGCAAGCGCTAAAGCTAGCAACTAATTAAATTTACATAAGAGCGAAACAATTATGTTTGTCAACTAATTTAACTGTGTGTAAAATTAAATGCCTCAGTTAATCCAAATGGCCATATCGTTGTGGGCGTGTGTTCTGTTTGCTTTCTCGTAAACAACCATTACTATGTGACGTAGGAAGAGTCGTGTAATAACATCCACTAACGGTGCCACATCATCTCGTCCTGTGGGTGGCGTTCTTACGACGCTTCTTGGCGACAGAGGTGAAACAGGAGATGAGTATCAACGTCTTTACTATAACAACTTAAAATTATAAAACAACTGCGGTTGCCATCGCCCGGCCATGTATGCATGACAACTACAGAAAAATCCCCCTTACGAGGAAACCTTTGAGTGAAGCCTATGGTTAGCAGTAGACTTTTGTAGGCTGAAATGGATGGAAGGGTTGATAAACTAAAATTAGAATATGTTTCCATTCAATTACTAAGAGTACTTAATAATTATTATTTTAATCTATACATTAATAGGTGAAGGGAAAGCTTTGTAACCCTTATTAAGGATATTTCGCTCTCGTAGAAGTGTGATGTTCGGCATAGTTAAAGTTTATGTGAAGGAGGATGACAGAATCCTAAAAATTATATGGTTCGTCCTGCCAATGTCTGAGAGTAAGTACAATCATACATATGTTATACCTAGGCTGCACTAAAAGTATCGGCAATGAAATATTTTCACTGTTCCTATCATCAAACTCCTTGGTTTTAAAAATCAAATACCATTTATTTGTTTAAAAAAAGATTCTCGGTCTTGTCACAAGGTTTTGCCAAACTTGTTTAGTCGTTGAGAAAATGGAATTGACTCGAGAAAATTCAAGAGCGATGATTTATTATGATTTTCGAAGTGGTTTAATACAAAAACAGTGTGATGAAGCCCCATCCAAAACCGCAACTTATCGCTGGATTCCTGAATTTTAACGTGGACGTGTCAAGCTCAGTGATGATCCCCGCCAAGGTCGTCCAAAAACTGCAGTCACCCAAGAAAACGTTGATGCTGTGCGTAAGCTGAAGGAAGATCGACATGTGACATACCGCGAAGTTCAGGCTACTTTAGAGATTGGCATGAGTCAAATACAAATAATCTTGTATGAACAATTAGATGTAAAAAAGTTGTTTTCCCGATGGATACCGCATTCGGTCTGTAAAGAGCAAAAAGCGGCTCGTGTTACTAGGTGCGTCAGAACTCTCGAAAGATTCCACGCAGGATCCTCAAATGCTGTATACAACATCGTATCAGGTGACGAATCCTGGATATATGCGTACGAACCCGAAACAAAAAACCAGTCACGAGTTTGGGTGTTCGAAAATGAGTTAAAGTCAACAAAAATTGTTCGTTCACGGAGTGTTGCAAAAAAATGGTGGCCACGTTTGTCTCCAAAACCGGCCATGTTACGACTATTCCTCTTGAGAGACAAAGAACGGTTAATGCAGAATGGTATGCTAGCATTTGTTTGCCACAGGTCGTTTCTGAACTCCGTAAAGAGAACTGCAACCGCCTCATCACCTCCATCACAACAATGCGAGTTCTCACACCGCACACAGTACAAAAGAGTTTTTAGATCCGCCGTTCAGCCCCGACCTAAGCCCTAATAATTTCTATAATTTCCCCAAAATAAAGAATAAATTGCGTGGACAGAGATTTTCATCACCTGAAGAAGCTGTGGATGCCTACAAAACGGCCATTTTGGAGACTCCAACTTCCGAATGGAATGCTTGCTTCAATGATTGGTTCCATCGTATAGAAAAATGTGTCAAATTTCGCGGAGAATACTTCGAAAAGCAATAAGTACATTTTTAAATAGTAATGTTGTGTCACTTCCTTGATTCCCGAAATTTTCAGTGCCGCCCTCGTACCTCTAAGGACAATGTCAAACACTTAATAGTCTGTAGTCAAACAGTGTAGCATAGAGTGGAGATTGTCGTCAAGAAAAAAAGAATTCTTAAATGTTGCCTATAAAATAATTACTTACAGTTTTTTGTATTGTGCGGCAAAGCATACAGGCGTTTGTTTTATATTTTGTATATTATATATCTGTGTTTTATATATTTATGTGCAGTTGAAATTTAAATACAAATGGCTTAATATACAAACCTAACAATTTAATAAATTACGGTCGAATTTCGGCCATAAGGCGACTACTAGTTCAATTAAATTTGGATTTCTAACCACAATAGCTATAGCAACCCGGGTTTAATCTGACACCAATTGAAGTATTGTAATTAACAAAAATTCAGTTCTTAGTGATAATTTACTTTGTGTTCGGCAGTGAATAAGGAAGCTAGCATATCTGAGCAATAAAATATTTTGAGGACATGTAAAGTTCGCCAATTGGAGCAGTGCGGTGGAATTATTGCTCCATAACCCTCTTCGAAATAAAAGGAACCTCCTTTCATTTCATCTTCTTTATCGGTCGTATCATATATTTTACCATACCGTAAAAATCCTGCAGCTGTTACTTAATACTGAAAAATAATTTTTGCTTTTAACGCTCGAGCCACTGATTCATCATAATATTATATCCTTATTAACTGATAATGGGAATTCATCACAATTCGATTTTCAAAAGTAAATTTAATAGGAGTGGTCTGAGGAATTATTCGGATTAATCTCAGCCGCCAAATTTTATGAACGCACATCGCGGCAAAATTCTCGATGCCATCCACACCATCTGGATACTTGGCGGTCTACCACTGTACGTTTCACTAGGAGTTTCTTCTGCGTACCACATTACAGTGTAATAGTTTACCACCGACGATTTTTCCGGACCGATACAACTTAGGAACCTTCAAGAAAAGAGAGAGCTTACTCCTTTCTAAAAGGCGAGCAATGCACCTGCAATTCCCCTGGGGTTGCAGTTGTTCATGGCCGGTGGTTCACTTGACATCAGATGAGCCCTATGCTCGCTTGCACCCTCTCCTATAAAAAAAGAGTTAATATATACAAATTTGCTCTTAAGTTTTATTTAGTGCTGATTGTTAAAACATGAGATGAAATATATTCATATGATAAAATACAACGTAAACAAATAAAACTTGCAGTTGTTCGTAATGAAAAATTCTTCTTCTTCTTCTTCAATTGTTTTTTGTTTAAAACATATTTACTTGACAATTTAAAGGCACGCCTTGCCTTTTAAATATAAACCGAAAAATTAATTATATTTACATTAAATTTAAAGTATCCTTACCGTATGTTTATAGCTTTGCGCTCTTTATTGCTATTACCTGGGGCTCTTTATTGCTATTCCTTTGCGCGATATACGAGTACAACAAAACCATGACGGTGACGGAGAGCTATTTACGTGACTTTTAGTACGAGAACTAAATAGTTTATTTCTTGAAAACAACCATTTCTACACCTAAAACAGTCAAAAAAGTTAAAGTTACAGCCTATATTCATCCCACTACTGGACTACCTCCTCTCATTTCTAAGAGGTTTTTAGGGCAAGGAGATCTCCGCCACGTTGCCCCAATGCATGTTGGCGAATTTCACATGACTGTCAATTTTTTTTTCTTATTTCTTGGAAGGTTCCTCGCGATGTTTTCCTACACCACGTAGGAAAACATCGTGAGGAACGAGCACGTGGTGAATCAGCACTTAAAAGTGCAATTAACAATTTCTTTGGTGCCGGCGAGGAACGTTATTGGTGTTCGCGTACTGTGAAATTTATAGAGAGCGCTAACCTCTCTGAGCTACCACGGCTACCTCTACACCTGAATAAAGAGCAATAAGATGTTTAATTTGTTTCCACACAATGTGTTTTCCTGTTGGTACTTATTAAACAAATGGTGATAGTGTAGTAATATACCGAGAAAATTGCAAATTTGCTTTATTATTTACTTTTTCTGCTGATTGTGCTGGAAAATATTTTTTCACAGAATAAGACTTCATGGCTTCGTAGTAGAATCTTCTTACCGCAATAACACGCGTTCAAAATTAATATATTACTTCTACGGAGGTGAATTTGTTAAAAATAATAACAGTGTCTAATGCGGATGTTCAACTTGCTCTCCTGCTTACGAAATTAATCATTATCAACAATAAAAAACAATAAAAAATATAAAAAACCTATTGCTGTCCGTTAGTCTCTCTGAAACTCAATACAGTTCGAATGATCCTGGCGAAATTTTTGTGTGCATTTGAATGGGTTCCTAGATAGTTCAGATTCACATTTGGACCCGGTAGGAGGCGCTGTTTGTCGAAATCTATAAATCACAATGCAATGTCGGGACAGATCGCTAGTCGACAATAAAAGAGCGGATTGCACTATACATTCAGTATGGAGCATTTGTCTTTATCCGCACTACATTCATCAGCACTCTTAGAATGATTTTGGAGAAAACTCTCGAGCACGGCGCCTATAGTATGTACGCCTAATAAATTCCTGCGTTACTTACCATAAATTGAAATATAAAATATAACACATTTTTCGTGATGTACCGTAACATTTTACGATGTTTATAGGAACCACAGACAATATTATTTAAGAAACAAAAAAACAAAACATATGTGCTGACCTAAAAGTGTGAATAATATCAATATTAAAATATTGTTATCACATCTAAATTGAGATTTTGTAAGTTACGCTTTTTGACACTCGGCTAATATCTGAGGTCATTGTCCGTTTTTCTCAATCAATTTGGCACAAACTATACAGTAAATTTTATACTGCACAAACGAGTGGAGGTTTTTCGATCGTAACCTCTATTCCATCTCGCTACCATCACACTAAAAAATAACGCTCCGCTAGAGTTACGCAATAAAACCAAGTTTTAATAACACTTATTAGGTCGTCTCGAATATAATACTGAGTTTTTATCAAAAATATTGGCACCACACATGGTTCACCGTGTAATGACCGTATCATTTAAGATGACAGAGGTAAGCAGAAACTGATAGGCTGCAGCATCTTCGTAATAACAACTTAAAATTATCAGAAACTGTGGTTGCCAATCAGCCTGCCAAGCGTGGTTACCACGGCAAAATCCCCCCTATAATGTCTTTAATAATCTATGGGGGAGGACTACCTTCAGCAATAATCCATTATAGGATAAATAATTTTTTTTAGAAAAGTACCCTCATCTCACAGCTACTCGATCATTATATTAATTTTTCCAAGAATAGAATCCTTGACAGTGACTGATTAAATAAAGAAACTGACACAATGATCAATCTCTGCGTATAATCTACACGAATCTGAAAACTGAAAAGTTGTAGTATTAACCATTAATTAAACTTCAATGAGACACGCAAAACGAAAGCAGCCTTCATTTATTCTGAAGATTTTATTAATTTAAATTATTTCTTAAGCTCTGAATGAAGAATGCGGAATACGAATGGGTTATTTTATCGTCAAATGCCTTTTATACGCTTTTACTCAAGTTATTTTTGCATCGTCGGCGGCCGAAGCAAATGATGGTTAATGAACAGGTAAAAGGAAGGGGTAAAAAATGAACGTGAACGCAAGTGTGACGAAAATTTTTGAATATAAGAAGAAAGTAAAACGATATGTGAAATAAGAACAGAAGGGGAGTTGATCGAGCAAATAGATGAGTTTGCATATTTGGGATGCGTATTTAGCAGGGATGGGAGATATAATAAGGATATAGAACGACAAATAAAGGCAAGAAATAGAGTAATTGGGGGTCTACACTCTTTTGTGGAAAGACAAAGTTTATCAAGAAAGGTACGTACGGCAATTCACAGTGCTGTGTTAGTCTCTACTTTAACGAATCGTAGTGAAAATTGAGAGTGGCAGAAGAAGCACGAGAGTAGAATAAACGCAGTGGAAATGCGGTCATTAGGGAGTATGTTAGGGCTGAATCTGATTGACAGGGTGAGAAATTGTGTGATAAGAGAAGAATGTGGTTTGCAAGATGATGTTGTGACCGGGATTAAGAAAGGAATGCATCGGTGGTTTGGTCATGTGGAAAGAATGAATGAGGAAAGAGTTACAAAGAAAATGTATGTTGCAGAAGTGAATGGCAGAGTCGGAAAGGGACGTCCTAGGTGAAAATTTATCGACCAAATTGGCGATTTATTGAAAACGGGCCAAATTAGGAGTACCCTTAACTGACGAGCATGTATGCGTGAGTGACAAGTCGTGCCAAATGGAAGTCTCTAGTCTCTGCCTACCCCTCTGGGTGACAGGCGTGAGTTTTTACTCTACTTTTACTTAAACTCACAGAAATATTAAAAATTCTGTTCAACATACTTTATAATTACTTATATATAGATATTTCTTAAATGGTCTTTTTTGTTTAGATTTGTCCACTGACTGTAGATTTTTTTATACTGATTTTTGTACACTGTACACTGACTTGTACTTTTTTATTTGTACACTGACTGATTGGCGGATGTGAAGAACTTAATTATTTAATACTTGATTGCGGTACATTAATAGGACAGAAGATTGGAACCAAAAACTTTGATAACAAGTTAGCGATATGCCAACGATTTTATTATTTTGAATGTTACTACCCATTGCTGATTTGTGAACGCTGACGACACCCACGGAACGAAATGGGGAGATATATAATTTAACGCTATCAATCTAAGGCATACTTTAAGCTTATTAAAAGCAAAAGGGATGCTGATGAAAAATAAATGTGAGTAATAAGATGGCAACTTACAGCAATCCCCCCTATCTGTTTTTCAAGCAATTGACATTCATATTCTGACCAGGCTGTAATTAATTACTTAAGTTCATTTCGTAATGAAAACGTAACATAAGAATGTATCAAACATTCTACTGAAAATAATGTTTATATCCATTCATACTTATTCATTTCTGAGAGGTTATTTGTTGGTTGAGATATTGACTTTAATTCAAATAAAAAACAGATTATAAAAAAAATTGTTCTTTTTAAACTAGAGCCAAGAATTACGAGCCATACATCAAGACTCTAATTGAAATGTTTTTTTATGAATCTTACTTCTACTTTACTTTTTTAGTTTAATGTTATTTTAACCTCTGAAAAGTTTTTAGAGGCTATTCGGTGCTAGAGCGCTGTTAAGTATCAAAATAATATTTAGATTCATCTATTCTATGCTTTTAAATAAAATTGAGGGGTCTGTCTGAAATAACGAAAAAATTGGCGTCTATCGGCCTCCTATACAATATAAAGAAGAATGAGGTTATGATGTTTCGAGTGGGTACTTAAAAGCCAAATACAGTTCCTGCGGTGTACCTTTATGGTGTAGCACTCAAGAGAGTGTCTCAATTTAAATACCTTAGCCACATAGTTAATGAAGATTTAGATGATGATGATATTATAGAGAGGGAACGAAGAGCGTTGTCGGTCAGGTGTAACATGCTAAGAAGTGAAAATTACTCTTTTGAAGGCGTTTTGCCAATCATTCTACACATGCAGCCTATGGGTCGCAGCACGTGTAGTACGTAGCGGGCCTACAATGTTCTTCGTATGCAATATAATAATGCATTTAGGGTGTTGTGGTGGCTTCAACGATCCTGTAGTGTATCAGGCATGTTTGTTGAAGCACTAACGGATGGCTTTCAAGCTGTTCTGCGAAAAAGAACAGCTTCCCTGACGCGCAGGCTAAGAGGGAGCACCAATAGCATCCTGAGTGTTATTGTAGAGAAACCACACTGCAAGTTCCTGCAGCACTGGACACGTATACACTGAAGGGGGTCTGGTGCAGTGGGAAGTGGGCAGAGGTATATGAATTAATCAGTTATAATTAACTAATATTGTTACTAACATATTTTAGTTTATAAATTACTAACTTACTCATTTAGTTATTGTTTGCCATTAAAATTAATGAATTTTAACATTAATAATTAACGCTAGTTAGTGTTGTTACTAACATATATCAGTTTATAAGTTACTCACTGACCTATATGGATTATGATTCGAAATAAATTATTATTATTATTAAGCTCAGGTATTTATTTGAATACTACATATGAATAACCACGGAATAAAATAAATTTTACGAATATTATCGCGTTTGATTTTAACTTTTTTTAATTTCCGACGTTTCGGGCAAGTTTACCGAGGGGAGTGAGTTGTTTGACTTAGTTAACGAAGGGTACCTTCAATTTTTAATTGTTAATTGTTTTCGTTCCGATCTACGCAAAACGAACTCACAGTATCTTGTCTTGCATGTCTTGCGGTACTATGTTGGGTTTGCATTTAATTTTATTAATTATGGGATCCCAAGCAGATGGTAGCACCTAACGATCTTCACTATTGAAATCAAGATTTTTTTTAATTCAATAGCCTTGCGTGTCGCTTTCTAATCTGATATAGGTAATGGTTGGGGCGATCCTGAACGTGTCGACATAGTACAGACTAACCGGAGCATCGGTGCTTCCCGTCAGCGATATGTTCTTGTATACCGGTTTTATGGATCGGTTTGTTTGTTCTTTGTTATGGAACCTTTATTAACTTCCCGTCAGCGATATGTTCTTGTATAACGGTTTTATGGATCGGTTTGTTTGTTCTTTGTTATGGAACCTTTATTAAGTTTTAAGGTATCAAGGATCTTTTTACGTTAAATTAAATGGCAGATAAAATTTCTCGTATAGAAAAATATAATTTCCCACATAGCACATAGTGTTCGAAATAATAGAAAAAAAAACTGTGTTAAAATTGCTTTTTATATCATTGATCTTATTCCTTTGCCCTTTCATTAAATTTTCACACGGATGAAATGGCGGGTAAAAATTAGTTTTTTAAATATTTAAAAAAAGCACACGGTCCGTCACTCACCTAACTTCGGTGTATGACTACTTCGCCAAGATGTAAGTTAAAGTAAAGTTACATCTTTATAATATTTTTTTAATTAAAATTAAAGCTAAAGTTACAGCCTATATACGTCCAACAGCTGAGCACAGGCCTCCTCTCATTTCTGAGAGATTTTTAGGGCAAGAAAATGTCAATGGGCAAGGAAGTGACGACCGAGCTGCCCCAATGCGTGTTGGCGAACTTCACATGTCTTCAAAATATTTTTTCTTATTTCAAGTTCAGGTTTCTTTTGCAGGTCTACTCACGACGTTTTTCTTCACCGCCAAATACTTACTAAATCAGCACTTAAATTTACCTACTTCATTGTTGTTGGTGGGAATCGAAACGGGTTACCGGCGTACTGTAAATTTACAGCGAGCGCTTAGCTCCTGTGCTACCACGGCTTGGCTTTTGTTCATTACAGCTCATCAAAAGTTCGTTGGTGAAAATAGGCTTATGGAATATAAATTAACAAGATGCACTTATTAAGGTTTCTTTACAATGTTTTACACTACCGCAGAGCCCGTGGTAAACCAGCACTTAAAACCGCATCTCATTATTTCATTCATGGCGGCGTTCTTCGAACGTGAGCCGCTCGCGCACAATAAAATTGAAGGCAAACGACTATACTCTGAGATACCATGTGTATGAGGTTAAAGTTAAAGGAAAATTTACAGAGTTGCGTTATTTACTTTATTATACAATTCTCGACAAAATAGTTACTGTGGAAAATTGATCCATAATTCTGTCCATAATCCATAATCCATAATTCCATAATACTGGCTATTATTGTTTCAGGTTTAAGTCTCATCAATCCTGAGTTCAGAGAAGTGACTTATTCAAGATAGGTTTTCTTCAAATCCCGATCGCTTGCGTATACTCGTAGGCAATAAAAATGGATCGACCACGAAAATTTTAATTTTTTCAAGAATAGGAAATTAGTTTGATTGAAAAACATTATTACACAAAAATTTTATTCATACGCCCCGAAGTTGATCATAGCTTTATTACTAAGAAACTCATTTAGGAGAGAAAATTGTACCGCACTGCTCTAGTGTTGGCGGATATCACCCGTTTTCATAATATTTTTGACTCCTTAGATATGTAGGTTTCCTCACGATATTTCTTGAACCGGTAAATAAGGTAAATTTTCTTCATATTGCAGTCAATAATTTTAAAAGTGCCGGCGTGACTCGAACTCTTCTTGCTTGCGGGCTATGCAATTTTATGGGTTTACCTCGGCGCTTATTAAATGTGTACTCGTATATATAAAATTACCGAATACCCGGCGTGTGCTACTACGCTAGTAGAAGAAATACATTTCGTTTATTTCTTGGGGAAAAAATGAAATATTGTTAACTTTTTTGTTTTAGTAGCCTAAAACCATCTTCGTATTTGCCTCGCCTTTCTAACGAAACCGTTTTGGGACACAAAGTCTATAAGCGAACTTCGGTAGAAACATTTTTTGTGTAGATAGATTTTAGGAGTTTTAGAACGAATATAAAGTATTTTTAATACTTTTAGAATTGTTTATATGCTGATTGTACAATTGTAAATTTTGCCTTTAACACTTTTACAGTCAAAGATTAGCCAACTGATATTCGATAACTTGATAAAAGATGAGTTCAGGAACGTATATTAAACGTATATATAAAACGAACGTATATATAAAGTATCATGAAAGTTATCATGAAAGTACAAGCAGATCTTAACGCCTAGGCCGTTTTCACTTTTTCCGAACATCAGTACACTCAATCCAAGGATAACTTAATTTATTATTGCATTTAGTTTGAAAATGTATTGGATACAATTCGATTTTTTTAATATAGCGAAAAATGTAAGAATAAGTTATTAAAACAAATATTGAGCTAAAATTTTGGGGTTATTCCATTTATCCACCCTAAAAAACCCATCCTAGGGTGGATATTCATAAACTCGTGTTCATCCCTATAGATAGTGACCCTAGGTTTCCATTCATATCAACCATTCCGATTATCCACTATGATAATCGGAATGCACTTTTTGAGTGTTGTTCCGCCTTTCCACACCAAGTACAGTTCAACAGAAAATATATTCATACTTTTACATATTATTGGTTAATTTTTAATAACCACAAACTTAAAAAAAAACCTTTTATCATTGCATTGCATTTAAACCGGATTGAACTTCCTCGATTTAAATAAGTTTTTTTAAAAATTCTACAAAATACCCAGGAAATGACCAACACTTATTTCATTATTGATTAGACATAATTGTATATCCTGTATAAATTCGTCTGTTTAATGTACATTTGCAATCGTTTTCTAAATTTCTTTGTGAAACAAAAGTATTATCGAAAAATGGGTGTATTTTTTCAATCCAAAAAACGTACTAAATTCGGATGTTTATCTTTAACTTCGTTTAAAATAATTTTATGCCTAGATTCTAATGGATTTCTGTGAGGCACTACGAATGAGTTCCAAATAATCACATGATTTTCGTCCTTGAGCCATGTCTTTTCATTGTATTTCACAAACACTGATGGTGTTTATTTATTATTTATCATTGCTGTTCAAAAAAGATTTTACAAACAGCCATTTTGTGTTACAGCAAGTCGTACATGCGAGCGAGAAAATCGGAAGTAAATAATATACGAATTGTATATTATCCAAATATCCACACTAGGGTTGGATTTCTTAGGGTGGATAAACGAAATAACCCAAATTTTGCACTCATTTTTAGTTTGAGCTTAGGATAACAATCCATGGTTTGTTTAGTGACGTCGTTCAAAAGCCGGTATGGCAAAGTTATTTTCTATGCACTCCCACGATATGGATATCAAATGAAAGGGTTTGCTGAAAAAAACACGAAAAAAACGACGTCACTCTAAATTCAATATTGTGGACAGTCAAAGAAGGCGAACTATGTTTTTATCCATCTCCGTGATACGGATATCAAATGGAATGGTTCGCTGGGAGGAATATGAACAAAACGAGTTTTTCGAAAAAATGGTATACCTACGTGCACGACTAAACGATAATACTTGGCGGAGTTGTGTCTTAATTAATATCAACCTAAACCCTGGGAAAATTCCAGCTGTGGTGAAAAAAAATGGCCGCCATATCAATTTTAGGGAGTTATAACTTGATTAAAGTTAGATAGACAAATGTTGTAGCGACGAGGATGAACTATCAACTTTTCTGTAAAATAGGTCTGTGAATCCCGTAACAAGCTTTTATATCATATAAATTTCGTAATGTTATAAGTTGACGGGTTTGATTTAAAGTTGAAAACATTTGTTAATTGGGTTTGAAGTTGAAAATAAACTAAAAGAAGAAAATATTCTTATGTATATTTAATTTTATAAACTTGTATTTAGAAGTTTTTTTACAATTTTTTTTAAATCAAACCAAAACCGCTAATTTTGAAACTGTTATGGATTATCTATTATATATATATATATATATATATATATATATATATATATATATATATATATATATATATATATATATATATATTATATCTCTATATTATAATTATATATAAAATTATGTAAATTAGTATTTTAAAAGCAATTTATAGACATTTTAAAACCACTTCCAAATTTACAAAATGATTCCATGCATTAATTTAACGATAAGTACTTATTTAACTGAAGGAAAAAAGATAATATTATACATTTGTTAAATGACGTCGCTGTTTTAAAAACATAGAACGTATCTCGACAGCTAGCTAATTCCTAATTAAGTTATAAATATCAACGTATATTTATAATTTATAAGTACAGAATAAATTTTAATGCGACATCTTCTCTATTAACAACACCGTACATAGTTGAATGAGTAATAGAATCATCTGTCTATTATTTATCAGTCACAACATTAGGCCCAAACAAATTTTTTTATACCTTCCTTTCCCTTGCCTTTCCCTACAATTCTTGCAAATTTGTGTTTTTTCTTCTCTATTTAAAAATAGATAAGTAATACGTAAACCGTAAAATAATGTATTATAATGCAAAGACATTTCCTCCACTAAACATGTCTTTAAGTTGAGTAAAGTTTCTAAGTTATACATGAAATAGTCCGTGTGCGAAGGAGTGTAAGAAGCTTATTCTCGTGAGTATACAAACACTATAACTCTGTAACTTTGAATTGAAGGTATAAAAGTTTCAGGCGATCTTTAAATTGAGTGGAACCCATTTCTCTTTCTTTTCTGTCAATTGTAATTCTAAAATATTGTTTTCAAATATTAGAACAATTTTATTTACTTATACATAAAATGTAAAATTAAATATTTTTATGAACTCATCACAGCTGACAAATGAATCTCATTCGAAACTTTAGCAGTGACCGCCATCACATTCAGTTTATGTATGTTTTGAGAAAGTAGTACCGTGAACGCTTTAATATACAATACAATCCGACATAATAATACTAAACGGTAAAACTTGTACCTTTCCGCAGAAATCCACACAAAGGCATCGATCTCTCAACTTGTTGGTATTTCTGCAGTACTGACATCCCCGACTTGTCCAGTCACGGTTCTATAAACGACATTAAAGAATGACTCCTATATCTTTAAATATTCCTTCAGTTTTATAAAAGACTCGGTTGTATTTTTGCTGAAAATTTTTATTAATAAAATAATGTTTTTTTTTAATTTCATTGAAAGAGAGGAAAAGGCTAGGCTTAATGTCATCAGAGAAATCAGATTATGTACTTGTGAAATTGTTTGAAATTTGTAACATATTATGTAAATTGATCATTTTTTGGGATCGATGGTTTGATCACTGAATCGTCTGCCAGTAGAAATTGACATTGTAAAGCCCGGTTATTGTACGATTACGAGGTGCATTTAACGGAATATAACAAAATCGAGATGTACTAGTATGATGAATCGATCTTCATTTACAGTTGTGAATTTAACTCTTTAAGCCAGCATTCTAGAGTCCTGATAGCATTCTCACACATTTCAGACCATACCATATGCCTCGTCACGTTACACTCTGCGGTGTATTGCCTACTATCAATATTTTTCATAATACTTCCCCTAAAAATTTATAAATCTACTATAAATGTCCATTCCAATATCCATGTTCCTTAATACAGTAAGTTGCTACTTAATTAATGAATGTTTTCACTTTCTTTAATATATACTATCTTTAGGTTTTGCGGCTAATTTCATTATTGGCTGTAAATTTGCTTTGTCTTAATTTTATAATATATTGTAATCATGTATGGGTGCACAAATCAATCCCTAGATAATTATTACTTACAATAATAATATTTTGATATGTATGCTGCTGGTGTCCTACATATAAGTAAATAGATAAGTTGTTTTCAAAATACTATACTGCCATAGTACACACATAGAGAACTGTGTAAGTTTTATTTTAATGAATTTTGTACACTACAATGGCTTCCTTTAGGGAGGCCTTTGTATTCTGTAGACTTGTATAGGGCTGTAATTATGATGATGATTTAAGGAAAACAGTAATATATACTACATCTATATACTATCAATTTGATAAAAAAATCTTCTTTGTGTAAAGAACCGAACCCTTAGCAAAATCTTGATGTAAATAACAATGCCCTAAAGTATTCGTTGTTTCCTTTATGCTACAATGTAAAATGTTTTTATTTGCTTCAGAGACTGGTTACAATGATGTTTAAAAAACCACACGCTAAAAGTAATTATGTGTATTTTGTGTAATGAAAAATAGCTTACGGTTTTCTTCTAATTCTTTTCGTGATAATTAAAACATAATTTATTAATTATTTGTTCACTCTACATTATAATTAATTTCAATAAGTAATTTAATTCAATATTCTAGTTTATAATAGTCGAAATTCACAGCTTGTTAGGTTCAAGCAAATCTCACTTAATTATCTCGTTATACAGATTCAAGAGAGTCCTTCGGTAAGCAGAGTATACTCAAACTGAAAATTATATCATTAGTCTGTGGACTGCAGCATAAAGCATCATAAATAATTTTGTAAATTTTCTTCTGTTCAATAAAGTTGAAAAAATTAATTATAAGCTAAAAATTATGCCTATAGTTTTATTTTGTTTTAAATTCCATAAAGTAAATATAAATACTGACAAAGAAATTATAATAAAAATAAAATGTGAAATGAACTATGACATTAGTTGTGAAAAACAAATAATTTTTTGTTTAAAGTTTAACTCAAAATGCCTTGGAAATTTTTGTATTTCAAATTTCAATAGTATACATTATCTCAACCATAGATAATATGCGTTGTCATTTGAATCTTTGAATACTATTAAGTAGAACCACTACACAGCAATAATGTCGATAAAATCCTGTACTATTAAACGAGCAATTCTTGTATATATATAAATATATAATCGGGATCTCGGAAACGGCTCCAACGATTTTCATAAAATTTAGTGTCCAGGGAGTTTCGGGGATAATAAATCGATCTAGCTAGGATTTATTTTTAGAAAATGTCATTTTGTCTGTGTTTTTAGGCAATGAAAAACTGCTACAATATCGTTAGAATAAGAAGGTAAATTTTGACAGATTGTCAATGATTATAAATAGCTTAATTGGTATAATGGTCGGTCACAGAATCGCAAAACTCCGCTTCGAGCCCAGACCGACCGACCAACTTTTTTTAATTTTTTTTTCAAGTTCCTTTCTTTTTTGAGAAAATCTATTTTTTCGAGCCCTTTTTATAGTATTTTTAAAAACACGAAAATTTAAATTAAACTAATTGCAAACATGATTTTTTTATTCAAATAACCGGTTCAGTTTTTTCTATTATGTCGCTAAGATCAAAAAATATTATTCATATTTCATCAGTATGTAATTTGTATCTAAATATAATTTCCAAAACACAGGAATTAAAAAAAAACCGAGCGAAAAATACCGAGCAAAGCTCGGTCAACCGGGTACTTATGATAACGTACGATAGTAGATCGTGGTGGTAGAGCACTAACAACACCACTATTTTTTTTAATAGTATTATGTAATCATATTATTGAAATTGTCTCCAATTACTATTATTATTGGCAATCATATATTGGTAGAAACTATCGTCTTTTCGTTTTTTCCTCGCCGCCATCAACTCGTGCATCTCTTTAGTATTGATAACCTCAGAAAACTCTTTTAGCAGGGCCGCTTTTAGTTCATCGTATGTTTTAAAAAAATTTTCGGCTTTTAACCAGAGGCCCGCCGTACCACATAGTGATCGTCGTGCTATTATTAACTTTTGATGCTGCGTCCAGTTGAATATTTCGGCATTATCTTCAATATCTTGCGCTCATTTTGATTAAAAATACGACTCGGAATATAGTCGCCGCCAGAAAACTTGACTTTGTTTTTACTGCTGCCGTCGTCATACATTATATTGCCTTCTTTATTTAAACCCCTGATTTGCGTCTTAATTACGTCGTTATACGTCGTTGAACAATAAACTGCACTGAGATCTGTACGTGCGCTCCACCGCCTCGTGTGCGCTCGCGTCGGTCACTCCGTCGTTTTGCAGTTTACACGTCTTTCACTTTTCTTTGAGATATCCCGGACGAGCCCCCAAAACTGTGGGATTAACTCAAAAAAAAAGTCACGAGATCACTTATTTAACTTTTATTTTACCTTTTTAGTAACACATCGTTCGCAAGTCGCGTCCTTACTTGCTCTGTACTCGCCATCCTGCATCCCCTCTCCTCATCCCTTTCTCTCACATTCCTCTGTCTCTTTCATACAATTCCATTTCCCACATACACACACATATATATACATATATATATATATATATATATATATATAAGCTTCAACAAAAAAATTAAGATTAATATGTTTACATAACTATTTTTTGCCCTGTTTTCCATTACTATTATTTTTCATACTTCTATTATTCTGATATGTGCGAAAAATACCGCGCAAAAGTCTACTTACCGTGACGCGGTACTTTCGGCCCATACCGTTAGTTTCCATGCTATATTGGTTGTCGTTGGCCTCTGCTCACTCTACAACTGCGCTGAAAAGGACCAGGGAAAAGGACCAGGTACTCTGGAATTGCGAAAATAGGAATTAGTTTTATTTATGATCATAAACTTGGGATTAGCCATTGGTAGCTTCTCATCAAAAGTTTCTTGAATTGCTTCTTTTCAAGATAAAAAGTTACGCGCTGTAATTATAGTTCTACGTTTCCGTAGTCCGTCAGCAAATTGCTTAATTGCTTGCCCGCCATTTAATAGATTAAGCATCTTATATATTTCTCGGTCGTTACAAATAAAGTTTTCTAAATATGAACTTTTGTTATATTTATCGACAACTTATCGAAAGTTTCATCTCTAGTGTTGCCTTCAACTCGATAAAAATAGTCATAAGTGTAGATTATTACTCTGATAGTAGGCCTTTTCCTATGAAATTACCGTTTTTTATAAAATAAGTGAAATTAATTTTTTTTTCTATATTTTGTATTTATATTTACCAAAGTAATTAGTCATGCAATCGATGCATCTTTGCCATTGCTGTGGCCTTGAACGAATTAACCACTGGACCCGACATACAAGCGGACGTACCTACACCGGTCTTGTCAGTAACCAGGAAATTCTAGCCTTGGTCGTTTATGTTTTCGTTAGTCTCAAGCACTTACTTGTCAACAAAACATTTCCCAAAAATGACTAAATGTTCAGTTAAATGGTGTAAAAACTAAAGAAGCGGAAGCAGCACTATTTCTTTTCAATTGTAACTACATTATTTTATTACATTTATTGTTATTTATCACAAAATTTAATCAAATGTAAAATAAAATTTTGTATTATCCAACTATGTTAAATATAGTCGATATTTCTATGTATTGTTGACATCTGACAACCATCACAAAATGGCTGGATTATACTATTTAGAACGAATGACTAACACCGTGGAGTGAATCAATTTGACATCGACTGTTGCTTGACCATGTCGAAAAATATATCGATATTTGACAATATGACCGAATAAATGACGATATTATTTGTACAATACAATAACATTTAAAAATACTTATATAACAGTATCCTACGATCTTATGTCATTAAATTTATAATAATAAATTTTATAATTAAATAAAAATATTATAAATGCAAAAATTATAAGTATCTGTACTTAAAATATTTAAACACATAAATTGCACGAATTTTCAGATTTCCCAGTGACCCCTCTCGGAAGAGAAACTGGGTAGAAGCAGTTCGTAGAGATGAAACCTGGATTCCGACAAAACACAGCGCCATATGCAGTGTATATTTCGATACTGCCTGTTTTAATACTAATGCAAAGAATCAGAAAATGACACTCGACAAGAATCATAAAGACAAGGGAAAACAAATACTTCCCTCAAGTGATACCATAGCTATTTGTTAGCACTGCGAATTCGAACTTAAGAAGGGTGTTCAGAATAAAAGACTAAAAAAAGATTACACAACAAAATTTCTTCTGCCGAAAGTAACAGAAACATTGCTGCACTTCCGTTGTACGAAGAAATTCATTTTCATAAATTTGAAAACGACGACGTGAATCACGTCGAAGAATTAACTAAAGTCGTTGCTGAAAAGTATTTAAATATTAGAATTGCTTATATATAAGAAAAGAAGCGAAGAAAACAAATTCTAAGAAACACATTTTAAGAAAGATGATACATAATAAAATCATTAAACCTATGTAAATAATTTGAACTTAACAAAAAATTTGACGTTTATCATAACTATAATTCAATTAAAAGTCATTCATTTTTTATTGAAATAATTACTTATACGTGGTAGAGCCACGTTTCAGCTATATTACGGTTGTAGCACGATG
The DNA here is from genome assembly GCA_036936625.1 of Parnassius smintheus behrii. NCBI lineage: Eukaryota > Metazoa > Arthropoda > Insecta > Lepidoptera > Papilionidae > Parnassius > Parnassius smintheus. The sequence goes on along the minus strand of JAUPFT010000016.1, from coordinate 11,589,536 downwards.
AACGGGTTCGTTCGAGAACGGGGGAGGACCACAGTCTCACCAATACCAGTATTTAATGCTGTGTTTCATGTGATGATATCGAGAACAGGAGATAAGTTTTACCGGAATCGAGGCATTACATCGTAGTCCTGAGGACGCATCTCAGCAGCATTATTCGAGAAAAAATGATGTCTATGATGATATTGTATACTTTCAACAAATAAAAAAAATATTTTTTACAACAGCTTACGACGTCAGTGTTAAAGCTTTTCCTTTGTTATTAATAGCTTCATTTTTTTACCCTTTCAATTAGACTTGGTAATATTACATGGTGAATTAACAGCCATAATGTTCTTCCACTTTTGGTTGGTTGGTACATGAAATTCTTCTGCAAATTTATAAAATAATCTCAAAATCATCGTTATTATAATAATCTTTACAGTTGACAAAGTTGTTACGTGACATGCAGACTAAAAAAGCCATGCAATGGAGTTGTGAATATGTTATAATAAAACAAATAACTTTTTTAAAAAAATGTAAAACGGTTATCATACGAAATTTCGAAAGTTAATATAATTCTTTTAGATCGTTTAAATCTCTTAAACGTAATAGTCTATATTTAAATAAATGTATAAATATTTGCTTATTACCGAAATTCATACATCCGAAGGCAAGACGTTTAAGTTTAACTTTGAATATTATCAGATGGAATTCGTGGAATCAATTTCTATATTGACACTGCCTAAAAGCTATTTTCGGAAATTGGCAAATATCTGTAGATATTATATCGCCCACTTGTCAACCGCAAGCTATGTTATTTAATGTTATATATTTTTTAAATTAATTTTAATTATATAATATTTGATTTTGATTTCATACAGCACGGGGAGCAGCCAATTCTCCTTTTCGTAGTTCGGAGCTGTTTTATATATACCGTTTTTCTTCAGAACTTTGATAGCGTTATTTAGGTTGCGCTTGTGATGTGATGATAGCGCCGCCGCGTATAATTTACTCACAGTACTCACATCACTTACGATTATCACCTACGATTATTGTGGTAGTGCCATTATCTCTAAATACAACAATCAATTCCTGGGTGGTGTAGATTCACTATGGACCCGGCGGGTGGCGTTGTTTTCGAGTTCCCGGAATCACCCGTGCGGAGCCGGAAAGGATCACCAGTAACAGATAAATTACGGGCAGTATTAGCGTCCTCATCGATTTTTCTGAAAAGTGGCTCTTCGGCTGAACTTCAAGCGCATCGGTAGGTTTTTCTTTTTCGAAACACGGCCAAGTATAAGTACGTTGTTGTATTACGTGATAAATACATATATTTCACCGTTTTACGCACCTGTTTTCTTATTGGTTTATCCTATTCTTTTTTATGGCCATTTAAAATATTTTGGTTTAATTACTAGTACGAGTATTAAAAATATTGTAGTGTAGTCGTGTATATGGTAGCGGTGTAAAGATATCCACTACCCCATAAAACACGAAAGAGGGAAACAAAACAGAGGATGGGGCCGCCCCTACGAGGAATTATGCGAGAGGATAAAGGTGAGCGTCTCTGCAATTAGTTATATTAAGTTCGACATCCATGTATAATCTGTAATTAGTTCAACAACTTAAGATACATTTAAATGAAAACGAGTTAGATATACAATAATATTAGTAATTTTAATTTAGTCTACACCCTAAAACCTAATTATATTACTGGGCACGTTAAAAAAATTTACTGTATTCAATTCGCATTTATCGTATTTAAATGAATAAAGACTTTTTTCGTAAATTTATAAATACAAATACCCTAATTACAAATACATAAATTAAAAAAAATGTTAAACTGACTAAAAACAAAAAATAGTCTACACATAACTTTGGTTTGAATTTTTTTAAAGATTAATAGATGTAATTAGTTTACCCTTTTAAAATGAAGTGTAGAGGCCTTTTAAATTTACTTAGTATTATATCAAGTTCAAATTGACAACATAACTATTGGATGCCATAAATGTTCCAGTTTACCGGCAATTTCGCAGCGCGCTTGTAGCGGCTTCCGGTGAACTTGATAGTGTATGAGCGGTCACGTATGCATGACGTTAGTCTGAAAAATAAGCCTATGAATGTTAACGGGTCGTCGTCCATCACTGGTGAAACCATAATTTCAACTGATGCGATGTCATACAAATCACAAACTGTACTGCAAATTTGAACGTGGGTGGTCTGCACACACAATGCACTTCAAACTGGACTTCGCTTCAAGCGCGCTGCAAACTTGTCGGTAAACTGAATCGTGTATTACATCCATTAGACATGTTGTCACTTTGAACTTGATATAATACTAAGTCAACTTAAAAGAGACAACAAGAATCTCATCTAAATTGCTACGCTAAAAACTTCATCCCCTAATTTTCCACTCTGGGAGTAATATATTACCTCCTGAAATAATCTCCTGCAATGTATTACCTATTTAATAAAAGTTGTACTTTAGGGTTGGTACCGTATGAAGTATTAAAAATATTGTAGTGTAGTCGTGTATATGGTAGCGGTGTAAAGATATCCACTACCCCATTTAAAGATTATTTTTAAAGATTATTTAATTTTCAGAACTTTCACTTGTTCGTTCTTTCAATCAATAATATCCAGTAGGAACTAAATTACAGTTTTTTTTTAAGTATTACCGGTATCGTTTAAAAGCGTTTTGGGGAAATCGTTCCGACTTTGCTAAAACGCCGCCTCTTAAAAACACCCAGAGTTATACTGACTCTAAAACTCTATTTTTTAGATTTCTTCAGTAAGTTTTCTTTTGCCATCGAGCACAATTTATAAAATTGTAATTCTCAATTTCGCTGACGCTAGTGGTATTCGAATTTCTATTACTAGGGTAACGTAAAACTAAACGAGAGCTCCCAGTCCCTGTGCTACAATGGGTTCACACCTCTTTACAACGGTGCACTTATTAGTTAAATTGACTATTTATGCAATACTAACCTCTGGTTCGTAAAAAATTGTACACGGTAATCGAACAATAAATCTAAATTGAACTTAGTTACTTTTCAACCCTAGATAAAGATGGATTGGAAGAGGCTGACTGATTCACAGCAAGGCTATTGCGGGTAAAATCTGAGAAATATTGATTAAAAGTATAAAGTGAAAATGAAGAAAAAACCATTACGTCATTTTCTAATCTAAATGTCCTGAATTAAAAACAACTGTTTAATTTGTCTCCTCACTGCTGTAAGTAAAAAGTGCTTGTGTTGGGAATGATTTACTTTCCGTAATGGTTGAGCCATTAGGCTACAGTCGTTTAGCTTAATCTTGATTGTTAAGTTACATTATTGGGGTGTTAAATAAAATTTTAGTTATTGATATGCTCTAAATAGATATGAAGGCATGACGTCATCAGACGCTACAAAATCTAGACAAGACCCGTTTTGTGTGTCGCACTATCGGTACTACTAGGGTGCACTAAAAGCATCGGGAATGGAATATTTCCACTGTTCCTGTCATATTAACATCTTTTTAGTTGAAAATTCCTTGGTTTCAAAAATCGAATACCGTTTATTTAATTAAAAAACGATTCTTGGTCTTATCACAAGGTTTTGTCAAACTTATCTAGTCGTTGAGAAAATGGAATTGACTCGAGAAAATTCAAGAGCGGTGATTTATTATGAATTTCGAAGTGGTTTAACAAAAAAACAGTGTGTTGACCGGATGATTTCTGCATTTGGTGATGAAGCCCCATCCAAAACTACAATTTATCGCTGGTTTGCTGAATGTCACCGTGGACGTGTCAAGCTCAGTGATGATCCCCGTCAAGGTCATCCAAAAACTGCAGTCACGCAAGAAAACGTTGATACTGTTCGTAAGCTGATTGAGGAAGATCGACATGTGACATACCGCGAAATTCAGGCACCTTTAGACATTGGCACGAGTCAAATACAAATAATCTTGCATGAACAATTAGGTGTAAAAAAGTTGTTTTCCCGATGGATACCGCATTCGCTCTGTGAAGAGCAAAATGCGGCTCGCGTTACTTGGTGCGTCAGAACTCTCAAAAGATTCCACGCAGGATCCTCAAATCCTATATACAACATCGTATCAAGTGACGAATTCTGGACATACGCGTAGAAACCCGAAACAAAAAACCAGTCACGAGAGTGGGTGTTCGAAAATGAGTTAAAGCCAATAAAATTTGTTCGTTCACGGAGTGTTGCAAAAAAAAATGCTGGCCACGTTTGTCTACAAAACCGGCCATGTTACGACTGTTCCTCTTGAGGGACAAAGAACGGTTAATGCAGAATGGTATGCTAGCATTTGATTGCCACAGGTCGTTTCTGAACTCCGTAAAGAGAACTGCAACCACCGCATCATCCTCCATCACGACAATGCAGTTCTCAGACCGCACAAAAACAAAAGAGTTTTTAGAGCAAGAAAACATAGAATTATTAGACCATCCGCCGTACAGCCCTGACCTAAGCCCTAATGATTTCTATACTTTCCCTAAAATAAAGAATAAATTGCGTGGACAGAGATTTTCATCATCTGAAGAAGCTGTGGACGCCTACAAAAGGCCATTTTGGAGACCCCAAATTCCGAATGGAATGGTTGCTTCAATGATTGGTTCCATCGTATGGAAAAATGTGTCAAAATTCGCGGAGAATACTTCGAAAAGCAATAAATACATTTTTAAATAGTAATGTTATGTCACTTCCTTGATTCCCGAAGTTTTCAGTGCCGCCCTCGTACACTAATAATTCATCTGTCTAAAACCTCAAAAAAGCGCTAAAATAAGCAAATTTACGATTGCTTTTTTTATTTATATTATTTATTAAGAATATCTACAGTTTTTTTATTCAATCGTATTACCTTATCATACGCCTTATTGTAGGTTTTCCTAGAATATATTTACGTTATTAAAAGGGTGACATTTTCTTCTCAGTACCAAAATAAATATAATAAATTAATAATGTATGATGCGTTGTGCCTGCGTGCGTGTATGCATGAGAAAAGGCGCGCACTAGCGCACTTCTCTCTTTCTGTGTGTGCGTGTGTGTGTGTGTGTGTGTGTGTGTGTGTGTGTGTGTGTGTGTGTGTCTGTCTCTGTGTGTGTGTGTGTGTGTGTGTGTGTGTGTGTGTGTGTGTGTGTGTGTGTGTGTGTGTGTGTGTGTGTGTGTGTGTGTGTGTGTGTGTGTGTGTATGTGTGTGTAGTCCACCAGTCCAGTCCAAACCAGTCAATTGTAGGCGTCAAATCGACCACTGATCTAACATAAAATAGACGTACAGACGGACTTCTGTCAATGATTCGAAGTCCGCCTCTACTGGAAATAATTTTTTATACTGTATGTTTCAGGCTCGCCTATTCAAAAGTATTATTGAAATACGCAGCTTTATCAAGCCTTCAATTGACTGGTTATTCAAATAACGTTTTCCAAGTGGCAATTTTCTATCGTCAATGGGTAGCCGTTCTGGCGACAGATTGATGCAAGGGTGTCAAGTAGCACCTGGTTTTGTACCCTTGCCTCGTCGTGCCAAGTCTAAGGAACCTTAGACTTGGCACGACTTTGTCTAGATTTCATTACTTTTTAGAGATAAAAAAGCAGCTCCATCGAGACTTGGCTAGTTTTTTACAGAATATTTTTGGTGGGATTTCACTTCTTTTTGTAGAAACGTGGGCACATTGATTTATTTTATTAGATTTTCTTATTCGACGCATTTTTTTTCTTTTTAGGAGTAGTTTTTTTATTATTACAAATCTATCTTTTCTTTTTTTCCGGTTCTGATTCTTGTACAGTAGCAACAGTTTTTCGTATTGCCTATTCGCGTTCATTATTTATTCCTTTAGACGGTTTAGACGGTTTAAAATCTGAAAGATCGGCGCGGTATTTACGCCTAAGCCGGTTGTATTTGGTGATCGCTGAAGCTTGAGCTTTTATACTCTTGAAGTCAACATTTATGAGGTGCATCCTATGAAGATTGGTTACTCGTGAAAGCGCCACGTAGGCTTGGACACAAGTGAATTTGGAGGTGCCAATGTCCATGAGGGCATTTTTTAGACTTAGACCTTGGCTCTTGTGAATTGTTAGGGCATACGCCACACAGATTGGGAATTGTTCCCTGTACACGTATGCCCGGGGTATGATCTCAAATTTTGACTTAATAGGCAATAATTCGTGAATCAAATTATCAGCGAATTTTACTACCAATTGTTTAGGCTTTGTTTGGTCTTCCGGGTCCCACCTCACTTTTTGTAATGACGCCTAACACGCCTAATGACCCATTCACTTAACCTAAACTAACATCAATATTTCTCCTAAGCATTACTTTAGCTCCCTCTTTAATGATTATAGTTTCTTCCAGTCCAGCAGTCATCGACGCATCATGTTCATATTTTCGTAAACACGCCTGGGCTTTCGTTATCATACATTTTGAACAATCCAAGGAATCTTTAGCAACTAACTTTATCTCGGGGTGCGGAATCGCTTTTAACATAGCATTATTTAACTGCATACACATCGTTGGTTTGCGAGAATATCGACGTAATTCAAAATTCTGTCAAATTGAATTCTGTATGCCAAACAATCATAAATCTTAGTTATTTTATCGAGAACAGAGACGCAACGCCAATTTCGCGCTAGCTTTCGTTAGAAAGAGACAGCGTCATTATTCACTTGAGATGAAACACTCGAAGCGTAATCACAAATAAAGGCTCATCTCGGTTGAGCCCATGACAACAGAGTGAACGCACGGTCGATTCTCGAAAATACCGACGTATTTACAGTTTGGTTGCAACAATTAATGATTTTTTTTCAAGAATTACACACACACATTTAGTGATCCGTCGTTGTTCCTGATAAAAGTCAGTATCTTTTTATGTCTCATTTCTATTTACGCCTGTATTCTTGAATAAAAATGGGTAATTGCATATGATATTGTATTTTATACCGACTTTATGTAACTTGAGTCTATATTCACGAAAAATAAAAGGAATTTTATTTTGTCGTAAATAAGAAACGTCGTTATTTTTGAAAAAAATGGGCATGGTTTTGCTTCTTATTACGAAATGCGTCTGTGTTCTAAGAGTTTTGGGATAGAAAATTTCTATTCCAAAATTCCTTGAATAATATAATATAATAATATTCCACAACTGTCACATAACGCCATTTAGTCCCAAGCTAAGCAGAGCTTGTGTTATAGGTACTAGACAACTGATAAACATACTTATATATTTCTAAATACATAAATATTATAGATAAATTACACCCAGACACAGAACAAATGATCGTGCTCATCACACAAACATTTGGCTTGGGTGAGAATCGAACCCACGACCTCCGGCATAGCAGTCAGGGTCACTAACCACTAGACCAACAGGCCTGTCAGAAACATTAAGTTAGTTTTTTACATGTAACTAATTATTTATCTATAATATTTATGTGTTTAGAAATACATATGTATGTTTATCAGTTGTCTAGTACCCATAACACAAGCTCTGCTTAGCTTGGGACTAGATGGCGTTGTGTGATAGTTGTGGTATATTATTATTATTATTTACATTAAATTATTTATTTTAGATAATTATCTTTATCAGAGTTATTCAAGATGGCAGAAAGAATGTTATTCTTGGGAAAGTTCAAAAAAGTGGCCAGTCAAAATAAAGGAAATGAGAATCAACATGATTTAACGAATACTGAACAAGAAGGTTAGCCTACAATTTTTGTATTATTTGCAGTTTGTCTCAAAATTATTTATTCTTTCAACTATTTAACTATGTATTTTAAATATTTTAGGTTCCAATAAACATAAAAGCAGTTTGCCGTTACATGCAACAAGTTCTGATGAAAATATCGAAAATGATATAAATTATAATAACACATCAGGTAAGCAAAATAAAATATTTGAATTCAACCAGTCGAAAGATTTTTTGTTATTTTTTTTATTCCGATGTGTAGTTCGTCCTGTTGCAAATAGTTTACACTCACGCTGGTGGCTGATCACCTCCTGGGTTCGATTCCCGGGAATTATAAAAATGTGAGTGTTTCTGTAACATAATGGCTTGTTCCTCTGGAAGAAACCCGTGAAATAACTGTTGCTTTTGGTACTTATTCTGTTAATAAATAAATGTTTATTGAATTTCAGGTAATAATTCAGAAGAAAATAAATTGATTTTGCGACAAAGATCACCATCCATATTATCGTCCGTATCGTCATCATCATCTTCTAGCTCATCTTCTTTAACTTCTAGCTTATCTTCCTCGTCTTCTAGCTCATCTTCCTCCAGCAATAGGGAAACAGAAGAATGTAATAAAGAATCCAATAAAATCATAAATTTAAAAGAAAAAGGACTCCATGGCCATAGCTTAGAAAATAAAACCAAAGAAAATAAGGTAAGTATAGAGTCAGTAAATGATAATATGAAATATAAGACTGCAGTAGAAAGTAATTCACAAATAGAAAGTGAACCAAAAGCTATTCAATTGACCAATATGAATGCTGACAGTGAAGAAGGAAAGAGGAAAGAGATTTTTCATCGGATGATAGTATCGCAGATCCTAATTGTCACATTGAAGATAACGATTTATCGTCAGATTCGGATGAAACGGTAGAAGAGAATGAAGAAGAAAATATTTCACGTGAATCAAACCAAAATATGACACGCAAGAGGAAAATGCAGCCAGAACTTTGGAAATCGAATATAGCCAAACGTCTACGAAATGCAGGGAAAGAATATGTAGGCAAAAATAATAAAGTTATACGAGAGAGACGATTAGGACCAGGATGTACAGAAAAATGCAAGTTAAAGTGTAACACAAAGTTTGATGATGAGACTCGACGCCATATTTTTGACGCATATTATAAATTACCCGATTTGCAAAGTAAAAGAACTTTGTAACATTCAATATGTTCTCTATTGTCCCGTCGTATCAATATGAAAAAAGAACACGTTGAAATAATAACGCATTTTATTTTAAAGACAAAGATGGCGTAAAAATTCGAGTTTGTAAGAGTTTTTTTTTATGTCTACGCTGGATGTATCTGATAGATTTATTTGAATAGTTACCGAAAAATCAAGAAGTGACGTTTCAGGCATTATAGTGGAGGATCTTCGAGGGAAACATGGCAATCACAGACGCGTAGATGATAATATTAAAGATAATTTGAGAAATTTCATTAAGGCGATACCAAAAATAGAAAGCCATTACTGTCGAGCAGATACGCAGAAAGAATATATTGATGGAAGTAAAACTATTGCAGAAATTTATAGAGATTATGTGAAACACTGTGAAGAAAAAAAGAGAAAAGTGCTAATTATATCATGTTTAATAGAATATTTATGGAGAATTTAATATAGCATTTTACCAACCTAAGAAGGATCAGTGTGAGGATGGTGTTGCCTACAATTGGAGCAAATGGAGAAGATAAAAATCGACTGAAGTCTAAATATGTGAACCATCTAAAAGAAAAAGAGCTTTCAAGAATGGAGAAGGTTAAGGACAAGAAAGAAGCAGAAGATAAAGAATCAACTATTGTAGCAGTTTATGACTTACAAGCTGTGATGCCATGTCCTAGGGGAGATGTATCTAATTTTTACTATGTTTCAAAAGTGAATACCTTAAACTTTACGATCTATGAGATGAAAAATAAAAATGCGTTCTGCTACGTGTGGCATGAAGGAGAAGCAAATAGAGGAGCTATAGAAATAGGGACCTGTGTTTTAGAATATTTAAAAAATCTTGGCAGAGATCTAACAACTGAAGCCAAACTAGATATAATTTTTTTTATTCTGATAACTGCTGCGGACAGCAAAAGAATAAATTTATTATCAGTATGTACATGTACGCTGTTTCTACTTTTGCTCATATTAATAGTATCACGCATAAATTTTTGATAAAAGGGCACACAAAACGAAGGTGACAGTGTGCATTCTGTCATTGAAAGAAACATCAAAAAGACTTTGAAATCGGGCCCTATCTATACACCGGATCAGTACATTTCAATTATTCGCACTGCAAAAAAGAAAGGACCTCCTCACAAAGTCGTAGAAATGGATCATAGAAGTTTTTACGAATTAAAGTAGCTAGCATCTGACGTGGGTAGAAATTTTAATGTTCTGATAATGAGAGTGGGAAAATGGCAGATATAAAGATTTTAAAAGTAGATGCTGACCACAAAGGGTTCTTTTTCTATAAAACATCTTACGGTGAAAATGAATTTAAATGTGTTAAAGTTACTAGCCGTGCATCAAAATCTTTGGACTAAAACTACAGATTGCAATCTGCTTATAAAAAAAGGAACGGAATCTCGGAAAAAAGGAAGAGAGGACTAGTAGATTTAGTTAACAAAAATATAATTCCAAACTATTATCGACAATTTTATGAGGGGCTGTAAATTAAATGATCTAATTTACTTAGATTTCCTTTTAAGAATTAATATTCCTGTTTTATATTTTTTTTCATTGCTGATTTTGAAGAATTCACATTTATTTTGATTTCATTTATTTTAATACCCATATTTAAGGTTACTATTTTATGTTATAAAACTATTTTTAGTTGTTATACTTATAAGGACAACACTGTTGTAAGTTTTAATTTGTATTTTTTAAGAGGCTTTAAAGCTGAATAAATGACATAAGTTGATTTTTATAATTTGGAGTCTCATGAATAAAGACTGATGTCAGAAAACCGCCTTTTTATGACGATTTTTTAAATAATTTTAATAAAAGTTCTAAAATGTTTATATGTTTTTTGATACTACGATTAATTTTCCTTTAATAAGTAAAGTCAATCCCTCCATAAATCATTTACATTTTGCGGTATGCACTAAAATATTTACAAAGAAATTAAAAAATGCCATTCTCTAAAATCAATCATTTTTAGTTCCGTCGCTATTCTCGCAAACCAGCGACATATTTCTAGTCGGTAGTAAACAAAGAGTATCTTCTGGTAAATCTAGTGTAATTTGTTTATTTAACCTTTCTCTTACTGTGCCCGCCGTAACAAAAAACAGCTTTGTCACCTCAGCTGGCGGCACTTGTTATAAACATTTATGTTTCTTACTTATGTTTAAAGAGGTTTTTGTTACAGTTATTTAAAGCCGATAAGATTTTCGATAAGTAGAAACAATAACCATAACATTTAAATGTTTATTTTATTTTGTACAGCTCTTTGTTTCTAATGGATCTTGATAAAGTGTACTTACTGACAACAAATTTTATTTTATGAATGAAATATTATAAGTTTTTATTTTATTTTTATGTCCTTACAATCAATACAACATATTCTTCCGAAATTATGCATGTAATAATTATAATAATTCTACTTTTTCACTTTCAAACATTTGCTAAAAATTCGACAATAGACAGTTTGCGCGTGCTTTGTAACCTCATTTTCAAAACCTTTTGTGTATATATTATAGCGTCTTCCTTTATTTTTCTTATACAATCATATAGATATAACATTTAGCAATTCCTAGTTAAAATATTTACTATGGTATTCGAATAAGAAATATACTATTATTATCTTATTAGAAATCTTGACCGTTATGAATTGTTCGCGTAGAGGTATTTTGAATCTAATTTTTTATCCATTGAAACCGAAAAAGTTACTATTGTTGTAACTTAGATCATTCAAAAACATTACGTAGTAAAGATAAATAACATTACTTACAGTTTTTTGAAAGAAAATCCAACTAAAATCATAATCACAAAACTTCAACGATTACGCAACTAACAGCACCAACAGCACAAAAGCGAACGGCTGTTATATTTGATTTTGCCCATGTAACCGAGTGAATATAATTCTTCAGAATACTCTTTAGTTCGTTCAGAATCGAATGAAATAGTGTTCAATTAAAAATATACTGTATTTTTATATCAATTAATAAAGAAAATAGCAGCACGTAATGCGGACATGAATTCATGTCCGCGGTACTCAACGTGGAGATGAATTCATGTCCACGGTACCTTAAAGGAATTTGAGTAATGTTCGAGTAGAATAAAGTTAATCGTTCGACTATTTTTTCTTGTAAACTTATAAGTATAAGTATAAAAGCCAATCTAGTGTTATCCAGAGTTTTCCTTCCGGCATTTCCAGCCGGCATTCGCCCAGCAGTGGGACGCTATATGCTAGATTAAATTAGATGTGTCCCACTACGCTGGATTTTTGCAATGACGGTAGATTTTTATGTACCAATGGTAGAAGGGGGCATTACCATATCTCTAATACAGCTGAGACCAGCTGAGGGTTCTTCATCAGATACTTTAGACCTTCGATTTTTGTTATCAAATGAAGCGACCCACCAAGTTGAATATTTTTTGTAAAGGCGGTATGTCGATCTCTTCTAATAGTTTGGTTGGGCTCTTGTGTTTTCTAATCAGAGTCACCAGGTACTCCAGATGTTCGATTATTCTAGTTTTTATAGTTTTCCCTTTATGTGGCCATAAAACCCTAACTCTGTACCAAATTTCAGGTCTCTGAGTTTATGGGAAGTACTAGTTCTATTCTGATGATCATGAGTGAGTGAGTGAGTGTCATAAATGCGAAACTTTGCTTTCGCTTAACTTCGGAACTAAATGACCTACAGACTTGAAACTTTGGATTTTATGTATGTGATTATAGTTTACTGGATGACGAAAATTTCTGCGTTCTGGTATTATCCAGAGGTTCTCAAATAGGGGCCTGAAAATGCGGTGAAATGGTTCCAGTAAAGGATGGTACGGCAGTGTTTGCTTCGCGCTCGACTTGGCGGGGGCACTGCCGTGCCCCCAGGTTAAAAAGGAACTGGCTCTTTTCTTAAGAGTTTTCATGAAATGTTCGTTGGTAAATATAATTTTGTAGTTTTCGGTAAAAAAAATTTAAATCAAAATTAGACAATGAATAATTAACGTATAATCATATAAATATTTAGTTAAGCACGTAATATTTTTCAAAATTTCATAGCATAAAATGAAAAATATCTCGCAATAACCGAGTGTTGATTGAAATTGCAGGATGTCAGTGAACGTCGTTTAATATATCCCATAGGACGCAGTAACAATATTAGCGGCAAACTTAATTCTGTTTTCGATTGAAATCTTGTTATTTTTCACTTGAAATCTGAAGGAATAACGCGGAATTGATTTTTGAAAAACCCTAATTTAATTGGTAGGAAACATACCGTTGGATTACTGTTATGCTTGTTTTGATATTGTATTGTATTGATATATATATATATATATATATATATATATATATATATATATATATATATATATATATATATATATATATATATATATATATATATATATATAGATAGATATATATATATATATATATATATATATATATATATATATATATATATATATATATATGTATAAACATATATATATATATATATATATATATATATATTTATATGTTTGCTTAATATCAAAAAATAAAACACAAAACATAAACAATATAAACACTTACAGACTTCCATTTAGCACGATCCTGACATACCTTTCTCGCCTCTTCCACATCCATATACCTACGCATGCTTGCTCGTCGGTTAAGGGTACTCTTAATTTGGCCCATTTTTAGTATATCGCCAATTTGGTCGACAAACTTCCGTCTAGGATGTCCCTTTCCGACACTTCTATTCACTTCTACAACATATATTTGCTTTGTCAGTCTTTCCGCATTCATTCTTTCTACATGACCAAACCACCGAAGCATTCCTTTCTTAATCCTGGTCACCGCATCATATTGCAAACCACATTCATCTTTTATCACACAGTTCCTAACCCTGTCACTCAGATTCAGCCCTAACATAATTCTTAGCGGCCGCAACTCGGCCGCCGACGACGCAAGTTTGACTTGATCATCGGCATACAAAAGGCATTTGATGGTTAACTCAACCATTTTTAACCCGCATTCTTCAACTTTCAAATTTTCCAAACAACTGTCCATAAATAGGTTGAACAGCCACAGGGAAGCTACACAGCCCTGTCTGACACCTTTATGGATGACAAACCAGTCCGAGTAGACCCCGTTGATACTAACACAAGCACTCGAGTCTTTATACAAAGACTTTAATGCCTGTATTAAACCAGCGCTCAACCTAAATGCGTTCAGCATTGCCATAACACATCCCTGTCCAATCTGTCATAAGCCTTTTCCAAGTCCATGAACGCACGAAAAACTTTTATGATTTTTCGCCAAAAACTTCTCCGCAATCATGCGCGTGGAAAAGACTTGATCTGTACACCCCATTCCCTTTTTAAATCCCGCTTGCACATCCCAAATTGTGTCATCAGTTTCTTTCATAACTTTTTCAATTAGTATCTTAGCATACAGTTTTCCCACAACGCTAAGAAGGCTGATACCACGGTAGTTTTTACAGTCGTGCTGTGACCCTTTTCCTTTATATATCTCTTTCATCTTCGTTCGGAATTTCAATTTCCTTCAAGTCACTTCAGGTTCACACGTCTCCTCACTCATAAATACGCTTTCAAAATATTCCTTTCATCTCTTTAGGCTCAACACTTCATCATTCAGGATACAGCCATTCTCGTCTCGTATCGCTTTCAATCTAGGCTGCTTTGAAAGTCCCCTGGTATTTCTTACGAGTTTCCAGAACATTTTAATATTTGCCTGGAAGTTATCCGATATTTTTCTATTATTTTTATCCGTTATTTCTTGCTTTTTCCTTTCAACTAATTCTTTTATTCTCTTATTTAGATGTTTAAACTCTGCCTTTTTTCTTTTAATCTCATCATTCTTACCGCCAGAATTACCAGATTTGGTCGCTAGTAAATCTAGCCATGCTCTCTTCTTTGCTTCAACTTTCATACGTACCTCATCATACCATCTTAACGTATTGTTTTTCCTTTCATTCGTTCTCTTACTAACACCACATACTTCGGTAGCTGCATTCACTAAACCTTTCTCAAGAAGATTCTTTTCCACACATACGGTGAGGAGGCTTTCACCATTCTCATTAATACTTTCATCACCAAACGTTCCCAGTATCCTTTCATAGCCAAGCCTCCTGACCCCAACCCTTCCATTAAAATCTCCTAACATAACAATATTTTCATTTTCCTTACATTTCATTAACACCATCCTTACCATCTCCCAAAACTGCTCTCGGATATAAGTGGGCTTAGACATGTCTGGGGCGTAGACCCCTAGAATAAACAACTTCTTTAGGCCTACTTTTATTCTTATCCATAGCAGTCTCGAGCATTCATACTCTTTCACACATTGCCCCATTCTTTCTGAAAAGATGATACCGACTCCCTGGCATGCTCGCTCGGTCTCGTCTGTACCGAACCAATACGCGGTATACAACATGTAACATAATTAACGCACTTTGAGAAAGTAGTTTGTTCAGAATCGTTTACTGAATCGATTCCTATCATTTTTAATATAGGTAATTTTTTATCCCAAAAATAATCAAAACTACGTAAATTACAATCACACTAAATCTGTACAGTCAAAACAAACTGAAATGGACTGTAACTTAGGGCAATAAGACTTTTAAGAGTGCAGTTTTATTTGTTTTATTACTAATTCTGTCATTCAATAAAAATAAAGAAAAATGAACTTTATTTCAAGCACGTTAAAGTCTTTGCGTTCGTGGATTTGTACTGTGACCACAATATTCTTCCGGAATTAGTATAACTATTTTAATAAATAATCAGTGCATAAAAATGTTTAACTGAAAATTCAGTGTATGTATTATGATTATAACATAATATACTAATTGCGGTGTCTGAGGGTGTGCGTTAATTACGTTACATATTGTATATGCCATGTGTAGTGTCATCCTTTCCCTTCCGCTTCGCCTCATTTACACATAACACATCTATTCCTCTATCATACATCATATCGCTTACTTCATCCATCTCATCATTTATTGCTCCACATACATTCAGCGTAGCTAGACAGGCCTCCGCAATCCTCTTTTCGCCCCTCCGGGAGACAGAACCTGACGGGTGGCGAACCTCGTCGTCGGTTTTCCTCCCGGAGATTCTTCGCACCCCTGCCCATTAAAGGGGCGCCGGGAACTCGGGTCCATTTCTTTTCCTCTTTGCCTTATGATGCGAAAACTAGGGGGTCGTTTATTTTACGCCGCTACCACACGGCGAGTAAGAAAACACAAAATCTTGACTAAATCTCGTAAAAGTTAGGAGTGAGTTTGCAATGAAATTTATCACCTGAAAGAAACAGTAGAATAAGTACAGACTCCGTTTCTACCAAGTAGTCTGTCTGACTATTCTGACGTCTGACTAACTTTTCTGATGCCTGACGTCTGACTATTTACGTGGTAGAGCCATGCTGCAGCTATATTATGGTCATAGCACGAATGGGTCGGCTCGACCGGGGTAGGACCACGCTCTCACAGAATAGCAGCGAAAAATAGCAGCTTAATGCTGCTGTGTTTCGTAAAATGAGTGTACAAAACCGGAGACCTTATTTACTGTGAACAAGGCACTCCATCTTAGTCCTCAGGGGTGACAACGTATCTGCATTTTGATTCTTAATTGAAGATAAATTTGGATATTTACGGGCCGCAGCATCCATTTACCATGAGGTGGACTGTGTGCTTGTTGGTTGCACTTGTTGTATAATAAAAAAACTAGCTACTATCCCTTACCTATTTCTATGGCCATATAACAGTGCCTGCATTTTATCCCATTGTGAATATAGTGTGTGTGAGAGAGCCAGTATAATTTCAGGCATTCCATTTTTTTTTTTTTTTTTTTTATAGAATAGGGTGACAAACGAGCACACAGTCTACCTGATGGTAAGTGGTTGCTGCGGCCCATAGACATCTACATCTATCTTCCATTACAAATCAAAATGCAGATGCGTTGTCACCCGTGAGGACTGAGATGGAATGCCTCATTTCCAGTAAATAGGGTCTCCGGTTCTCTACACTCACCATACGAAATACAGCAGCATTAAGCTACTATTTCACGCTGGTATTCTGTGAGAGCGTGGTCCTTCCCCGGTCGAGCCGACCCATTCGTGCATTTAAGTCCTCAGACGAGAATACTCATTTGTAAACTTCTTTGTTTAAAGTTGGCTGCATTTATCCATTGGTGGACTACCACCAACGGTTTGTGGACAATAATCCACAAACCGTCGTTTGGTCTGTAAGCTCATTTGTCACGTTTGTTATAAAAAAGTAACCCGTAACCCGAACGCAAGCAGAACAGCAAAGAGAAGACGTGAAGAGTATAGCAACTATAAAAAGGCAGACGCGTGAATGCCCATGAGAATAGACGTCGTTAGGGGTTGTCGCATAGATTTATCAAGTCTACATTTTAAATATGTTTTATGTTGGATTCGTACGAGCACTTATCGCACAAACTGACATTAAACTCGACGTGTTTATAATACTATTGAGGAACATGAGCATACCAAAGTTATACTACGGCAACCGATTTTTCGATTTCGACCAGTTTCTCGTTATACACTCAAAAGGTATGAGCCATACCGAACAATATCTGTATCAACAGTCGGCTTAAACTCGAGTGAAGGACACCATCAATGGTTTTGTTCCTACGCCTTAGATAATCGAAAACGACTAAAAATACAATTGAGTTAATAACTAGAAAATTAAAAAAATTACTTTTACAAAAAATGTTCTTTGACTTGCCTAACATATTAAACACATACTTGTCATTTTATGGACAAATTTTTAATGCCCTTAGTAGAAGTCGGCTGTACGATAATTGATGAAGACTTATAAGGCATTCTTAACTGCTTCTTCGGAATTAAAAAATTTCCCATCATAGTTATCTAAACTATAAAAAAGGAGAACATTGTTGAGGGTCTGAAAAATATGGTGGATGAAGAAAGATCTGATCAGCTCTAAACTTTAGCTCTGCTTATTTTGCTAATATCTCTGCAGTTAGCTGTGCATTAGTTCAATTCAACAAATTCCACAAGTTCGTGAGGTACCAATTGTTAAGCTGCTTTATTAACTGATTTAACCACTTCCACTATCACCTCCATTCATCATCTTTCTTCTTCTCCGAATGTGTGAGATCATAATTTTATGAATGAAAATGACTGCACTGAAAATGGCTACGTTAGTAGTGCAGGGCACATACATACGATTTACATATGATCATTGATACTTCATATCATTTGATACGAATTTTTCTCACGTCGGAATTTGTATTAAAAATAAATGTTTACGGTTGCTCTTCCTCCTGGACCGCCGCAAAGTGTACTCGTTTGTAAAACTTAAGTCAATTACATTTAAATAATTAAATCAGTGTTGATAATTCGAGAAAAAAATAGGAATGCAGAATGCGGTGGTGGTGAGCAAAACTGTGAGTCAAATCTCCTTATATTCTGATTTCCTAATACGCATCCCACTTCTGCGGAGATATTTTATGTCGTCACCGACCTACCTGCGTATGCGCTTAGCCTATCTGCATACACACTTTTCGGCCATTTTGGCGTTTTAGTCCAACCCACTCAAACGTGACTCCACCCCTTGCTTGCCATACATAGAAGATTGCAATGCAGTGGACTATATTAATGACAAGCTCGTGGAAACTGTCCACGCGGTCGGAGCTAAGTTCTGCAAGACCCGCCGCAGAAGAACACAAAAACTCTCTGATCACACTCTTAATCTCATGGCTGTTAGACGGGAGATGAGGCTGCAAACGTCAACAGATTTGACAGCATACAGGCAACTGCACAGACAGATCTCCAAATGCATGCGGCGAGACTTACGCAACTTTAATACTGCTCGTACTAAAGAAGCGATCGAGCGGAATCAGGGCTCCAAAGTCTTTGTCAGAGATCTGTCTGCCAGAAAGAGCCAACTGTCAAAGCTGAAGACTGAGTGTGGCAGCATTGTTTCCGGGACACCTGAGATTTTGAGTGAGATTGAGAGGTTCTATGGGCAGCTGTACTCATCATCGTTGGAGCCACACGCAAGTGTGAGTAACGATCCAAGAGCAAGTCTTACCCGACACTATTCCAATGATATCCCGGACGTCAGTCTGAGCGAGATTAGAATGGCTCTCCAGCACCTTAAAAACGGCAGGGCCCCAGGCGCGGATGGAATTACAGCGGAGTTTCTGAAAGCGGGTGGAACACCGGTACTTGAAGTCCTTCAGAAGCTCTTCAATTCCGTCCTCCATGGTGGCACTACTCCGGAGGCGTGGAGCAGAAGTGCGGTGGTCTTGTTCTATAAGAAAGGCGACAGCGCTCTCTTGAAGAACTACAGACCGATTTCCCTTCTGAGCCGCGTCTACGTGTTGTTTTCGAGAGTCATTACGAATCGTCTCGCACGCAGCCTCAACGACTTCCAGCCTCCAGAACAAGCCGGTTTCAGAAAAGGCTTCAGTACCATAGACCACCTACATACCCTGCGGCAGATTGTACAGAAGACCGAAGAGTACAATCTGCCACTTTGCCTGGCGTATGTGGACTATGAGAAAGCCTTTGGTTCCGTCGAAATTTGGGCGGTGCTACAGTCCCTTCAGCGGTGCCAAATTGACTGTCGGTATATCGAAGTGCTGAAGTGTTTATACAGTAGGGCTACGATGGATATCCGAGTACAGAATCAGAGCTCGAAACCTATCCAACTGCAGAGAGGTGTAAGACAGGGTGACGTGATATCCCCGAAACTCTTCACCGCTGCATTAGGAGACGTTTTCAAGCTACTAGACTGGAAAGGATACGGTATTAACATCAATGGCGAGTACATCACTCACCTTCGATTTGCCGACGATATAGTCTTTATGGCAGAATCGCTAGAGAACCTTAGCACTATGCTCAATGACCTCAATGGTGTCTCCCAGCGGATAGGTCTTAAGATGAACATGGACAAAACAAAGATCATGTTTAATGTCCATGTCTCACCTATGCCGTTAATTGTTGGGAGCACTATGCTCGAAGTTGTTGATGAGTATGTTTACCTGGAACAAATAGTCCGACTAGGTAAGTCCAACTTCGACCGAGAGGTCAATCGACGGATTCAACTCGGCTGGGCAGCGTTCGGGAAATTACGACACATCTTCTCGTCAGGTATACCTCAATCTCTGAAAACTAAAGTGTACAACCAGTGCGTGTTGCCAGTGATGACTTACGGATCAGAGACGTGTTCCTTCACTGCTGGCCATATGAGGACGCGCAAGGTCGCTCAGCGAGCTATGGAGAGGGCTATGCTCGGAGTTTCTCTGCGTGATAGACTCAGAAATAAGGATATCCGCAGTAAAACCAGAGTGACCGACATAGTCCAACGAATTAGTAAGCTGAAGTGGCAATGGGCCGGCCATATAGCTCGAAGAACCGATAACCGATGGGGAAGAAAGGTTCTCGAGTGGCAGCCTCGTACCGGTAGGCGTAGTGTAGCGCGACCCCCCACTAGATGGAGTGACGACCTGGTAAGACATGCAGGAAGTAGATGGATGCAGGTGGTTTAGGACCGTGCTTTGTGACATTACTTGGGGGAGGCCTATGTTCAGCAGTGGACTTGTGAAGGGCTGTAATGATGATGATGAAAGTTTGTAGTAGTGATATTCATACTATACTTCATGGTTTAATATAACTTTTCACGAACGCCTACGCAAATGAAGAAGCGGATAATGATAGTATATGTATATTATAGGTATATGAGTATATAGTGCTGAAACAAGTAAAACTATTTTGATTTTAGAAATATATAACTTATCTTCGTGAGTTCGCAATCACCACAACTTCTACGGTAGTCCGAGATAAAACTTCTCTTAATAATGCATATTCGAATTGGATTTAAGTCACGTTTTCCATTGTCCCAGGTATAATGTCCTGACGTAACGTGGCAGACAAAAGTAACAAAGAATTCTATCAACATACTGACGTCTAATTAATTTGAATTCTTTTTAATACATATAAATATCTAATTAAAATAAAATACAATATAATCAGCTTTATACAATTTATATTACAATAGTACTTATCGAAACTAACTGAAGCTTTAGCACTATTATTAAAAAAAACATATCCTCAAATGAACTGAAGATACCGAATGAAAAAGGTCATCAATGAGAAAAAGGAAACATAAAACTTATAATAATTGGAGGTAGTTACGAATATTTCAAACAAATACAAATATGATTAATAATTAATTAAATGTAAAAAATACATTACTTAAACTAATTAAAAACCGGCCAAGAGCGTGTCGGGCCACGCTTAGTGTAGGGTTCCGTAGTTTCCCGTCCGTCACTATAAGTGTTGCCACTTATGAGTTTGTACAAAAACTGTTGTTTCTATCCAAGTTCAAAATAATTTTCCTAGAAAGTCCTTATAAAGTTCTACTTTTCAGATTTTTTTTCATATTTTCTAAACTTATGGTTCAAAAGTTAGGGGGGGGGGACATATTGTTTTTTTTACTTTTGGAGCGAATATTTCCGAAATTATTGACATTATCAAAAAATGCTTTTAGTAAACCCCTATTCATTTTAATTACCTTTCCAACAATATATCACACGTTAGGATTGAAATTAAAAAAAAATCACTTCTCACTTTACATATAGGGGGGCTACCCTAATAAAACATTTTTTTCCAATTTTTATTTTACCACTTTGTCAGCGTGATTGATACACATATTGGTACCAAATTTCAGCTTTCTACTGCTGGCGAAACTATAAGGGTTCCTAGTTGACTACGGAACCCTAAAAATGATAAAAACGGTCCCTTACTAAAGCTTTTAAGTTTAATGACTGGTTATAAAAGGTGTTGTGAAACTTCGTTTTCCGTGATTCATGATTAATGACGTAACGTTGCGAAAATTTTCGCAGTTCTCAAATTTTATGTATTACTAAATATAATTATACTTTCAAGCTTTTGAATAAGATATTTCTTCAAAGAAATATTATTTATAGCAGATTCTTGCTTGAATACAACAAGCTATATCCCAAATTCTAATTGAATATGCTTGCATTGCTCTTTTGTTTTAACTGAAAAATCTGTCGGGAAATTTGGTAAATTCATTCTTTTGAGAGCAATCTTCGTTGTAGATCCACTCACTTGGTAAAATGCCAAGCATAATCTTCTCCGTAGCTTCGTAAAAATGGTCAGCAATCAAAAAGTGTCAGATAAATTCTCCACGGTTTTAATAATTTTATAGTTAAAATCAACGGCTTGTTAGCTTGAAAGCTGAGCTAAGCTTAGAATCCGTTTATTTGTTAGAGAGAAAGTAAAAGAAATCTGCGGACAATGTGGGCGGTATTTAGGAGCACTGCCTTCTGCTTTTGAGTCTGGAGCGATCTGTCCCAGTCCCAGTTGCCTCATGTGACACGAGTAGCTGATCGGGATAAGCCCGTACGCAGAAACGACGAAACAGGAATAATTTCGGTCGTACCACCCCACATATCGTTCATCTCGTGTGCCAGGTCCAAATATTTTGTTTGCTTATCATACGTCATACGGAATGGTAATTTTGACAAAAAATATCTCTGACTGTGCCGGCCTATCAGTACAATATCAGACTTAGCCCTGTCTGTGATGATGGTCTGGTACTTACAATAAGGCAGTTTCCAATCCACAAGATCGTATTTCAGAACGAGTTCCTGGTGTAAAATCCTGACTAAAATTCTAAGATTTTGTCTGTGATAGTACTCAGAGTAAGATAGAGCAGAACTCAACTTAAAATCGCTGTTTGTTCTCTAAAACTAAGTTGGCTTGATATTTACGAAAATTTTAATCTGAATTTTTAGTCCCGTGGACTCCGTTGTGACGTGAGAAAATTCAGAAATATGTCATGGTCTCCCGATAGCCATTTCGTATAAAATGACGAACATCTGCCAGTGTTTTTACATTCCATTTTAGCATTCTTTGTTTTTAGTTGGATGCAGGTGTCCATGAACTACAATAGTCACTTATAATCAGACCAAGTACGTCGGAATTTGTATTAAAAATAAATGTTTACGGTTGCTCTTCCTCCTGGACCGCCGCAAAGTGTACTCGTTTGTAAAACTTAAGTCAATTACATTTAAATAATTAAATCAGTGTTGATAATTCGAGAAAAAAATAGGAATGCAGAATGCGGTGGTGGTGAGCAAAACTGTGAGTCAAATCTCCTTATATTCTGATTTCCTAATACGCATCCCACTTCTGCGGAGATATTTTATGTCGTCACCGACCTACCTGCGTATGCGCTTAGCCTATCTGCATACACACTTTTCGGCCATTTTGGCGTTTTAGTCCAACCCACTCAAACGTGACTCCACCCCTTGCTTGCCATACATAGAAGATTGCAATGCAGTGGACTATATTAATGACAAGCTCGTGGAAACTGTCCACGCGGTCGGAGCTAAGTTCTGCAAGACCCGCCGCAGAAGAACACAAAAACTCTCTGATCACACTCTTAATCTCATGGCTGTTAGACGGGAGATGAGGCTGCAAACGTCAACAGATTTGACAGCATACAGGCAACTGCACAGACAGATCTCCAAATGCATGCGGCGAGACTTACGCAACTTTAATACTGCTCGTACTAAAGAAGCGATCGAGCGGAATCAGGGCTCCAAAGTCTTTGTCAGAGATCTGTCTGCCAGAAAGAGCCAACTGTCAAAGCTGAAGACTGAGTGTGGCAGCATTGTTTCCGGGACACCTGAGATTTTGAGTGAGATTGAGAGGTTCTATGGGCAGCTGTACTCATCATCGTTGGAGCCACACGCAAGTGTGAGTAACGATCCAAGAGCAAGTCTTACCCGACACTATTCCAATGATATCCCGGACGTCAGTCTGAGCGAGATTAGAATGGCTCTCCAGCACCTTAAAAACGGCAGGGCCCCAGGCGCGGATGGAATTACAGCGGAGTTTCTGAAAGCGGGTGGAACACCGGTACTTGAAGTCCTTCAGAAGCTCTTCAATTCCGTCCTCCATGGTGGCACTACTCCGGAGGCGTGGAGCAGAAGTGCGGTGGTCTTGTTCTATAAGAAAGGCGACAGCGCTCTCTTGAAGAACTACAGACCGATTTCCCTTCTGAGCCGCGTCTACGTGTTGTTTTCGAGAGTCATTACGAATCGTCTCGCACGCAGCCTCAACGACTTCCAGCCTCCAGAACAAGCCGGTTTCAGAAAAGGCTTCAGTACCATAGACCACCTACATACCCTGCGGCAGATTGTACAGAAGACCGAAGAGTACAATCTGCCACTTTGCCTGGCGTATGTGGACTATGAGAAAGCCTTTGGTTCCGTCGAAATTTGGGCGGTGCTACAGTCCCTTCAGCGGTGCCAAATTGACTGTCGGTATATCGAAGTGCTGAAGTGTTTATACAGTAGGGCTACGATGGATATCCGAGTACAGAATCAGAGCTCGAAACCTATCCAACTGCAGAGAGGTGTAAGACAGGGTGACGTGATATCCCCGAAACTCTTCACCGCTGCATTAGGAGACGTTTTCAAGCTACTAGACTGGAAAGGATACGGTATTAACATCAATGGCGAGTACATCACTCACCTTCGATTTGCCGACGATATAGTCTTTATGGCAGAATCGCTAGAGAACCTTAGCACTATGCTCAATGACCTCAATGGTGTCTCCCAGCGGATAGGTCTTAAGATGAACATGGACAAAACAAAGATCATGTTTAATGTCCATGTCTCACCTATGCCGTTAATTGTTGGGAGCACTATGCTCGAAGTTGTTGATGAGTATGTTTACCTGGAACAAATAGTCCGACTAGGTAAGTCCAACTTCGACCGAGAGGTCAATCGACGGATTCAACTCGGCTGGGCAGCGTTCGGGAAATTACGACACATCTTCTCGTCAGGTATACCTCAATCTCTGAAAACTAAAGTGTACAACCAGTGCGTGTTGCCAGTGATGACTTACGGATCAGAGACGTGTTCCTTCACTGCTGGCCATATGAGGACGCGCAAGGTCGCTCAGCGAGCTATGGAGAGGGCTATGCTCGGAGTTTCTCTGCGTGATAGACTCAGAAATAAGGATATCCGCAGTAAAACCAGAGTGACCGACATAGTCCAACGAATTAGTAAGCTGAAGTGGCAATGGGCCGGCCATATAGCTCGAAGAACCGATAACCGATGGGGAAGAAAGGTTCTCGAGTGGCAGCCTCGTACCGGTAGGCTTAGTGTAGCGCGACCCCCCACTAGATGGAGTGACGACCTGGTAAGACATGCAGGAAGTAGATGGATGCAGGTGGTTTAGGACCGTGCTTTGTGACATTACTTGGGGGAGGCCTATGTTCAGCAGTGGACTTGTGAAGGGCTGTAATGATGATGATGAAAATTTGTAGTAGTGATATTCATACTATACTTCATGGTTTAATATAACTTTTCACGAACGCCTACGCAAATGAAGAAGCGGATAATGATAGTATATGTATATTATAGGTATATGAGTATATAGTGCTGAAACAAGTAAAACTATTTTGATTTTAGAAATATATAACTTATCTTCGTGAGTTCGCAATCACCACAACTTCTGCGGTAGTCCGAGATAAAACTTCTCTTAATAATGCATATTCGAATTGGATTTAAGTCACGTTTTCCATTGTCCCAGGTATAATGTCCTGACGTAACGTGGCAGACAAAAGTAACAAAGAATTCTATCAACATACTGACGTCTAATTAATTTGAATTCTTTTTAATACATATAAATATCTAATTAAAATAAAATACAATATAATCAGCTTTATACAATTTATATTACAATAGTACTTATCGAAACTAACTGAAGCTTTAGCACTATTATTAAAAAAAACATATCCTCAAATGAACTGAAGATACCGAATGAAAAAGGTCATCAATGAGAAAAAGGAAACATAAAACTTATAATAATTGGAGGTAGTTACGAATATTTCAAACAAATACAAATATGATTAATAATTAATTAAATGTAAAAAATACATTACTTAAACTAATTAAAAACCGGCCAAGAGCGTGTCGGGCCACGCTTAGTGTAGGGTTCCGTAGTTTCCCGTCCGTCACTATAAGTGTTGCCACTTATGAGTTTGTACAAAAACTGTTGTTTCTATCCAAGTTCAAAATAATTTTCCTAGAAAGTCCTTATAAAGTTCTACTTTTCAGATTTTTTTTCATATTTTCTAAACTTATGGTTCAAAAGTTGGGGGGGGGGGACATATTGTTTTTTTTTACTTTTGGAGCGAATATTTCCGAAATTATTGACATTATCAAAAAATGCTTTTAGTAAACCCCTATTCATTTTAATTACCTTTCCAACAATATATCACACGTTAGGATTGAAATTAAAAAAAAAATCACTTCTCACTTTACATATAGGGGGGCTACCCTAATAAAACATTTTTTTCCAATTTTTATTTTACCACTTTGTCAGCGTGATTGATACACATATTGGTACCAAATTTCAGCTTTCTACTGCTGGCGAAACTATAAGGGTTCCTAGTTGACTACGGAACCCTAAAAATGATAAAAACGGTCCCTTACTAAAGCTTTTAAGTTTAATGACTGGTTATAAAAGGTGTTGTGAAACTTCGTTTTCCGTGATTCATGATTAATGACGTAACGTTGCGAAAATTTTCGCAGTTCTCAAATTTTATGTATTACTAAATATAATTATACTTTCAAGCTTTTGAATAAGATATTTCTTCAAAGAAATATTATTTATAGCAGATTCTTGCTTGAATACAACAAGCTATATCCCAAATTCTAATTGAATATGCTTGCATTGCTCTTTTGTTTTAACTGAAAAATCTGTCGGGAAATTTGGTAACTTCATTCTTTTGAGAGCAATCTTCGTTGTAGATCCACTCACTTGGTAAAATGCCAAGCATAATCTTCTCCGTAGCTTCGTAAAAATGGTCAGCAATCAAAAAGTGTCAGATAAATTCTCCACGGTTTTAATAATTTTATAGTTAAAATCAACGGCTTGTTAGCTTGAAAGCTGAGCTAAGCTTAGAATCCGTTTATTTGTTAGAGAGAAAGTAAAAGAAATCTGCGGACAATGTGGGCGGTATTTAGGAGCACTGCCTTCTGCTTTTGAGTCTGGAGCGATCTGTCCCAGTTCCAGTTGCCTCATGTGACACGAGTAGCTGATCGGGATAAGCCCGTACGCAGAAACGACGAAACAGGAATAATTTCGGTCGTACCACCCCACATATCGTTCATCTCGTGTGCCAGGTCCAAATATTTTGTTTGCTTATCATACGTCATACGGAATGGTAATGTTGACAAAAAATATCTCTGACTGTGCCGGCCTATCAGTACAATATCAGACTTAGCCCTGTCTGTGATGATGGTCTGGTACTTACAATAAGGCAGTTTCCAATCCACAAGATCGTATTTCAGAACGAGTTCCTGGTGTAAAATCCTGACTAAAATTCTAAGATTTTGTCTGTGATAGTACTCAGAGTAAGATAGAGCAGAACTCAACTTAAAATCGCTGTTTGTTCTCTAAAACTAAGTTGGCTTGATATTTACGAAAATTTTAATCTGAATTTTTAGTCCCGTGGACTCCGTTGTGACGTGAGAAAATTCAGAAATATGTCATGGTCTCCCGATAGCCATTTCGTATAAAATGACGAACATCTGCCAGTGTTTTTACATTCCATTTTAGCATTCTTTGTTTTTAGTTGGATGCAGGTGTCCATGAACTACAATAGTCACTTATAATCAGACCAAGTACGTTTGTTATTTCAGTTAAAAAAGCATACTCAGACATACGTAAATAAGGGATTTTATTTAACTTTATTTGGTACTACTTGAAATTCTATGCTATTGTTTGTTTCAGGTTCTGCCATTTTAAAAATATTGAATTTAAGAAGCTTACCCACAAACACCTTTCACGAATAAGATGAGAAAACTTTTTTCCTGTAATCTAGAAATAATAATGTTTTATTTACATTTATATTCTGTTTCAAGCATTAGGCTGTAACTATAACAAATCTTTCTTTTCTCCGTCGGTGGCTACGACGTTTGTTTTCGTTGTTCGGTTCGAGAAATCCTTACAGAAATCGCAACACTCCAATAGTTTGATATAATACGTGATGTGGTGTGCACATGAGCTTGTACCTGCAGAAGAGCAATCATGCGTGAAACAGATTGAATTTGATGTAGGCAATTTCTTATATACATTCATTATATTAGTAATTATCTACAAAAGACGAAAATAATAATTTAAAACTACGACAAAATGCTGAAAAAATCTGCCACCACCTATTTGAAACCGTCACACAATAAACAGTTTTTGAACGAAATATAAATCATGATATGATTTTTGCTTTGCCCAAAAATTATTATGTATTCTGCCTTTTTTTTCGTTATAGTTTTAACTTTTAAGTTCTAATTTAATCAATCTCTAGTGCTCGTAGCATGCAAAATTTAAATTTTATTTGTCTAAGATCGTTTGTCTCTTATAAGAGTAGTTTTTATGGACAACTAATAAATTTTTCTTTCTTTCTTTCGTAGTTTTTAGGATATCAAAAAGATTAGTAAATTTCACACTAATCTACGAAAATGCTGTGAGAATTTTACGTCGTCGTTTAACCAATCAGGAAATAACGAATTATATTCTTTATATTATGATCTCTTCTTGAATATATTATCTAACTACACGTCATGTTTTTTTTCTTTCCTCTTGATCTACAGTAAAACAAGCAATCACGATAAATTTTTCTTTATCACTTTTCATTGCCTCGCACTTTCCGCTCGTCCACTCGCTACCAAAATCCGAATAGTAAAAGCTATTCATTGTTAAAAAGTCCATTTGCAAATGGTAGTCGCATCGGCTATTCGATTGCTGCGGATAAAGTGAACACACTACCACAAACACAAACTTACCGATTTGATACGATTCATCTAAAGCGCACAATGCGAACCTGTGAACGCGTACCTTTACTTTAACTTTGAATTGTTTTATTATAATTTTATGTTAATAATAGATGACGCCAATGTTATCACAACGATATGATGCAACACACCTACGCCTTAAATAATTTACAAGCAGAATTACAAGAGTGAATAGATTTCTTTAGTTTTGAGGCAATTCATCACAACTTATTACTATTTAAAATAAATAAATATATGATAATAGATATTTGTATTAATAACTAGCTTTCACCTGCAAGAGTGAGTGCAGTTACGTTGTAGAGCCATGCTGTAGATATTAGTAGTATAGTTGTAGCACGAATGGGTCGGCTCAACCGGGGATGGACCACGCTCTTACAGAATACCAGCGTAAAATAATAGCTTAATGCTGCTGTGTTTCGTATGGTGAGTGTAGCGAACCGGAGACCCTTTTTACTGGATACAAGACATTCCATCTCACGGGTGACAACGCATCTGGATTTTTATTCGTAATCGAGGATAAATGTAGATGTCTATAGGCCACAGCATCCACTTACCGTCACACAGTCCACGTGTGCCCGTTTATCACACTATCTTATAAAAAAACTACGCAGACGCTCAAAGTCTTCCATGAATATGTCGGCGACAATGGGAGATACAGGTGAGCCCATCGCCACACCATCTACTTGCTTGTAGAACTCCTCCTTCCACAATAAGTAGCCAGATGTAAGGCAGTGTCTGAGTAATACTGCATATTCTACGGGCATGTTGTTTTCCTCCAGCCTCCTAGTTACAATTGAGATGCAGTCTTCAACAGGTAAGCATGTAAACAATGACTGCACATCAAAACTGACCATAGTTTCATTGTCTGCCAGACGCAGGTCTTTAATCTCGCTGACAAAATGGTAGGAATCCTTTATGTGTGCTCTTGTGTGTCCCCTGAGCGGTGAGAGTATTTTCGCTAAGTGTTGAGCCAATCTGTAAGTTGGTGAATCGATTTGGCTCACTATGGGACGTAATGGAGCATTGGGCTTGTGTATTTTTGGTAACCCATACAACTTTGGTGATTTGGCGCACGTAGGTATTATCCATTTTACGTCCAGATTTAATTTTTCGGAGTGTTTCTTTATGAGGTCACTAGTTGTTTTTAGTGTGCTATTTGTTGGGTCGTTTTTAACCTTTTTATAAGTACTTACATCCGACAAAAGTTCTTGTATTTTTGAATTATAATCCGACGTATCCATGACTACCGTGGCGTTTCCCTTATCTGCGCGGAGAATCGTAAGTTCTGGTTTATTGCGTAGGTTCTTTAACGCTATAAATTCGTCTCTGGGAAGATTCGGTTTAGGCACTGAACATCGACGTAACATAGACGAAATGTCTTGACGTATCGCCTCCAAATCTTCTTTCCGCATATTGTTTTTAAATAAACAGTCCTCGACGCTACAGATAATTTCTTCGTACGGTAATCTGCGCGGACTTATAGCGAAATTTAGTCCTTTGGATAAAACTTTCGTTAGTAATTCGGAATCCTGATAACACCTTGAGCCATACTGTGTATAGAAAAAAGACCCATACAGATAGATATTTAAACGGTGATTCTCACCACCATCCTTCACAGTTAGCTACCGTGGGTAAATCTTTGTTTCAGAGAGCACGAGGGATCTGTGACAGTAAACACCTGGCTGCCGAGCTCAAACACGTCAAGCAAGTTTTGCATGACAACAAGCTTCGGGTCCCGCGCCTACATCACAGAGAACGAGTGAAGCCGGCCACAGTCGAGCGTGTGCCTGCTGTACTGCCATATGTTAGAGGAGTCACTGACAAGATTGGCTACATCTTGAAGCGCGCTTCCATCAAAACATACTTCAAGCCGCCGAAGAAGATTGGTCAGTTTTTACCATCAGTCAAGTGTAACGTCCCTCTGCAAGATGCAGGAGTGTACAAGCTTGATTGTGAATGTGGTCTCTCCTACATAGGATAAACTAAAAGATCAATTAAAACCCGCGTCAAAGAACATATAGCTGATGTGAAGAATCGACGCTCCGGGAAGTCTGCAGTCTGTGAACATGTACAGGATCGCCCCCGTCACTACATCAGATTTGATAGACCACAAATCCTCGCTAAAGAACACCGATTCCTTCCAAGGATGATTCGCGAGGCTATTGAAATCAAAAAACACCCTAATTTCAATAGAGAAGATGGCTGGGTGCTACCATCTGCTTGGGATCCTATAATAAATAAAATTAAATCCCAACCCAAGCATACAACTGCAAGGCTTCATGATACCATAAGTTCATACTGTGTAGATCGGAACAAAAGTTAAATTTTAATCTGTGGTAACCGCGGTTAACTATGACATCTGGACGTTAAACATCTCAGTCCTTCCCGTGACCATGGGTGCTGTAAAGCTCTCGAAACGTCGGGTATTAAAAAGTTAAATATACGCGATAAATTCCGTAAAAACGAGTATTATTTCAATGTGTAGTGTTCGCGTAAATATAAGAAATCATTTTGTTATAAAATGTCGATTTTGCGTGTCCCATCCGTTTAAGAAAAGCCATTCAATTTAGGTAAAAGTTATATAATACTCTAGATTACTCTTGGCATTACTCTTTATTTATTTGTAAATTTTCATCACAATCGGTTCAGAATATAATATTCCAAAAATTAACTCGCACAGACAGACAGATAAACAGACAAAAACTTAAAAAATGTTTATTCATCTATTAAAAGCATGCAAATATTTCGACATTACAGACAGACATTTCAACATTATTTATATGTAGAATATGTATTATATATACGCGTGTATTATATATATATATATGTATATATATATATATATATATATATATATATATATATATATATATATATATATATATATATATATATAATGAGAATTTAGTTCGTTAAAAAGGTTTTGTCAACTTATTCCTTACGATATTTCTATGAAAAAATAATTTTTAATTGAAATAACACTATACTTAAAATGAATAAAATATTTTTAAAATACAATTTACTTTATAAGTTTTCATGTATTATTTAATTTATTACATACTGAAAAGGAATTCGGCTCGCAAGGACCAAGTGAAAAGGACACAACGGATCGTAAACTAAGAAACAGAAGGGAGGAATCGAGGCTTCTCTCGATCCGGCCTCCTATAACGCCTACGTTGGGTTCGGGAACAACGTATGTGATCTCCGCAGCGGAGTAACACACTAGGGCGATAACCTCTTTCCTTTTCAGCAAGTAGGTTCAGACGGGGATTACGGGTCTTCCGAAGTCGTCCCGGTCCCGACGCCTTAATTCTTCGATGTGGACTGTATAACTTTAGGGATGAATTACTTGGGAATAAAACAGCAATTATCTTCAAACCGTTCCGTGAGAGAGTAATCACCTTTCCCTATCACTTCCCTACACTTTTTCTTCTTGACTGCTGGTTTTCACTTTTCCCGAAGGATTTTCTTGTTTTTCCGAACTATTACCCCGAACTATTTTCCCGAACGAATTGCAATAAAACCCGTTCACTAAGCTACCCCCAGAACTATACGCGAAAGTGAGCCGCGCCATTCGCGTGCCTGCGCAACTTAACAACATGAATTTGTACTATTACTCTCTCACGTTTCTCTTAATTTCTTTATTCACATAAATCATACATAAATACAAGTTATCTATTTAGATAGCACAAAACAATATCTACACCATGATATACATTATTTTTCTGTATCACAAAAATCCTTTAATTTATAAAACAAAATATGCCTACTTTACTCACAAATCCAAAATCCAAACTTCTTAAATATTTAACACAGAAAGTTAAAACAATGTTTCCCACTTGAATTTATATATATATGTTAACTAATACAATAGTTTAATTTACATTTTCTCTATTTATTTCACTATTTAAAACACTTTTAAATTTCTTATACAAAACTATCATTATTTCACTTATGCACAGGAATTTTCACATAAAAATAACACAGAATTCACCTTTTTTGCACGTACAATCAACCTGAAATATTTTACAAGTCATTTTTACATAAATTGCTGAAATTACAAACATTTTAAATTTTTACATATTCGGCCTCCTAGGGGCGTGGTCAGCGTGCTTCCGTGAACTCACACTATTAGAACAACTAACTTTGCACGGCTCTCGGCTATCAGAAAAAATGAAAGTCTGAAATACACTTAATTTTAACAATATTAAATAAACAAGTGCTTCTACATAATTTTCAAACAGTAGGAAACTATTTCTGATAAGACTCTTATTCGTTATCATGCTTCTTATCAGATAACAATACAAGTGAATGTTTTCATTAATCAATCACAACAAATAGGCATTTGTTTTCGTACAAACATATCATACTTATACAAGACAATACTTATGCAATTAATTTCCGTTAATTCTGTTTATGCACAGAGTGATCATCTCGACCGGGGAACCAATCCGATCTCTAACTTCACTTTAATATTCCTTTGAATTTACATCGTTGGAAAGACAATTTCAACCGGGGAACAAATCCGGTAATATAATTTATAACATAAAATTCCCTATATGGATTTATTGAGAGATACTACTTAGAAAACAATAAACTAGTCCGGCCTGGGAGTCGAACCCAAGACCTTCATACCATTAATTCGACATTTCTTTAAGATTTAACTAAGCATTTTCTTATCAGAACATCTGTATTGGACAATAAGTCTTTGAAAAGTTATTCGTCATCGGTTGACTTAATAAACTGAAACATTCTTATAGGCGCGTCGCCAACAATCTCCCCCCCCCGTGCGCTAGCACCATCATTTGGGAGGCGTCGCGGGTACCAGGACTATTATTCTGGATGTAGGTCTCCTCAAGATACCTGTGCTAGTAATGACGTCAACCACTCTGGTGTGACCGTCTGGTCCCGGTAACGTTCTACTAATTTTGCCTTTCGGCCACGTATTTCGTGGCAACGAA
The DNA here is from genome assembly GCA_036936625.1 of Parnassius smintheus behrii. Lineage (NCBI taxonomy): Eukaryota > Metazoa > Arthropoda > Insecta > Lepidoptera > Papilionidae > Parnassius > Parnassius smintheus. The sequence goes on along the minus strand of JAUPFT010000016.1, from coordinate 11,555,822 downwards.
TGATCTATTATCAAAACAATATCGCCTTCTTTAGGTTCCATGAACTTTCCGTTATTACCTGTTCGCGGTATTAAGGTAGGCATGTATTCCTTCAGCCACCTTGTCCAAAAATGGTCGGCTAACCTCTGTGCAGCTTTCCAATTAAGTTGACCCGTCAGATGCCGCTCTAGAAATAATCCAGGTGGTCGATCACCACATGAGCGTCCCAGAAGAAAATGATTGGGTGTCAAACCCTCTTCAGGACTATCCATACTGAATGTTACCAGAGGCCTGGAATTTACTGTGTGCTCTGCTTCTAAAAGCAACGTATGTAGAATTTCCTCTCGTGGGCTCCTTTCTCTGAGCGTAGCGGTCAACGCAATTTTAATCGATCTTACTAACCTCTCCCAGGCGCCACCCATATGCGGTGCTCCCGGAGGTATAAATTTTCATTTAATATATCTCTTAAATGACTCATTTTTCATGCCCTCATGGCATTCTTCGCATGCTTTCAATAATTCCTTATTCGCAGCTTTGAAATTCGTCCCGTTATCGCTGTATATAACGGCTGGTTTTCCTCTTCTGGCGATAAATCGCCTCAACGCCATTATCATTGACGCTGGTGTCAATGAGGCTGCTAATTCCAGATGTACTGCTCTGGTAGTCAGACACGTAAATAAAACACCCCAACGTTTTTCGTGTCGCCTTCCTATAGTCACACTCATAGGACCGAAATAATCCACAGCTGAGCATGTAAAAGGTGGTTCATGATGAGCTATTCTCTCCAGAGGAATATTTCCTTGTGGCACGTTCTGCGGTTTTGACCTGTATGTCCTGCACCATTGACAATGATGTGACACACTACGTACTACATTACGTAAGTTCAAGACATAAAATTTCTGGTTCACCTCATTCATCACCGTCTGGTGATTGGCATGTCCAAAATGATGATGAACTTCTCTAATCATCATTTTAACGATTTCGTGTTTACCGTCCAATATGACAGGTTTTCTACTTTCCTCGGTCAAATTAGACTTGAAAGGTAAACGTCCATTTAAACGGAGTAAGTTATCTTCTCCTATTTCCATAGATAATTTACTTAAGCGTGAACTTCTTTCAACACTTTTGCCTGCTTTCAAGCATTTTATTTCCGAATAAAAACACTCGTCTTGAACGAACTTCCAAATTAATAATTCCGCTTTTTTCAAGAGTGCTATGTCCAACGCGCCATCGGGTCCTTTAACCGACTTTGCTAAAACTTTGTTGGAACACATAACCGACTTTTCGGCTGCGTCGTCGGGTCCTTTAACCGACTTTCTTAAACTCTTGAATTTTTCTACCGCTTGTAAGGTGCGTGTAGTTGCCCCAAGGAATTTCTTAAAGCTGCTAAATCGTCCGTAGTCGGGTAGACTTAACGGTTCTTGCTTTCTTAACGCATTTACGCCCTTTGGCGATTTTTCTTCACCTGTTTCTAAGCTTTTTATGGTGTCCACTTGTTTGGGCCATATATCAGGACTTTTCCTGAGGAATTCAGGTCCTTGAAACCAGCGATGACTTACATCGAAGGTGGAAGGGAAATTTCTAGTGGCGTCGTCTGCCACATTGTGTGACGTTGGAACCCATCGCCATTCACATGGCTTACTGTGATCTTCGATCTCAGCCAATCGATGAGCAACGAATGGTTTAAAAGCGCGAGGATCTGACTTAATCCACGCTAATACTGTACGTGAGTCCGTCCAAAATACTCTCTCGGACATCTCGTACTTGCTCTCTTCACTAACCGAGGCAGCCAGCCTGCTGCCCATAAGAGCTGCTTGCAATTCAAGCCTTGGAATCGAAATTGGTTTCAACGGCGCTACTCTTGCCTTTGCGGCGATCAGCGTAATCCGCCTTATTCCTAGCTCGTCCGTGGTGACGTAATACACCGCGGCAGCGTATGCTTTTTCACTAGCATCCGTGAAAGTGTGTAACTCTCCCTTGCCGACGCCTTCAGCAACGGGTCTAGGTACCTCTAAATGACCTAATTTCTTCACTTCCGATATCCATTTACAAAATAACACGTGTAATTCGTGTGAAACTTCTTCATCCCAAGAGATGCCTGTCCTCCATACTTGCTGGATCAGCGACTTCCCTTGAATCGTTATGGGTGATGCGAGTCCCAAAGGATCGAAAACTGACATCACAGCGCTAGTTATCTCCCTCTTCGTAGGCGGTCGTAAACCTTCCATCACCTCTTCCGGTGTGTTACGAAGACTTGTGGAGAAACTTATTATATCCCGTTTGATATTCCAAATCAAACCTAACGTGCGCTCTGTGTGCTCTTTATCTCCCAGCGAAGCACTGTCGCTCTTATATTTATTTTCCATTTTACTTAAAACTTCGGGTCGGTTGCTAGCCCATCCCCTCAGTTGGAAAGAAGCATGTTTATGTAATTCATACATATCGTTTACTATCCTTTCGGCCGTCGTCACGTCGGGAAATGCCTGTAGATAGTCATCCATATAGAAATTGCTTTCCGTAGCGGAAGCTGCTTCTGGATAGATATGTGCGTTGTCCTGCGCATTCCTATTCTTTACATATATAGCGATGCATGGTGATGATGCCGCTCCAAATATGAGTGACGACATCCTATACTCTTCCGGTGGCGCGTCACGATTGTGCCGCCATAAGAATCGAAGGCTATCCCTGTCTTCATCCCGGATTTTCACTTGCAGGAACATTTCTTTAATGTCTGCCATTACTGCCACGCTTCCTTCTCTGAATCGTAGCAGAACTCCGAACAACGACTTCAATAAGTCCGGTCCGGTTAACAATGCATCATTGAGACAACGTCCGCCCGTCTTTGCGGCGGCGTCGAAAACTATCCTTATTTTCCTTTTTTGTGGGTGAGTCACTGCGAAGTGAGGAAGGTACCACGTACGTGGGGAAATGGGAATATGGTTCGCTTTCTCTGCGTAACCATTAACGATGAGATTTTCAATTTGCTTCCCATATTCCTTCTTCAACTCGCTATTTTTGTCGAGCTTTTTTTCAATATTCAACAGGCGACTTTCAACCTGCGCTCTATTCGACGGCATGCACTCATTGTCTGTGCGCCATAACAAAGCAGTCTCGTACCTATTATTAGGTATACGACGTACCGTTTTGTTCAAAATACTTAAAGCTCGTTCTTCTGGGTCGTTCGCGGGCTTTCTAGCCGACACTCCCAGAGATTCCAAACTAAAATAATCCTTGATCAATTTATCCATATCTTCCTCCTTCTTGGTGGAAATGTGGTTAACGATCTTGATCGGTTTAATACCACCCGATATGTGACCATGTAAAACCCATCCAAGTTTGGTGAGCGATGCTACAGGTAGGTTCTTACCTCCTGAAATTAATTCACGAGTAACTATGAGATGCCAATTGTCCTGACCAATTAATATGGTAGGTTTGGACCTCTCATACATCAACTCATCCTTAATCGGTGTCAAATGAGAACACCGTTGCAATAATTCTCGGCTTACCGACTGCGGAGAAAGGTTAAGTGACTTAATTGTTTGTACACTTATCTCTTCCAAGTCGCTCGAGTAAATGCCTTTTATCTTAATGTTTAAGCGATACGAACTGTCGTCGTTAATTCGCTTACCTCCCACGGCTTCGATACGTAATCCCTCTTTACGTCCGCGAGGCGCTAATTTCTGAGCCATACACTCCTCTATGAGTGTCATGGTCGATCCCTCATCCAGAAGAGCTGTTGTCTTGACCTTTCCTCTAGGTCCATACAACCCGAACGGTATAATCTTTAAGTATGCACATGCCAGTGCATTCACTGTACTAACAGTTGTAATCTGAGCATCTTTACCCCCCTCGTCCCCTTGTGGCGAGGTTTTTTCATTGGGGTATCGGTGTAGCATTCGATGATGTGACATTCTACATCCCTCTACACCACATTTTTTCGCTTTGCACTCTAACCTCCTATGGTTAGGTGACAAACATTGGAAACATACTTTCGCTTTTTTGACCGCTTCCCATTTCTCGTGAATATTCATGTCCTTAAACTTGTAGCAACTCACTATAGAGTGCTCCTTGTTGCATATAACACACTTATGTGTTACCCGACTTGCAGGCTTATCCTGGGTTGTCATAACCACCTGTCGGTTGTGCCCTTTACCATTTCGGCGTTCTAGACGCTCGCTCAAATTACTTCGGCGCATACAGCGCTCGCTCACGGCACAGCTGCGTACACCTCCCTTTGCGGTGTGTACAGTTTGTTTCCTGAATTCAGGACGCTTCCTTTTTTCAGGCGCATTTTCATTGTTTAAGGACGCTCCAAATTGTTCACTCAATAAATTTAAAAACTTGGCCATCTTCTGTAACTCTGGCTCCAAAGGATACTGAGCTCGATATTCAAACCATTTAAATTTAATCATAGTTCCGAGCTTCTCCACTATGCGGCTCACTAACTCCGGTGAGTACAAATACTGTGGTTGATTCAATGCTTGTATCGTGGCAACCACGTTCGTAATACGACTTGCAAAAGATCCTATATTCCGGCAATCTTCTGCCAATCTTGGCATACGCTTTACATTCTCGATTTCGGCTAGAATGAGCATCTCAACCCTACCGAATCTTCTTTCGAGAGCGTTCATTATTTCTTCCGGTTCACACAAAGTAAACAACAACGACTTAACCGCTTCCTTAGCGGTGCCCTTTAATGCCCTCCTAAGGCGTGCGACATTTTGCACCCCTGAAAATTGGCTTCTTGTGTCTTCAAACACCGTTTTGAAAATAATCCATTCACCCGGGTTTCCATCGAACACCGGTAATTCCTGGAGGAAATGAAGCTGGGAAGACTTATCTTTACCAGCTATTTTTATTGCACTCACAATCGCTTCGGTCAATTCTGACACCTCACTCGCGTGTGTTTTCTGTGCATTTCCTTGGTTGCGCTCGATCTCCGCCCCTTTGCGGCGTGATCCTTTACACGCTTCCTTATCAGTAACATTGGGTTGTGCTACACTAACCGGCGCGCTCATTATGGTCTGCTGAACCCAACTCCTTACGAAAGGTTCCACCTGAGTATTCCGCTCTTCATCATCCTCACTCGAGTCGATCTCCTCTTCTCGATTGAGTCGTGCCAGCTCCAATTGAGACTTGGCTAAGGCAGCAGCTGCCTGTGCTCGTTCGAGCTCTGAGCGTTCGAATTTAATCCGCGCCTCTAATTCGGCTTTCAGCCTCGCCGATCGCGATGACCTACTACCTCTTTGTGACCCTTTATCACTAGTGTGCCCGATTACTGTCCTTGACGATGCCGCTTCTTCGGTCCTTTGACCTACTTTTTCGACCACCGTTTCACTCCTGGATATAACGGATTGTTGTGCGGTACTGGCCTGCGTACCACTGGTGTCCGTCCTGTTGCTTGTCGTTGCCACGGACGTCCCTGTGTCCCACGTGCATGTGGACGTGTCGGTGGTGGCTCCACTTGAAGGAGTTGCTCCATTTGACGCAGTAGCTGTGGTCGCTCCAGATGGTTCCGCTTCTTTAGCTTTTCTTGAGAGCCCTGTCCTTGTCCTGCTCCCTTCGCTTCTCCCTGTCTGGTCTTGTGCCTTCTTCATCTTGCAGGAAGGTGATTGTTGACCTACGGTCCCTAACTGTCCCTACGGTCCCTACAACCCCTTACCTACAACCCTTCTACACCCCAACCTAACACCACTACCCCTCCCCCCCCTTATCTCCCAACCCTACAACCCTACTACCACCCTAACAGCCCTAACAGCCCTATCAATCCTGGACGGGGCCTACCGAAGTGAGCCGTCCAGGGATGGAGTCGTGCAGGAATGGAATGGAGGAAAGGTTTAGGAACTGTCCCGCCAAGGAATATGACGAAACAGTCGAGCGGTAGTGCAAGCGCAGTCTAGCTCGAGAGAACTGCTCCACCCGAAGGTGTTGTGCCAGAGCCCAACCGTTTGGCACCGTTAGGTGGTCGGGATGTATGCTGTGCTCGCCGCCCAGTTGCCGGTGACGCCTCGTCCAGGCGCCCTCCTCCGGCCGCGATGCAGTCAGGTGCCCACGCGCACCCTCGCCCGGCAGCAGCAGCGGTGGATGCTTCGTCCAGCACCCTGATGATCCGACAGGAAAATGCCGGACACGGTCGTCCGACAGGAAATGCCGAGCAAGCTTGCCCGACAGGAAAATGCCAGACACGGTCGTCCGACAGGAAAAATGCCAAGCCCTGCTTGGCCACGATGAGTGCCTTCACAAGACACCTGCGCCCGGCTGCGATACGTGCCCCATGCGAGCACACGCCCCCGGCCGCAATCCCGGTTTTCTTTCTTCCGGTAGTTCCAGGTCCAGTCCTTCAGCGCTGACGTCCTGGTCTTCTGGCCTTTGGTCCTATTGCTTCAGCTCAAACCTCCGGCTTCCTTCGGTTGCTGATCTTCACTCGGCTCCGAAGGTCTTCTTTTCTGCTACCAGCAGTCCACAGCTGGTTCCTTGATCCAGCTGGCGGGGTTCGGGTGGTCCTTTTGATCCGGCTCGAAGGACCAATTGAAAAGGAATTCGGCTCGCAAGGACCAATTGAAAAGGACACAACGGATCGTAAACTAAGAAACAGAAGGGAGGAATCGAGGCTTCTCTCGATCCGGCCTCCTATAACGCCTACGTTGGGTTCGGGAACAACGTATGTGATCTCCGCAGCGGAGTAACACACTAGGGCGATAACCTCTTTCCTTTTCAGCAAGTAGGTTCAGACGGGGATTACGGGTCTTCCGAAGTCGTCCCGGTCCCGACGCCTTAATTCTTCGATGTGGACTGTATAACTTTAGGGATGAATTACTTGGGAATAAAACAGCAATTATCTTCAAACCGTTCCGTGAGAGAGTAATCACCTTTCCCTATCACTTCCCTACACTTTTTCTTCTTGACTGCTGGTTTTCACTTTTCCCGAAGGATTTTCTTGTTTTTCCGAACTATTACCCCGAACTATTTTCCCGAACGAATTGCAATAAAACCCGTTCACTAAGCTACCCCCAGAACTATACGCGAAAGTGAGCCGCGCCATTCGCGTGCCTGCGCAACTTAACAACATGAATTTGTACTATTACTCTCTCACGTTTCACTTAATTTCTTTATTCACATAAATCATACATAAATACAAGTTATCTATTTAGATAGCACAAAACAATATCTACACCATGATATACATTATTTTTCTGTATCACAAAAATCCTTTAATTTATAAAACAAAATATGCCTACTTTACTCACAAATCCAAAATCCAAACTTCTTAAATATTTAACACAGAAAGTTAAAACAATGTTTCCCACTTGAATTTATATATATGTTAACTAATACAATAGTTTAATTTACATTTTCTCTATTTATTTCACTATTTAAAACACTTTTAAATTTCTTATACAAAACTATCATTATTTCACTTATGCACAGGAATTTTCACATAAAAATAACACAGAAGTCACCTTTTTTGCACGTACAATCAACCTGAAATATTTTACAAGTCATTTTTACATAAATTGCTGAAATTACAAACATTTTAAATTTTTACATATTCGGCCTCCTAGGGGCGTGGTCAGCGTGCTTCCGTGAACTCACACTATTTGAACAACTAACTTTGCACGGCTCTCGGCTATCAGAAAAAATGAAAGTCTGAAATACACTTAATTTTAACAATATTAAATAAACAAGTGCTTCTACATAATTTTCAAACAGTAGGAAACTATTTCTGATAAGACTCTTATTCGTTATCATGCTTCTTATCAGATAACAATACAAGTGAATGTTTTCATTAATCAATCACAACAAATAGGCATTTGTTTTCGTACAAACATATCATACTTATACAAGACAATACTTATGCAATTAATTTCCGTTAATTCTGTTTATGCACAGAGTGATCATCTCGACCGGGGAACCAATCCGATCTCTAACTTCACTTTAATATTCCTTTGAATTTACATCGTTGGAAAGACAACTTCAACCGGGGAACAAATCCGGTAATATAATTTATAACATAAAATTCCCTATATGGATTTATTGAGAGATACTACTTAGAAAACAGTAAACTAGTCCGGCCTGGGAGTCGAACCCAAGACCTTCATACCATTAATTCGACATTTCTTTAAGATTTAACTAAGCATTTTCTTATCAGAACATCTGTATTGGACAATAAGTCTTTGAAAAGTTATTCGTCATCGGTTGACTTAATAAACTGAAACATTCTTATAGGCGCGTCGCCAACACATACATATATACATAATACATAAACACTCACGCCTGTCACCCAGAAGGGTAGGCAGAGACTGCAGACTTCCATTTGGCACGATCCTAACACACCTCTCTCACCTCCTCCACATCCATATACTATCTACGCATACATGCTCGTCGGTTAAGGGAACTCCTAATTTGGCCCGTTTTCAATACACTTATCGCCAATTTAATCGATAAAATTTCGCCTAGGACGTTCCTTTCCGACTCTGCCGTTCACTTCTGCAACATAAATTTGCTTTGTCACTCTTTCCTCATTTATTCTTTCCATATGACCAAACCGCCGAATTTATTACTACGATTAAAAAATTTGCCTTTAGATAAAACAAATCAGATTATGTAATATTCATTAGGTACTCGTCGAACTATTCGTAACAGAATATGCTTCCATTCTTATTTGACTAAAGGAAATGTGTGGGAGGATTTTTAGTAACATTAAAAAAGAAAGTGCTAATAAATTGGAGCGTGGAAATTTATTCTGCTACTACGATAGCCCACACAATCGCATTTACATAATTCTGTTTAACGTATCACGTGCATTCCTCTTGCATATTTTATTTTAATTTTATTTTTAACTTTTCCAAGCCATTGCTTTATTAAAACTTAAATAAAGAATTATGGCGTTGAAGTACAAATAATATTTAACACTTTCACGAAATTTTCTTGTAAATGGAGCTGTAACCTTATCTCCCTAAACATTTGGAAGCAAAAGACATTTTGTCATTTCCGTCACTTTATTTAAGTCTAATATTTTTACTTCTCACAAATAAAAAACGAGTAGTAGTAATTAAAAAACTAAAAGAGTTTTTTTGTGTTCGCACTTCGCACTACAACCGTAAATAAGTTTTTTTGTAAATACAATCTGTAGGCTTTTAGGTCAACATTTTTGTCTTCATAATAAAATAAAAAAGTATAAAAGAACAATTTTGACAACTCAACATAAAGTTATAGTACATATATAAAATCACGTAAGTAAACCAACAGTACTAACGCAACGTGCTTGTTTGTGTTATTATTTATTCGTAACATAGAAAACGGGCATCCTTTACTGTGACGTTTTTATTTGCTAGTTGACTTTTATTGCAACTCCGTGGAATATTCGATACGAGAAATATTAAGTGAGAACACTCAAGAACCTTTCTTCCCATCGGCAATCGATTCTTCGAGCTATATATCAGGACCGCTAAAATTTAATAAATAAAGCAATCAACGATAAAATATTTAGTTAAGTAGGGGCTAACAATGAATGTATTTACTATTCTAATTAAACTGCATTTTTGTGTGAGTTGTACTAATCGGTGTAAAATAAAATGAACTAAAAAATTATATATTTTTCATAAATTGTATTTTTACGGGCGTTTTGAACAACGGGTCCGGGATAAAACGTATGTTACATTACATAAGAAACAGTCATTGTGTGAAAATAAAGGCGCGGTGTTTACAAATGCTAGTGATTTCGTTGGCTTCAACGGTGCATCCATTCTACGGTCGTATTTTTTTGCTTCTTGTTGTGTATTTTACGAACGTTGCATTATTTTGATTTTGTGTCGAACGATGGTATATCGGAGCTACGATTTTCCATTTCTAACAAAAGTACGTTGTCCGGGTCTAGCTTTTTTAATACAATAGGTGTAAAAATATAAAGTTCACAAGATTTTTGAAAGCAGCTGCCGACGTTGCAAACTTATCTAAAATTGTTCTAGATTATAAATATTTGCGGACAACATAGTTTTAAGTTCGAATATTTGGTTTAAATATGAAGAAACCAACATTCTTTATCCTCGAATTTATTTTTCAGTGATTCCAAAATTAACAAAAAGTTGTCTGCGGTTAGTGTGACACCGACACGTACAGATTGCCAATTAAATAATATAATTTTGCAGCATCCGATAAAGAGAGATTTTATGTATAGTATTCTGAAAACTAGCAATAAACAACGGTAATGTTTTACTACCACCATTAAATATTGAGATATCGATAGGTGACATTCTAGGTGAATTGCGTGAGTGTACTTGAACTTCTGGCTTTACGTCGATCTGAGCTACAGGTTGGAGACGTTAGGCGGCTCGCTCCTTGCGGCATAATAAATCTTCAAGCGATCTTATGTTGATACGGTTTAAGAAAATGAACGGAAGATATTGAAACCAGACGAGGAATGGACACTTGTGCAAAGAAGAAGTTTAAAGAATAGGTTTATAGGAATGAAAGTAAAAGCAAGTACAGAGTAATTTTAAGGCAGTCGACATTAATATCCCATTATTTATCAATAATGTTGACAAAGAAACATCAGCTGATGATATAATAAACTATATATTTAAGAGAAGAAAAGTTAAAGTATTTTTAGAAGAGATTAAAATGAAGTATGAGCGTGAATATAATGCTTTTAAGGTTTAAGTATATATAAGAGATATAAAATATAAAATTAACATATTTCTTGATAGTAGTCTATGGCCTGAGGGAATATCATTTCACAAATCTATTAACTTCAGAAACTGTACAGCAGGTAAAAACCACAGTAATTATTTTGTATCACCTAAATAATGGATAGTAAATACTGTTACGCGCCGAAGTCGACGGCACTAGCGTCATCTAGTATCAAATTGAAGAACTAAACTTTCTAGAACCACCAAGTGAACAATCGGGTTGATTACGTGGTGGCTGACGTGAAGAAAACGCTGGACGACCTCAAACTGGGTGATGGAACTACAGCTCCCGTAGTAGCTACTACACCTTCGCTACGTGGGTTCAAAGTGCCACCGTTCGACGGGACTTCTTCCTGGTCAGCCTACAAAATCCAGTTCGAGGCTGTTATGAAGGCTGTACGGTATTGACATCAATGGCGAGTACATCACTCACCTTCGATTTGCCGACGATATAGTCCTTATGGCAGAATCGCTGGAGGACTTAAGCACTATGCTCAATGACCTCAATAGTGCCTCCCAACGGATAGGTCTTAAGATGAACATGGACAAAACAAAGATCATGTTCAATGTCCATGTCACACCTATGCCGGTAGTTGTTGGGAGCACTATGCTCGAAGTTGTTGACGAGTACGTTTACCTGGGACAAATAGTCCGACTAGGTAAGTCCAACTTCGACCGAGAGGTCAATCGACGGATTCAACTCGGCTGGGCAGCGTTCGGGAAATTACGACATATCTTTTCGTCAGGTATACCTCAATCTCTAAAAACTAGATTGTACAACCAGTGCGTGTTGCCAGTGATGACTTATGGATCTGAGACGTGGTCCTTCACTGCTGGCCGTATGAGGACGCTTAAGGTCGCTCAGCGAGCTATGGAGAGGGCTATGCTCGGAGTTTCTCTGCGTGATAGACTCAGAAATGAGGATATCCGCAGTAAAACCAGAGTGACCGACATAGCCCAACGGATTAGTAAGCTGAAGTGGCAATGGGCCGGCCATATAGCTCGAAGAACCGATAACCGATGGGGAAGAAAGGTTCTCGAGTGGCAGCCTCGTACCGGTAGGCGTAGTGTAGGGCGACCCCCCACTAGATGGAGTGACGACCTGGTAAGACATGCAGGAAGTCGATGGATGCAGGTGGCTCAGGACCGTGCTTTGTGGCATTACTTGGGGGAGGCCTATGTTCAGCAGTGGACTTGTGAAAGGCTGTAATGATGATGATGATGATGATGATGAAGGCGAACGGCTGGAATAAAAGTCAGGCCATGACTGCTCTCACACTAAGCCTGTGCGACCAGGCCTTAACTATTCTGGAAGCTCTCGGTGAGGAAGTGACTTATGAGCAACTCCTTGAGGCCTTGGAAGCGAGATATGGCGACGCTCATCTGGAACACGTCTTTCGCGCGCAGCTTAGAGATCGCGTGCAACGCAGCAACGAAAACCTGCAGCAATGGGCTCTAGAAGTGGAGAAGCTGGTGCGAAAAGCATACCGGTCTGTACCTGCGCTCATTGAAAGGAACCTGGTGCAGACATTCATTGACGGCATCCGCGACCTGGAAGTCATAGCTGCTGTGAGGCTCGGGCTCCACGAGACGCTTAAGGACGCCCTGACCCATGCACTGGAGGTAGAAGCCGTGCGGCAGGACCATCGTTCTCATCGCGTCAGGGAGGTTGCAGCAGCTATAGTTCGCGACTGCAACAAAGGATACAGCCCTAGGTGCTATGGCTGTGGGGAAAGGGGCCATCTTCGCTCCAGCTGCCCTAAGCGAACTGTAGAAAGGAGAGTTGATCGATCTCGAGAGGGTAGTGCAGCTAACGGCACTGCCTGGTGGTGGCAGGATCGTCGTTCCCCTCGCGCTAGGGAGGTTGCAGCAGTTACGGTTCGCGACCACAATAAAGGATACAGCCCTAGGTGCTATGGCTGTGGGGAAAGGGGCCATCTTCGATCCATCTGCCCTAAGAGAACCCTAGAAAGTGAAGGTGACGATCTCAGAAGGGAAGTGCGGCTAACATCACCGCCCAGCTGCAGCCGGAATACGACTTTACTATCAGACATCGCAGCGGGAAATCTCATGGCAACGCAGATGCATGGTCAAGAAGATCTTGTCCTGAAGATCGGAAACATTGTACTGAGGGTAAGGAAGTGGTATCCGTGAGGATGCTCGGGACAGACCACCTCAGCGACGAGTGGAAGGACAGCTCACGACATGCACAGCAGGAAGATCCAGACATCAAGCCGATGTTGGAATGGATGAAGGCCCGTGCTACCAAGCCTAAGTGGAGCGACGTCTCAGCGATGAGTTCAACCACGAAAAGCTATTGGGCCCAATGGGACAGCTTGCTGATTCAGGGTAGAGTCCTGTGCCGTAAATGGGACAATTATCGAGGAGACAGCTGTCGTTTGCGAATGGTTGTCCCTAAAGCTAAAGTGCCGAATGTTCTACAGCTGTGCCATAATGGTCGTTCAAGAGTCCATCTGGGAGTTAAACGAACTCTGCTGAAAGTCCGAGAACAGTTTTACTGGGTCCATTATCGTGACGATGTCGAGGCTTGGTGTCGTACATGTACAAGTTGTGCGGCCGTGCGGGGACCTCAGACACGTAGTAGAGGAGCACCGAAATTGTACAATGTTGGTGCACCATGGGATAGGGCAGCCCTTGACATTGCGGAGCCGTTACAGAAAGTCCCAAGGGGGACTCCTAAGATCGTCCACGTGGATGGCCTGGCGCGATATTATGGGGCCGATAATGCTCGGGACGAGCATGTCTTAGGAGGGGGCAGTGTTACGCGCCGAAGTCGACGGCACTAGCGTCATCTAGTATCAAATTGAAGAACTAGACTTTCTAGAAGCTCTACACTCGATCTTCCTGCGCTTGGTCGGTTGGCGCGCGTATTTACCCGAATATTCTAGAATATTCTGGATGTTTTCGTGGAAGAGCCCTACATATATAAAGGCGCTGCAATACGCGATCGGGGAAGTATTGAATTTGGCGAGACAAGCGAAGCTTCGGTGCGAAATAAAGTGAATCAGTGTGATTAATTATTAGTGTTTTAAGTTTTAATTGGTGTAAAGAAAATTAAAGTGTTAATTAAGGTAATTCTATCGGCAATTTTTATTGTCACGAACCTCAAGCTCGTAACAATACTTTAAAATTATATCCTTCAATTGTAAATTAGTCACAAGATCAGTCGAGGGCATACGAGAGCTATGTAAATCTGCGGATATCATAGCATTGCAGGAGACATTGTTGTTACCATCTGATGCAGCCTACATCGCGGGAATCCATCCAGAGTTTGACTGTTGCAGTAAGTGCAATCTTTTATTTATTTATGTATTATTTATTTATTTATGTTAGTATAGTAAATATGTATTTAAGTATACTTATTTTTTCCTTTTATGTATTTATCCAGCCCAACCAGATGTGATTACTCTATACTATATATATAATAACCCAAAATAATAATAATAATAAGTAATTGGTAATTTACTACATAATCGGTATCAACTTGCAGTACAAGACTAATAATTTTCCAAACTCCAACAAATTTTCATAACCTAGGCGCAACGAATCTATAATTTTTATTTCACACAAAATTCTCCTGAATCGACTCTAAGTGAATATTTTTTGTATGATCATATATATTCTGCATACAAGAAAACAACATGTTTATTTTTACGTAAAATGCTACAAGTCGCATTTCATTTGTATTACCATTTTGCAGTAAAAAAATTAAAATCAACCAAAAAAAAAACCGCGTAGCGGTGTAGAACAGAAACTAAACTGCGTATTTATTATGTACGAGTGGATAACTGTTAACCGGCGCTAAATCTATTTTAAAGAACAATTAATCAGACAATATTTAGCAAGCAACACGTTACTTATCAACGAAATAATATTGAATCAAATGCTTTTACACAAGTAAACTTCTTAAGTGGGTATTTACACAACGAAATGCAAACAGTTCTAAGTAGACGCGTCGTTTTTCACACGTTGTGGGTATATTGCTAAATTTTCCAAACGAAACAAAACGATTTATGCGTAAACTGGTTCAATGTAAATGTGATTCATATAATACAAGTGCACGAGAACGCAGAGGGCGGTTGTTTGTAGCATGCACTAAGCAAATCAAATCAAGTATGTATGCGGGAATACAATATATAAATTCATATAAAATATTGTAAATTGTGGTGTGATATAAGTACAACTACTGCGGGGATGAACAAAATATCATAGGTCTCCGTCTCCCTATAGTGCTCCATATAGTGTTATGGCGACAAATCCAAAAATATGGCGTACTCCAGTCGTGCGAAGCGAAACTAAAATCTATTTTGGAACTACTTAGGAACAGCAATTTGACTTGATTAGACCATAGGTTGCCAGTTCAAATCTGAATTGACTGGACCGCAAATAATAGTTGGGTTGGGCAAATAGTAATAGTCCCTGATTCGATTCCGGGACAAATTACCACAAAATTAGTGATGCGCGAATGACTTAATGTATTGCGGGTGTACTGTATCAGCTTGATTTGTTTTGAACCAAAACGAATTGGTGGTCGTAGCACGTTGCGGTCTTTGGACAAGTATACTTGCCATAAATTCGATTTTATACATTAGGTCCTTCACTGCTGGCCATATGAGGACGCTCACAATCGCTCAGCGAGCTATGGAGAGAGCTATGCTCGGGGTTTCTCTGCGTGATTAACTTAGAAATGAGGATATCCACAGTAGAACCAGAGTGACCGACATAGCCCAACGGATTAGTAAGCTTATAGCTCGAATAATATTGAATATATAAGAGCTCGAAGAACCGACAACCGTTGGGGAAAAAAGTTCTCGAGTGGCAGCCTCGTACTGGTCGGCGAAGTGTAAGGTGACCCCCCACTAAATGAAGTGACGACCTAGTAAGATATGCAGGAAGTTGATGGATGCAGGTGGTTCAGGACCGTGCTTTGTGGCATAACTTGGGGGAGGCCTATGTTCAGCAGTGGATTTGTGAAGGGCTATATGATGAAGATGATGATGACATTAGCTGGCATGATGGAAACACGAGCTGCTGCGGAGAAGGGAACAACAAAACAAAAACAGCTCAAGATTAAGGAACAGGCACTTGCTTGGGGTAGCTGCTAACGGCCTCTCTCTAAGGCCTTGAGGCTACGAAACTGTGTTACAATTGGAGTGGTGTGCGACGAAAAATGCACTGAGGTTGACTGTTTGAACGCTACGACGAATTGTACTGCTGAATACCAGCGTAAAATAGTAGCTTAGTGCTTCGTATGGTGAGTGTAGAGAACCGGAAACCCTTTTTACTGGAAACGAGGCATTCCATCTTAGTCCTCACGGGTGGCAACGCATCTGCAATTCGATTTGTAATCGAGGATAGATATAGATGTCTATGGGCCGCAGCAACCACTTACCATCAGGTGAACTGTGTGCTCGTTTTTCACCCCATCCTATAAAAAAACCGGCCAAGAGCGTGTCGGGCCACGCTCAGTGTAGGGTTCCGTAGTTTCCCGTCCGTCACAATAAGTGTTCCCACTTATGAGTTTAAAGGTGGGTATCCATTATGTTCGCGCTCCAGCAGCGCTCCGCGCTCCTGCAACTGCTCCCGGTAGTGGGTACTGTTGTTTCCATCCAAGTTCAAAATGATTTTCCTAGAAAGTCCTTATAAAGTTCTACTTTTCAGATTTTTCATATTTTCTAAACTTATGGTTCAAAAGTTAGAGGGGGGGACACATTGTTTTTACTTTTGGAGCGATTATTTCCGAAATTATTGACATTATCAAAAAATGATTTTAGTAAACCCCTATTCATTTTTAAATACCTTTCCAACAATATATCACACGTTAGGGTTGAAATTTAAAAAAATCACTTCCCACTTTACATATAGGGGGGCTACCCTAATAAAACATTTTTTTCCAATTTTTATTTTACCACTTTGTCGGCGTGATTGATACACATATTGGTACCAAATTTCGGCTTTCTAGTGCTAACGGTCACAGAGATTAAGCGAGGATGGACAGACGGACAGACAGACATGGCGAAACTATAAGGGTTTCTAGTTGACTTCGGAACCCAAAAAAACGGTAGCAAGCGGTCACGACGAAAGTTAGTACTGTTCTGTGGCTTGACGAAATTGCACTGGCACGATGAAAATGTTTGCATTGCTTGACGATGGCAGCGCACGTCCTTACACTTTTAGTGAGCACGCCGCTCATTGGAGGAACAAAATGAGGCCACCAATATAGCCCCTTCCCCCCTTTGGCGGGCCCGTGCGGGAGGGATTTAGAATAAATGGATCAGAAAAATTTAATAAATATATTTGAGAAGACGAAAAATTGGTAATATAAATTGTTTTTGATTATGTTAAGTCTAAATAACGCCCCATTATGATCCCATACAGGTAAAGCCGCTGCGCATCGCTGGTACAAAACAATTTGACAGAACTACAATACTGTAATTAGCAGAATGATTTAGGCGGAATATAATACATTACGGCGCCTACAGTAAACTTTCTACTACACAAACGAGTGCGGGTTCCTCGATATACCTTCAATTCCACCTCGCCACCATCGATATGATGATCCGCTAGAGTGACAAAACCTCTCGCTCACTCTCGATCTAACTGGTATTTTATTGACGCGCCGACATACTTATTTATTCTCATGTGTCCTTACTTATTTATCCTATAGATTTTATAACACTTACTAGATCGTCTTGAAAACAACAATGTGTTATATGGCATAAATATTAGCACCACACAGGGTTTGTCATGTAATGATGGTGTAAGAATATCTACTAGCCCAAATTATCCCGTGGATGTCGTTAGAGTCGACAAAGGTAAGCTGAAACAGATGGCCTGCAGAATCTTCCTAATAAGAGTTCAAGATTATCAATAACTGCGATTGCCAACCCACCTGCCAATCGTGGCTTCCGTGACGAAATCTTCAGGCCTATGTTCAGCAGTGACATAGGATAAATGGAACTTTGTAGAAAAGTACTCTCATCCCACAACTACTCGATTATTGTATTAATTTTGCAAAAAGTAGAACACTTGACATTGAGTGATTAATCATAAAGTAACTGACACAATGATCAATCGCTGCGTACAATCTACTCGAATCTGAAAACTGAGAAGTTGTAACATCAGCCTTTAATTAAACTGCAATAAGACAAATTTGTATTTTTATTAAATAAAGTTATTAATTGAACTGTTATAAATAATACAAGACGTTATGTATTGTACTTTAAAATTACATTTTAAATTTATATTGCTCAAATGTTTTTTTTATATTTAGTGAACAAATCACTGACTGTAGATTTGCGCATGTGAAGAACTTAATTATTTAATAATTGAATGCTGTACATCAATAGGACAGAAGGTCGGAACCAGATTAATCCCGATTACGGCAGTGGCCGATAGTGGCTTAGATTTTCATTTGTGTTGAACAATATCATGTCCGTGGTAGAGCCATGCTGCAGCTATAAAGGTAGTATAGTTGTAGAACGAACGGGTCAGCTCGACCGGGGAAACACCACGCTTTCACAGAATACCGGCATAAAATATCATCTCAATGATGTAGTGTGTCGTATGGTGATTGTCGAGAACCGGAGACCCTCACCGGACCTCAACCGGAGGTCCGGTGAGGGTCTCCGGTTCTCGACAATCACCGTGACCTCGTTAGGTCACGGGTGGCAACTCATCTGCATTTTAATTCGTAAAAAAAACGTTACAGCCTATATACGTCCCACTGCTGGGCTCAGGCCTACCCCCATTTCTGAGAGGGTTTAGGGCAAGGAAGTGTCCGCCGCGCTGCCCAAATGCGTGTTGACGAACTTCACATGTCTTCGAAATATTTTTTTTTATTCTTCAGATATGCAGGTTTCCTCACGATTTTCCTTCACCGCCCAGCACGGGGTAAATCAGCACTTAAAATTGCAATTAACAATTTCATTGGTGCCGGTGGGGATCGAACCCGGGTTACTCGCGTTCTGTTATATTTACAGTGAGCGTTAACCACTGAGCTACCACGGCTCTTAATTCGTAATCGACGATAAATGTAAATGTTTATGGACTACATCAACCACTTACTATCAGATGGACTGTATGCTCGTTTGTCAGCCCAACAGATAAAAAATGTATTTATCAAATCTTTATAAGCATTATCAAAATTTATAATTTTAGTATATTTAGTGCAATTCGTAATTATACCTTTGTGATTAATGTTTAATATTATCATAGCATGACCTGTGATAGATGTATTCAAGACCGCAACAAAGGCTAAAAAATTACATTTATTGATCTTTAGAAGGGCACGATCGAGGCAATTTTGCCCTCTGGTAGGTAAATAATGTCCCGGGAGAAGGCCGTGTACATAACATATTCAAATATTTCAACTTATTATTAGGTTCTGACTCATTTCTGTATCTCTAGAAATTAAGTTGATGTGTTATCGCCTATCAATATTATTTTTATGTGTTTAGATAAAGATTTAAAGTGTTTACAAAATTATCATCACATTCATTTGATGGACAACGGTATATGCCTATAATAGTAAAGCTTGCAATAGATACCTGAATAGCAGATGCGTGTATTATTTAATTGTTGTAACTCGATGGTGATGCTAATTTTTGACGTATGAATCACACCATCTTTTTGATTGAGCTGATTTATGGCGTAGTAAGAGGTATAATTACTTGGCAATGTGTTTAGTCTACACTCATTTAGTATCAACACATCTACATCATGTTTAGTAACAAAAGATTTATCTGTGGGTCATTGAAGTTGCTATATATACTTCTAATATTTTGTGTCAAAACGGTAAAGTTACAATTATCTCATAGAAGGTAATTGTGAAATTTTTCAATATTAATTATAGCTGAGTTCACAATTTCATTTTAAATTGGATTGTAGACATGATATTAGAGAGTAACGACTTACGAGTAGTTATTACTGTGTATCTTGCGCTGGGACCAGTGAGGCGGGCTTAAATTTAAAGTGATTAGCGGAAGGGCGTAGCTAGTTAGGTAACCTACTAATAGCACCGAAGAAAAGCGGTTATTAAATTATTACATTGTTACATGGTTATCAAATTCCGTTATCATTTTATTGTCGTCATCGCGAATGGATTTTATAGTGCAAATAAAATGATCTGCAATTGTATAATGAAGATTACCAGTTATACTTTTCTTTGATGGAACCGCGACCATATACAAGTTCTCTTTTCCCACGGTTCGTCTTCAAGCTTCTCAACTGTATGATGACACTTTCAAGCTTATTTTACGATACTAAATATTATGTGGTTGAAATAAAGAATTAGTAATATTTTTAAGGTTAGTTCTAATACTTATTACCTATTTTTTATTTATTCAGAATTTATTTTATCTTCTAATTCTTGAAGGTTACATATTGCAAAAATGCATGGTAGTGGGATTTTTTTTTTTTTTTTTTTTTTTTTTTTATAGAAGAGGGGGCAAACGAGCATGCGGCTCACCTGATGTTAAGTGACTACCGCCGCCCATGATCAACCGCAACACCAGGAGAATTGCGGGTGCGTTGCCGGCCCTTTAGAAAGGAGTAAGCTCTTTTCTTGAAGGTCCCCAGGTCGTATCGGTCCGGAAAAATCGCCGGTGATAAACTATTCCACAGAGAGGTTGTACGTGGAAGAAAGCTCCTTGTGAAACGTACAGTGGTGGACCGCCAAGCATCCAGATGGTGTGGATGGTATCGGGACGTTTGCCGTGTCGTGCGTTCACGAAATTTGGCGGCTGGGATTAATCCGAACAATTCCTCAGAGCACTCCCCGTGATAGATGCGATAAAATACGCAAAGAGATGCAACATCTCTTCGCAACGCCAGTGAATCGAGCCGATCGGAAAGCACTCGGTCGTCGACGATTCGAGCCGCTCTGCGCTGGATGCGGTCAAGTGGAAGGAGCTGGGATAGGATTCGAGTGGGGTCTTATTTGAAAGGTAATATACTAGGTCCATTACGAGACTTCAAGTGTTATCTCCTGCATTAGAGCTAGTTCCAAAAGGAGATGAAGTACCAGGAGAGTCCTGTAACAATTGGTTCGTTTTAGGTATTCTCATAATCGGGTTTTTCCTATAAGGCCTCATTTTTTCTTCGAATAAATTTGAATTGGGAGATTGACCATTATGTCGTGTGTGTATCAAGAAGCTAAGTTTTGACGTGATGTGAATGGATTTTTTATAAATGTTTGTTATTCCGTGGAATATTCAACTTCCGATTCTCGGTTTTTCGGACAGATCGAACAGATCTATATCAAAAGGACCGCGAGGTTCAAAGTGTCCTGTAATTGCTTCTAATGGTTTGCATTTTGTGGGATGAAATATACTATAATTATGTGCTAATAGGGCATTAGTTTTGTAACGGCCTTATTCTTTTGATTTATCTTTAAAATATGGAGATGTTCTAATATGGTGTTGTGAAACCTTTAGGGAACTCTATTTTCGTTAGGTGCATATAGCTACTCTATGAAGCTGAATTTTACGAAGTTTTAAAAGTTCAGGTAAATTCAGGGTTGCTATCGGAAACTATAATAACAGGAATTCCATGATATCTGCATAATAAAAGTAGAACATTTACTACACTGATTCCGTCCCGGTCCGTCCCGCAATAGTAAGCCTGAGCATATATAAAAAAAATATTATTGTTAAATACTTTTCCCCCTGAATTGTTAGTAGATGTACGTGAACTAATTTAAAAGGCTTATACGGTGGTAGTATAATTTTGAATTTATGTTAAACAGGATTGCGGTCATACTTAGCTTGTCCGTATACTGTAGTCATAAATAAATTTAGTAACATGCTCTCATTTTCAGCCAGTAATATTTGCGGGACAAAGCCGAGAAACACTCGTTAATGCTTCGATAGTTCGTTTTTTCATCCTGATATTTATGAATATTATCTTGCTGGCTTAGATACTTCCTAATTTTACCAATTCACTTTTCGTTAGAGTGAGGTTGAGAGATGAACTTTTAAGTCTTGTGTATATTTGGTAGGACAGTGTACATTGCTGAATTTGGATTATTGAGTAAAGCATGATTCACGTTACACCGTATCGCGACCGGGCCGGACTCCACACTAGGGCACGTCCACCTTGAGCCAGCCGGACCAGTCATTTATGCTACACCGGACTGTTTGCGTGTATTCTTTGCACGGCCGTATCTGTGATAGGTGTTTTAGGTCTACTAGTGATTTCATCAATCGATAGACGTGCTGTTTGAGTTAAATATGCAATTTGATCCACAACTTGAATAGCCTATTTAAATTACCATCGATGGCGATCGATATAGTTTTCCAAATAACATTATTGTGTTTATTATCCAAATACTTATAATGGCTCATGCCATAAACTACAGGGTACTTGATCGCACATTCTAGCAATGTTTCATCGTTCATTTTGATATTAAACTGCTCACATCTCAAATATTTGTCATCGACCGCCCTGCGGACGGCCGGCATAGACGTTCATGTTACAACGTATCGGGGCTGGATCGAACCGAAGCCGGGAAACAATACCCACCGACATTTCGACGCCGTGCCCCGTCCGTGGTCAACCATAAATTACTTCATACAAAAGGTATGCTAAGATGTTTGACTGTGTGTGTGTGTGTGTGTGTGTGTGTGTGTGTGTGTGTGTCTGTGTTTCTGTGTATCTGTGTGTCTGTGTGTGTGTGTGTGTGTGTGTGTGTGTGTGTTTATGTGTGTTTCGTTTAGTGACAACTGTTCTACTTTTTGTCGCCCTTTAAGCTTAAGATTATCTGCTTAGTGAATTTTTTTAGCACCTCGTAAGAAATGTGAACCTCATGGATGTCGTTTTCTTTATTTGTATAAACGGTGGTGGTTCTGGAATAGTCTTCGACATCGATAGCCGTTATAGTTCTAGAGTCATCTAAAGTATGTACCCCTTCAGAAAGATTGGGTAAAATTGAAAGCAATTCGTCTATTATGGGTCTTAGCTCACCATTGTGAAGTCCAATAACGTGATATACGATACTAAAGTTAATAATCTATTGGAAAGGGGTATGTTCTGTAATAATTTTGAATTTATGGCCAAATAAAAGGGGCTGGAAATACTAAGTCGCCCATAGGATAGGTAAAAGTTCCTTTTCTATGGTGCTATACTTACTTTCGCTAGAGTTATGTGTCCGCTGATCAATCGCCATGCTTAAAGAATCAGCTGTCAAAATTAAATCTTTACTGAAGTCTGGATACTGCAAAATTGGGTTATTTGTTATTAGAGTTTAACAGTGTTCAAAGAAGTTAATATAATTTTGATCTAATGTAACTTTGATCCCTTTTTAAGACATTGAGTGAATGGTTTGATCATTTTAAATTTTGTATAAATTTAGTATAATATCCTGGAAGTCCGGAAAAACACTCAATTTCGGTTGTAGTTTCCGACAGGGGCTATTTTTCTATGGCTTTGATTTTGTCTGATTTGGCTTTAACCCAGTCTTTACAAATAACATGACCTAGAAATTAGATTTCCAGCTTCGGAAACTCTAATTTGATCTGAATCTTGAAGTGGGATCCCG
Organism: Parnassius smintheus behrii; assembly: GCA_036936625.1. Classification (NCBI taxonomy): domain Eukaryota; kingdom Metazoa; phylum Arthropoda; class Insecta; order Lepidoptera; family Papilionidae; genus Parnassius; species Parnassius smintheus. The sequence goes on along the minus strand of JAUPFT010000016.1, from coordinate 11,532,596 downwards.
CACCCTTTTAAATTATTTTTCCAGATCAGTCATATGTTCTTGCAAGGACGTACTAAAGACAATTATGTCATCTAGATACACTAAACAAATTTTGTTCTGTAAGTTCTTAAATACGTTGTCAATCACCCTCTGAAAGATTGATTGAATAATTTTAGGCTCATTGGCATCCCGACAAATTCATACATATTATTCTCTATATTAAGAGTAGTTTTGTGAATATTCGCAAAATCTATCTCTACCTGATAAAACTCGTCCCCAACAAACCACACCCCCTAATAATCGAACGTGATAAAATACTGCCATTTGCCCAGTTCATCTAGCACATGGGTTAAATTAGGAATAGGATATTGGTCATCGATCGTCTTTTCGTTCACCTTCCTGCAGTGCACAACAAAATGCCGGGAGCATCCGCCCTTTTCGGTACAATCCACACACACACACACACACACACACATACAATCCAGACACAGTTACATTAATGAACAGATCACTAAAAGAAAGGGGTATGAAAGTGAACGCAAGTAAGACGAAGGTTATGGTTTTTGAAAGAGAAGAAAGTAAAACGATTTGTGAAATAAAAATAGAAGGGGAGTTTATCGAGCAAGTAAATGAGTTTGTATATTTGGTTTGCGTATTTAGCAGGGATGGGAGATATGATAAGGATATAAAACGATGTGTGAATGCGGGAAATAGACTAAATGGGGCCCTGCACTCTATTGTGAACTCTATTGTGCAAGTCACAATGCTGTGTTGGTCCCTACTTTAACGTATGGTAGTAAATGTTAGGTGTGGCAGAAGAAGCACGAGAGTAGAATGAACGCAGTAGAAATGCGGTCGTTAAGGAGTATGTTAGGGATGAATTTGAATGACAGGGTGAGAAATTGTGTGATAAGAGTGTTGTTTGCAAGATGATGTTGTGACCAGGAAAAGGTTAAGAAAGGAATGCTTCGATGGTTTGGTCTTGTGGAAAGAATTAATGAGGAAAGAGTGACAAAGAAAATTTATGTTGCAGAAGTGAATGGCAGAGTTGAAAAAATATAAATAAAATCAGGAGAAAGTAAAAAAATTAATTATGGAACTGAAAAGGGTAAGGATTGAATGATTCAAGTACTCACAGCATTGCTTCTTCTTAACGACAAAATAACATGATATATTTGAATTTAGAATTCCAGTTCAAAATAGTAAATAGTAAAGAGGTAAAATTAATTTTGTTCCGTGTTAATGAATTAATAGCTTTCGGTCTTACTTTAATAAACAATAACGTATATACAAAAATAATAGTACATACTAGTATTAATTTATTTTATATATAGCATTAATCTAGTTTTAGTAGTGATTTATATTCATATACTTCATGGTTTATTATGTACAAATAGTTAACGACAACTTTTCACAAACGCCCACGCGAACGAAGTACCGGATACAGGTAGTATATATTATATAGATATAAGAGTACATTATACTAAAAGAAGTAAAACAATTTTGATTTAAAGAAATATATAACCAATCTTCGTGAGTTTGCGAACACCACAACTTCTGCGGCAGTCCGAGACAAAATTTATGCGTCGTTTTCTAATGTCCCAGGTATAATTTCTTAATATAATGCGGCAAAAGTAACAAAGAATTCTTTCAAAATACTGGCGTGGAATTTATTTCAGTTCTTTTTAATAGATATAGAGATGTAAATAGAATAAAATGGAACAGAATCATCGTTATTTATTAGAGATTACAAGAATACTTATTGAAAGTAACTTAAGCTTAACTACTGTTTATGAAAAATCTTTTGTCCTGGAAAAAACAAACAAGAAACCTACTGGGAAAGGCCATCTGGAAATAGGACAGAAAAAACTTGTATTGGATGCAGTTACGAATTCTAAGCCTTTGACTGAGGCATTTCCTAAATATCGTGCATATCAGATTATCGCCTTATAGGCAGTCTTCCAAATTTTAATTGAATTTGCGTGCATGACTCTTTTAATTTAACAGAAAAATCTATTGGAAAATTTAGTAAGTCCATTATTCTGAGAACAATATTTGTTACAAATACTGTTACTTGGTAATATTTTGATCATTATCTTCTCCATAGCTATATAAAATGGTCTGCAATCAAAAAGTGACAGGTGAATTCTCCCCGGTTTTAATAATTTTATAGCTAAAATAAACGGCTCGTAAGCTCAGTTAAGCATTCAACTCGACTTAAAATCGCCGATTGTTCTCTAAGACCAAATGTGTTTCATATTTATGAATGTTTTAAAGTGAATTATAGGTCCATAAGAAAATTAATCATAATTTTAATCCCGTGGACTCCGTTAAGTGCGTCGTGAAATAATTCAGAAATATGTTATGTCTCCGGTGTAGCCATTTCGTATATGATAACGAACATCTGCTAGTTTCGCCAATTTATCAAGATTTTACTGTAAATTGTTCTTTAGATAGTAGTGATGAGCATATCAAAGCGAGTGTAATATATATTTTACTAGGTAGAATTCCTCTTTTTCCTTAGAATCCGTCTAGGAGGGTAGGATCTGTCACCAAATCTGCGAGCCTGTATAGTAACAGACTATGAGTCATTTCATTTTAGCGTTCTTTGTTTTAAGTTGGTTGCAGGTGGCTGTGGACTACAATAGCCACTTACCATCAGATGAACTAAGTTTGATTGTCACTTAATTTTTTTTTAAATACAGAGACTTACGTGGATATGGGATTCATTTTACTCTATTTAGTACTACTTGAAATTCTATGCTTATGTTCGTTTCAGCTTCTGCCATTTTACAAATATTAAATTTAAAAAGCTTCTCCATATATATAAATAACTTTTTATTTATTTTTTATTATACAACCCCTTTTATTATACGATACCTTACATGTATGAGTCGAAAAACGACAAACTCACTGATTTCGTGTAGTCTAGAAATAAAAATGTTTTATTAACATTTATATTCTATTTCAAGCATTAAGCTGTTACTATATAACAAATCCTATTCTTCTCCGTTGGCGGCTACTATGTTTGTTTTTCTTGTTTGGCTCGAGAAATCTTTACAGAAATCGCAACGCTCCAAAAGTCTTAAACGTTGATGCATCCTGAAATATTTAACTTAAAATGTTGAATGGACTTAGTTTAAAACTAAAAAAATTCGATCGATTTATTAGACACATAATTTTTTTATTATTAAAAAAAATTATGAACAGATACGAGATACGGTGTGTACAAGAGCCTATTTACCTGAGGAAGAGGAATCACGCGTTAAACAAATCAACAAAATAACGGATTAAATTTGCTGTAGGTAATTTCTTATATATATCTTATTATAACACTTGCATGTTAGCAGATTTCACGTCTTCTTAAATATTTTTCATAGACATAACCTAAATGTCGCTACCGCTAATGTTTCTAAAAATGCACTACAGTAGAAAATTATATTTCCCTTTAGTTAAAAATAAAATTCTTCCGTACCTATGAAGCAATTTCCATTGGTTGTCCGAACAAAATAAAACGCTTAAACTCGTTATACCCATACACTGTTCAACCGCTTTTCGAGGTAGCTTCAAAAATAGCACAACAAAATGCTGAAATAATCTGCCACCACCTATTGGAAACCTTTAAATAAGAAACAATTTTAGAGTGAAATATAAATCTTTCTTTGATTGATCCTTTGCTCAAAAATTATATTCTGCCTTTTTTATTATAGTTTTAACTTTTATTTAAGTTCTAATTCGATTAACCTGTAGTGCTCGTAGCTTGCCAGATCTAAATTTTATTTGTCAGGTCTTTCGTATCTTATAAAAGTTGTTTGTATGAGCATCTAATATTTTTTTCTTTGTTTCTGTCCTTTCTTTCGATTTGCATTTCGGCAAATTGGTTTTAAGATATTGAAAAGGTTGGTAAATTTGAAATTAACCAATGAATATGCTATATAAATATTGCGTCGTCGTTTAACCACTCATATACTTTCTGCGCTCTACTGCGTCTTATTTAACGTTAAAATTTTTCCTTACGGTCCAAAGAAAACCTTTCGCTCCAATGTCCTGTACATTCCTCGACATTTTATGATAAATTTTTTGCTGTTCTTGGAGTAAGACTCACCCCAGTCCATTAAAAGTGCTCAATCTTTAAATGTGTTCAAGAAACAAATTAAGGAACACTATTTGTCTCTTTAACTCCTCTGTCTTCCCCCTCTTAGTTATGGTCACTAATATACCTGAAGGATGTTGTCATTTTATAGCATATAAGTTGTATTTTTTTGTCTAATTTAGTGCACCCTACCCGTTAATCTTATTTTTATTTTTATTAATTTCCTCTTCTGGGTTGTCTGGAAGAGATTGCTATGTACCAATAAGACCTCCTTTTGTTTTTCCCTCGTTTTTTGTTCATTATTTGTTATATTTATGTTTTGTTGATGTACAATAAAGAGTATTCAATCAAAATCAATCAGGAAATAACGAATGATATTCTCTAAAGAATATGATCTCTTCTTGATTATATCATCTGACCACATGTCAAGATTCTTTTTTCTTTCCTTTTGTCCTACAAACAAACAAGCAATTACGACAAATTATTTTTCATCATACTTCATTGCCTCGCACTTGCAGTTTCCATTCGTCCGTACGCTACGAATGCTAAAAGGTACTTATTGTTAAAAAAAGTCGATTTGCAAATGTTCGTCACATCGGAGATTCGATTGCTGCAGATGAGCGAACGAAGTGAACGCAAAACAACAACGAACGCAAACTTACCAGTTTGATACTGTAACGATCCCCCCCCCCCCTCTCTCTACTATATAAAAATTTTATAATATTAAAAATATCCGCTTTTCAATAACATTATATATATATGAGACCAGGATTAATAAAATATGTTTTGATCTTTCTAAATGATCTTTCAAAAGGTTTATTAATAGGCCGTTTTTAATATTTTGGCGTGATCGTCTTAGTTAGGACCCTTATTTACGTTGTGTTTGTTTAGTAACTTAGTTCTTTTAGGTGTCTTTTGGAAGAATAAATATTCACTAGGGCCATTGAAAGCTGTTGGTAGTGCCTTATAAGCTAAGTGAACCCCGTTCACGAAGACAGGGCTCGAGAAAGGTTAAGAACGTAAAACGTCTTTATTCCACTTGTATCAGGTTGACATTATTAATTTATTATTATTTATCCCTTCCCGCTTGGAAAAGGCTCACAATATATTTATACAAAAATACCCGATACAAGGGCTTCGCTCTCCTACATTTATTTAAAAAAATGTATGGGAGGTACACGGCCCCACACACGCCGTGCACGGTGAGCGCCAACCATTTTGATGCACTCCCCCCGAAGGGAACGCTAATTCGGGAACTGGACCGCAGTCCACAGCAAAATAACTGGCGAACCAGTAAAAGAGTCTTGGCCCCTTGTTAGTGCGTAAGCACAAACATCGACCGAAGTCGCGCATGTCAATGCGTGTAATCGCCATACAGAATACGAACGAATCCAGCCACAGTGAATGTACGTCACACGGTTTAGGCAAATAGGCACACTGGCCTTAAACCCTCCGTGAGCGCCACCACCTGTCAGACCGCCACTCCTGCAGACGTGATGTAAGTGTATGGCATCACCACCAATTGCATGATCAGCACGGCTACTAGCCGCAGAGCGTGTCATGAGTCTACCGCTCACCTCAAGGGAATGGGGTCCCACGTTGTGCGGCTTTCGGCCGCAGCCTTGAGAGTCTCCTCAGATCCTCCCGCCAGCTACCACCCGCATGAGGTCGACACATATGCTCCACCAACCAATACAACGGCAGATATAGCCAAAAGGCAGTTATAAGATAAGAGTAATAATTCGCCATCAAAAAGGGTTTGTGTCACTGACGTTGAGTAAATGCATTTTCGATCATGTTTGTCTCACCCACCAATAAGTTGCCTTCAATCATTCAAAGGTGGGAAAGTTACAGAGATATAATATTATGTTGTTATATAAAACATCGTGGAGGGCAGACAGTCTGCAGCCCCGCAATGAATGGACCCGACTTGGGCAAAGCTACTTAGGTGTGAGTCAAACCAAGACGCAGAGAGCGCCATTGAGAATAGCGTCCCACCAAACAACCATCGCAGAGACGCAATGCTGCAAAACGCAACAAGCATCAATACGACTATCGTCGGGCTTACACCATTCCAAGGTCCCCCATACATTACAACAGACATCACCACCCGTATTCCTCCATCGACCAGAACCACAAGAGAGCGTCGAATCAGGCGCAGCACATCCGCAGATCCATCACAAGACGCAATACCGCAAGTAGCAGTAAGCATCAATGCAACTATCATACGGATGGCGCCCCCTCACAACACATCCACATGATCCCTATCGACTTTGGTAACAAAGTTGGTATTGTTGTTATATAAAAAAAATATCACCAACGTATCATATTAGCATGCTACTAAGACGCCAATGAACAAAACTCTACATATCATAGCGCTAATGCACTAAGACATGAAGCTGAGTATGCCTGTTACATTTAAAAGTGCTACCAAACACACTCATCATCCCCATCCGAAAGATAGACGACGCATCGCTATGCGCTACGACGCCGCCCACAAACGGTATGGGTGTGCGATGTCCACGGGAAAGCCGTATTGCTACAACAAACCCGCTTACCACCGACACTAAGATGTTAATTGTATACCTCCATCGACCAGAACATCAGGAATGCGTCGAATCAGGCGCAGCACACCCGCAGATCCATCACAAGACGCAATACTGCAAGTAGCAGTAAGCATCAATGCAACTATCATACGGGCGGCGCACCCTCACAACACACCCACATGACTCCTATCGACTTTGGCAACAAAGTTAGTATTGTTGTTATATAAAAAATATCACCAACGTATCATAGTAGCACGCTACTAAGACGCCAATGAACAAAACTCCACGTATCATAGCGCTAATGCACTAAGACATGAAGCTGAGTATGCCTGTTACATTTAAAAATGCTACCAAACACACTCATCATCCCCATCCGAAAGATAGACGACACATCTCTATGCGCAACGACGTCGCCCACAAACGGTATGGGTGTGCGATGTCCACAGGAAAGCCGTATTGCTACAACAAACCCGCTTACCACCGGCACTAAGATTTTTGTTACATAAAAGTGCACCAACGTATCATAGTAGCACGCTACTAAGACGCCAGTGGACAAAACTTCACGTATCATAGCGCTAATGCACTAAGACATGAAGTTGAGTATGCCCGTTACACTTAAAAGTGCTACCAAACACACTCATCATCCCAATCCGAAACAAAGACGACGCTTCGCTACGCGCTACTACGCCGCCCACAAACGGTATGGGTGTGCGATGTCCACGGGAAAGCCGTATTGCTACAACAAACCCGCTTACCACCGACACTAAGATGATATGTCTAGGACACATCGGTTAGCGAGTCCAAGTTTACCTCGGACCAATTGCTCGTGAAGCAGCACACACGCCACCATAATATTCCTTTTCAAGTCCCTAATAAGGACTAGTCATTTTGCTACAGTACTAGGAGCAGTCAGTCACCCGACCACCCCATACAATGCTTATGCATCAAGGAGACCTCCTATAATATTGCTTTTGTATCACAGACCTTACTTTCATAAGTCATGTATATATAGGATTCGAACCCATAACCCTACTATTGTAATGCATATTAATCATAGAGACCTTCTATAGTATTGCTTTTGAATCATAGACCTTACTTTCATAAGTCATTCATATATAGGATTCGAACCCACGACCCTACTATTGTATTGCATATTAATCACAGAGACCTTCTATAGTATTGCTTTTGAATCATAGACCTTACTTTCATAAGTCATTCATATATAGGGTTCGAACCCACGACCCTACTATTGTAATGCATATTAATCACAGAGACCTTCTATAGTATTGCTTTTGAATCATAGACCTTACTTTCATAAGTCATTCATATATAGGAATCGAACCCACGACCCTACTATTATAATGCAAATTCATCATGGAGACCTTCTATAGTATTGCTTTTGTATCATTGAGTTTAATATCATAAGTCCCTAATATAGGACTAGTCATTGTGCTACAGTACTTCAGGCAGTCGGGCTCCCGACCACCCCATATATATGTACAACTGCAGGTATCTCTGGCAGCTTTCTCCATACAAGACGTCTATACGTGAACACCTTCCATAACTTAGGAAAATTTTCTTTAATACATGAACTCCTTCAACAACTTGGAAAATTTTCTTTAATACATGAACTCCTTCAACAACTTAGGAAATTTCATCTATACGTGAACTCCTTCCACAACTTAGTTCTTAGTACTTCTTTTATACACGAACACCTCCCATGACTTAAACAATTTTTAACAAATTTTCTAATTATCTTATAAACGTTATTTAACTTAATTTTATAATATTTTTTTTGACTTGTATTTCTATTATTTATCTTATTTTAAATATTTTTACCAAGTTTTTTTTTTAAATAAATTTATTTATTAAGAAAAACAATAATTTTGCCTTTAATTTACTATGTTATTGGGATAATGTCTGAAATATATTAACTTTATGTTTATTAATTTAACTTAATTGTTTAATATATATCTTTTAAGACTATTTTTGACGCCCCTTTATATTGAATTTAATTATTAATAATAATATTGGGCCGTCACAATACGATTAATCTGAAACGTACAATGTAAACCTACACGCGAAACTGTGGACGTGTACCTTAACACTTACCTCCGACATTATGACATAATGGGTTGTTTTTTATTATTATTGTTTTGTAAATAATAGATAATTCCAATGTTACCACGAGGTTATAATGCACCACACACCAAACAATTCCTTTAAATGAAAGTTAATTCCTATGCTTATAATAACTTTCATACATAGTAGAGCCAGGCTGCAGCTATATTATGGTTGTACTCGTATCATTAATTGGTCTGCTCGACCGGGGAAGGACCACGTTCTTACATAATACCAGCGTAAAATGACAGCTTAATACTATTGTGTTTCGTATGGTGTAGAGATTCGGAGACCCTTTTTTAGTGGAAAAGAGGCATTCCGTCTTAGTCCTCAGGGTTGACAACGCATCTGCGTTTTGATTCTTAATTGTGGTTATATGCACATGTCTATGGGCCACAGCATCCACTTACCATCAGGTGGACTGTGTGCTCGTATGTTACCCTTATTCTATAAAGAAACTTACAAAGCAGAAGTACAAGAGTGAATAGTTTTCTTTGGTTTTGAGGCAAATAATTATATATACTTATTACTATTTAAAATAAATAAAGAATTGACATCTATTTGTAATAATGACTAGCTTTCCCCTGCGACGCTTCCGCGTAGAACTTAAACAAAAAATACCTACAGATCTACAACAATGCCTTTTGTGCAAGTAGTTTAATTATCTAAAAACTATCTTCAACTTAACTAATAGAATCGGGCGTTTATGCAGAAATTCATTATAATAAAGCTGGTAAGTATTAGTTCGCCCATATCCGCTCACTAAAATAAAATGATGTATCTTACCTAGTTTGAAGAGCACCTCCTGCCCTCCCTCAATTGCGTGCACTATCGGTAACTGACCACTAAGTAACTACTTTGCGGTGGCTGACCGCTACAAAGTCACAGAATAAATAATAGTACTACGTACAGAAGTTCCAGTTCTTTGATGTTGACTGCTTGCCAACGTTTAATAACCTACATTATTATTACTAATTAGATAAATCGCGCACGAAAGCTAAATAAAACTTTAGCCCTGGGCGCGTCTATATTACTTTGCATTTTTTCTCCTTCGGACTTTCCGTGGTTATTAAGGGATGTCAATAAAGAGTAAAAGAATACATTGCGGAATGTTAATTAAGTTACTTAGATCAAGTGCCTAATCTGATTATGAGCGACTGACCATATTTTCATACCTATGTGAGTTCTGCGATGCCCAACGCATGCAACTTGCAACGCCATTCGTCGGGAATCGCGATGCGTCTCGGAAGAAATAACAAATATACCTCAAATACGATTCCTAACTGAAATGTGATCGTATTCTACTTAGTTAAAAATCTTGTTAGTAAAGAAAGTTTTAATTTCAGTGTTTTGTGTTTTATAATTTAAAATATTCCAATTATAAAAGTCAAGTAAAGGTTTGTAGTTAGATACTTGGATCGTGAAGTAAATTTCAACTATGTTTTGTAATAAAGTACGTAGGTATTACTTTTGTGAACAAAAAATAATATTACTTAATTATTTTTTTTGCAAGATGAGAAGTAAATGGGGCTCTACACTCTATTGTGAAAAGTCAGAATGTGTCAAAAGAGGCACGTATGGCAATACACAATGCTGTATTAGTCCCTACTTTAACATATGGTAGTGAAAGTTGAGTGTGGTAGAAGAAGCACGAAAGTAGAATAAATGCAGTAGAAATGCGGTCGCTGAGGAGTATGTTAGGGCTGAATCTGAGTGACAGGGTGAGAAACTGTGTGATAAAGAGTGTGGTTTGCAAGATGATGCAGTCACCAGGATTAAGAAAGGAATGCTTCGGTGGTTTGGTCATGTAGAAAGAATGAATGCGGAAAGACTGACAAAGCAAATATATGTTGCAGAAGTGAATGGAAGAGTCGGAAAGGGACGTCCTAGGCGGAAGTTTGTCGACCAAATTGGCGATATACTAAAAATGGGCCAAATTAAGAGTACCCTTAACCGACGAGCATGTATGCGTAGGTATATGAATGTGGAAGAGGCGAGAAAGGTATGTCAGGATCGTGCTAAATGGAAGTCTGTAGTCTCTGCCTACCCCTCTGGGTGACAGGCGTGAGTGTTTATGTTTTATGTTATGTTTTTATTTTTTACTATATGTAGGTACCTAAAAATGAAATAAATTCACCTTTCAGACCTACCTACTAAAATCCTTCTGTAACTTAAAGAATAATATATCTGAAACCTTTTGTTGGTCATTTAGCGTCCATCCACGCAACAGTTATAGTAGGAACGACTTTTTGCCATTACAATTGATCAAAGAGGTAATAACACATAATATGTATTATTTTTAAATTACGTTATAACTTTTTCAACTATTTGATCCTACTATTCAATATAGTACTAAACAAAACCTATTTCAACAAGTAGTTACAAACAACTATTTAGTAAACAGCGTTAAAAAACTTTAACATCCAATCGTCTACAACGTGCTAGCCTCGACTGCGTATGTTACCCTGGGTGCCTCGCGATTATAAGTAATTATTTCACACAGGTAGCAAGAGTGACAAAGGGCTGGCAGAGTCTACATCACCTAAACATGCTTCGTGTAGAGGTGAAACACGTAACGTATTATCGTCGATGGTGTATCTTACGAAATTGAGGGAGGGCGGAAGGTGCTCTTCAAATGAGTTAAGAAACATCAATTTATTTCATTGAGCGGATATGGGCTAAGTAATTATTACCAGCCTTAACATCTTTTAGTGTTTTTTTGCTATTATCCTAAAAACTATGTGCGATATGTGAAATTATTTATTTAAAATATGAATTGAAAATCTGTTAATTTTATGTAAAAAACGTCTTACAGGATAGCATAATCCGTACAAGTTATAACGTTGTTATCAAATGGAGTTGGAATAAAAAAACGTTAAAAATCGATTATGCGTTACAAATCCATATATGAAAAGACATTTATTTTATATGTTAAAAATATATTTTAGAATACTCCTGGCATTACTCATTATTTGTTTGTAAATTTTCATCACAATTGGTTCTACCATTCTAAAGATTTACTCAAACAGACGGACAGATAAACAGAAAAAAATCAAAAATGATTATTCATCTATTAATAGCATACAAATAGCCCCTTGAGATTAATGGAAGGTAGTTATTTCGACATAAGAAAAGTTTAAATAAAGATTATTCGAATGTAGTTCGTTAAGCTTGTTCTGTCTAGTTATTGCTTATGATACTTCTGTATAAAAAATAATTACTATGTAAATTAACACTACACTTAACAAGTTCCCTGTCCGCGACACGGACATAATAGTTTAAACAATAGAAATTTTCATATATGTTTCATAGTTCAGGGAAGGTATTAAAATGTGTAAATAAAGTAAAAATCTTACAGTTTATAACTTTTGAGCTTTATTAAATTTATGACTAGGACTAAAAATGTGTGCTTAGTAAAAAACCTATGTAATAGTCCATAGAATACTATAATGCATAATAGAATGGCTGTCAACTTTATTTTGTACGAGGATCAGCGTCGCCGGGAGCACACATACATGCAATTACGTCGTATTATTACTACTGCAAACCTGATTCGCTGTATTAACACTTGACAGACTGAGCGAATTCACACATTTTAGACTTTTGATTAATGTTTTTGACACATCAATATTTCTTTATTTTTGTTTCTAATATTCAGAAAATATAAATGGTTTCGACTTACTGGTTGGTCTCCTTTATTTAAATTCCGTTTCCCGCTGTTCTTTCGATAAGTAATTATTGCACAATTTACCATTTTTTAAATAATTTGCATGCATCGACTCTTGACACGAAAATTAGATACGATTGATTGTATTGACATTTATAGGTGTGAATTGACATGTTAGTGGCTACACGGGCTCCGCCCACTGCCCCGTTCCTTTATGTATGTATTATAATAGTATTCTATGTAATGGTCATTAGTTAACTGTTAAACTATATGTACATATTAGAAAATGCTTCAATTTTTATTTTACTAAAGAAAATGTGTTTGAGTAATTTTAGCAACATTTTCAAGAGAGTTCTGATAATTTGAGGCATGGAAATTAATTCTGCTATCATGATATTCCACACAATCGCATTTACATAATTCTGTTTAACATATTACGTGCACTCCTCTTGCATATTTCATTTAAATTTAAATTTGAGTTTTTCCAAGCCATTGCTTTATTAAAACTTGAATAACGAATTATGTTGTTGAATTACAAATACAAACTTTTGAAATATTTCACGAAATGTTATTGTAAATGAAAGCAAGAGATGTTTTGTCATTTCTGTCACTTTATTTAAGTCTAATATTCTTGTTGTGTGTCGCACCACAACCGTAAATAATTTTGTTGTAAATACAAACTGTAGGTTTTTAGGTCAACAGTTTTATCTTCATAATAAAAAAAAAAAAAAACACCGGTTTTCATAACTCAACTCACATACATGTATAATACAAATATAATGTAACGTTAATAAGCCAACATTATTTACAAACGCGATGTAGTTTTTGCGTCATATTTAGTCGTAACATAAAGAACTAGTTTTTTTTTTTTAATAGGATAGGGTGCCAAACGAGCACACAGTCCACCTGACGGTAAGTGGTTGCTGCGGCCCATAGACATCTACATCTTTCCTCAATTACGAATCAAAATGCAGATGCGTTGTCACCCGTGAGGACTAATATGGATTGCCTCGTTTCCAGTAAAAAGGGTCTCCGGTTCTCTACACTCACCGTACGTAACACAGCAGCATTAAGCTAGAATTTGACGCTGGTATTCTGTGAGAGCGTGGTCCTTCCCCGGTCGAGCCGACCCGTTTGTGCTACAACTATACTACTAATAAACTGCAGCATGGCTCTACCACGTACAAGAATGTATAGTTGAATTTTATTGCAGCTCCATAACTTACTTCCCTAAAAAAACTTCTTCTTTACTACTCATCATCATCATTACAGCCCTTCACATGTCTATTAATGAACATAGGCATTTCCCAAGAAATGTCACAAAACACGTCCCTGAGGCATCCGCAATCCTCGACTTCCTGCAAGTCTTACTAGGTCATCACTCCATATCGTGCTGGCAGACATACATTTCGCTTAATAGGTATGGGGCTGTCACTCAAGAACATTTCTTCTCCATCTGTTATCGGTTCTTCGAGCTATATGACAGGACCGTTTACTCAATATTACTAAAAATACACTCAATGACAAAATATTCAGTTTGATGAGAGCGAACTTTGAATGTATCTACTATTCTAACTAAACTGCATTTTTTGTTTGAGTTGTACTAATCAGTGTAAATTGAACCAACTAAAAAAAAATGTTTGTTTTAATTGTGTTTTAAGTAAGATACAACCAGTTCGGGATTACACGTATGTTTATTTATTTATTTATTTACTCTTTATTTTACACCAATATACAAAAAATCAAGTATAGTTAAATTAGAATATGTACAATAGGCGGTCTTATCACTCTGAAAGTCATTTCTTCCAGACATCCTTTGCGTAGAGAACTGATGCAAACAAAAGTTTAAATAGAGGGGGGCGTACAAAATAATAATAAAAATATGAAAATGTTATGTCCTCTTTCAAGACATTACTCACTATCGAAATTAGTCGAACAATTTTTTTACTTTTACACAAATAAAATTATTGGTACGTTATCTGACTCAGTAAAATCTAAAAAAAAATATTTTGTCATTATAGTGTAAACATTATAGCGCTCAAACTTACTATATCATATCTAAATAATAGAAAGCAAACAGTTGACGACTCCGTGGCGTAGTGGCTTAGCAATGAGTGGCTGCGCTGGGAGTTGCGGGTTCGAATCCCGCACGGAACAAGTATTTGTATAGCCTACAAATAATTGTTCCGGGTCTGGATGTTTATCCTTGTGCAATTTATGTTTGTAAACTGCCCCCGCGATACAGGAGAAAATCCTAGTGTAAGGGTAACGTTTAAAAAAAAAGTTGTTATTAATGGCAGCTTAGGGCTCAATTCGAGGCCCCTTCCTGTTCTTAGTTTATATTAAGTCTTACCTTATTTCGTAGGGTATAACCATTATATAGTTTTATTTACTTATGATACTTCGTTGATCTTCCTACTTAATAAGCGATTATTAAAAGCGGCCTAGGTGCGACCCGAAAAGCCCACACGACTAAGTTCCCAGTGGAAAAAAAGAATCATATATTTTATACAATTTTTCATTCGGCACAAAAAAAGATTTGTTCGATTTTGCTCAAAATTTAATGAGGTCTAAGTTACATAATTATGCGCTAAACGAAACTGGTGTCATGTCAATATCACTCTTTGTTCTCAAGATACACGAGGCGAAAATTAAATCCGAACGTACATACATACATACGTACATGTGCACACACGGACATCCTCTTAAAAACCATACTGTTCGACTCTAAAGACCCTAAAACGTGTAGATATGTTAAAATTTCCAATTTGCAAAATCGCACCTATTACAATAACGTCCCACTGGGAAGTTAAAAATACAACGGAGTGAATAATGCTATATCATAGAAGTACACTGGTTTAACGTTAGTTATTTGCTTTTAAACGGTAATAAAACGAAATTTTTAAATTCACCACACCTAATGTTAAGGTAAACCAGGTGTAAACCATTGTCCTTTTAAATGGAGAGGAGCTGAGCCTTGTTGGATCCACTGTTTTTCTCGAAATAAAAGTTGACGCGAAGTTTCAATGGCGTCCTTATATATCTAAACTAGCTAGCAAACTTAGTTCCGTAGCACATGCGTTAAAAATATTAGAGGCGTTGCATGCGTTGAAATAGCTATATTAGTTTATTTTAGTTATTTCCATAGTATAATGTCTAATAATATATTTGTTTTGCAAAATAGAGCCAATAACGTAGCTCCGAAAGAAACCCTTATAGAAAAATTTAACGAAATAAATATATTAACTTTGGCCTCTGTATATCTACGAAAATTTAATGTATGCACACAAAAACAAAAATAGTTTTATCAAATATAGTGATGGACATTCTGTAAATACACAACAAGCATAAATTAGTTATACCAGTTGCTCGACTTGAAAGAGTCAGTAATTCTGTCATAGGGCAATGTGTTTACATTGCCCTATGACAGAATTAGCTTTTACAACATAGTCCCAGAAAATATGCAGACCTGATATATCAAAATGATTAAATTGTTTATTATGTAAATGGATTTACCGATCGATTTCAAACTCTCTTAACCTCAAAAAGTGACGTCGAATGCCGTTTGGAAAATAAAAATCGGTTCATTCGTTCGTGAGATATGGAAGGAGAAAGCATTCGAAAAAACATTTATTTTTAACATAACTTCGAGATTTCGCTACATAATTTGGTAAAATTTGGAGCGCTTTGCATTTTAAATTAGTGGAAAGTTCCACGGATAGCCTGCAGGGTCAACCATTTTTTTTTTGTTAAATTAAATTAAGCCTGTTTTAATTTTTGGTATAAGTTGACTTTTAATTTCTGCGTCCGCCAATAAATAAAGACTTTAGTAACAGGTTTCCCGTTTTTGAAATCAGCATAATTAATAAATATCTACATAATGTAATTATTTTGTTATCATACCTAAATAACATTTAAAACCTTGTACAGACTAAATGTAAGCGATTTTTCTATAGATATTTTGAAGAGACTCGGTCCGAACTGAAAATTCAACCTAAGCCAAGTAATAAATATCTTCATAAACTACATCTACTGAAAGTCCACTGTTGAAGATAATCCTTTCGTAATAGATTGCCTCGTAGTATAAATGCCGCACTTAAGAGGCGAGTTCATGTGAGGAAAATGAGTATTGTTTTTGTCTTGGATACGATTTATTTCAACCCCTCAATCCCAACAAAAATCCCGTGCAGTCGCATAAGCCAGGCAAATCCCGAGCGTTCGCATGCGACCGCACCCACCCGCAGCACTTATAACCATTAAAACTTATATTTAGAGACTTTTTTTCTATGAATAAGTTTAGCATTCTAAATAATACTCTAATAATAACTACTCTTTAAACTCTATAAATACTCTAATTATAAGTTTTAATGGTTGAAAGTGCTGATGGTGTGCGCGGTCGAATCCGACCGCTTGGATTTTGACTGAATAACGCCGCGGTCTGATTCGACCGATTGGAGACTGAGAGGTTAAGTATAGACAACAATGCTGATGAACAATCAACTAACTTAAATGACCATTAATTTAGTTACTCATTAAATTGCGTATCCTTTCAAATAAAATTATAACATATAACTTATGCGGACAGATAATCGATTAAAAAATATTTTAACCATTTTAGGCTTTCTTACAGGGCTTTGACAACTCTAGTCTTGAATTCACGGATTCATACTGTCTGTATGGGGACGTTACCCAGTGCTTGCTCTAAAGAATTTTCGAGAGGCTCAATATCGTAGCAATATTTTGATCAGGTCGTGTTCTAAGTACTAACTGCAATGTATAGTTAAACCTGTTTAGTTCTAGACTAGATAAAGTCTTAGCTTTTGTCTGGAAAAATTGTACAATAATCAGATTTGAGTTATTTGTGCCATGTGATCAGAAGCAGAGTCTTGCTGGAAAGCCTACGGCATCACTGAAAGGCTTCACTCCTCGTACCAAGACAGTCTTTTGATAGCTTTTTTACTCCTTTTCTTTACACATTACAGCTCTGTGACGCTCTGGTAGGACACCCCTAAAACCATTTATATTTTATATATATTAATACCATGGTTCGAGCCCAGAGCGACCGACCGACCTTTTTTAATTTTTTTTAAGTTTCTTTCTTTTTTGAGAAAATATATTTTTGAGCCCTTTTTTTAGTATTTTTTAAAAACACGAAAATTTAAATTAAACTAATTGCACTCATGATTTTTTATTCAAATAACCAGTTCAGTTTTTTCTATTATGTCGCTACGATCAAAAAATATTATTCGTATTTTATCAGTATGTAATTTGTATCTAAATATAATTTCCAAAACATATAATTTCCAAGACACACGAATTAAAAAAACCGAGCGAAAAATACCGAGCAAAGCTCGGTCAACTGGGTACTAGATACTAAATCGACTAATCACGACAAATTTAATAAACGTCGGTGAAATATGAAATCGTGAATTGTTGAGAATGGTTTGGATGTGATAATTTTATTCAATACAACTAATTTTATTACTTTTATAAAAAAAATTGTATTTTTTTAATTCTTCATTTTATTTTGAAGCGGCTGTAGTCTAATGGTAGGGTGCAGACCGCGAACTCAAAAGGTCGTGGGTTCTAATCCAAAAATGAGAACTACTCTCTACTATTACTTTCGACTACTTTTTTCATTTAGGAGAGGGGACAAACGAGCATACGACTCACCTGATGGTAAGTGATTACCGCCGGCTGTAAACAACTGCAACACCAGGGGAATTGCAAATGCTCTGCCCGCCTTTTAAAAAGGAGCAGGCTCTTTTCTTGAAGGTCCCTAAATCGTACCGGTCCGGAAAAATCTCTGGTAGTAGTCGATTCCACGAGGAAGTTGTGCGAGGAAGGAAACTTCTTTTAAATCGCACAGTGGTGGACCACTAGTCGTAAAGATGGTATGGATGGTATCGCGAATTTTGTGTGCGATGGTGAAATTGTGCGGCTGGAATTAGTCCGAACAATTTCTCAGAATACTCCCCGTGGTCTACTGTAGTGAACAATTCCTAACACAAGCAATTTAGCCTTAACGGAAGTGGCTAAAGGCAATGTTTGTAAAGTTAATAGCAATACTAATATTTTTTCAAAAAAATTAAAAGTTATGTTAACCATTTTAAAGCACCGCGCACAGAGGTGGCCGAGATAATGGGAAATATTTTATACTGAACCAGCTATTCCCCGCTGTATCAGCCGCGTATATCACATGTGTGAGCCGCGCCTTATGACACCTCGCTTATGGCGTTTACTGCTGGTTTCTCCCGGTTCTCATAGACGCCGAGTCGAGTGTTGATTATTTTAAATTTTCATTTTCTCTTATGTACGTTCAAATAATATTCTATTAAGAACAAATTTTATCTTCATAAAATTATCCTGATGATGAAGCAACTTTCGTTCGTCGGGATTAATATGCCAGGCCTTATAATAACGCTCATAAATCGTGTATGTGAGCACTGAGGGACCATGCCGGGTTCTCACGAAATGAATTGCTAAGGATTTAGTAGGAGGATTTAGTTTAGTAATAAGGTCATTGTACAACGAACCCTGGAATTTGTGAAAGAATATATAAAACGTTACAGCCATTAAAGTGTGATCCCTCAATTCACACAGTCTATTTAGTATATAAAGTATCTTAAAATGTAGTAAATGTGATCACAGGTATTTAGTAAAGCTTATTTTACGAATTAACAAGACATAAAATGTTAAAGATAAAATAAACAAATATACATTAACTGTGTCTCTCAGTACACACAATATTTTTGAGTTGTGTGGATATTTATTTGCGAAAATTTTTAGAAAATTATTTAAATCGTACTTATTTCCAGTTACGGTTTTAGGAGAAGTCTTAAAGGATTCTGTAGAAAGAAAAATATGGCTAAATATTGGCGCGATTTAAAGATAGCTAATAGCTACTGTTTAAAACAGGTTCCTCAATCTACAAGTTTTCAGACATATGTCGTGTGCTAACTGTTTGACGAAAGTTAGTTAAAGTTTTCCACAAAATAATAGTAAACTTCGAAATTATGTTGTTAACCTATTAACTAAAATAATCACATTTTGACGTGACAACGTCTTATAAATTGGTTTGCCGGGTGACACTTCAAGAAACTGCGTTACGCTCCGCTCACGTTATGCGCTCACAATGAGAGCGAGTGAGAGGCACGCGTCCCTTCCACTCGGGCATGGTTAGCCCGCCTAAGAGCGAGAGAGACAGACATAAAAAGTGTTATTTCATCCTTCTTCCTACTATACGAATGAATATTCACATTAAAATTATTTTACCACTCAAAGTCGTTGTCACGTAAAACTTTCGCCCGTATACCGACTTTACAGGCAACGAATTTTTATTAACTGTATATAAATACACTTGTTAGGCTTAGGTGAGAGGTGTAGTTCTTGTATTCCTCGTAAATCTGGCTATCATAAACAAAAAGAATTTATCAAATCGGTCTGGTAGTTCCACAGATTCGCGTGTTTAAACAAACAAAGTACATCTTCCGCTTTATTATATTAGTATATATATTCTATTTCATTACCCCATAGGCCTATTCCGTAGACTGTCGTAGTGTGCAAGAGAGAAGAAAATTTCATCTCATGACCGACTGTAACCGATTTTGAATGACAGTTCGGCACAAGTGGGCACGCAAGAAATAAACTTTTAGATATTTTGTAATTTTTTACGGTATAATAACTGTTATTTTAAGCAATTAATTGTATTCCAAAATCGTTACTTGTTCTATGAGTGTGGTGTAAATAATAGAAATACTCCCGATTATTGCACATTTCACACGTAAATTCTCAAGACGTCGTCACTGATATTTGCAATTACATCGTCAATTTTGACATTTTGTAAAGAAAAAAGTCACGTTATTAATAATTTGCACGATTTTGGTGAATACATTTTAAGCAAAATATTTTACATGTACGCTGGAGTTTGACTCAACTATATCAAAATGAATTCGATATTTATCTTAAACGTTTGTATTGAATCTATAGACTTCCCTACACAACAAGAAGTGGTATAAAAATAAATAAATACACGATTTGCGTCCTAAACACGTAATATTGTGGATAATTCCGCTTATCCACCAAATTTATCTATCAAAAGAATCCACTCTAGGGCACGCTCGTAAAAAAACACTCGTTACATTACTTGTACCATTACATAGACTTAGACATAGACATAGACATAGACTTATCATTAAGACTTCAAAAATTTAACTTCAAAACTTTAGTTAAAATTGCACCATGCATGCATGCAAAACATGCTTATAGAAATTCATTCAAGGCTGGGATTGAAAGACCACTATAGTGACATCACTAAGGCATGTAGCAATGAAATGATACAGTACTCCGTGTCTCCATTTTTTATTTCACCAGCAAAACATTTCAAAATGATTAAACAAATGGATTACAGTTACTTATTGGTCTTTAAATAGAACTATCTTATTTAACCGATTCCTACAAGTTTCTGTACTTAAATTATTAAGTTTACTGTCATATTTAAGTCAGATATTAAAATAAACTTCTATAATGTATTTATTCTTAAATGTTTGTAATTATTAAAAGTAATATTTATGTGTGAAAAATAAAGCAGCCGTTATGTACTCCGTGACTTTATTTTTTATTTCACCAGCAAAACATTTTATAAAATATATAAAATATAAAAAGTTATGTACTATGCGTCGTTACTCATGGGGGGAGGTTTCGGTTTCCGAAAAGGCTTTAGTACCATAGACAACATACCTACCCTTCGGCAAATTGTAAAGAAGTCCGAAGATTACAATCTGCCACTTTGCCTGGCTATCCTGCCATGTGGACTATGAGAAAGCCTTTGTTTGATTCCGTCGAAATTTGGGCGGTGCTACAGTCTCTTCAGCGGTGCCAAGTCGACTGTCGGTATATCGAAGTGCTGAAGTGTTTGTACAGTAGGGCTACGATGGCTATCCGAGTACAAAACCAGAGTACGAAACCTATTCAACTGCAGAGAGGTGTAAGACAGGGTGACGTTATTTCCCCGAAACTCTTCACCGCTGCATTGGAATGCGTTTTCAAGCTACTGGACCGGAAAGGATACAGTATTAACATCAATGGCGAGTACATTACTCACCTTCGATTTGCCAACGATATAGTCCTTATGGCAGAATCACTGGAGAACTTAAGCACTATGCCCAATGACCTCAATAGTGCCTCTCAACGGATAGCTCTTAAGATGAACGTGGACAAAACAAAGATAATGTTTAACGTCCATGTCACACCTATGGCGGTCGTTGTTGGGAGCACTAAGCTCGAAGTTGTTGACGAGTACGTTTACCTGGGATAAAGTCCGACTAGGTAAGTCCAACTTCGACCGAGAGGTCAATCGACGGATTCAACTTGGCTTGGCAGCGTTCGGGAAATTACGACACATCTTCTCGTCAGGCATAATATATTATATATTAATATCATCCCATTGTTGTAGTAATAGGAAACAGAGATAACAACTCAAAACCTAAAAACTAAGCTGTACAACCAGTGCGTGTTGCCAGTGATGACCTACGGAACCGAGACGTGGTCCTTCACTGGTTGGCCGTATGAGGACGCTCAAAGTCGCTCAGCGAGCTGTGGAGAGGGCAGTGGAGTGGAGGCGTGTGGAGGGTATGCTCGGAGTTTCCCTGCGTGATAAACTTAGAAATGAGGATATCCGGCCGGCCATATAGCTCGAAAAACCGACAACCGTTGGGAAAAAAGGTTCTCGAGTGGCAGCCTCCTACCGGTAGGTGAAGTGTAGGGAACCCCCACTAGATGGAGTGACGACCTGGCAAGACTTGCAGGAAGTCTATGGATGCAGGCGGCTCAGGACCGTGCTTTGTGGCATACCTTGGGGGAGGTCTATGTTCAGCAGTGGACTTGTGAAGGGCTGTAGTGATGATGATGATGATAATGATGATGTACTATATACTTAGGTATCTACGTATTTATATTTGATTAAAGTTATCTTAAAGAAGTTCCGGGGAAACTGTCCATGGCAGTAAATAATTTTTCCCGAAGATAATCGAAAATACAACGTTCCGATCTGATTCTTAGGGAAAACTGTTCAAATTTATTAGTAGAATCATGACTTCAGTGATTAAAGATTTTTTTTTATTATTTATTTTTCGTCATATACACATTAGATGTGTATAGGCGGACTTAATACCTGAGGCATTATTTACCAGTCTACCTTAGAGTAGTGGAGAGATTAAAGAGGTAGGTGTAGTAAGAAGTATGTTCAGCAATTAATATTCACATATATATATATATATATATATATATATATATATATATATATATATATATATATATATATATATATATATATATATATATATATATATAAATGTGTGTGTGTGTGTGTGTGTGTGAATACTAATAATATATTAAACGCGGCTAACTACGAACGCTAAGTTGAATTTTGTACATTTTGAAAGAAAATCCAGCAAAATGCAGGTAGTGGCGGTAAAAGAATATCCACTGCTTCATATCGTCCCATTGTTGTAGTAATGGGCGACAGAGGGAAATCGAACAGGTGATAGGCAGCAACATCTTTCTGATAACAACCCAAAGTAATAGAAAGCTGCAGTTGACAACCCGCTCGATAAGCGGGTCAACTATTGCAAAATCCCCCCTATGACGCAATTTATGGGGAAGACCTATGTTCAGCAGTGGACTTTTATAGGATGTGATGGATGATGGATGATAGAAAAGGCAGTTAGGTGCAACTTATTCCCGAGAACATGTTATTTAAAGATTTTAGAACTGTTATGGTAAAAATTCCGTTAATTTTTAATTAAATAGTTTAGTACACGAAAGTTATTCAGTTCAGTTAACTAAACTATTTTTAAGTCATTTTACCGCTTCCTTAACAATCATTTTCCCGTAGTCCTGTTAGTAAAATATACATCACTAGCTAACGCATTAACATAAACACTCACGCCTATCACCCAGAGGGGTAGGCAGAGACTACGGACTTCCATTTGGCACGATCCTGACATACCTCTTTCGCCTCCTTTACATCCATATAACTACGCATACATGCTCGTCGGTTAAGGGTACTTCTAACGTGGCCCATTTTCAAAATATCGCCAATTTGGTCGATAAACTTTTTCCTAGGGCGTCCCTTCCGACTCGGCAACTCGACTCTAGCTAACGCACACAATAAAAAATCGAAATTTGTCACGAGCTTTGGGCTGTCAGGTTCTATACGACAGTATATTCTAACACTATGACAGATTTATATTTTTTGTCTCCTTTTAGAGTCACTACGATGCTATAGAAGTGTTCATTTCAAAAACATAATGATATCGCTTTTTAATATCTCTTCCATGATAATTCTTAAGAGTTTCTAGTTGCAGCTTATTTATTTGATTGCGACCTGTTTTTATTTAAATATTTATGGCCCTAACTACTGCCTCTATTGTACCTAAAATTTAGTTAGTTATACAGACTTGATTTAACTTTGAAAAACAAGCGGTTCTTAAATGTATACATAAAGAGGAATATTTTATAAATCAGTTATAATTTGTGCAAATACAGTTATAGTAAAAATTATTTCTTCCTAAATCTATGATTGATCGTTCACCTCAATGTTGACAAGATGGATGTTTTACAGCCAGTTTATGTAATAAATCACAGTTGGGAAACTCGACTTGAGGACAAAGTTTGTAAATTATGTTTTAAGCAAGGTATTAGAGAAAAGAGAGATATTATGTATAATGTACATAATTTACAGCAAGATGCACGTGTTTAAGTAACAACATAGAAAATTATTACAGATAGTTTCTGCTGAAATACACTAGTTGATATAACTTTATCCTTCACTCATTCATTACTTACAGTCTATCAAATAACTACTATGCATAGGCCTTACAATAGGCTGCTTCATAAAGGGTATATCTGTCAAACTTAACGCTTGCCTCGCTGGACAATCGAGTTGGCCACCGCATTTTTTTCTTCCTAGTCGTTATTAGAAAAACGCTTCTGGTCTTACGACACCCGCGGGTCGATAATAGGGTCTAGTTTGTATCTAGTAGTTGTTTTCAATTATTTTTATTTTTTATGGAATTAGTGTGACAAACGAGCACATGGTCCACCTGATGATAAGTGGATGCTGTGGCCGATAAACATCTGCATTTACCCTCGATTAAGAATCAAAATGCAGATGCGTTGCCACCCCTGAGGACTAAGATGAAATGGCTCGCTTCCAGTGTGAAAAGGGTATCCAGTTCTCTACGCTCACCATACGAAACACAACAGAACTGAGCTGTTATTTGATGCTAGTGTACTGCATAAGCGTGGTCCTTCCCCATTCCAGCCGACCCACTCATGCTGTAACCATAATATAATTCTGCAGCATGGCTCTACGTAGATATTTTTACACCGTCGCTACACGGTTTCTAACAACGGTCTGGTAACTTAAACAATCGCCAAAAATCAATTTTACCATAGGTAATTATTGCTAAAAGTGATATTTTTGTTGCTATTGTTCATAGTGAACTAATAATAAAATAAAAGTATGTGAGTGTTTCATCAAGTCGACACTCAATTTAGTGGGAATCGCCTAACAAACTTTCTATCAAAATACAAAAAATGCGTTAGATCCTGCATGTTAAAAGGCTGTTTAACGCTAAACTAATATAACTTGTCTTGACTTGTCTATTCTTGTCGACATAACTGCCAGTAAACATTTTTGCATGAATTAATTAATTGGTTGTTTATTAATGATTCATTATTAAATAAAATGAGTACCAAATAACGTTTTGTTTTTTTTAAATGAATTAATATATTAGGGAGTAAAAATAAAAGAATGCAAATCTGATAAGTTTCCTTCAATCCACCCTACTAAAATAATCACGACCTTTTATTATTAATTTACTATCAACGTAGCATTATGTATAGCCTCGTCTTCAGAGGTGAAAACGTATCTGTAGCATCTTCTATGTTTGAAGTTGATTGCAAGTGTTCATGGGCTACAGATTCAGAGGCAGATTAAATGTCGACAGCGCCCTTGGCTAGCAACTCATCGGCGCCCCTCTATTTTATTTTATTTTAATAAGGATAACAACAACTTGAATTAAATTTGAAAATTGTATTTAGTATATCACTAAATACAATTTTCAAATTTAATTCAAGTATGCCAATAATAGTTAACCACGTATTAAATATAAAGGTAATCTAGGTACAATTATAATAAATAAAAACGATGTAAATTAAACAAATTAAAACAGTTTAATAAAATTAAATAAATTTTAGATTTACTAACACTAAGATACTAGTCTTGACTGACAAATTGATATGTGATTTACTCCTCAAGTAATTTTTTTATAATTCATTTATTTATATCATGAGATAATATATTATATATATATATATATATATATATATATATATATATATATATATATATATATATATATATATAGCTTACTTATTATTTAAACATAGCTACCTAAAGTAAGTGCTATTCATAATGTACCTTACCGGCATCCTAAGTAACTGGTTACAAACAAAAGTAATTTAAACAACAGAAGCTGTGTTCAGTATGCATGTACGTACCTTGTTTCTAAAATCACTTTTACTGCTTATAAGGGGACCGATGGTATTAAATGTTTTGTTATAATTTGATAGCAAACGTGTTGAGATACTATTTTTACCATAACGTGTGGAGTGATAAGGTGTACTCTGGCGCCTATATAGTCCGTTTTAAATGTGATCAGGTTTTTAAAGTCTCCAGTGCCTAGTACCACTAATATAGTTCGTAAGGATAATATGGCCATCCGGTTAATATAGTCACTTTTTATAACTCAAAAACGACAGCCTTGTTTACGTAGATGACTGTGTGATACAATAGCTTTTCATCGGTCAATCAAATAATAAAGTGTCAAAAGGGCGATGCTTTATCTATACCATTTTGACAGTTGACATTACAGTAAATATTTTTGTTGAATTAGTATGGTTTAATATAGTTAGTTTTTTTTAAGTAGATTTTTCGGAGTGTTTCTAAATTTTGCCAAAGCTTATTTGCTTCTTTTTTCTTAATATATTAATTTTTTTTTTATTTTTTTTTTATAAACACTCACGCCTGTCACCCAGAGGGGTAGGCAGAGACTACGGACTTCCATTTGGCACGATCCTGACATACCTCTTTCGCCTCTTTTACATCCATATATCTACGCATACATGCTCGTCGGTTAAGGGTACTTCTAACGTGGCCCATTTTCAAAATATCGCCAATTTGGTCGATAAACTTTTTCCTAGGGCGTCCCTTCCCGACTCGGCCGTTCACATCTGCCATATAAATTTGCTTTGTCACTCTTTCCTCATTCATTCTTTCCACATGACCAAACCACCGAAGCATTCCTTTCTTAATCCTGGTCACAACATCATCTTGCATACCACATTTATCTCTTATCACGCAATTTCTCACCCTGTCATTCAGATTCAACCCTAGCATATTCCTTAAAGACCGCATTTCTACAGCATTTATTCTACTTTCGTGCTTCTTCTGCCACACCCAGCTTTCACTACCATACATTAAAGTAGGGACTAACACAGCATTATGAATTACCATACGTGCCTGTTTTGACACATTCTGGTTCTTCATGATAGAGTGTAGTGCCCCATTCACTCTATTCCCTGCATTTACTCGTCGTTCTATATCCCTATCATATCTACCATCCCTGCTAAATACACATCCCAAATACACAAACTCATCCACTTGCTCAATTAACTCTCCTTCTATTCTTATTTCACATACCGTTTTGCTTTCTTCTCTTTCAAAAACCATCACTTTCGTCTTACATGCGTTCACTTTCATTCCCCTTTCTTTTAATTCCCAGTTCATTAATGTAACCATCATTTGCAACTCAGCCGCCGATGACGCAAGTATGACTTGATCATCGGCATACAAAAGGCATTTGACGGTTAACTCGCCCATTCTTAACCCACATTCTTCATCTTTCAAAGTTTGCAAACACCGGTCCATAAATAGGTTGAACAGCCAAGGGGAAGCTACACAGCCCTGTCTGACACCTTTTTGGATGCCAAACCAGTCCGAGTAGACCCCATTGATCCTGACACAAGCACTAGAGTCCCTATAAAGAGACCTTAATGCCTGTATCAAACCAGCGCTCAACCCATATGAGTTCAGTGTTTGCCATAACACATTCCTGTCCACTCTGTCATAAGCCTTTTCCAAGTCCATGAATGCACAAAAAACTTTCTGGTTTTTGGCCAAAAACTTCTCCGCAATCATGCGCATGGAAAAGACTTGATCTGTACACCCCATTCCCTTTCTAAAACCCGCTTGCACATCCCAAATTTTTCCATCAGTTTCTTTCATAACTCTTTCAATTAACACCTTAGCATACAGTTTACCCACAATACTAAGCAAGCTGATACCGCGGTAGTTTTTGCATTCCTGCTGTGACCCTTTTCCTTTATATATTGGTACTATAACTGCTTTACACCAGTCATCCGGTACCCGTTTTAATTCCCAACATAAATTAAACAAGGTGTACAGCAGGCCTGCCACCACTGCCTCTCCAGCCCTTAGCATCTCGAGTGATACTCTATCATATCCAGCTGCCTTACCTGCTTTCATGCTTTTCATTGCTTTCATTATTTCATCTACACTTATCTCCATACCCATTTCCACTTCTTTCGGAATTTCTAGTTCATTTAATTCAGACGACTCTTCACTCATAAATACGCTTTCAAAGTATTCCTTCCATCTGTTTAAATTCGAAACTTCATCATTCAGAATACATCCATTCTCGTCTCTTATAGCATTTATTATAGGCTGTTTTGTATTTCCCCTGGCAGTTCTTACGAGTTTCCAGAACATTTTTATGTTAGCCTGGAAATTATCAGATATCCTTCTGTCATTCTTATCCGTTCTTTCTTTCTTTTTCCTTTCAACTACTTCTTTTACTCTCTTATTTAGACGTCTAAATTCTACCTTTTTTTTTCAATCTCATCATTCATACCAGAAGAATTACCAGCTTTGGTTGCTAGTAAATCTAACCATGCTTTCTTCTTTGATTCAACTTCCACCCGTACCTCATCATCCCACCATAGCGTATTACTTTTCCTTTCATTTGTTCTCTTACTTACACCACATACTTCGGTGGCGGTTTCGGCGGCGGAAACCTTTCTTAATATTATCCCACACAGTATTCAAGTCTAAATCATTCATACACAACTCATTCAAACATCTAATATTTTCTCTCAGTCTACATTTATACTTCTCTTTCACATCTTCATCTTGTAACTTCTCTATTCTTATACGCTGTAACGCAGTAGTAGACACAGATGTCCGATGCCGCCAACGCTTGAAAAGACCATTAATTCGACATAAGACCAAGTAATGATCCGTCCCTACGTTGGACCCCCGGTAAACCCTTGTATCTACGACTGCGCTCCTCATTCTTTCATCCACAATTACGAAATCTATCATGCTTCTATCATCACCTCTTTCCCATGTATACATGTGAATCTTCTTATGACGAAAAAAAGTATTCGTCACAAAAAGATTCTTTTCCGCACATACGGTGAGGAGGTCTTCACCATTCTCATTTATACTTTCATCACCAAACGTTCCCAATATCCTTTCATAACCAGACCTCTTCACCCCAACCCTTCCATTAAAGTCTCCTAACATAATAATATTTTCATTTTCCTTACATTTTGTCAACACCATCCTTACCATGTCCCAAAACTGCTCTCGGATGTAAGTGGGCTTAGACATGTCTGGGGCGTACACCCCTAGCAGGAACAGCTTCTTTAAGCCCACTTTCATTCGTAACCATAGCAGTCTCGGGCACACACTTCTTTTCTTTTCTTTCACACACACTTACACATTCATACTCTTTCACACATTGACCCATTCTTTCTGAAAGGATGAGACCGACTCCCTGGCATGCCCGTTCGGTCTCGCCTACACCAGACCAATACGCGGTATACGTACCATGTGCAGTGGCATGCTTTCCCTTTCGTTTCGTCTCATTCACACATAACACATCTATTCCTCTGTCATTCATCATTTCGCATACTTCATCCATCTTATCGTTCATTCCTCCACATACATTCAGCGTAGCCAGACGGGTTTCCGCAATCCACTTTTCGCCCCTCCGGGAGACAGAACGTGACGGGTGGCGAACCTCGTCGCCGGTTTTTCTCCCGGAGATTCTTCGCACCTCTGCCCCATTTAAGGGGCGCCGGGAACTCGGGGCCATTTCTTTTAATAGCTGCGTCATGGTGCGAACAAGGGGTGGTGGTAGATTTTACGCCGCTACCATACGGCGAGGAGCCGAGTCTATTTTTTCGGCTTTGTCGCTCGTTTAGCACCACCCGGGGGACACGTGTAGGGTGGGCCTAAGGTTAGGTGGTCGAAGCCCACGGACGCGAGCGACTCATCCCCCATATATTAATTAGTTATAATATACTACTTTGTGTTTTTGTCGCTGTCATTCACCTAGTTTTGTTTATGTAGGGCGGCTAAGCTTCACGTCCCTTACAACTTACAATATTCCCATAAAAATTATTTAGAAAAATTTGGTTTGAGGACTTTTGAAAATTATTTCTTGTATGTATTTACATGAATGCATAAAACATTATTTTTTATATTCACATTAACATACTTGAATACTACACATTAAATAAAACTGTTTTACGGATTCTATCGCGAATTACGCTTATTGCAATTTTCAACGTTTCCGATCCTTTACAACAGCCATTATTAAGCTATTTTTTTAAGTACTATGCGTGTTAACTAACTTACTCAAATATTTCTTTATGGGGGTAATTCGTTTCCTTCTGCTCGTGAAACGTAGTACAGTATAAAGACAGGATATAAATTTCCCGATAAAGTACGCTTGTGAAGTAGTTTAACTTAGTATAAAACTCGGAAACGTGATCATACTTGCAAAGTCCAAGAACTTTATGCATAGCAAAATTGTCATAACGTCTGAATCTATACTCATAAAAATAGATATAAAAATTAATATTTGTTTGTTCGCTTTTTATGCGCTACCATACCGTTCATCAGGTCGAGGTAAAACTGTCAACATATTGCTTGCACTTTAGCGGAGGTTATAGGTATTTTAAGCCCCGGTAGGTAGCGCTGTTGCAGATAGCACCCATGGGAATCCGGGGCTTACCGCTAGTTTATATATATATATATATATATATATATATATATATATATATATATATATATATATATATATATATATATATATATATATATATATATATATATATTACTACTATGAACTATTTTTATGAATGTAAAGGTTAAATAAAAAAATAATGTCATTTTATAAACATAAATTGAAGAGTCTCCGAAATAAATCAATCAATAAAGCGAATGACCTTCACCTTCTTTTAAACTCTAGATTAAGTGACGAAGGCCAGAAAAGTCTCCGCGAAGCCTTGTGCTTTGTTTCCATTATCCGGATCATTAAGATAAATAGGAAGGTTAAAGAAAAGCTTCTAAGAGAATGAAGATAGAATTACATCCTATTTATTACGTTGCTAACGGTTCGGCTCAGTGTCCATAGTTACATATTATATTGAGTAAAAAAAATATTTGGGTTACACTTAAATATTATTGTCTCTCACCCTCATCAATAAAATAATTAAATGAGTCTTTCTGAATATCAACATATAAAAGTTTTATGATTTGTAATTACTGTGTACTTATAATAGCTGTACATAGAGCTATTATAAGTTACGATATTTAAACGATAATGTAGATTACACATTATCTTACTCGTAGTTAATCGGACATCTTACTGTCTTTATAATTTAATATCGCAAAATATAGCTACGTAATGTGTTTGGCTCGTTAAATTCTGGTCTTGGCTCGGAACCAAAAGTCAATGTAGTTTATTTATTAAAAGAAAAGCAGCGTATGAACTTTTAATAATATTAAACAATGTGAAATAACTCTATGCATTTGTACCGTAATTTCTATTACATTGTCTGCTTTCTTGTATTGTATGGTCTCCACTAAAATTAAATAAAGCTAAAATTAATAGCAGAACACAAAATTGTTAATCACAATGCTAATAATGTTTTAATTAAAAGGTAAAAATCTAATATTACGGTACATATACGCCACTAGACTTATAAATATAGACTTATAGTAAAGTTATTAGTCTGCCAAGCTACTCCAGTGCTTCTTCACATATCCACGAAATTTTGATTATGTAAACAATATTTTCTTTTTACAGAAAAAGTGTGATAGAAAGTGGATAATGTGGCCTTTTGACAAACTATTCTTGATTAATTATCAAAATGCAGATGCGTCGTCACCACTGAGAGATTGAGAGAAAAAGATGGAATGCCTTATTTCTAATAAAACGATGTCTCCAGTTCTCAACATGCACCATACGAAACAGACAAAAAATTAATTAAAAATTAAATAAATTTTAATTTTTAACTAAATAATATTGGATAATATTTTTAAATAAATAATTCCATAAAAAGAACATATTCGCCGCTGAGATTTTACAAATCGGCACTTAAAATAACAATGAACTATTTTGTTGGTGCCGGCGTGGACGATTCCATATTTTACCACTTATACCTTAGTTTGAGCTTTATTTTCACTTTATTGTTTTAACTCAAAAGTTTAAACTTCTCTCAATCTGCTGTTATAAAGACCTTTCTAAACAGACGTCGACGCCAACTGACGCGCACAATTAACTTGAATGAATTTCCGTACTCAGCACGCTGAGTAGACGAGTTAGTTTACAAGTGCTTCATTTGTAGTATATTAATTGTTACCATATAAAGTAGAAAGTAATTAACATATCCTAGTGAATCAGTAACTTAAAATGACACTTTGTCAGTGACGTACGTAACGAACGTGACGAACGTACCGGCCAAACTGTGGCGGTCAAGCTCAAAGAAAGGAAAAAACATAGCGTCCATTATAATCTAAATAAAAATAAATAAATTAAAGTAATTAACCCGATAAAATCCGTAAATTATAGTTTTATTCAAAAAATATATATAAATATATATGCTGTGTTTCGAATTTATATATATATATATATATATATATATATATATATATATATATATATATATTATATCTTATAAGTTATGTTAATAAACATAACTTATAAGATTTTACTGAAAGTTGTAATGATTATATCTCATCAATCAAAATGAATTAAAACCATTATTTTACATGGTAGCGCCATGCTGCAGTTATGTAGTACTTATAGTTGTTGCACGAATGGGGGGAGCACGGGGAGGACCACGCTCTCACAGAATACCAGCGTCAATTAGTAGTTAAATGCTGCTGTGTTTCGAATTTTGAGTGTAGAGAACCGAAGACTCTTTTTACTGGAACCGAAGCATTCCATCTAATCACGGATGACAACGCATCTGCATTTGGATTCGTAATCGAGGATAGATGTAGATGTATATGGGCCACAGCAACCACTTACCATCAAGTGGGCGATGTGCTCGCTTGTCATCCTATCCTATAAATAAATTCAATGAAAATCTCTTTGTATAGGATAAGGGTCACAAAAAACACACACTCCACCTGATGTTAAATATATGTAGTCTCCACTCACCAAACAAAACCCAAAAGTATTAAGTTGATATTTAATGCTAGTGTTCTCTGAGACTTCAAATGATAATTTACTGATTCTCTTCCCTACTGGAATAGTAACCCACCTACCCTATCCTAATAAATAGTAGATCAAAAGTGTGCAAACGAGTAATGGTAATGGTCTCTAATTTTACCAAATAAAAGATAGTTAATGTTTCTATAAGAAACACATAGCAATAAGTGTCTGGGCCCTTTAACGTGGAACACATCAGTGCAAGAACTACTATTTGCCAGCAAAAACACGTAAGTAGCTGGTACACCGGACTGCAAGGCAGAAAAATTTAAACAGAGCTCTGAAGTTGATCACGATGTAAGTAGATTTGATTATACATCACTAAACTAATTAAGAGTATAAGTATAAAAAGAAAATTTATTGTTTTGATGAAAATAAAACGGTAATTAACTCTCTTAAGGTAAATGGCTACTATGACCCAAATAAATCTGCATGTTAAAAACATGTTAAAAAAGAAGACTACAGATAATAATATGTCTTTTTAGAACTAGGATGTACAGCCGTCGATACACTCCAATCTGTTGTCAAACAGATTGGTGGCTACATATCCTGAAAAAATCCTAGAATCCTGGCAAAAAAAGAGTTTTACAATCAGGCAACTAGTATGTATGTGTGATGTAGAATCATCAACTTACGAGTAATAAAAAATCGATTATGAAATAAAGAAGACAGGAAAAAATGGAAGTACTAATAGAATATTTTTTAAATAATTTAGAATTTTTATTTAATGAGTGATTATCCCAATTTTGAATCGCATTTACATAATTAATTGTCGCGAAGGACCTTTTAAATGAATTCTAGAAAGCGTTCCACCCGACATCTTCTCAAAATTAATTTTATATTAAGGCCATTGTTAAACTTTTCAATGCTGTGAAACTATCTAATACTACGAGTTGCTAGGGCAAGCATGTGTTGTCTAACACAGCTAATAAACATAAATTTATGTATCTAGATTATATAAAATATCTATATATTTTTACTATAGTAAAACTTTGCACAAGAGCAATATATAAGATATATCTATAAGAGAAATTTATAGGCTAGATGTTTTTTATAGGAGAGGGCAAACGAGCAAACGGCTTACCTGATGGTATATGACTACCACCGCCCATAAAAAACTGCAACACCAGGGTAGTTGCAGTGCGTTGCCGGATTTTTAGAAAGGAGTTAGCTCTTTTCTTGAAGGACCCTAAGTCATATAGGCCCGAAAAGATCGCCGGTGGTAAACTATTCTACGGGGAGGTCGCACGCGTACGCGAAAGAAAACTTCTAATGAAACATATCGTGGTGGACCGCCAAGTATACAAATGGTGTGTGTGGTATCGGGCGTTTTGCCCCAAGATGCGTTCATGAAATTTGGCAGCTGAGATTAATCATATAATCCTTTCTCTTTTCTCTTCTCTTTTCCGGGAAGAACGAGCAAGAAACCCAGCGGGTTCCTTGCTTGTTCTTCCCCGAAAAGAAGATTTTCCAAAACCAGTAGTAGAGTTTAAAATTATTATCAATAAGTATTCTTGTAATTCATATTGAATTATTATTATTCTATCATATTCTAATAGGTTGATTTTTAAACATAATAGTTTAAATATTTTTTTAAAATTTTCAACAACTATGGGTTGTGTAGTGCAATGCAGTGGACGATATGAATGACAAATTTGTAGAAACAGTTCATGCGGTTGAAGCTAAGTACTGCAAAAGCCGTCGCAGAAGAACACAAAGACCTAACCCGTTAATAAAACCCAATTTTATTTTTTTATAGAATTAGGGTGACAAACGAGCACACAGTCCACCTGATGAAGGGTATGCTGTGGCCCATAAACAACTACATCTATCCGAGATTAAGGATCAAAATTCAGATGTGTTGTCCCTACCCCTGAGGACTAAGATGGAATGCCTCGTTTTCAGTGAAAAGAGACTCCCGTTCTCTGCAATCACCATACGAAACACAGCAACTTAAGCCAAGCTGTTATTTCACGCTGATATTCTATGAAAGTTGGGTCCTTTCATGGTCGCGCCGACACATTCATGCTACAACGGCATGGCCCTACCACATGTAAAGGTTAATTAAGATTTTCTATTGTAATTTTATTTCATCCTTACGGACTATAAAACTTTCAATAAAGTCACTATAACCTCGCCATAGCTCACAGACTTCTTCTCATTTCTCAAAGGGTTAAGGAATAAGCTCGCCGCTAAATATTTTTATTTCTTTACTTAAGATATTTTCAGTACAGAATTCATGGTGTTGGAGACTTTCATGGAATTAATCGCTTTCAATATTGAAATTTCACCATATAATTATAAATATATTCTATACTATTTCAATTTGAGATAGAGCAATACAATATAACCATTATTTTAAAAGTCCATGGCTAAACATAGGCCTCCTCACAGATTGCTTCATGCCACCCTGGATATCCGTCACAGCTGTTCCACTTGACTAGTGAATTGGCAACCTCACTTTGTTATTTTGAGTTGTTACCTCGAAGATGCTGATCTTCTCCTGTTAAATTTCCCTTTGTCGCCTCACATGATGACGTCATCTCCGGTATTAAATCAGGCAGTGAATTCCGTCCCACACCACATTGGTGTAATTAGTTAAATTATAATTAGATCTAAAATAATAAGTCTACAAAACAGCACACTCGACTTTAAGAGAAAACTATTCCTTGCGAACAAAGTCGCGGGCACAGCTAGTTCATAATATAAATTAAAACGTAATAAATGTACAATGTTCGTCAGAAATTATAATGATGAATTTGACATTAAACTATAAATAAATACGTCTAAAGGTGGATCGATGACTTGCCAGTAAAGCTCGTTGTTGAATCATCTAAAAATTGTGACACATTCGTAGCTGACCGACATTGTAAAAAATTTGGCACGTACTTCCTTAAAGTACGAAGAAAAACTGTTTGGTTTCGTAGCCAGTGTATCAAGAAAGAAGACGCCTATTAAAACCGCCGTAATCTTTACTGCTCCTTAGTGGCTTGCAGTAAATCATAGCTTTTGTTTTTATTATATACCAGCTGGGCCCGTCTTATAGAAGATATAATAGTGAAAATATCGTTTTAAAGAATCATGTCTAGTTGACATGAAAATTTTCTAACGCGTCTAGTGATATAAAATATCTTATAAAATTGCATATTTTTTTCCTATTTCGTATCGCATAATTGAATTTTCAAATAAAGCCAGGGTAAAAGTAATGTTACTTTTTTTGTCATTGTCAATAGACTTTCGGCGATGGAAAGTATTTTAAAATGGCTCAAAGGCCCAGAAGCCATGCCAAAATATATTAAAAACGTGTTTTACATGTTCCGTTGCGGACTACGAAAAACTTGTTCATTCGTCATGTGGTTTATGAATGTTCAAAGTAACCAATTTCTTTTTTTATAACTTATTAATTTATGATTAAATACGATTTTACTGGTTTTATACTATGGCGTGGAAAGAAAAATAAGTGCACAGACCTTAATTGACAGCTGTTATAACCTCAAAATTTTATTTACTTAATAGCATTTTCCCTGGCCTCTAAATGAAAAGATGATAAGTTATTATTTTATTATAAACAATAATTGTTTTTATACAACAGTAGTTGTAGGTAGACGCAATCTGTTAAAAAAAATCAAGTGACAGGTCGATCAATGTATGGAAAGTGGGCATGATTATTTAAATAATAATAAATAAATAAATAATTGTACTTTTCCCAAAGCCTTCGTGCAAGTGCAACAATTATTGATTTTTATATAGTAGATATATTTATTATGCATATATTTTTCAGACATGTGAAATACCGTCCCGTTTTTAATATACATATTATAAAACTAATAGTATTTAATAAGCGGATAGTCCACCCTATAGTATGTGAATTCCCACCGTATGCACGTACATTTAATACTCACAAAATGCAGAGGCGTTTGCATCCCGGAAGACTACGATTGAATACCTAGTTTTCTAATAAAAGCCAGTCTGACTATGTTTGACACTATAACTCTAAAGTGATTGTCATATTTCAAGTAGCTGTAATTAATATACCTTCGAGTAGGTTCTTTTTAAACACACTTTAACAAAAGGAAGACGCTTTCGCATATATTTTATGTATGATCGGGCATAACTTCTTTATGAAGCAATTTCATCAATTGCTTATTATTATTTAAAAAATATTTCCATATACGTTTTTTTAATCCTCACTTAGGTTTGAAATGAATGATGTTTTTGTAACTAGTCGATTTTCTAGTTGTTGCCCTGAGCTTGATATATTTTTTATTTCTATATATTTTCTCTCAAAAGGGTAAAAGGATGAACTTTAAAAAACCGACGTTAAAAACTTTCAAAAAATTAAATGGTACATTGTCGCTTCTGAAATCAATGCTTTAAATTATTGATACATTTTTCATAGCACAACACATCTACATTTGATCGAGAATGAAAGCCACAGCATTCACTTAAAACTTTTTAAAAACCTCAACCACTTTCAAAAAGCTTGCAACAAGTGCAAATCAGGTAGCTTTTCGCTTATGATTTCATTTAATTAAAACTTTCTGCCGTCAGCTTCATATTAACAAGCTCTTTTATATTTTGTAATAACCACTTATACGCTCTTAAGGCTTATTCAAACATGGGGAATATTTTGTAAGTACAAAATTTAAATGATATTTACTTTACTTAATTCTAAAGTAAAAATAGTGTAATTGTTAAATATATACCTTATTCTTACAGATTTTTTCGTGATTAATTTTAACACTCGTGGCCACGAATGTCTGCCTTATATGTCAGAAAAATCAAAAACGAGAAGAGAAAGCTACATCTCGAGCGAGCTTCTTTTAGAAAATTATACGAAAGAAGTAGAAGAAGCAGGTAGTCAGTTTCTACCGTCCGTGAAATGTAATGTACAAGCTCGATTGTCACTGTAGTGTCTCTTATATACGCCAAACAAAAAATGTATCACATCAGCGTATAAGAACATACAGCTGACGTAAGCAAAGTTTGTCCGGAAAATCCATAATCTTCGACATCAATTTCATCAGATTGGATAAACAGAAAGTCCTCGCGTAAGCACACGGATTCCTGTGACTACGATGATTCGTGAAGAAAGACAAAATGGCTAGGGTACTAGAGCATGCTAGACTAAGATGCACTGCCGGCCAAAAGTGTTAAACCACCTTAATTAAAGTAGGAAAACTAAATAAAACTCCAATAAAATATTAAATGTTGAATTAAAGTGTTAAATCATCCAATAAAACACTTTTTGACAATCAGTATATGGTCACCTGGGGTAAGTATGACATAAATTAATTATAACTATAATCGACATTTAAATACTTCTACTCTGTAAGGATTTAATATAGAGAATTCTGTTTCATAACATCAATTATTAAGTGGTTGTATGTTTGATCAAGCATTTTCGTATCTACAAGAAGCATTTTGTAATTTGAGGTAATTAAAACTAATTGAGGTGGAAGACTGTCACGCTTACACATCAATTAGGCAAGCGTGACAGTACGCTTCTTTTTGTAATTACTTTATTATTATCTGTGGTTTTCAACAAAATTGATAAGATGATACTAATTTCTAAATATTTTATGATCTATGGAAATGATTAGAGTCCATTTTTATGTAACAATGAATTTTCCCCAACATGGGGCAAGTGTGACTGTTTTAACTGATATAATTGTGTGCCTTTATTGTATCCGTATTTCAAAGAATAGTGAATTTCAGGTCGCAGAAACATATTACTCTATAAGTAACAATATTATTCTTCATCACTCAACTTGTATCTGGTTTAAAATAACTTAACGACATATCAAAACACTTAATAACTTCACCTCTTAAAATTGCGCTGCCTGTCGCCAGTTGAGTAGTTTTTAAAATTATCGTCTATTGATAAAATAGTTCAAGCTACGTACTTAACTGACAGTTCAGTCAATAGCGTAAAATTTCATGTGTTTTATAAAAGATCGCCGCATAATTTGCGCTTGTTACACTTGCCTCGGGTGACACTACTTGAAAACTACACTGATTTTTCTTCAAAAATCCTCCTTTGCATTCTATGACTTTTTTCACAAGCCTTGGCATTCGGACAATCAATGTGTTGATAGTGTCTGGTGATATATAGCTCCAAATTTCGCACAAAGCATTCCACATTTCTTCTCGCGAGCATTGACCACAATTACGGATGTTCCTATCAAGATCTTCTCATAAAAGTTCAATAGGATTGAGATCCGGGCTCTGAGGAGACCAAACCATGTTTTTTAACACCCCTTGTGCCTCTTCCTTTTCCAAATATTCTCTGCATAATTTTGAGCTATGCTTAGGATGACTGTCCTGTTGGAAAATGAATCCATCTCCAATTAATCGCAACCCCGAGAGAACGGCATTTTGCCCTTTTTCATAGTTCCTTGGCTAAAAAAGCAACCCCAAACCATAATTGGGCCACCAACATGCTTGATTGTTGGAACTACACAGTCTGGCATCATCTTTTCTTGGTCACTGCGTCGAACGTAAATTCTTCGTTTAGAACCGAATAGCTCAAACATAGATTAATTTTTTTTTTATAGTATAGGGTGACAAACGAGCACACAGTCCACCTGATGGTAAGTGGTTGCTGTGGCCCGTAGACATCCACATCTATCCTCGATTACGAATCAAAATGCAGATGCGTTGTCACCCTTGAGGACTAAGATGGAATGCCTCGTTTCCAGTAAAAAGGGTCTCCGGTTCTCTACACTCACCATACGAAATACAGCAGCATTAAGCTACTATTTCACGCTGGTATTCTGTGAGAGCGTGGTCCTTCCCCGGTCGAGCCGAACCATTCGTGCTACAACTATACTACTAATATAAATGCAGCATGGCTCTACCACGTATAAAAATTAATCGATCCAAAGAACTTTTTTTAAATCTTCTTCAGTCCAATCTCGATGGACAAGAGCTCATTGCATCCGTCAAAAAAATTATATACACCAATAATGATCTGCTGGCTTTAATTGCCACTTGGTAAAATTATTATGTCTCCCAAGATGAACATGGACAAAACAAAGATCATGTTTAATGTCCATGTCACACATATGCAGGTAGTTGTTGGGAGCTCTAAGTTCGAAGTTGTTGACGAGTACGTTTACCTGGGACAAATAATCCGACTAGGTAAGTCCAACTTTGACCGAGAGGTCAATCAACGGATTCAACTCGGCTGGGCAGCGTTTGGGTAATTACGACACACCTTCCCGTCAGGTATACCTCAAACTCTAAAAACTAGATTGTACACCCATTGGGTGTTGCCAGTGATGACTTACGCGTCTGAGACGTGGTCCTTCACTGCTGGCCGTATGAGGAAGCTCAAGGTCGCTCAGTAAGCTATAGAGAGGGCTAAGCTCGGGATTTCTCTGCGTAATAAACTCAGAAATGAGGATATCCGCAGTCGAACCAGAGTGACCGATATAGCCCAACGGATTAGTAAGCTGAAGTGGAAATGGGCCGGCCATATAGCTCGAAGAACCGATAACCGATGAAGAAAGGTTCTCGGTTGGCAGCCCACCACGAGTAGTGACCACCCACTAGATGGAGTGATGACCTGGCAAGACATGCAGGAAGTCGATGGATGCAGGTGGCTCATGGCCTACTTTGTGGCATTACTTGGGGGAGGCCTATGTTCATCAGTGGACTTGTGAAGGGCTGTAGTAATGATGATGATGAAAATTATAATATTTAAAAAATGGGTCTCAAATCAATAAAATAACGCTTAATGCTTACCAATTTAACCACATTTCATATGCCACTTTCTGGTTGGTTTGTCGTTCTGAGTGGAACTTTGTGATTAATTTTAAACTAACTTCCCGATGAACTGAAAACATGACATTTTAAATATTGTTCAACTTCAGATGATAATGAAAGAATATGATTTAAAAACGCAGTAAAAAGGGTTTTTTATAATTTCACTTGCTATATCTTTATTAAATTGCTTAGCTGAATGATATAAAGATATGAGATTCATCATTACCTATTAATAAATTGGAACAAAATGCTCTACCACGCATCCATCAATATCCTACACGTGTTACACGGTCGTCATTGCCTTTAGTCGAGAGCCCTTACACTTCATTAAATGGTATGAAGTTGTTACTCCAGAAAGTTTTTTGTATCATTGGATGTCTTCTTCTTCGAGCCACATGGCCATCATATTGCTGTTTCAGCTTACTGATTTCTTAAGCAATGTTATGTGGATTCTACTATTTATAAAGCGGATATCCTCGGATGATAGTAATATAAATTTGGTATCCAATTTAAGTCCAAAACAATTTATAACAAAAAACGAAACAAATTAAATTCCTATACTAACAATAATTCTGCTCCTAGCTCCGTGAACTTAAGCTTCGCCATTTTGGAACTCTAAATAAAAAATGCTTGTAACTTTGTTGATTAAATCCACCCCTCACGACTCCAGTAAGAATTGTTGGAAATGTTCTCGTTTGGCAATATATCTTTAAACAGATGTATCCCAAAACAGTTCTACTTATACTATCTATTGTTTAATGCTACATACTGAATAAAACTAATTTCAACGATTTTCACACATATAATTTAAACTGCTCTGTCCGTGATCTACGGGAGACCGAGGTATTCGAGATTCTGATGTCATTTTAAATATAGTTTTTTCACGTAGCAACAAATGCTTATTCTTGACAATTATTTGTCCTAAAAACTGGATTCATAATATTCGCGTGTTATTAGTGAGTTTATTCATACTCACGTTATGTTGAGAACGCAACGTGTCAAGAGATGACACAAGCCGATGACTTAGCCCATAGGGTACAATTTTCTGGGACTTTTCTTGGGAAGAATAACCCCTATATGTTTTGTTTCATAAAGAGTGATAAATGGTCCGACGTTATATATAGACTAA
Organism: Parnassius smintheus behrii; assembly: GCA_036936625.1. NCBI lineage: Eukaryota > Metazoa > Arthropoda > Insecta > Lepidoptera > Papilionidae > Parnassius > Parnassius smintheus. Next base: position 11,490,634 of record JAUPFT010000016.1, on the reverse strand, counting down.
CAGTGAACGCCTACTAGATGTATTCTGTGGCCATTTGTAACTTTTATTTTAATAAAAGACTATTTTCAGATGAAGTTGAATCTTAGTTTTTATGAAAATAAATACGATGAAGTAATCTCAAACTTTTATTAGTCTCTGAACGAAGTCCGATTTTTTTTCGTAAATATTTATTTTCTCCTTTGCTGTCTGGAACAGACGCTCTTTCTTTTAAACTAAGTTTATTTGCTTTGGTACTAGTATGAGCCTGGTTTAAAGGTCTTCAGATAAATAGAAACGTCGTCGGTTTAAGCCGGTGATTGGACGCGAATATTGCACGCGTGGAATTTAACCTTAAAATGTTAAAAAGTAAAATATTTTTTAATATAATATATTAAATTTCAATGAGTAAGAACATAAGCAAAATACTTATCTTTTTATATTTTGTCTCAAAATCAGTTTTAAGTACAGAAATGTTACAGACCTTGACGTTTCAGTACTTAGATTAATTACATTCATACGTTTTTTTTAATTTCTGTAAATCTACAAGAAGGTAATTATCATGACATAAACAAAATTATTTAGTATAAAATTGAACATACACATACATATAAGTGATTTTAGAAGATAGAAGACAAAAATGGGAATCACAATATACAAAATCATATATTTTCTCAAATCCCCTTTTCAAACGTGTACTTTGCAACGAATCAACGAATATCATATACAATAATACGATGTTTAACAGATTTTAACGATACTTTTAGAGATCTTTTATTTGTCTATTATAATATCTGAATTGCGGTATATATGAATAAATGGGTAAATATACAGTTGGATTAGTGTGCAGAAAAGAAAAGGTATTTTAAGACTTCGTAACTCGGGTTATTTCTACGCTACGGTCGATAAGCCACTGTCCCATTTTGCCGCTAATCAACAGTGAACTACTGAGTTAATGTAACAAAGACCAGAGTAAATGTAACCTGAAATTATAGCTCTCACATCATTTCATATTTTTAGGCTAAACAGCTAAACACACCTACAGCTCTCTAAGTATATCTAGCTGTAGTCATCTATGGGCTGTCGTAGAGATTAAGTCCCGCCACGTACATACCACGAATTCCGTTTCGTAATTCCGAAACGGAACAAACTGGTCAGCCACATAGATACGGAATCCCGTTTTGTCCGCAAAATTCCGTACGGAAAACTACTGGTGTGTGACTTGCAATCCCGGATCGGAATTCCGAAACTGAATCCCGAAATGAAATTCCATATGTATGTGGTGGGCCTTATCAATTTGGCGGACTCGTCATATATTACTATTAATAGCGATACGCCCCGTGTTCGCACGGATGTTTTTTGTATCTCGACAACATAATATTATGTAGGTATATAACATATAAACCTTTCTCTAGAATATTATGTCTATTGATGAAAACCGCATCAAAATCCGTTGCGTAGCTTAAAAGATCTAAGCGTAAAGACGGCTGGAAGCGACTTTTTTTATACTATGTAGAGATGTCATAGAATAGATGTTCATTTTAATTATATGCAATAAGTATATAAGCTTTAAAGTTTTGGATTTAGTTATTAATTCTACAATTTTCTTAATTCGATGGATCATTAAGCATTAGGGTACGATACGCAGGTAGTAGATTCGATTACTACAGGGAATAAACATTTGAATAATTTTTTTCAGGCCCGAGTATTTGTCAATGCCTGTACACATATATGTGAAAAGCCTCTCTGGAACAAAAGAAACTTGTATATATAATAAATTGGGGCAAAAAAAGTTCAGTGTTTAATTAACGAGGGAGGAAGGCGGCCGCTAATGGCACATACATCATAAATAATTCTATGTACGCTCTTTGAAGATAAGGCAATTATATTCACAAAGTTTACCATTATATCTGAATATTATTGCCAAAACACTAAACAATTTTACGCAAAACAATAGAATCTGTTGTTGAAATTATATCACAATAGAACAATACACTTCACAATAGCACCTTTCGGTTAAGAAAGTCAGTAACAACGCAAAGCTTTAGGCGTTATAAGCTTTTAACATATTAATATATCAATCTATGAACTGACATAGTGCTAAAGTTTAATACAAAATAGATTTCAGAGATCAGTTTAATTATTGTTTAATAGTAGGTAAATTAATACCTTATCTTCTTATAAGACGTGCTGTAAATTAAATTAATACTTAATACAAACTTTTTGCATGGTTCATTTCGGACGCATAACTATTTAAAAATGTTATCTGCTTTATAGTGATTTCAAAATGTTATGTAAATAGTCATATAACACACACACACACACACACACACACACACACACACACACACACACACACACACCTCTCTTGCCTCCATGACGTCCATCTACTCGTATCTATGCATTCATCATCATCATCATCATTACAGCCCTTTACAAGTCCACTGCTGAACATTGGCCTCCCCTAAGGTATGCCACAAAGCACGGTCCTGAGCCATCTGCATCCATCGACTTCCTGCATGTCTTACCAGGTCGTCACTCCATCTAGGGGGCGGTCGCCCTACACTTCGTCTACCGGTACGAGGCTGCCACTCGAGAACCTTTTTTACCCAACGGTTGTCGGTTCTTCGAGCTATATGGCCGGCCCTTTGCTACTTCAGCTTACTAATCCGTTGGGCTATGTCGGTCACTCTGGTTCTACTGCGGATATCCTCATTTCTAAGCTTACCACGCAGAGAAACTCTGAGCATAGCCCTCTCCATAGCTCGCTGAGCGACTTTGAGCGTCCTCATACGGCCAGCAGTGAAAGACCACGTCTCAGTTCCATATGTCATCACTGGCACTGCACTGGTTGTCCAACTTAGTTTTCAGGTTTTGAGGTATACCTGACGAGAAGATGCGTTTTGATTTCCCGAACGCTGCCCAGCCGAGTTGAATCCGTCGATTGACCTCTCGGTCGAAGTTGGACTTACCAAGCCGGACTATTTGTCCCAGGTAAACGTACTCGTCAACAACTTCGAGCTTAGTGCTCCCAACAACTACCGGCATAGGTGTGACATGGACATTAAACATGATCTTTGTTTTGTCCGTGTTCATCTTAAGACCTATCCGTTGTGAGGCACTATTGAGGTCATTGAGCATAGTGCTTAAGTCCTCCAGCGATTCTGCCATAAGGACTATATCGTCGTCAAATTGAAGGTGAGTGATGTACTCGCCATTGATGTTAATACCGTATCCTTTCCAGTCCAGTAGCTTGAAAACGTCTTCCAATGCAGCGGTGAAGAATATCGGGGAAATAACGTGACCCTGTCTTACACCTCTCTGCAGTTGGATAGGTTTCGAGCTCTGGTTCTGTACTCGAATAGCCATCGTAGCCCTACTGTCCAAACACTTCAGCACTTCGATATACCGACAGTCAACTTGGCACCGCTGAAGAGACTGTAGCACCGCCCAAATTTCGACGGAATCAAAGGCTTTCTCATAGTCCACATACGCCAGGCAAAGTGGCAGATTGTACTCTTCGGACTTCTGTACAATTTGCCGAAGGATATGTATGTGGTCTATGGTACTAAAGCCTTTTCGGAAACCGGCTTGTTCGGGAGGCTGGAAGTCGTCGAGTCTGCGTGCGAGACGATTCGTAATGACTCTCGAAAACAGCACGTAGACGCGGCTCAGGAGGGATATCGGTCTGTAGTTCTTCAAGAGGGCGTTGTCACCTTTTTGAATAACAAGACCACCGCACTTCTGCCTCACGCCTCCGGAGTAGTGCCACCATGGAGGACGGAATTAAAGAGCCTCTGAAGGACTTCAAGTACCGGTTTTCCACCCGCTTTCAGAAGCTCCGCTGTAATTCCATCCTCGCCCGGGGTCTTGCCGTTTTTAAGGTGCTGGAGAGCCATTCTAATCTCGCTCATACTGACGTCCGGGATATCATCCGAATATCTATGCATTGAGTTATATAAATCAATGTTTCTATGTATATCATGCTCGTCGGTAACCTACATTCAATATATCGTCAATTTGGTCGATATACTTTCGTCTAAGCCGTATTATGACTCTGCCATTATTTTTTGTCACTCTTTCTTCATTCATTATTTCTATAACCAAACCATCGATTTCTTGCATTTCTTTCTTAATCCTGATCACAAATAAAATAAAATAAAAGTGTTGATTGCATAATAATTTTTATTATGCAAATAACGCTTTTCTTTTATCACAGAATTTCTCAGCCTTGTCATTCTAAGTTACATACTCCCTTATGACCACATTTCTGTAGTATACGAGGTGTGTTCGAAAAGTAGGGTGACTTTTTGAATTTCGCGGGCAACGCACATTCGATTTTCGAATTTTGTATTTTGTTGCGTTGGTACACATGTCCTGAGCATATGTTTTAAGTTTGAATTATATAGCATGTTTAGTTTATTTTTGACAGTTACAAAGGTCAGACGTACTTTGGTGTGCTCGGCGATTTTCTTCTATCAAAAAAAAATGGATCAAAGAATTTGCATCAAATTTTGTGTAAAAAATGGAATTACGTGCTCCAAAATACTTGAAATGTTGACAGTGGCATACGGTGAGTCTACTCTTAGTAAAAAAAACGTTTACAAGTGGTACAAGCTCTTTCAAGATGGCCGAGAAGATGCCAATGACGAACCTCGCTCTGGACGCCCCAGCACGTCAACAACCGATGAAAACGTTGAAATAGTGAAGAAAATTGTTTTGGAAAATCGTCGAATCACTATCAGAAAAGTTGCGGAGGATGTTGGCATATCGGTTGGCTCTTGCCATGAAATTTTTTCGGATATTTTGGGCATGAAACGTGTGTCAGCGAAATTTGTTCCAAAATTGCTCAATTTCGACCAAAAGAACCGTCGCATGACAATCGCTCAAGAGCTATTGGATGATGTCAACAACGACCCAGATTTGCTCAAAAGGGTCATAACAGGTGACGAAACATGGGTATACGGTTATGACGTCGAAACTAAGACTCAATCGTCCTAGTGGAAGCAAACTGAATCACCAAGACCAAAAAAGCACGCCAAGTTCGATCAAATGTGAAGGTTTTGCTTACAGTTTTCTTCGACTGTAGGGGTGTGGTGCATCATGAGTTCTTGCCACAAGGTCGTACGGTCAATAAGGAGTATTACCTTGAAGTTATGCGCCATTTGCGAGAAGCAATACGTAAGAAACGTCCCGAATTGTGGGTAAACAATTCATGGTTTTTGCATCACGATAATGCACCTGCTCACTCATCGTTGTTTGTGAGAGGTTTTTTGACCAAAAACAACACTACAATCATGCCTCAGCCACCATATTCACCGGATTTGGCCCCATGTGACTTTTTCCTGTTCCCAAAACTGAAGAGACCCATGAAAGGACGAAGATTTGCAACGATTGAAGAGATAAAAACTGCATCGCTGAAAGAGCTGAAGGCTATACCAGAAAGTGATTATCAGAAATGCTTTGACGATTGGAAAAAGCGTTGGCACAAGTGTATTATATCTGAGGGGGATTACTTTGAAGGGGACAACATAAATATTGATGAATAAATAAATAGTTTTTCATAAAAATATAAAGTCACCTTACTTTTTGAACACACCTCGTATATTATACACAGAACACTTAATATAGCTAGTATATTAGGTGTTCTGTGATATTATACAACTATTATTCAGCATTTATTCTACTCTCGTGTTTCTTTTGCCTCGGCTAACTTTCACTAATATACATATGTGTTTTTTGATGATTTGATTTCGCACAATAGAGTTAAGAGCACCATTTGTGTGCGTACGAGTAAATGTAGGGCACATTCACTCATTGTTCTATATCCTATCCGTATCATGTCTAACATTCCAGGAAAATTTAAATTAGTTATGTATCTTTTCATATATCTTCTCCTGGATGCTTTTCTAATTAATAATAAGTCCCGTACAATGTTAATAAATAAAGTTGCGTATATCCAGGTTTTCATCTACTACTAAGTAAATCAGTGGCAACAAAGTTTTAACGACTCAACGTTGACTTCACGTAATTAACTAGCAGGGAGTTCTAGCTGCAGTAAATTCCCTGTACTTATGTCCGATTACTAAGAAACTTATTTAGGTTTATTTCATGAGTTTCATTACTCGTTACTCGTTACTCGTTTACTCGGGGTAAAAGAAAAATATAAATGAACTAAAAATTATAGTACATGAATAAAAAGTTGAACACTTCTATATTCGGTTAGGCTATAATTGATTTGATGGATGTCATGAAACCACAATGTATATACTATATCACAAGTAATACATACTATTTAAATTCGATTGCTTAGTGCGATTGCCAAGTCAATCTATTGATTTAAAACACAAAAGATTTTTATTATTGATATGGTCACAATAAGATGTTGTTACATTAGCTAATAACGAAATAACTTGAGACAGAATGACACTTAAATAGAGAACGAACAAATTAACCGACTTGGTATTACATGGATCTCACAATTTTTTAAGATAGAAGAACTGAGTTGCGAGATTTGTTTTTTTTTTACAAGTTATGTTTTTGATGGCATCTCATTTTTGCAGATATTCCTACTCTTTTCCTTCAGGTACCTTCTACTTCTTGATTACCAACAAAGTACCTACCTACACTTTTTATTCCATTATATTATACATATTCTAGAAAACTGGACGGAAATTGAAAAATATTTTAGTTTTTTCTTGATTTATACACTAAACACTAATAGTGATCTAAGTTTGAAGCTTCTATGTCTGCTAGAAGTGCCTTAGAGTTTTGATGATCGGTCAGTCAATTGCCGCTTTTTTGCTCAAATTGGCGGGGGCACTGCCGTGCCCCCAGATAGCATGCAAATCTAATTAAATAAAATTAAATCGTTGTCTGTTATTGAACATTTTACTAAAAATGGAATTCTTACATATATTTGTATCAGAGTTATCCCAGGACCACCAACGTCTACAATTTTATAGCGATAATACATACTGTAATTTTTTTTGTGGCAATAAAAAAAAGATCCGCTGTTAAGTGAAGCTTCACTTTAATGTAAATTGTAATTCTATATCTTTCCACTTTGACTCACCAGAGGGCGACTTAACAATTGATGACAGTTTTTCAAATATAAAGTTTCATAAACAATAATCCTTACGCTTGATTGTCCCAAGCGAACGTTAAAAGCTAGTGACTTGAAGGAATTCCCAGTAGCCAAGAAACTGAAAAATAACTTTTTCTTACAGCTCAAAATTGTAGAGACAGGTGGAAAAGGATTACAGGCGTACTTAATAAATTGAGGAAAACCAAAAGTGGACGTGATAAAAATCTTAAAGATCCATAGTATACCAAGATATTATTATTTTTAAATCCATATGTAGACAGTGAGACCGACAGGGATTGAAATATGTCAGACTGAATTCAGCTGATAATACCATACAGATGACGATAGTTTTACTCAAGCTACTGTTAAATCGACTAAATACGAACAGTCTAAAAATATCATAAACACCAAATAGCATAAACTCTTCGTCAGAACTGTCCATCAATTCGGACTACCAACGGCTGACTGATTCAATGATTGCTTTCGGTGTGGCCGGACGCAACTCCTCTGCGCTTTGACGCAATTTTGCAATGCGACCCGCTGCGGCCTGTCGCGGTTGTAGTACGAGCAAGCCTTATACGGGACTTATAAGAAAAAAGAGAAATTTGTTCGGGGTAATCATCGAAATGGCTGAACGGATTTTGACGGGAGTTGCTATTGCAGATAGAAGATCTTATAAAGGGCCGTTTAGTGGCGGTTAAGAATATCCACTACCCTATATCTTCTCGTGGGTGTCGTAACAGGTGACAGAGGGAAACAGGCAGAAGATGGTCAGCAGCATCTTTCTGATAACAGCAACTGTACAACAAAAAAATCTGATTGCCAACCCGCTCGCCGTGGTAACTATGGCAAGATATCCCCCCGAGCAACGACTTAAATAGACAGCCCCCAGTCCCCGGCGGCCGCGCTATTCCTGGCTACGGTAGTGACCATGGTAACGACGGGACAGGGGGTGCTAAGAATCTCCGGTGAAGGTTCGGTTGCCACCTACGATGACTCGACCTGGCAACATATAACACCCTGAGGACTGACGAGAAGATCCTGGAGCTAGAAGAAGAGATAGACAAATTGCGCTGGTATCTTATAGGATTATCCGAGTTCCGAAGAGGGAAGGAGTATACGGTGATTCTCAAATCCAGCAACTTGCTCTATCACCAGGAGGGTGACCATCTGTTCTAAGGTGGTATTAGATTTATCGTCCACCGGTCTCTCGTTAAAAATGTTGTAAAGATTGGGAGTGTATCGACGAGGGCTGCGTACCTTATGTCAACAAACGGTATTCGCTGAAGGTATGGCCTTTCAGGTTTACACACCAACCTCAGCACATCCCGATGAGGAGATGTAGAAAATGAACTTAAGATGAACATGGACAAAACAAAGATCATGTTTAATGTTCATGTCACACCGATGCCGATAGTTTTTGGGAGCACTAAGCTCGAAGTTGTTGACGAGTACGTTTACCTGGGACAAATAGTCCGACTAAGTAAGTCCAACTTCGACCGAGAGTTCAATGGACGGATTCAACTTGGCTGGGCAGCGTTCGAGAAATTACGACACATCTTCTCGTCAGGTATACCTCAAAACCTGAAAACTAGATTGGACAACCAGTACGTGCTGTCAGTGATGACTTACGAATCTGAGACGTAGTCCTTCACTGCTGGCCGTATGAAGACACTCAAGGTCGCTCAGCGAGCTATTGAGAGGGCTATGCTCGGGGTTTCTCTGCATGATACACTTAGAAATGGCGATATCTGTAGTGGAACTAGAGTGTGAACCCAGTATACTGGCCAATGCAATCATAGATTTATGACTTCATTTGCATTGGCAAATGACGTCATAAATCGAAGCCATAATGGTGGTTGTCTGATAACATTGGCCAGTATATGACATCATACATTTGCGCTATATTAGAAAGATGTTGGCGATTATTTTATGTCATTTTGTGTTCCGAAAGTTATGATATCCAGTTTCAATTTATTTGTAAAGAAAGGAGATACCAGCAATAATTCTATATTTTTTTGTATTTGAATAAATAGTAACAAATCTGGCATACTTTATTCAACGTATACAAAATTAAAAATTGTTTTAATATGGCGGGATATCAGACACCATATTGTGGCGGCACACCAGTACATAATGGCGTCAATTAAATGACGTTATTTGCATTCGCCAGTATACTGGGAACATTTCGGAATACAGACAGGGAGTGGCTTAGAATGCTTTATTTTAAAAAAAGATTAGAGATTCGCTCCAAAAAATTAAAACCCCACAGCTAGTATTGTAATAAATTCAAAATGCTGCAGTAATTATGTTACACTTTGCGTGAGTAGCTTACGTTGCATTGTCAAAATTCTTCAAGTCTTCAAAAATTATTTTGTCAAACGTAATTTTAATAACAACCTACCATTTATAATGAGATTCCTCAAACCTGTGAAGAATAAATTCAAACTTAATATTACCGGCCAAAATACTATAACAAATTTTAAAATTACAAAATTTGCTATTTTTTTCACTTAGAGTCGAATAATTAAAAAATTGACTTATTAGCAAATGTCCGCAAGTATTAAGTATGTGCCAGCCCCCGCCCTGTGTGAAAAACGTCTGGTCACTCGACTGCACCGCAATCTTTAACCGGGATTGAAATGCGCAAAACAACCCGACATCGAGATGTCAACCCGTAAATAAAAAATTATTTCATTAGAAAAAAATGTACTAACAATGCAAATAGTGAGTAACTTATTAATTTTTTTATTATTCAAAAAATTATGAACGGATACGTGATACGGTGTGTACAAGAGCCTATTTACCTGGGGAAGCGCAATCATGTGTTAAACTAATCAACCAAATAACACATTGAATTTGTTGTAGGTGTCCTTAATATATATATATATATATATATATATATATATATATATATATATATATATATATATATATATATATATATATATATATATATATATATATAACTACTGAACCGATTTCAATTAAATTTGCACACCGTGTGCGGTTTGGTCCAACTTGAGAGATACGAGGGTGGATTGAAAAGTACTCGGCCTAACCAAGAAAATAAACACATACTAAATCAGTTATATTTTTATTTTTCTACATAATCACCATCAAGTTCAATACACTTTTGCCACCTCCCCTTCCAAGCATTTAGACCGTTGAAAAAAAATGAGTCAAAATATGCGTCTACAGCTGCTTTGACCTCGTCGTTTGTCGAAAATCTTTGACCTCCCAAGTGCTTTTTTAGGTTAGGGAACAGAAAGAAGTCTGATGGTGCCAGATCAGGTGAATACGGCGGATGCGGTAACAGTTCAAAGCCACAGTTGTGAATTTCAGCCATTGACTGTACTGACGTGCGAACACGGGCGTTATCTTGATGAAACAGGACTTTTCATCTGAGCATTCCTCGGCGTTTTTCTTTTATTTCCTCTCGTAAACGACGTAGTAAGGTGCAGTAGTAATCAGAGTTTATAGTCTGACCCCTTTCAAGATAATCAATCATAATCACACCTTTCGAGTCCCAGAATACTGAAGCCATCACCTTATTTGCCGACAAAATCTACTTAGCCTTTTTAGGGGGTGGTGAACCAGGTCTTCTCCACTGTTTTGATTGTTGTTTTGTTTCCGGTGTACAGTAATGAACCCATGTTTCGTCCATAGTAACAAAACGATTCAAAAAATCATCTGCATCGGCTTCAAATAACTCCAAACAGTCGCGTGAAATAGTCAATCGCGTCCTTTTTTGTTCAACTGAAAGCAGTCACGGAACCCACCTCGCAGACACCTTGTGGAAACCCAACTCGTTGACAATGATGTTTTGAGTTCGTTCATAAGAGATGCCTATAATCTCGGCTATCTCTCTAATTTTTAATCTGCGGTCTCCCATTATTAAATCAAGTACTTTTTTAATATTTTCGTCAGTAGTTGACGTCGAAGGCCTTCCAGAGCGGGGTTCATCTTTCACACTCTCTCTACTACGCTTAAATTCTGCTATCCATTTTTTGATGGATGAATATGACAGAGCACAATCGCCTAATGTACTGACCATGTCATCATGGATGGCTTTTGATGATAGCCCCTTCTTATGGAGGTACTTAATGACGGCACGCTGCTCGATTTGCTCCATTCGCAGAAATTATGTCCGATTACTTTGTTAATAAATTTATAAAATCACAACTAATTATCGCACACGTTTCGAACTTCACACAATGAACTAGTCTGAACTGAACTAAATAATGTGGGTAGATTTGATTTTTAGAATTGAATGGATCTGTGTTAGGCCGAGTACTTTTCAATCCACCCTCGTAGGATAGTTTTTTTGCGCATGAGTGAACCACAATTTTTTTTGCGAATTTAAGGATTTTTAGTAGGACATGAGAAAGGGTCGTCGAAAAGGGCAGAACAACGTCTGCGTAGCAAGCTAGTTTAATTTAAAATTACAACAATAGCTTCATGGCCTTAGTACCGAAATTGAAAAGTCTGTAGTTTGAGCTATGGATGCCAACTGGTTAAAATGTTATTCCATATACATTATAGTGCTGGCCACAAGCCTACTCTCATTTCTTAGAGAGATTTTCAGCAGATTAAAATCCGTTACGTGCAACCAAAAAAATTAACTGTGTGTAGTCATAGTGTAAGAATATTCATTACCCGTGTGTCGTGAACCCTGAGGGAAATTGAACTATAAGATGTTCAACAGCACCTTAAGCCAAATAATAAAATACTGCAGTTCCTACCCCGCATTCCAATCGTGACAACTATTGCAAATATCAGTATCCGACAATTTTTGCCTATGTGAAGCATGGAACAGTCTGTCTGGCATTATCTTGCAGATGTAAACCACGTAGCAAGTGCACTCACGACAATATTTCAAGCCTTTCCTGCGAATAGCGGCGAGTGCCATGGATTGTCTAAACATGATCACATCGACTCGCTACAGATCTCGTTGCTTATTGATCTAGTTACGTATATCTTGCAAAAATATACGCGATTTAAAATGGAATTCAGAGTAATTTATAATTGATGAGAATCCCTGTCTGCCATATAGAATGTATTAGCTATATATATATAGTTTTTCCAGACCGATACGACTTAGGGACCTTCAACAAAGAGCACACTCCTTCCCAAAATGTCGGTAACGCACCTGCAATGCCCCTAGAGGGGTGTTCCAATGCGTTGCAGCGGAGTCTTTATCATCAGCTGCATAGTAAACAGTGCTCCGCAGGGGACAACATTGACCTCGCTCTCATATAAGAGCCTTAGGTGGCCGACGGTCAAGTTCTGGGATTGTCGGCTGTCGGTAAGATTCTAGTTAATACTAAAGGCAGTAGACTCAGAGCTTGTACTCGTATAATTTACTATACATTTTTATTTATGTAATTTACAATAAAACTTCAATATTTAATTCTAATTATTAAATATTGAATTATTAAAAATAATTCAATATTTATTGACCTTTTAGCTGTTCCAAATGAAATGAAATATTTATTTGCGTTTGGTTAAGGTACACTGAAGATGGTCATATTAATTAAACGTCCGCTTAATCAGCCATTATTAATGGCATGCAAATCTTACAAATATAAAATAATTAAATAATAATATTTATGACTAAAATTTCTAAAATAACAAAATGTCAACAATTAATCAATAAATAGATAATAGGTATTTAATAAATGTTTAACAATTGGTGCAGTAAATTTATATCAGTCTATTTGCTAATATGTATCGTAGTTTAAATATTCCTCTACAGTATAAAAAGCCTTTTCACTGAGCCATCTGTATAATTCTATTTTAAATTTAATGACAGGTAGGTCTTGAATTACTTGTGGTATCTTATTATAGGTATACTGTCATACACATCCAATAGCAATTTTTATGGAATCTCTCACTCTTGGGTATTATAGTGGAAACCAACCTATTCATATTTCTAGTGCCTCGTTTGTAGAAGTCTTTGGCTTGTGTGAAATAATACATATTGTTTTATACAAATTTCGCCGCTTCAAAAATATATACATAAGGAAGTGTCAAAATTTTCAAGGATTTAAACAAAGGCTGACATGGCTCGTTAGGTACACAGTACCACGTATAGCTCTAATTACACTTTTATGTGCAATGAACGCCTTTTTTATGTCTGTACTATTACTCAATATAATGAGTCCGTATCGCAGGACTGATTCAACGTAAGCGAAGTACGCAGTAAGAGCTGTTTTAGCTGAGCTGTTTTTAACTGTCCTGCTATTTTTGTTATTGCAAACCAGAGTACTGCAACGATGATCTGGTTACAGCCTTAATAAATCTCAAGGGATGTACAGGGGCCAGAGTAATCATTTGCTCAGCCGAAGCCGACGAATATCATTAATTTTATAAATTTAAGCTAAACATCTTCCAAAAAAATTCCAAAATTAAAAAAAAATTATGAATAATTTCGAAAAACAACATATAGTTGTCGATTACAATATCTTATGATATTATCGATATGTAGACGACATAATTCTTTGCTGGACGGGCCAAGGAGACAACTGGTTGTTTTCTTTAATAAAATAAATGGAGTCCACGACAAAATAAAATTTAATCTTGAATTGTTATAAGACTGTTCTCTTAATTTCCTTGACTTAACAATATCAAAAAAAGAGTCGTCGCATGTTTTTCAAATTTATCGAAAAGCAATACCGACACGATCATCCCGCGTCATCGTGTCATTCATCATCCATGGCAAAATACATTAGCCGCTTTCTATTGTTACATTAGTCGACTATTCACTGTTCCATTAAGTAAAGAATTTATTTAAAAGAGTTTAATGTAATTTATCAAATTGCAGCCTCTAACGGTTTTTCAAAAATCTCATTAACAATTTGATAAAAAAGAAACAAAACCATGTCGTTTGCAAATCTCTGTACGCGGTTCAACCACAAAGTAATATAAGTAGTAATAAAAGCTAGTAAACTACTTAGTTTTCGAAATATAAGCTCTGTAGCGAGTAGTTTGACTTACTTAGGGTCCTGATCTGAAAAATAGCTAGCTCTCTTCGACAAAACGGCGTTAAATTAGCGTTTAAAACAAACAATTCTCTTAGGAATATCTGTAAATGTTGGATATTAGTCAAAAGTCGGGTATTTACAAACTTTTTTGTGATGAATGCCACGTCGTTTTCGTGGGTCAGACTGGTCGCAACTTCGGGACACACTGTGTGTGTAATAAGTGCAGAAATTGGACTCTTGGACACTGGACACAACTTAGCCAACGACCACTCCTTTAAAGTCTTACATACTTGTAATAAAGGGCTGCGACTATATGTGCTGGAACAGTTAGAGATTATTAAAAAAAATAATGGTAACGTTGCAATGCTGAATGAACAAACGAATGTTTCTAACTCACCTCTGATAAACATATTAAAGCCTGCCCTCTAATAAGACAGCCCCGCTATATGATCTTTCATTACCTTCACGGCAATCAGTGATTAGGTGTGTGGTTGGAAGGTTTGCGGACGTTTCGCGATGGTTTGTTGTTTATATTTTTACAGGAAACGGCTGTGTATATCAGGTGGTGACTGGTCGCATGTTTTGTGGCATGACACAGTCGCTCGCTACTTTAGTGGGAAGTGGTTACGTCAGCGAGTTATATAAATAGCAGCTATGTTGGCTCGCCGCTCACATAGCGGCCAACCACCAAAGAGTCTACCTGAGAATGCCTCGTGTAGAGGCGAAACACGAGTTGTATCAATATCGATGGTGTTTCTTTCTTAGTGTGGTGTTGGGAGTAGTGGTGCTGGAATTAGTGGTAACGGGATTAGTGCACGCATTTGAGGTAAAGCAAGAGGTACTTTTCAAACTAGGTTAAACACATCATTTTATTTTATCGAGTGGATATGGGCGAAGTAATTCTTACCAACTTTAATAAGTTGTCAAAGTTCTATTTATACCTAAGGCTGGTAGGAAGTACTACGCTTCACCAAAGTCCTTTAGGACTATAAGCTTATCTTCCTTTCTTCTTAAGACGTTGGAAAAGGATATAGCTAGATATTTAAGGGATGTGGCTCTAGCTACGAAGCCCATACATTACAACCAGCATGCTTACTGCAGAGGCAAATCTACGGAAACAGCCCTGATCAGTGTCATTGACAGAGTCGAAAAATCACTGGAAGATAAAGAAATAGCTCTTTGTGCCTTTCTAGATATTGAGGGCGCCTTCGACAGTAGCCCCACATCACTGCTGATTAGGCGCCTAACATCCA
The DNA here is from genome assembly GCA_036936625.1 of Parnassius smintheus behrii. Lineage (NCBI taxonomy): Eukaryota > Metazoa > Arthropoda > Insecta > Lepidoptera > Papilionidae > Parnassius > Parnassius smintheus. The sequence goes on along the minus strand of JAUPFT010000016.1, from coordinate 11,475,332 downwards.
AAAATGTTGGACCCACAAACTTTAGATGGGTGAAGTCGATGCTCTCAAACAGAAAGGGAAAAATAGCGCTATTTCAAACTTCGATTGAGGTTCCAAGTACAAGAGCCTGTCCACAAGGAGGTATTCTGTCACCCCTTCATTGGTGTCTTGCGGTTGACCAATTATTGTACAAAATGGCAGATCTTCGCATTGACATACTAGGTTATGCTGATGACCTTGTTATCATTGGGTTTTTATCATTATCAGGGGCTTTTAACAAAATACTTTTCGTTAATCATACAAAGAGCCCTAAACACCATAAATAACTGGCGTAGGGATAACAGTTGGTTAGAAAAATTAGTCACACCAAAACTCAATGGTAAAGAAGTACCATTTTCCTCTGAAGTTAAGTACTTTGCCGTAACAATCGATCAAAAACTAACGTAGAACTCAACTAGCAACGTATGTCATAAGGCAAAAATTGCTTTAGGTGCGTGCAGTCGTTTAGTTGGAAACAACTAGAGCTTGCGTCCCAGTATGGTCCTATGGCTGTACAACAGCACAGTGAGACCGATTTTCCGACTGACCGATTACAAAACTGGCTAAATGGCCAGGTTACCTGTGAGGTCGGTAGCCTCATATAGTATCCAGATGGGTCAAAAATTTGCTTCGACGTAGGCTTTGGAATTTATGGGGAATGCCCCAAGTTCAAACTTAGTACGAATTTGGGTAGATTCACCTCTATCTTCTAGGCAGCCTTAATTTTTTGCCATACTTCAGTGTGCCAAATACAACCTGCAAAAACACTACGTCAATCATATAATTTATATAAACTCTGATAGTCAAGCAGCACTATTAGCGCTACGGGAGCTGTAATTCCATCCCCAAGTTTAAGGTCGCCCAGCGTTTTCTTCACGTCAGCCATCACGTTGTCAACCCGATTGATTACTTGGACGATTCGGGTTTCGGCTTCCGACAGGCGGTTGTCATGTCGAGCAACCCTTTTCTTCACCTTCCTTATTTCTTTCCCGAAGGTATCGTGGAGGTCCTTCATGAGGAGCATCTGCCCTTCCAACTGGCGGGCCTGTTCCTCCTGTCCGCACTGTAGCTATTTTTGCAATCGACGGGCCTCTTCCTCCTGTCGGCGTGCCTGCTCCTGCATGTGACGCCGGTGCGGACAATATGACGGTGTTTAATACATGTCATACTACGCACTTGCAAGTTATGCCGGTGAGAACGATGTGCCGGTGCAAGTGCCAGAAGTATGCTTTATAAATCTGCGGTAAGTCGAGATGAAAGCAAGTAATCAGCGAGAGTGCCGTGAAGCAGAGGCGAGCAGTAAGGCTCAGAGCCATGCCGAACACTAGCGCAGAGGGTAGCCTGAAGGAACAGGAAGCATTACTATTCCAGTGCTGCGATGAACCTTGTAAAGCCAGATGGCTTGCAGGATGTCAAGACTGCTGGCTATATCTGCTCGGGAGTGAATGGATGGGGTACTCGACGAAGTTGAAGATTCCGAAGGTTGTTTGTTGCGTGTTCACATCACGTCGGGATCACCAGTGTGGCCGTAGAACGGAAGGGGAGATCTCCAGGCGGACAATTCGTTCTGCCTGGGGAGCGGTTTAGGTTTCGATGAATTTCGCTTGTGGCGTGATGACAGTGCCGCCACAACACTAATAATTAATCACACTGAACACTTTAGTTCTCAGTAATATCGCTTCGAAATATTCGCTTGTATCGCCAATTCAGTACTGACTGAGGTCGTGGTCAATACCAGTCTTATATAGGACCTTTTCTACTGAAACATCTAGAATGTTCGAGCACATACCAGTCCCGATTGACTAGGTGTAGAAAGTTCTCTCCTAACTCTGCCCCTCGTTACTAGAAGCCCTAGTGCGAAAGTTCAGGTGTGGAATTTTCTACAAAGCTCTCCTAGTTCTGCTACTTGATGGCGCTATACTGGATGGCGCTAGTGCCATTAATGAATAATGACACATTGTGACATATTGAACTGTGTATATAAAAGTGACACATTGCGGTGTATTCGACTGTGTGTATAATAATAACATATTATTGCGGATTGGACTATGTGTACAATAGTGACACATTGCAGTAGATTGAACTGTGTGTGTAACAAAGACATGTTGCAAAGGATTGGACAGTGTATGTAATAATAAAATACTGCGTTGGATTGGACTGTAGTGTTTGTGAAACGCTTCCTAAAACGAAGATCGACGATAGTACTAAGAATACCTTTGATGATCGGACGAAAAGATAATTGATCCCGATGAAAAAAAAACATTTTTACAACATTTAATTAGTTAATTTTACTCGCGCTTCATCATGTTACTACATCTAAATGAAACGATAATTTCATAAAAAAAATTATGAAAATACCTAAACATAAACCAGCAATTAAAATTAAATCTTAAATCAGCTGATTATGGGGTCAAAAAACGCCTGGACGCTGAACTCTTTTTATCTAATAAAATTATTAATTAATTTGCAAACTTCCGCTAATTAATACAATGATGTGTCTTACCTGTATTGAAGAGCACCTCCCGCCTCCCTCAATTGCGTGCACTAATTCCGTCACCACTAGTCCCAGCACCACCACTCCCAACACCACTACTCCCAACACCACTACTCCCAGCACCACTACTTCCAACACCACTACTCCCAACACCACTACTCCCAACACCACTACTCCCAGCACCACTACTTCCAACACTAATATTCCAGGAAAGACACACCATCGACGATTATCGTCGATGGTGTGTCTTTCCTGGATCGACACGTGTTTCGTCTCTACACGAGGCATCTTCAAGTGATGTAGACTCTACGGCGGCTGACAGCTAACTATGACTATGTTGCATCAGGGTACAATTGATTGTCTAATTGTATTATAAAATGACAACTATAACTTCTAAATTCCATACGAAGACTAGTTTTAGGTAACTAAACCTATAAAATTAAAGTTGGGAATGTCGTAACGGTTTAACTATCTGTGGAAATGATCAAAGTACTAACTCCAAGAACACGTGAACGTAGCGTAGACATATGTTTTGATGGGATTTAGTATCAATTTTAGTTTTTGAGACGGTTTCGTGTTGACGTGCGTGTGAGCGACAGTTCAAACGTTTTGTTTATTAAATTCTTGATGTTGTTACTAGTCATTACTTGTTGTTACGTTTTGTGTTTCTTGTTTTGTTTTAATAATGTCTAACGCGTACGTTTATAGTGCTCGTGAATACGGCAACAAGTTAATGTGCCTTGAAGAAGCTCGCGAAAATGCTTCGCGTGCGTACGAATTTACAATCTAAAATTTAATAGCGTATCATTAATTGTTGCGGCATTTTGATGAAACAAATGTATCATACTGGACAGTTCACAAGGTGTTAAAGTGTAACTGAATGCACCCGTACGAAGTGCACAAGTGCAAGCTGCAAGCCGGGAACTAATCCCGGCAATCACTACCGCCGACGAGTTTTCTGCCTTGGTTATTAAGTCAGCAACAGCGTGTGCTTGTTTTCATTCATCTCATCTAATACATCTCAATGAACGGGTCGACATTTACCTCAAACGGCCTGTGGAACCGGAGAAATACTCCACGTGTATTTCGAGATTATACCGCACGCTGTTCGACAAACCGAGCAACAAACCCGATGGTTGGTTAACGTATGGGCATTATTAATGAATGGGCATTATTAATGAATTTAGATCGGGAAGCTGTTTTATACCTAATTTTTTAAATAACTTAGTAATGAACTGATCTGAATAGGTACATAACCGAATACATTGGAATAATACACATACCTACACGATGGATAATTTAAGTAATTTTTTCATAAGCGGGGAATCGAACCAGGTATTTGGTTTATATAGCCTGTGAATTCGAATTAAAGTGGATAGGTGGAAACTAGCACAGTGGCAAAATAGTAGGTTAAGTAGATAAGTTAGGTATTTAGACAAGTGTTGTAAATTATTAGGTATTGGTGCGATTGCAGGGGTCACATGAGTAGATAATTCTGTTTATCTACTCATTATTTTTGTCCGATTATCAAAGGTACCTTTAGTTCTATCGTCTTCCTTTCTTTTCGGGAGCGTTTCACAAACATCCGATATAATACCAACATATTGCTTCAGATTTGACTATATGTGCAATAATGAAATATTGCGATGGATACGACTGTGTATATAATAGTGACACATTGCGGCGGATTGGGGTGTATGTGTAATAATGATATATTGCAAAGGATTGGACTGTGTATATAATAATGACATATTGCAACGAATTTGACTGTTTTTTAGTAGTATAGTGACATATTGCGGCAGATTGGACTGTGTGTAAAATTATGGCATTTTTCGGTGGGGTGTCCATATACATCTAGAGGTATGTATGTGAACGGCAGCCGCTGCGGCTGCTGTCCATGCTACGCACCCGTACCTATTTACTAGACCACGCTACTTTGACGCAAACGTTACGCTGTCTTTATACAATGGTTGAAGAAATTCAACTGTTCACTTAAACTTTGAGTGAGTTCCTTAGGGTAGTATATATGTAACTTGTTACAGTTAAGAATCATATTTTGTTAAACGTTAAAAGAATAACACTGTCGCATTAGCGAGTTAATAGTTTTAATGATGGTTGAAGTTTCAATAAATTAATTAATAAAAATTCCCACACGTTGTCCAATTCGTTTTGTATATAATCATTCCACAAATAAAACAACACTTAAAATATTGTAAACTTATAAGTTGAAATTCAAAATTATTCTTTAAAAGTTTTGACATTTCAGGATGTTTTCCAAACACAGAAACATAAGTCACGAGATTTTTCGTGGATAACGCAATTTTGTACGTGGTTCGATTTTAAATGCAAACGTGGGGAATTGGACAGAACAAACATTCAGATTGGATACAAAAGCATTGATTCGCATCCATGTTTGTATCAACTGTATTGAGTTACGTCTTATCACACGTCCACTAATGAACATAAACGGTTTAGGTTCATTAGTGTATTTGACATCATTAATATAATTATTTCACTAATATATATTTAACAAATACGGTTATGACACATAGTTTATAATGAACACGAACACTACACATTGAAATAATACTATTTTTTACGGAATTTATCGCGTATATTTAACTTTTTAAATAACCGACGTTTCGAACGCTTTACAGCACTCATGGTCACGGGTGGGACTGAGATGTTCAACGTCCTTAAGTCATAGTTAACCGCGGTTACCATAGATTAAAATTTAACTTTTGTTCCGATCTATACAGTATGAACTTATGGTATCTTGGAGTCTTGCAGTTGTATGCTTGGGTTGGGATTTAATTTTATTTATTATAGGATCCCAAGCAGATGGTAGCACCCAGCCATCTTCTCTATTGAAATTAGGATGTTTTTTGATTTCAATAGCCTCGCGAATCATCCTTGGAAGGAATCGGTGTTCTTTAGCGAGGATCTGCGGTCTATCAAATCTGATGTAGTGACGGGGGCGATCCTGTACGTGTTCACAGACTGCAGACTTCCCGGAGCGTCGATTCTTCACATCAGCTATATGTTCTTTAACGCGGGTTTTATTGATCTTTTAGTTTGTCCTATGTAGGAGAGACCACATTCACAATCAAGCTTTTACACTCCTGTATCTTGCAGAGGGACATTACACTTGACTGATGGTAAAAACTGACCAATCTTCTTCAGCGGCTTGAAGTATCTTCATCTACTGTTAACTGGATGCTGTAGCCCATAGACACCTTCTTCCATTCTCGTTCAGGCGTCAAAATATAGATGCATTATCACCCTTGAGTAAAAAGGTAGATGCATGGAGTATAGAGGTAAGGAAGACAATCTCTCATAGGAGAATAGTTGAAAATGTGTCCATCTGTAAGCAGTAAATAACAGTTCAAAAATTCTCTACTACAGCACTCGAGTAGCTACGGGTTATGTACGATAAATCGCCGTAAAATACGTTGAGAGTAATTTTGAAAATAAAAATTTTGAAAGCAATAAAATAATTATTGTAAAAAGGATTATAGTGACTATGAAATAAAAAAAAACTATAAAAAATTCTTTAAAAGTTAAACTGTAGCTACAGTGGTGCCATCCTTATTTAGTGCTTTTTTATTTTTTAGGACACTTTTTTATACAGAGTCTGTACTCCTTACCTCTACACTCCATAGGTAGATGCATTAAGAGTACTTGTAGCAACAATATAAATTTATTTATTTATACGAAAACGAGAATTTATTTAGAAGTTGCAAAAAGTAAATTACCCAAACATTGAGCTTTGGCCATTATTTACTACCACATCAATAAAGGAAAATAAATGAATATAATTCGAAATTAATATAGATTCTATTACATTGGAAAAGGTTCAAAAATTAGCTAGAGCGATTATAAATGACTGAATTTTAGACTGGCTGAAAAGAAGATTCAATATATCTGATTTATACCTCGAGAAAAGACATTAATAACTAAACCTCACTTATCAATACGTATTAGCCATTTCACTGCCTTTGCGATATTTTCTCACAGAAATTAATATTTTCCTTAAAGTATTTTATCTATTACTAAAATACTAATACATACTTTTATAATTTAAAAACAAAAAGAGTACATGAAATAACAATGTTTCGTTTAATTTAAAGTTCATGCTGTGTACATTGTGTATGGCGGATATATCAGTCCTAACATAACTATGTCAAAACATAAAGTTGACACTTAACTTATATTTTATATACAATCAACAAACAAAATTACGTGTTAAATATAATGATGGTTTAGAGTAAGCGATTTAAGAAGATACATACATAAACACTCACGCCTGTCACCCAGAGGGGTAGGCAGACTACAGGTAGACTACAGACTTCCATTTAGCACGATCGTGGCATACCTCTCTCGCCTCTTCCACATCCATATACCTACGCATACATGCTCGTCGATTAAGGGTACTCTTAATTTGGCTCATTTTTAGTATAACGCCAATTTGGTCGACAAACTTGCGCCTAGGTCGTCCCTTTCCGACTCTTCCATACACTTCCGCAACATATATTTGCTTTATCAGTCCGCATTCATTCTTTCTACATAACCAAACCACCGAAGCATTCTTTTCTTAATCCTGGTGACTGCATCATCTTGCAAACCACACTCTTTATCACACAGTTTCTCACCCTGTCACTCAGATTCAGCCCTAACATACTCCTCAGCGACCGCATTTCTACTGCATTTATTCTACTTTCGTGCTTCTTCTACCACACTCAACTTTCACTACCATATGTTAAAGTAGGGACTAATACAGCATTGTGTATTGCCATACGTGCCTCTTTTGACACATTCTGACTTTTCACAATAGCGTGTAGAGCCCCATTTACTTTATTTCCTGCATTACATCACCTATATATTCTTTATTATCTTCTTAAATGCAGGATTTAAGGTGATAATAAAGAATATATAGGTGATTAACTTAAAATATAATCAATAAATGACTATGAAGTAAAAAATATAAAAAAAACATATAATAGCTTCCTACTGGGAGATCTAATTAAGACCACCAATCTAGCCCCGCATGCCCGTGCGTAACCAACTAATAAACACAAATGCAAATGTGTGTTTTTGGAGTAACCATTCCCCCCCGTGAAAGTGCTAAGGAACGCGGAGCGCATCACGCACGAGGTGATGAGTACGCTGAACGCAGGCTAATTGTCGCTCGAGCGGCTGGAGCGTGACCGCGAGCCTACCGACGGCTCACAGGACGCGCTAGACTAGCTCGTGACCTGCGCGGCCGCGCCCCTTCATTTATACACGGGAATGCGTGGCTTCTATTTAGGCGGTTAGCGGCGGGGCACAAGAGCACCCGTCATGTCCTACGCGGGCCCCGTCTTTGCCCACGCAAACGCTATCATTTTAAATGAACTCCAAATAGTTCAGAACCTCTTCTCTCGTCGAGCTGCGAACGCACCTTGGTACGTCCGTAATGCCGACCTTCATCGGGACTTAGAGCTCCCAACAATTCAACAATTCTTTAAAAAACTCTCTGAGAACTTCTTCAAAGCCTCAGAGTCGCACCCAAACAATTTAATTCGTGAAGCGGCTTCTTATGCAGCCCCACCCCCCTCTCGCTATCGTGTCCGCAGGCCGAGAAACTCTCTCTCGGACCCGCCTAATAAACTGTCAAACGACCTGAACTGCCTCCTGACGGCTCAGGCCAGTTCTAATTAAATTAATTATTATTATATTAACTAATATTATTCTGCCTTCGTAGGCACTCCCTCAGCGGCTCTTAGCCGCCTGCGCCCTCTTTTCCCAAAAGAGGGTCGCTCATGATAAGGCACAATAGAGCTTAATCAGCCGGCTGCCTGTCCCCAAAGGCGGTTTTTAGAGGGTATCACTTAGGGTCCCCGGTAGGACAGTGAGTCCCTCATAACCACGATAGACCGGCTATCGTGGTATGCGTAATGCATTTTCCGCCTCCCTACGTACAGGGTAGCCCTTTAATTGCTTCGGGCGCAAAAAAAAGGCACAAGAGGACAGGGAAGTACGACTACGTGCGGCTGGAGTAGCGCGTGGCGGTGGGGGGCCGCAACGCGGAAATCCGCGCCGTGCTGCGCGTCTCTTTCGGCGCGCTCGTGTGTGACGCCGACCACGCCGTGGAGGTTAGCGCAGTTGCGGCTGCAACTGTACTTCCGCCAGATGACCGACAACTGGCAGGATTTTAAACAGCACAAACTGCTACGTACGGCACCCACTTGTCCACGGCGGTGGAGGCCTTCCTTAGAACCATTGAAATACGGTGCGTTCCTTGCTCACGAAAAATTTGTTGTATTAAGCGCATATAGGATAGTTTACGTTGGAGATACAGTTCACGGGAGCGCCCAACACGCTAGCTTAAAGTTCAAAGCATTGCGATGTTCAGATGCGTTGTCGGACACGCTGGCGGTGGTGGCGAAAACCAAGGCGGCCGCGCTGTCGTTCCCGCGTGCGAGCGCAGTGGTGGAGATGGTGGAGGTGGCGTGGTAACGCGCGTTTTGTTATATATATATATATATATATATATATATATATATATATATATATATATATATATATATATATATATATATATATATATATATATATATATATGTATATGTATATGTATATGTATATATATATTGCTTCAAATATTTTTTTAATATGAAACTAAAAATTAAATGAATTGCTGCGTTACTTACCATAAATTGAAATATAGAATATAACACATTATTTGCGACGTACCGTAAGATTTTACGATGTTTATAGGAACCACAGACAATATTATTTAAGAAACAAAAAAACATATGTGCACCTCCAAGTGTGAATAATATCAATATTTAAATATTGTTATCACATCTAAATTGAGATTTTGTAAGTTACGCCTTTTGACACTCGGCTCATATGTGAGGTCATCGTCCGTTTTTCTCAATCGATTTGGCACTAACTATAGTTCGTTCATTCAACGCCCATCGATACTAGATAAATAGCGCAATGATCGACTCGTTGAAATAAACATATCGGTTGGCGGTATTACGTGTCTAATGAAGCTACTGTTAAAAGCCTCGACTAAAAAAACAACGCCGAAACTAAAACATCGACCTGTTGATATTATTTGGCCGCTGGTATTTACTTACTTCATTTAGTTTGGGAAAACGCCGTAAGCTCTGATGAAATAATCTAAGGATGCTCAGGGGATAAACCAACATACAAAAACAAAAACGTAAATGATATATCGTTGCTGTCCTATGTCTAACTTGGCACACACAAAAGTAGACCACATCCCAGTTATGACTGAAAAGCGAAGCTGCTTCAGATTTGCTGTTGTAAAAAATGTAAGAATAAATAAATGTTTCAAATGTGGCAATTTATTTATGACTATGCTGACGAACTGCTGCCTAAATTTTCATATTTAATTTTAAGTGAAAATTAAAAAGAAACTACATAATGTTTATTTCACTAATACTAGATAATGTTATATTTTATCCGTTAAAACTCACAACAGGTCATCCTGTGTGTACCGTGGGTACCCAATTAGCATTAATAATTTATGATTAGTTTTCGCTTGGCTTACTTAAACACAAAATACTAATTTTAAAAACTAGTAAATAGTTGCCTTTATGTTAGGTGTGAGAACATTTTTTCTGTCGAGTCTTAATTTAAGAAGGCAAGCCGGGAAACAATTTTTGTTTTGGCGTATTTTACAGAGCAATGTTTTATATCGCAGACGCTGACTACTTTGTTGTTAATTAGGGAATCTATGTAATGACTGAAGCGTCTGGCAATACACTACTTGTTTTTGGGTATGGAGACCTTGAAGACTCTTCGTTTGAGTAAAATTTTATAACCTCTGCGTGTCATTACAGATTAATGGACTTTGAGAGCTAAATTTAAAATGTATAATTGACGCACAGTAAGGATTTTGCTTTCCTGATGCGATCTATCTGTAAGATATCCAGAGAGTTTCTTTAGCATTTTGAAACAAAAACAGAATGTTGATGATGATGATTGTCGGAGCATATACTTACACTATATTTTAACTATGCTTTTAAAATTCTTTTGCAGTTATTAAGGTCACATCTGAGTCTTTTGTTCATTTAATATTTAATTTAATAGTAATTTTAGTTTATGCTCATTTTATGTAATTATGATCTCAAGAGTGAAGTTATAAATTACTCTAATTAATAAAAAAATACTTTAGACAGTTGTTACTAGGTTTAAAAACTACCAAAGATACTTTTTTCCTAAATAGTGATCAATTCCAAATAAAATAAAGTGTTTCCTGCTATAAAATGTAACAATTAAATAAAATAACATAAAGAAGAATTATTAATGATGAGAAAATAATAAAATACTTTTATTTTAACTGTCGGAGTACCCTCGTATGACCATGTAGGACTAAGTCCTTATGTACTCAGTCGAAAACATAAAGAAAATCTTTTTTTTTCTATATTTTTTCTATTATTTTTGCCAGTAACTTTGATAAACTCATGAAACTAATATATAAAAGATAATGAGTTTTGGAAAAAAAATTTCTCCGGAGTTTAGAGGATACGAAAATATTTGCCACAATCTCATCTCAGTCTGATGCTGAATTACTGCAGGAAATCTGTTAAGATCGGAGGAATACTCTAATATCAATAACCTTGATATAAACCCATCTAAATGTACCCTTATTACATATTCACGCAAGCAAAACGTAGTTCATTTCGACTATCACCTTAAATGCCAGAAGTTACAAAAAGAATCTGTTGTACGTGATATGGAGATTTTCCACGACTCTAAGTTACTATTCAATGCCCATGTTGACAATATCATAGCTAGAGCATTCAAAGCGTTAGGCTTTGTCATGCGTACTGCAAAGAAGTTTTATAACATTAAAACGATTAAAATCTCATATTATCCTTACGTTCACAGTATGCTCGAATATGATTGAAAGTATCCAACCTAAGTATATACGACATCGTTGCTACCCACAGAAACTACCGATCCGAAGACTAGACATGCAGCATAGTCTGACAAAGCGTCGTGAGATTACTGACATTGTTTTTTATTAAAAATCTGTTCTGGCAATGTTGAATGCTCTGATCTGCTAGCACAAATTTCACTGAGAACGCCAGTGAACCTTAGAACAAATGCATTACTCTACTTAGCAGCTTATCTACTATTATGGAAGAAATACTTTTATATTATGGCGGTCTAATAATATATTTTAGTATTTTATGAAAAAGAACGATTTTGATTCGTTCGTCGAGTGTATTTTGTGTCGTAATTAATTTAAAAAAAATTATGTTGTACGTATATCCCTGCTTTTCTTTTTACGTTTTGACTATTTTTGTCTGATTCACTTATTAATTTTTTGTATGTTATACATTTAAGCTCCACTTGCAATGCTCGTATTTGTGCTATGTGCTTTAAACGACGAAATATTACCTATGTTATTTAATTTCTTTTAGAGAGAACTTGTTATTGGCTTCTTGTAACTAAATATGTTATTTACTTAAGATTTGTATATGCTGTTGGTTCTCCATAACATAAAATAAAATAAACAAGTTAAAAATAAATAAATTAGAATACTAAAATAAAAAATTCTCATTAATTTTAACCCCCTTTTTCAATCCTCCTGGTCTTGCGGTTGATCATGGGCAGTAGTAGTCACTTAACATCAGGTGAGCCGCATGCTCGTTTGCCCCCTCTTCTATTTAAAAAACCAACCGCAATTAAATTAATTTTAATATAATGTATAAGGGTAATAAATCAATTGGTCGACTTACTTAAAATTTTGTTGAGCAATTTTAAGTTCCCAAAGGTAAACATAGGAGTTGTTTTCCAAAAAACAAATTATTCATAAAGCATTTATATTACGAAAGAGCACCAAATAGATTCAAAAAAAATTATCCTTTGTGTTATAGCATGCTTATAAATCAAGGTTATGTAATCAACAAATGATTTCCTTTCTATCGCTGTGATCAACAAATGTTCATTGCCATAAAAAAGTATTCGAAGGAAATGGAACACATATTTCATCCTAATCCAAATCCCAATATCAAAGTCTGAAAATGTTGTCCGCTGAATAAACCGATGACATCGATCACATAAGATATTTTAGTACTTTTGTTAAAATTTACTTTAAAATTAAAAAAGGCTGAAATTATACACCCTGAATTGTCCCATCCGACCCTTTCTAATTTTTGACAACTGAGCACTTTTTATTCTCTTTTTAATATTGACATATTTCCATGCATTCAAACTAAACGGTTACTTCATCTTTAGAAAAATCAAAAGTAGCACCGTTACTACTTATTGTATAATTTGATTTTTTTATGAAACTGCAACAAATGAACTTATAGTCCACCTGATGTTAAATAATAATAATAATAATAATAATTACTTCCTGGCGAGATCGGATGATCCATTCTATAAGGACGTCATTTCTTGTGATAAAGGACTTACCCCTCTATCCTTAGCCAACGAGCAATGGCAAGACCCGGCAGTGCAGACAATTTCCGACCGGGAGACCGTATGGAAGGAGAAGGAGCTCCACGGGAGGTTCTACAAGTCTCTACATGGGCCTTTCGTAGACACAGTAACCTCCCTCCACTGGCTACGCTTTGGTGACCTCTTCGGGGAAAGCGAGGGTTATGTCTGTGCAATACAGGATCAGGTTATTAAGACCAACAACTATCGGAGATACATCCTAAAGGATGGCACCATCGACATCTGTCGAGCTTGTCGCCATCCCGGTGAGTCACTTAGGCATGTCATCTCCGGTTGTTCGGCGCTTTCTAACTCTGAGTACTTGCACAGGCACAACCTAGTAGCCAGAATTCTACACCAGGAGCTCGCTGTGAAATACGGTCTCGTGGATCGGAAATTGCCGTATTACAAGTACTTGCCGGAAGCCGTGCTCAAAAATGATCGCGCCAGGCTCTATTGGGACCGGGCCATCATCACAGACAGGACTATTCTTGCGAATAAGCCTGATATTGTGCTGATGGACCGGGCACAGTCAAGGATATTTTTGGTCGACATTACCATTCCGTGTGACGAAAACCTCGTGAAAGCCGAAACAGATAAGCAAACAAAATATCTGGACCTGGCTCACGAGGTGACCGACATGTGGGGTGGTCTGCCGACCGAAATTATTCCTGTAGTCGTCTCTGCAAACGGGCTAATCCCAGTCAGCCTCTCGGGTCATCTGAGACGGCTGGGTCTACGTGGCGGACCGCTCCAGGCTCAGATGCAGAAGGCGGTGCTCCTCGATACCGCCCGCATCGTCCGCCGGTTTCTTTCCCTTTCCCCCTAACCCTCGGCCGTTTGGTCTCCCCTGCCGAGGGCCTCCATCTGGTTGGGCTTTTATTTATATATGTATTTTTATATTTAGTTTATGTTATTGATATTTATGTATATTTATCTTTTCATTTCCATTTATAATTATATATTTATAGAACCCAACCAGATGAGAAAACTATATTGATAGCCCACATAATAATAATAATAATAATAATAATAATAATAATAATAATAAGCTTTATTGATAATTATACAGTGAATATATGAAGTCTCTGATTGCTGAACTAGGAATTATACCTGTATCTCAGCAATCAGCGCCCTCTCCCAATTTTATGAATTAATAAATTAACAATAAAGGTTCAAAATAACAAGAATGTTTCAAAAGGTGTAAAAAATAATATACTACTTAATTTACGTACTAACTGTGTGTTGAGTGTGTTAGGGTTCATGTGTACGTGTGTGTGTGTGTGTGTGTGTGTGTGTGTGTGTGTGTGTGTGTGTATGTGTGGGGTTGTGTATGTGCGTGTGCGTGTGTGTGTCAGCAAGCGTATTTTTGCGTTTGTGTATGCATGTGTTTTATATGTACTTATAAATAAATGAAAAATAACAGGATTCATCAAGCGGATTACATTATAACATTAAACAAGTCCTCCGTTTCTTCATAATTTAATGATAAAAGCCATTTTTCTACCTTCTTTTTAAATTTGTAAAGTGGAAGTGGATAAAAGTCAAGGATTTTGTTTATTTTGTTATACAAATGTACACTAAGATAACCATGTTGACGCCTGGCAAAGGACGTGCGGAAAGCGGTTGGAGTCAAGACATTAACTATTGTACGTTTTCTTTCTATTTTGTCTTTGTCGTATGCAGTAGCAAGATGTTGTCTGCTTATAAGTTGTAAAATGTATAACTGCCGAACAGTAAGAACTTGACAATCACTATAGAGTGTTCTAGTTGGGAATCTAAACGTCTTAAAAGTCATCGTTTTAAGCAACGACCTTTGGGCTCTTTCAAGTCGCAAAATGTGGGTTTTGCATGCGCCACCCCAAACTCTAATACAATAGTTTATTACTGACTGAGCAAGCGCGTAATATACTACGCGAAGTGTATCAAAATCAGCCACATACCTTAGATGTTTAAACGCCCAAATTAGCTTTCTTACTCTAGAGGTTTGTAGATCTATATGACTAAGCCAGTTTATTTTACAATCTAAAATAACGCCCAGGTATTTGACATTATCAGATTTATGGAGCATATGGCATGAACATTGTCGATCTTTCAGTAATTTACAGCAATGTAGCTTGATTGATATATTTTCAGTGTGGTTTTCCTTGATATTAAACTGGATAAAAGTTGTTTTTGACAGGTTTAGAGTAAGTAAATTCAATCTTAGCCAGCAGTTTACCTTGTGTATTCCAACTTCAGCATTTTTACAAGCCTTATCCCAAGTCTCTCCATAAAATACCAGCGCCGTATCATCAGCGTACGTAAATATTTGTCCATTATATAATGGCTGTTGGCAAAGATCATTAATGTAAACCAAGAAGAGACTTGGGCCAAGTATGCTTCCTTGTGGAACACCATATGTAACTGCGCCATAAGAACTTACTATTCGATCGATCTTAACACACTGCATACGATCACAAAGAAAGTCCTTAAAGATGGAATGCACTACACCACGAATTCCTACTCTCTCTAGCTTGTCAAGGAGAGAGGGAATCGAAACAGTGTCAAATGCCTTGGCTAAATCTAGAAAAACACCAATACATTTTTGCTTATTATCAACCTTAGTGGTAACGTAATCAACCAAGTCACTAACAGCATTTTCTGTACTTTTTCCCGACCTGAAACCATATTGATGACGTTACAGAATATTATTCTTTTCTAAAAAATTCATCAACCGAGTATTTAAAACTTTTTCCAAAATTTTTGAGAGAGCAGGCAATACAGATATAGGCCGGTAATTATTTATATTATCTTTTGAGCCACTCTTGTGTACTGGAGTTATAATGGATTTTTTAAAAACTTTTGGAAATATACCCTGATCTAGACAGATATTAAATAATTTAGTTAAAGGTGGAACAAGAATATTTCTAGCAAGCTTTAAAAGTTTGCTAGAGATAGAGACCCAGCCTACAGCGCAGTCATTTTTAAGGTTGATAATAATAGACTCTACTTCCGCTTCGTCGGGTGGAATGAGAACGCAAGAATTGACAACACACGGTAAATTGAAGTTGTACCGATAGTTTTCGGTTTTGTCTTGACTTATTTTGTTTGCCAAATTTTTACCAACGTTTGAGAAAAAATCATTTATACTCTCAATTGTACAAGACTTATTATCTATATTATTCAGCAACTCTTTTGCTGGTGCATTAATAGTATTTTGATTTGTAATAATTTTAATAGCTTTCCATTTTTGTTTATTATCTTTTGCCTTTTTAAGAAGAGATCTTTCATATTCAAATTACTATTGCATTCAATGACACATGCAGCCAGCGCTAGCAGCTTTTCATTATACTCTTAAACTTAGGGGTCCGGACATTACCAGCAATAAGAAAGCCTTTAATTGTGTCCTGCAAGATGTAATTATGAAATCATTACAAAAGGCGCCCTTGGTATATGTTAACTACTACATAAACACCTATACAGTTATTGCAATAGTCACGCTATTGTAATAACAGTTGTACTAACGTAAATATTGGGGCTAATGGGGGTAAGGCATTTAGGTATGCCAGAGTACTAAGTTATAGATAGCGGTTATCCCTGAAATAAGCGCATCACTGTTTACATCTATTTTATTAAACTTTTGCCATTTATCCCTTGAACCGATATCGTATGTTATATTATAGTAGTATTACGAATGGGCCGGCTTGACCGAGGTAGGACTACGCCCTCACAGTATACCAACGTAAAATAGCAGCTTAATGCTGCTGTGTTTTATATGGCAAGTGTAAAGAACCGGTGACCGTTTTTACTGAAAACGAGGCAGTTCCTCACTCGGTGAAAACGCATCTGTAGCCTTCCTTGATTGAAGTTGTTTATCGACCACAGCATCCACTTACCATCAGGTGGACTGTGTGCTCGTTTGTCACGCTCATTCTATAAAAGAACGTCCCGTTCAACCAGTTATGAAAAAGGTGGTGATGTTGATCCGAACAATACACACCTATTTCAGTAACCTCATTCCTAAAGTTCCAAATAATTTAAGTTTGGGCACTAAATACCTAACTGATATTAGATGTAGAACTTAACGAGCTCCGCACTTAATTTTCAATATAGATTCCTTCGAATTTGGTGCTTTATAATATTACAGAGACCTTCACCGTCGACCACTTATTGGTCTGTTCAAAGGGAGGCTATGTTAATTACGTCTGCCTGAACCAATAAAATGAGTCTCGAAGCACGAAATGATTTCTTGCAAATTGTTTGTACTTATGCATTATTAGTTGTCATATAATATATATGTTACTAGTTTTCACATCATATACACGTAATTCAAACACTTCTTTTATTTATTTTTTTAACAAAATTAAATAAATTTTTACGATATTTGCACAGAATAATAAAGTACGTAGTAAATGATTTTTTCGCTTAATAATTACAAATAAAAAATTGCTTTTATTATCGAAACATTCCGTGTTGATCGAGACTGGCATTTTTGTACCACTTTATGGTCATAATTATTTTAAGGGTTGTTAAATGAATTAACAATCGAATTGAGGTCCGTATTTTTAAACATAGATAGACATGATAGACATGACCTTTGTTTTGTTTATATTCATCTTAAGACCTATCCATTGGGAGAGAGGTCATACAGCATTTTTTATAGAATACGGGTAGCAAACTAACACACAGTCCACCTGACGGTAAGTTGATGCTGTGGCCCATAGACATCTACTCTACATTCAACCTCGATTATGAATCAAAATGCAGATGTGTTGTCACCCTTGATTCGGATGAGGACTAAGATGGAATGCCTGGATTCCAGTAAAACGGGTCTCCGGTTCTCTACAACCACCACACGAAACACAGCGGCATTAAGCTGCTATTTTACGCTGGTGTTCTGTGAAAGCGTGGTCCTTCCCCAGTCGAGCCGACCCATTTGCGCTACAACCATAATATAGCTTTAGCACGGCTCTAGCACGTATAAAATAGCATAGTACTAAGGTCCTCCAGCGATTCTGCTAAAAGGACTACATCGTCGACAAATCGAAGGTGAGTGATATACTCGCCATTGATGTTATAACCGTATCCTTTCCAGTCCAGTAGCTTAACGTCTTCCAATGCATCGGTGAAGCGTTTTGGAGATATCTTAGCACCGCTGAAGGGACTGTAGCAGCGCCCAAAATTTCGACGGAGTCAAAGGCTTTCTTCTAATTCACATACGCTAGGCAAAGATACAGATTGTACTCTTCGGTCTTCTATACAATTAGCCGAATGGTATGTATGTGGTCTATGGTAGTAAAGCCTTTTTGGAAACCGGCTTGTTCGGGAGCCTGGAAGTCGTCGAGTCTGCTTGCGAGACGATTCGTAAAATTTTCGAAAACACCACGTAAACGCGGCTCAGAAGGGAAATTGGTCTGTTGTTCTTTAAGAAAGCGTTGTCGTTTTTCTTGAAGAACAAGACCACCGTACTTCCGCTTCATGGTTTCGGAGTAGTTTTACAATGGAAGATGGGATTAAGGAGCTTCTGAAGGTCTTCAAGTACCGTTTTTACACCTGTTTTCAGAAACTCCGCTGTAAATCAATCTACGCCTGAAGCCTTGTCATTTCAAATGTGCTAGAGAGATTTTATAATTCCGCTCAGACTGACGTCCAGGAATCATCAGAATAGTGTCAGATAAGTCTTACTCTTGGATCGTTACTCACACTTACAAGTGATACCCAACGAAGACGTGTAGAGCTGCCCGTAGAACCTCTCAATCTCATTCAATATTTCAGGTGTCTTGGAAACGATGCTGCCAAACTCGGTCTTCAGCTTTTACAGTTCGTTCATTATGTCAGACAGATCTCTGGCAAAAATTTGGAGCCTTGTTTCCGCACGATCGCTTTTACAATACGAGTTGTATTGAAGTTGCGTAAGTTCCATGGAGTTTCCACGAGATAGTCACTCGTGTCGTCCACTGCATTGCAATCCTCTAGGCACTGAAAACAGTTTTGTAACTCAAATTGAAAGGTTTCGGGAATTTGTATTAGAGCACTACGGGGACAGAGCGTTGCCTTTATTAGACGAGACCTCTCCAACTGAACGTTGTGGTTGAGTGTACCTCTAACCATTCAATGATTGCTGCCAGTTTTCCCCACTGCGATCACTGAGACATCACTGAACAGTTGCCGTCTAGTCGTCATAATGAAGTCAATCTCATTTTTTGTAGAACCGTTGAGGCTCAACCAGGTCCACTTCCTGTGGGGCTGCATCTGGAAGAAAGAATTCATCATATAAAGTCCCACTTTCTCCATGAAGTCGGCCAGTTACTAGCCTCTTGAGTTCTTATCCCTATTCCGAGTTTTTCTACTTTCAGTTCATAATTCTCTCTTGTGCCTAGTTTTGCGTTAGAGTCTCCCATTAACACCATATAGAGGGTTTTGGAGGAATGTATGGCTTTAGAGATCATATATTTTTTTATAGGATAGGGTGACAAACGAGCACACAGTCCACCTGATGGTAAGTGGTTGCTGTGGCCCATAAGCATCTACATCTATCCTCGATTACGAATCAAAATGCAGATGCGTTGTCACCCGTGAGGACTAAGTTGGAATGCCTCGTTTCCAGTAAAAAGGGTCTCCGGTTCTCTACACTCACCATACGAAATACAGCAGCATTAAGCTACTATTTCACGCTGGTATTCTGTGAGAGCGTGGTCCTTCCCCGGTCGAGCCAACCCATTCGTGCTACAACTATACTACTAATATATATATATATATATATATATATATATATATATATATATATATATATATATATATATATATATATATATATAACTGCAGCATGGCTCTACCACGTATATATCATATTTCATATATATATTTCAGACATTTCCTCATACATATCCTTTGCCTCCTCATCGGGCTGTGCCGAGGTTGATGCGTAAACCTGTACGATCTTTAACGAATAGCGTTTGGTGATTCTGAGTATAAGGTGTCACACACTTCCAATCTTTACAACGTTGTCAACAAGAGACTTGTAGACGATAAATCTGATACCTGCATGGGAAAGATAGTTGCCCTCCGGTGATAGAACAAGTTGCCGAATTCGAGGATTATCGTTTCCTACCCTCTGTTCAGATTTCGGATAATCCTATAATATTGCAGCAAAGCTTTTCTATCTCTTTTCTATCTCCAGGATCTTGTTTTCGGACCTCAAGGTACGTGTTGTCGTCTTAGGTGGCAACCGAACCACCTCTGGAGATTCTTAGCACCAGCCCCGCCATTGCCATGGTCGCCACCGTAGTCAGAAATAACGGGGCCGCCGGAGACTGGGGGCCGTCTCTTCGTAACTACTACTACATAACTAATGAATTATTGGTGACTTCCATATACCGAAATTGAAACATATTACTCAAACAGATCCCGAGATATTCATATGTTTTATAGAGGATTCTAGGTTGAATATTATATATACATCATAGAATAACTCCAGAACGCCTTTGTCTTTCGCTGTGCAATTTGCGTCAAGATTTAGTGACGAATTAGTGACTGCTAATTTCTCTACACTTACCTTGTTTAGCTGCTTTTTAAAGCTGGTATTCCGTGTGAGTGTAATCCTACCCCGGTCGATCAATCCAATCGTGCTACATCGATTATATAGCTAGAGCATGGCTCTATGACCCATAAAACGCAACAGCACGGGTGCAGTCTCTTTACACTTATAATCCGATATGACTGTAATCCGACACGTTCTAGAGAAATCAGGCGCAGGACCAACGGCTTTACGTGTTTACCGAGTCATGGGGGTAGAATACTGCTACTGAATTTTTTTTTAAATATAAAAACCCAATAACTGATTTTTGTTCCAACTCTGGATTCGAATCTAGGACTACTAGAGCAATAAGATACTCGTTCTATATTAACGACATGACGGCCATTTGCAATTGGATTTTTTTAACAATGGTACTCGAATTTTCGTAACGGGTGGATCAGCGGAAACTGTGCGTGTGAGACAAAATTAAAAGTAGTGAAGGAGAACTTGTAGTAGTTACTTTTTGTTGGCATTACGGGAGAAAAGAAAAGAAAAGCCTTTTTTATAGGAGAGGGGGCAAACGAATATACGGCTCACCTGATGGTAAGTGATTACCGCCGCCCATGAGCAACTGCAGCACCAGGAGAATTGCAGATGCGTTGCCTGATATTATTGTACTAATATGTACTACTTACGTACAGATACCGCGATCAAAATTTCTGCGAGGCGCATGCCATTAGGGACATAGTACGTACTTTTTATGACATAGATTAAGTAAGTTTGAGTCCGCGAGCTCTAACGCTTATTGCAAACAACCAACATCTCTGATAGTACGTAGTACTTCGTTAAGTGGATAAATGTTGTAAGGTTATTGATATCTCTCGATTCTATTCTCCAGAATATCCTACGGATATAATAGAATATCACGGGCCGACGTCGTGTCGGTGCATTGATCGGTAATTGGTATAACATCGTCGGCATGTATCTGAATATTTGAATGTCCGAGAAATTGCATCTGTATCGCCGACGGGCCGAAGCTAGGGTTACGTCCGGTGCAGATCAGTGGGCGCACTTATTTTCCTTTGAAACAATCCATCCGATACGTTTAATGCGAGTATGTTGACGAGTACCTTTAATTACTGTCATATATAATCAAAAAAACTTTGTTTTGAAAAATAATTCTACACAACCTTCAGATATCATAATGTTATTTACTAAGAAGTGAAATTGTTTATTTAAAAAAATACCATCTTTTTATCATATTATTGCACTGTCACCCGTATTTGTGCTATATTCAAAGCATCGGTGAGTAGGTTTAAAATTAATTACTAAATTCCACCCGGGACGGTAGACAAACAAGAAAATGACTTAGTAAAAGCGTGATAAAAATAACATTAAAATAAATCCGAGCACTACGGAACACACTATCAAAATTTTCAAACGCCACTGTATATTTTAAAAAAATGAAATTTAGAAAAATAATATTTATATTCTTGCATTGTCATAAGATTTCAGCGAATTTGAAGTTAGTTTAAAACTCAATTATTAAATTTCACACGGAACGACATACAGACACAGACAGACAAGAAAGTGACGTAATAAAAATGTGGTAATAAGGTAGTATTCCATTGTTTTTCTTACAAAAACATTTTATGATACCTGTCACTGTATTACAGCAATTTAAACAATTTTAGTTTGTCTATGTCTTTTTAATACATATTTGGTACAAGCTTAAATTACTAAAATGTACCGATAGCAAGTTTTAACTATAAACTATAAACTTTCCTTTTAGAATTATCAAAACTCTGGAGTTACAGAAATAATTCCAAAGTTATACACTTAAATTAGCACATTAATCAAAAATGTAAACACCTACGTGTTTAATTATTACAATACTTCGCGTAAACAAACCTTCCATATAACTTTAATGAATATTTGCTTTGTATCGTTAATTTTCACCCTGGCTACGAACCAAAGCACAAACGCAGTGCGTATTCAGGAAATTTCGCTTGATAACTAATCCGAGCATGCTGCTTAGTATCTACACATATGAATACCGAATAGAATAGAATCATTTTTATTCAATATAGTTTTTTATGTAATACTCATTGAAAATCATTTTTTACTTTTACCACCGGTTCGGGAAAAAACGTCTGTCCTGGGAAGAACCAGCAAGAAAGCCGGCGGGACTTTTTTGAAGTAAAACTTCTTTACGCACGCTTAACTTGGGGAGTAAGCTGGCGAAAGCGCGACGAAATCGTTACGAAAAGTGTGATTGGGTGAGGCGAACTGGAGTTGAATGGGGGATATAAGCAAGAGAAAGCAAGGCGCGCGTACATTTTCTTTCTCTCTTTTTCTCGTAGCCAGTTATTTGTCGTAATTTTATTTTGTTTTGAACAACTTTATGAAGGAAGCCGATTATAAATTTAAATACATATTTGTAGAAAATTTATATATGTGTATACATGTGTATATTATACATATATGCTGCAATGTATAATATTACTTTTCTTACTCAGAATATTATGACATTGTTTATTAACAAATATCTGCTACCCATATATCAGTATATCGTAGGACTTCTTATTTACCAGGGTGTCCGTCTGTGTAGATACCAGACATTTGTATTCTTGCCGCATCTGTAGCCATCTTTGTTTGAAGTCGCGTAAAGGTGTTCATGCACTGCAGTAACCACTTATCATCAGGTAGAAAAAAAATTAAAATATGTATTTACTTAAAACACGGTGTATTAAATCACAGAGCAGAATTTGCACGTGTTTTGGTTGTTAAAAAGCATGTAAAAGTTACCGGTAATAATATCTTACGTGCAACTTCAATGGGTGCTGTTATTCCCCCGAAATATGTCAAGAATAAGCAGCGCGATAGACTCGGTAAAGCTTTGGTCTCTTGATCGTAATGCACAACGCTGCGGTATGCGGCATGCGGTGCCGGACACAATCATATGAAAAACGTGTTGAATGGTTTCTTGTTCCATCGCAGTTTGCGTCACCGGCGAAGGGCAAGCGCGGTGAAGTGCGGAGCGGGTACTGCGCGGCGTCGTTATCGTTGTGACGCAGCAGTGTGCGTTAGGGGTTGACAATGGATTTCATCATCATCATTACAGCCCTTCACAAGTCCACTGCTGAACATAGGCCTCCCCCAAGTAATGCCACAAAGCACGGTCCTGAGCCACCTGCATCCATCGACTTCCTGCATATCTTACCAGGTCGTCACTCCATCTAGGGGGGGGGGGTCGCCCTACACTACGTCTACCGGTACGAGGCTGCCACTCAAGAACCTTTCTTCCCCATCGGTTATCGGTTCTTCGAGCTATATGGCCGGCCCATTGCCACTTCAGCTTACTAATCCGTTGGGCTAAGTCGGTCACTCCGGTTTTACTGCGGATATCCTCATTTCTGAGTCTATCACGCAGAGAAACTCCGAGCATAGCCCTCTCCATAGCTCGCTGAGCGACCTTGAGCATCCTCATACGGCCAGCAGTGAAGGACCACGTCTCAGATCCGTAAGTCATCACTGGCAACACGCACTGGTTGTACAGTCTAGTTTATAGAGATTGAGGTATACCTGACGAGAATATATGTCGTAATTTCCCGAACGCTACCCAGCCGAGTTGAATCCGTCGATTGACCTCTCGGTCGAAGTTGGACTTACCTAGTCGGACTATTTGTCCCAGGTAAACGTACTCGTCAACAACTTCGAGCGTAGTGCTCCCAACAACTACCGGCATAGGTGTGACATGGACATTGAACATGATCTTTGTTTTGTCCATGTTCATCTTAAGATCTATCCGTTGGGAGGAACTATTGAGGTCATTGAGCATAATGCTTAAGTCCTCCAGCGATTCTGCCATAAGGACTATATCGTCGGCAAATCGAAGGTGAGTGATGTACTCGCCATTGATGTCAATACCGTATCCTTTCCAGTCCAGTAGCTTGAAAACGTCTTCCAATGCAACGGTGAAGAGTTTCGGGGATATAACGTCACCCTGTCTTACACCTCTCTGCAGTTGGATAGGTTTCGAGCTCTGGTTCTGTACTCGGATAGCCATCGTAGCCCTACTGTACAAACACTTCAGCACTTCGATATACCGACAACTTGGCACCGCTGAAGGGACTGTAGCACCGCCCAAATTTCGATGGAATCAAAGGCTTTCTCATAGTCCACATACGCCAGGCAAAGTGGCAGATTGTACTCTTTAGTCTTCTGTACAATCTGCCGCAGGGTATGTATGTGCCTATTCGGAAACCGGCTTGTTCGGGAAGCTGGAAGTCGTCGAGTCTGCGTGCGAGACGATTCGTAATGACTCTCGAAAACAGCACGTAGACGCGGCTCAGAAGGGAAATCGGTCTGTAGTTCTTTAAGAGAGCGTTGTCGCCTTTCTTAAAGAACAAGACCACCGCACTTCTGCTCCATGCCTCTGGAGAAGTGCCACCATGGAGGGCGGAATTGAAGAGCTTCTGAAGGACTTCAAGTACCGGTGTTCCACCCGCTTTTAGAAGCACCGCTGTAATTCCATCCTCCCCTGGGGCCCTGCCGTTTTTAAGGTGCTGGAGAGCCATTCTAATCTCGCTTAGACTGCCGTCCGGGATATCATCGGAATAGTGTCGGATAAGACTTGCGCTTGGATCGTTACTCACACATGCGTGTGGCTCCAAGGATGATGTGTACAGCTGCCCATAGAACCTCTCAATCTCACTCAAAATCAGGTGTCCCGGAAACGATGCTGCCACACTCAGTCTTCTTTCTTCAGCTTTGACAGTTGGCTCTTACTGGCAGACAGATCTCTGGCAAAGACTTTGGAGCCCTGGTTCCGCTCGATCGCTTCTTTAATACGAGCAGTATTAAAGTTGCGTAAGTCTCGCCGCATGTATTTGGAGATCTGTCTGTTCAGTTGCCTGTATGCTGTCAAATCTGTTGACGATTGCAGCCTCATCTCCCGTCTAACAGCCAATGGATTAAGAGTGTGATCGGAGAGTTTTTGTGTTCTTCTGCGGCGGGTCTTGCAGAACTTGGCTCCGACCGCATGGACAGTTTCCACGAGCTTGTCATTCATATCATCCACTGAATTGCAATCTTCTAGGCACTGAAAGCGGTTACGTAACTCGAGCTGAAAGTTTTCGGGATTCTGGATTAGAGCACGAGGGGGACGGAGCGTTGACTTCATTAGACGAGACCTCTCCAACTTAACGTTTAGGTTCAGTGTGCCTCTAACCATTCGGTGATCGCTGCCAGTTTTCACCCTTGCGATCACTAAGAGATCACTGAACAGTTGGCGTCTGGTCGTCATAATGAAGTCAATCTCATTTTTTGTCGAACCGTCGGGGCTCGACCAGGTCCACTTCCTGTGGGGCCGCTTCTGGAAGAAAGAGTTCATCATAAAGAGTCCCTCTTTCTCCATAAAGTCGGCCAGTTGCTGGCCCCTTCGGTTCCGTTGCCCTACTCCAAATTTCCCTACCTTCAGCTCACCGCTTTCTCTTGTGCCTAGTTTTGCGTTGAAGTCTCCCATCAACAACGTGTAGTGGGTTTTGGAGGAATGTATGGTTCTGGAAATATCCTCATACATTTCCTCCACATCCTCATCAGGATGTGCCGAGGTTGGTGCGAAAACCTGTATGACCTTCAGCGAATACCGTTTGGTGATTCTGAGTATCAGGTACGCGACCCTCGCCGACACACTCCCAATCTTTACAACGTTGTTGACGAGAGACTTGTGGACGATAAATCCGACGCCTCCTTGGGACAGATGGTCGCCCTCCCGGTGATAGAACAAGTTGCCGGATTCGAGAATCACCGTGTCCTCCCCCTCTCTTCGGACCTCGGATAATCCTATAATATTCCAGCGCAACTTGTCTATCTCTTCTTCCAGCTCCAGGATCTTCTCGTCAGTCCTCAGAGTGCGTGCGTTAAATGTTGCCAGGTCGAGTCGTCGTAGGTGGCAACCGAACCTCCACCGGAGATTCTTAGCACCCCCTGCCCCGCCGTTACCATGGTCGCCACCGTAGCCAGAAATAGCGGGGCCGCCGGGGACTGCGGGCCGTCTATTTGTGTAATTATTCATGGGGGGTATATTGCCATAGTTGCCACGCTTGGCGACCGGGTTGGCAACCGCAGTTTTTTTTTGTCATACAGTTGCTGTTACCAAGAGGATGCTGCTGCCCATCTCCTGCCTGTTTCCCTCTGTCGCCTTTTACGACACCCACGGGAAGATATGGGGTAGTGGATATTCTTAACCGCCACTACACGGCAATGGATTTGCTTGAAGATAATTTAATATAATTAATCCGCAATTATCCATATTTATATAAAAATAAAGCCAAACTTTCTTCCTCCTCCTCAAACAAAGCACAAATTTCAGAACTACTGTTCATGCTAACACGTCTGCTTTGGTAGCTGCGGCATAATCAACCGACCACTTCTCCGCAGAGATGCTAAACGTTGCACTACGCTGCGTTTTGAGTCGCATACCACAGCGTTGTGCGTTACGATCAAGAGACCAAAGAAGTTTTCGCTTATACATAGGATAATACCGATAATTATAATTATTATTTTGCATAATAAATGATATGGTTCGAGATGAGTAGCTAAACTACAGGATCGTATGTATCTACGAATAAGTGTATGTATATTAAAAAAAATTAAAAGCACCTTTAAGTGTCAGCTTTGCGAAAAGATGTAAAAATTTTGCTGTAAAAGCTTCCTAAAGCGACGACCCAGTGTACAATAATAAGCAGCAGTAGTTCGGTGGAAATTTGATAGTAATTTGGTAACAGTTTCTTTCGAGTTAAGTAGTAAAGTATCCACACCTGGACCAGAGTTACTGAAATAGCCCAATGTCATATAGCTCAAAGAACCGACAACCGAGAAAGGTTATGTATATATAGGTATATTATAGGTAGACGAAACTTAGGACGGCCGCACCGCATAGATGGAGTGATAAGCTATTATGAGATGCAGGAAGTCGATGGATGTATGTGGCTCGGGATCGTTATTTTTGGAATGCGAGGTTTATCTTCAGCAGTGGACTTGTGAAAAGCTGTTTTTATGATAATGGTGATATGTATTTTATATGATTTGATAACAAGGTCATTATGGATATGGATATGGATAGCCAGGTACTTCTCCGAAACTGTAGTAATGTAATTACAGGATGTTCCTTTTTAAAAAGAAATAATTTACTAATTTTGTCGTATATTCGGTCTATTGTTATATGTACCTTGTGTTGTTGTAGTTAAGGTACACTGTTCGATTTACTTGCTATTGACAAAAATAGGCGTGTGATCCTTAAAATTATTTATTCAAACTGACTTTTTAAAATAAGCCTAACATCCTGTCTGTGATGATGTCCTGTCCCAATAATATTTTAACAGAATTTTTACTGTCTAAAATAGTTCTGACTGTATTTAGTTCATGCCAAATGGAAGACCGTATTCTCTGCTGACTGTAGGTAACAGGCGTGAGATTTTATTTAACATACATACATACGAGAGCGGCACTGAAAATTTCGGGAATCAAGGAAGTGACACAACATTACTATTTAAAAATGTATTTATTGCTTTTCGATGTATATTCTCCGCGAAATTTGACACATTTTCCATACGATGGAACCAATCATTGAAGCAACTATTCCATTCGGAAGTTGGGGTCTCCAAAATGGCTGTTTTGTAGGCTTCTTCAGGTGATGAAAATCTCTCTCCACCAATGGTCAGGGCTGTATGGCGGATGGTCTAATAACTCTATGTTTTCTTGCTCTAGAAACTCTTTTGTTCTGTATGCGGTGTGAGAACTCGTATTGTCGTGATGGAGGATGATGCGGCGGTTGTTGTTCTCTTTACGGAGTTCAGAAACGACCTGTGGCAAACAAATGCTAGCATACCATTCTGCATTAACCGTTCTTTGTCCCTCAAGAGGAATAGTCGTAACATGGCTGGTATGGGGGACAAACGTGGCCACCCTTTTTTTATGCAACACTCTGTGAACGAACAATTTTTGTTGGCTTTAACTCTTTTCGAACACCCAAACTCGTGACTGGTTTTTTTGTTTCGGGTTCGTACGCGTATATTCAGGATTCGTCACCTGATACGATATTGTATACAGCATTCGAGGATCCTGCGTGGAATCTTTCGAGAGTTCTGACTTTTTGCCCTTCACGGAGCGAATGCGGTATCTATCGGGAAAACAACTTTTTTACACCTAATTGTTCATGCAAGATTATTTGTATTTGACTCATGCCAATGTCTAAAGTTGTCTAAATTTCGCGGTATGTCACATGTCGATCTTCCTCAATCAGCTTACGCACAGCATCAACGTTTTCTTGGGTGACTGCAGTTTTTGGACGACCTTGACGGGGATCATCACTGAGCTTGACACGTCCACGTTAAAATTCAGGAATCCAGCGATAAGTTGTGGTTTTGGATGGGGCTTCATCACACTGTTTTTGTATTAAACCACTTCGAAAGCCATAATAAATCAACGCTCTTGAATCTTCTCGAGTCAATTCCATTTTCTCAACGACTAAACAAGTTTGACAAAACCTTGTGACAAGACCGAGAATCTTTTTTTAAATAAATAAATGGTATTAGATTTTTAAAACCAAGAAGTTTTCAACTAAAAAGATTTTAATATGACAGGAACGGTGGAAATATTCTATTCCCGATACTTTTAGTGCAGCCTAGGTACGTACATAAACTATATGTTTAAATATTTATATGTCCTTTGTTTATGTATACGATACGTTAAATACTTTTTAGGATAATGTAGCATCATATTATTAAATCAGGTGATGGGTTAAGAATACTGACAATTCGTTTTTATAGTTAGCAGCGTATCAATTTCTTCACCCTAAATAGCAGTTTTCGGAAAGAGCTCTCCGTGCCACAGCGACTTGTTTGACTCAACGACGTGTGCTTGACTGAAATCGGTGAAGAGCCTCTTGTGTAGAGACTTGAAAGAATAAAATATCGTCAAAAGAATTCTTGTTTAATATCAGTCAACCCAACCACTTACTACAAAATTAGACCTTTAATAAAAAGTAAAAAGCCGACATCAAAGAGAAAAGGAATAAAATATTTTCCACATAATAGCTTTAGACGTCAGTGCTAAGCCACAGTATAGGAAAACATTAAAGCCCCGACTCCAGTAGCTATTACGTGGAATTTATTTTATTCTTTATGTTTTTTAAAATATTCTTTTGTTATTTTTAGGTTTTGATGAACTAAGTAATATATTAATATATAAATTACGTGTCACGTTGTTTGTCCGTGATGGACTCCTAAACTACTTAACCGATTTTAATCAAATTTGCACACCGTGTGTAGTTTGGTACAACTTGAGAGATAGGATAATTTTTTTGCCCATGAGTGACCCATTTTTTTGCGAACTTAAGTATTTTAATAGGATATGACAAATTGTCGTCGAAAATGGCAGGACAACGTCTGCCTGGCAAGGTAGTACATTATAAAATTCATCTACTATTTATCACCCTAAGAATATACATATATATCTATTTAAGCAGCTGGGTGGTCTGGCTAATTGTCAACATCTGTCTTAACCAACGACGAAAACAGAAATTGTTATAAGTTTGTAGTGTGTATCTGTGTGTCTGCCAGTGGCTTAATAGCTCTTGAATCTTCTTAATCAAGTGTTGTTAGCTATGTTTCAAGAAAACCTGTTTAGCCGTTTGAAAACAGTCATCTGTTTTTGTTTCGGGTTTTTTTTTTAATTTTTAACTTATACACTATAAAGTTATAAGGTTTCGCCGTGGGTTGAGCTAAATAATCTTTGTATGCCGGTATTTGAACACTAAGCATTTATGTATAATTATTTTTATAACTAAACAGTTATGTATCCGAAGATTGTATGATGCACAGATTTTTTTACATGGAGAAATGCATACGCACAACCGCCTCGTGCGGGTAAGAACGCGTTATGTCGGACCAGTACCAACCAAAACCCCACCTTTTCTGCATATTAGCAAGGTCACAGGAATGAGTTTTGCACACATTCACGAGCCACCAGCGCTGGCCACACAATGACGGCTTCTCCTTAGGAAAAGACAACTCTTCTTTTCCTCTTCATGTAAGGCGCACCTTGTGTTCTGGTAACTGGTGGTTCTTTGCTTAAAGAAGAGAGCCATAATAAAGCAACTTACCTCAACGTAACTTAACTTAGTCCCGAGTAGTATCTTAAAGAAACATTTGAAAAAAATACAGACTAACTTTGAACTCTCAGAATATTTAATATATCGATGTACACAAAAACAAAATTAGTTATATTAAAACTGTGAAGTACATTCTGTAAATATTAGGAGGAAGCACAAGCTCATAATACCAGAGTTACTCGACCAAATAGTCAGTAATGCTTTTATTGGTGTAATGTATACGCCTTTTACAACAAAGTACCAGAATGAGTAGCGAAATTTTTAACTTAAGTTGAAATATATAAATAATGGTATACCGTTATTGCAGTTAGTGAAAATACGAGTAAATAAGGCATTTACTTTTATCTTCAATTATCCCAAATTGAATGTGATTTATGTGCAACACCGTTTTTGCCTATCGATCGACCCTTACGAATGTGTGCGTGCGCAGTAAAATTGGTTAAAATAATGCATTACCACGCATTTTTAATTTAAAAAATAAAAAGGACAGAATGCTTGAGTTTTTTTTAATTAATTTCGGTTAAACATTTGCCTTATTACTTATGCTGGACCTTCTTTAAAATAAAAAGGTTTTAGTAGTTAGTAGACTTCTTCCTTTGAACGTATGAAATGACTCTGTATATTATCTATCAGGAAAAAACTGTATATTATATGTTATGAATAATACTACAAAAGAGTGTTTGGTTGGTAATAACTCCAGGGAATAAGGTGATCGCTACCAGGTTGTCATTTTAAAAGGTATTGAGTATATAGAAAATTAATGTTTAAAAAATAGTTCTTGCAGGTTCTTGCAGGTTCTTGCCAGGACAGAGATGTTTTCCAAACCAACGGTAAAAGGATAAATGACCTTCAAAACTTAACTTTCTTGTAATCTATATTTAATAAAATTATTCTATTCTATTTTATTACGCGGTATCCAACTACACCTGTGCAACAGTTCCTTCTCGAGTTCGATACATGAAAAAGAAGCATACGGAAGCAAGTACAACCTTCTTGATTACACCTGAGAATCTCCTGTATGGATTCGGCGCTGACCACGTTTCAGCCGCTGAGGGTAGAGTGAGTGATGCCTTGCCTTACCAACACTCTTCTTGGCCCGCGTAAGATATATAGTATCCACTTTTCATTCGAATGCATCGTGTCTTGAAAACAAAGGACTGCAAACTTGGACTAGGACTTAGATGTCCGGAGGTGGAAGGGTGATGGAAGGAATCGAATTATATAATTTTATTTTTTTTCATTCCATCGTGTAGTCACAAAAATTTATAAATAAAGATAAGTTACAGCCATGCCATTACAGGAGATGTAAACGCTGTACGTTGACATGTCCCACTCTTGAACACAAACCTCCTCGTATTTCGTATAGGGCAATAAATGTCAACCGCGCTTACTCAATACGTTTCGGCGGACTTCTAATGTCTTCGAAGTATTTCGCTTGATTTCTCAGAGATGTGACATTTTGTTGAACGGTATGACACCGCATAAAATACGAACAGACTAACATATTTTTTTCTATATTAGATAATTAAATGTTGTTATTGTTAACTTCTATTCTAGAATAAGGGATACCAATGAACACACAGTCCACCTGATGGTAAGTGGATACTGTGGCCCATAGACATCTTCCCTAGGTTAATAACGAAAATGCAAATGCGTTGTAACCCCTGAGGACTAAAATATAATACCTTTCCGGATAAAAATGGTCGCCGGTTCTCAACTCTTACCATACGAAACACTACAGCATTAAGCTGGTATTTTGTGAGAGCGTGGTCCCTCCCTGGTCGAGCCTATATTCACACTACAACCAAAACGTAGCTGTAGCATGGTTTTACCACTTAAATTGTTATTCTGTGTACTAAATATCGGGAATTTGTCAATAAAACAAAAAATACAAATTATTCATCTAAATTTATTTTATCGCCTTCAAAGTAGGCCCCATCGCTTGCAATACAACATCTCCAACGCTTCACCCAGTCTTCCATACATTTTTCATAGGCTATTTGCGGTATGGCCTTTAGCTCATTCAGCGAATTTTTTGTTATGGCTTCTATCGACTCAAAACGTTTTCCTCGAAGTGGTAATTTTAACTTGGGAAATAAAAAAAAGTCAGACGGAGCCATATCAGGTGAATACGGTGCTTGGTCGAGAACTTTTGTTGAATTTTTCTCTAAAAACTCTTTCACTATAATGGCTGTGTCTGTGTGTGATGGTGCATTATCATGGTGCAGCATCCATGAGTTGTGTTGCCACAAATCTGGACGTTTTTGGCGGATACTCTCACGCAAACGCTTCATGACGCCTAAATAATATACTTTATTCACTGTTTCTCCCTTTGGAAGGAGTTCGGAGTGAACCACACCACGGTAGTCAAAAAAGGGTTTCGGCTCGTTTTCGAGACGCCATTCTGAAGACTGTTGGCTTGTTTGCATATCGTACTCATAAACCCATGTCTCGTCGCCAGTTATTATACGTTTCAGAAAGGTCGGATCCGTAGAAGCTCGGGAAACCATGTCTTCAGCGACATGGTTTTTACGTGGTAGAGCCATGCTGCAGTTATATTAGTAGTATAGTTGTAGCACGAATGGGTCGGCTCGACCGGGGAAGGACCACGCTCTCACAGAATACCAGCGTGAAATAGTAGCTTAATGCTGCTGTATTTCGTATGGTGAGTGTAGAGAACCGGAGACCCTTTTTACTGGAAATGAGGCATTCCATCTCAGTCCTCACGGGTGACAACGCATCTGCATTTTGATTTGTAATGGAAGATAGATGTAGATGTCTATGGGCCGCAGCAACCACTTACCATCAGGTGGACTGTGTGCTCGTTTGTCACCCTATTCTATAAAAAAAAAAAAAAAACATGCTTTCGCTGCGCTCTTTGAACAAAATTGAGCTCTTTTGGAACTAGTCGAGCGGCGACGCGTTTCATGCCTAAAATGTCGATAAGAATGTTGTGGACGGACTTAAAAGATATGTTCACCTCACTAGCCAACTCTCTCAGACTCATACGTCGATTTTCGAGCACTAGCTTCTTGATTTTGTCGATGTTTTCTTTGATCGTAGCGGTTGAAGGTCTACCAGAACGAGGCAAGTCTACTACTACTTCTCGGCCTTCTTTAAAAGCCTTATACCATTCATAAGCCCTTGTTTTCGATATACACGATTCGCCGTAGGTATTTCGCAACATTTTTAGTGATTCACCACATGAAATATAATTCGAAACACAAAATTTAAGGCATACTCTTTGTTCAACAATATTTTCCATTGTAAAAATCGCCGAGAACTCAAAACTATGACCAACAAAAAGTGTAGTTTAAAACAAATTAAATGACAGATCCCGCTCAAACTTTGCGCGCTAAATCAGTACAGTGCTAGCAACATGCAGTAAAAAAATTAGAACGACCTCTTTTACGCGGGTCTTTTTATTGACATATTCCCGATACTTTTTACACAGAGTAGTAGATGTATTTTAATGTAGTCACTAGGTTTATGTAAGCACAATTGTTGAATACTATACCGCTGTAGTGTCCGGTTTGCTGAAAATTAAGCTGTTGTGCGGTATACTTAACATATAAAATCGTGTGAAGTGAAAAATAAGTGTAGTGTAAAAATACTGTGTGCGTAATAATATAGTTAGGTATATAATAAATAGTAATAGAAAGTCATATTTAATCACGATAACTTTTATAGACAGTCTTTTTCCTGCCTACGTTATATATGCTGGACAATAAAAATTATTGTCATATTATTTATTAACTGTACTAGTTTGTATATACTATTTTATAAATTAGGACACTTTTCGACATTTGTTGGTCAGTAGTTTGATTATTTTTCTGTTATGATATATTTTACAAGAAATTTATTTTTAATGAAATATACATAAATGAATGAAAAGAAATAAGAACTTATTTAATTTAAATAGGTATAAGTTGAAGAAAACATTCTGTTTTGGACATAGAATACTATGATACACAATAGAATGGTTGTCAACCTTATTTGTACGTGGATCGGCGTCGCCGGGTGCACACATACAAGCAATTACGTCGTATTATCGCTACTACAAAACCGATTCGCTGTATTTACGGACTGAGCAAATTTACACATTTTGGACTTTTGATTAATGTTCAAGATCATCATTAAAAAATAAAGCATTTAAATTTTAATACATATTTATTAGTAAATAGTATGCAAACTAGACGTACATCTACCGCAGTACGTATCATTTTTTTTCTAATTGTAAATAAAAAGTTGTTGAACACGTTTACGATGCGCATCATATAAGTCTACGCATTTAAGCAAACTGTAGTATATAATGGTTTCACCGCTAGGAATATAGTCTTATTTAATCACTAACCGGTAACCGGTAAGCACCGGTAAAACTTGATTGTATTTATTTTCCAAATATTTCAATAATATTTTTTGTTATTAATTTTGTATAATTTTATACTAAAAGATTCGAGAAATAAAGTATTCACTTTGTAAAATAAATGAAAAAATGTTTCGATTGTCCCAAATACATCGTGTATTCTTAATTGTAAACGATTGTAAATTTTTCGATTAAAAAATGCAAAATTTTACTTCAAGAAATAGAAGGCAAAAACATTATTTGCTGTCAAAATGTAGAGGAGACAGAGATAGAGGTATTAGAGATAGATAAATAGAATTGTTCAGAATCATGTGTATGAGAAATCCACACACTATTATAATACCTGATGTCTGTCTCTGGCTATTATGGCTAAACCGATGAATCTATATTGATAAAATTGAGATAGTTTAATGCCTGGTAAAGTCAAAAAAGAGATATTACAGCTAAGTAAAGTTAAAACTGTATTTTCTACTTTAGTTTAGTCGTTATTAGCCGTTAAACCACATTTTTGGATAAAAACGGTGAAATGGGTATAAAACTTTGTAAAGGAAATGCTAAGTCATTCAACCAATTTTGCACGGGATTTGGTTTTCAAAATCCTACGTGGATGAAAACGTATTCATATACTTCTTTAAATTAGTTTTTAAGCTATTGCATAGCTTCTATCGCGGGCCTTGAGTGCGGGAAAATCCAGAAATTTCGTAACGAAAAAAACCTCATGCTCTCCGACGGGCACGGAGGTGTGGCTTGAAGGCCATGCGTTGTCTAACGATGGTCTAACGTCGTTTCTTTTCCTCAGTCTTTGTTGTCTTTGTCGAAGAGTTTTGAAATTTTGAATATGAATGAACAAAGTGCATTTATTATTAAGGCTGCTCTCTCGCAAAAAGCTTGAAAAAAGCGTGCAGATGAACCAACTTTTCGTCGACACTTACAGAGAAATTACATATGAAAAAAATAGCTAGTAATCTACATGATCTGATACGTAATTTGGTTTAGCCATAATTTTTCTATCGGTGTCACATAATAAATAAAAAAATACCCAAATCACCTCCAAATCGTTGAGATGAAACCACTTTACTCCTTCATTGTTTATCAAAGGAATATAAAAAAAATATCTACTGCCTTGCAATACAAAATAAAATAATTTGGTTTGGTTACTTTTTAGAAATATGTATTATTTTTATGATAATAAATTAAAAATGCGTCCCGATTAAATACTGCGTCTATATCACCACCGCATACATCCACGAATTCAGTGCGGGGCGCATCGTGTTGCTAGGTGGACGTACGCCGCGTTGCGAGAGCTCAGCACTACGAAATAAAATCGTAAAATATTACTGCAAAAATTTAATTTTGTTAAAAGTGGAGTAGGTTTTTTCTGATTCTTGTTTAATAGTAGTGTTTTATAGTTATATTAATTGTACAGTTTTATTAATGTATAAGTTTAGTTTGTAAAACATGGGGAATAAGCAGAAACGATTGAAGAGAGGTCTAAAAAAAATATTACAAACAAAAGGGTATACATTTATCAAGGTAAGTTTTAAATTTTATCTACATATTTCATAATATTAGACAGGTGCTGTTTATAAAATACCTATATTACTGTGATTTCGCCACTCTGTGACGAGACAAAGCGCGGCAAACGCAAGTGGCGGCAAGGCGCGGGCCGCGTCGTCGCATGCTGGTAGCGCATGTCTGAGAAATTAAAAAATATATATTTCGAAGAAATGTGAAGTTCGTCAACACGCATTGAGGCAGCGTGGCGGACATTTCCTTGCCTTAAAACCCTCTCAGAAATTAGAGGAGGCCTGTGCCCAGCAGTGGGACGTATATAGGCTGTAACTTTACTTTTTTTTACTTTTATAAATATGTTATTTTACCGACGAAAATTTTAAAGAAAAATAAAAAATAAGCAACCGACAACCTCCTAGGTCCCTAGGTGACTTGCGAGATGTCAGTGTAACAAAACAAAACGGCCCAGAAAAACAGACTAAATTTTCCAACTGATAGCTAAATCAGCACGCAACAATTTCATTGGTGCCAGTGGGGATCGAACCCGGGTTGCTCCCGTACTGTGATACCTATAACGAGCGCTAATCATGTGAGCTACCACGGCTCTCAACGACATCGTTCCGTTCGTGTACAGCACTGAAGATAGCAGAGTAAAAAATTAGAAATTGTGGTGTTTGAAATTTGTCATCTGTGAGAGTGAATTTTATCTGTGTACTCTGTAACAAATAACTATATAGAATATAGAAAAAAATCTGAAAATGATATTTTGCCATTTTTGTTTGTGTACTGGTTAGGAACTCGATCAAAAATTTGATAATTTTTCTGTTTTTATACGTTATTTCTAATGTTATTTTACATCAAATTAATTGTGAAGATATTTTCTTTAGGAAATATGTTTCATTACGACGATTCAAAAACGTTTACATATAATAATTTACCTCGAAATTCACTATACGCGATTATCGTTTATTGATTATAATAGAGCGTACCATTTGAATTTAAAGACAATTAATTGGACAATAAATAATAAGTGACAAATCTTGCCGTGGAGCGTGGAACTGAGTAGTTGCGCGTCTTGTTAATATAATTGCCGTACGGCCGCCCTGACGTATGTACTGCGCGAACCTGAGTTTTTTGCGACGCGGTCCGGTGATACAGTATTTTTCACAAATAGTGAGTTCGTTATAACGCGGGTTCGGTTAAATCTGGTTGAATTTGATTGGATTAACCTAATGACAATTGACTTAACTATAATTAATGAGTGATAAACGAGCGTAATTTCCTAGACTCTGAAGTTTCTGTGACGGCTTGCCCCATCGATGGATCCCATACTGGAATAGAGGTGAAGCCTTGGGATCTGCTGTTCGGCAACCAGCGGGAAGTCAGGTTACATAATATAACACGTACTGAGCATAACACTATAACACACATATACTTACACCTGAATCTTCCTAGGTTTGACCCTACGTCGACTAAATAGGTAAGTCTTGTTTGGTTCCTTTTTAACCGCTATTGTCTCATATTCCACAAGCCATTTAGGCCGACCTCCTGTTACTCGTCGAGTTGAACCCCTGGTGGGCCCGGGTTCTACGACCTTTGCCCGGGTAACTAGAGGCCGTAACAATAGCAGAGTAAAAAATTAGAGATTGTGGTGTTTGAAATTTGTCATCTATGAGAGTGAATTTTATCTGTGTACTCTGTAACAAACAACTATATGGAAAAAAATGTGAAAATGACATTTCGCCATTTTTGTTTGTGTACTGGTTAGGAACTCGATCAAAAATTTGATCATTTTTCTGTTTTTATACGTTATTTCTAAAAAAATGTGAAAATGACTATTCGCCATTTTTGTTTGTGTACTGGTTAGGAACTCGATCAAAAATTTGATAATTTCTCCGTTTTTATACGTTATTTCTAATGTTATTTTACATCAAATTAATTGTGGAGATATTTTCTTTAGGAAATATCTATCATTACGATTCAAAAACGTTTACATATAATAATTTACCTCGAAATTCACTATACGCGACTATCGTTTATTGATTATAGGTTGTTTAAAAAGTATTCTTATCAGTTTTTTATTTAATAAAAGAAAAAAATTGTTTTCTTATCGGTCACCACGCTCAAAAAGTGTAACTTGAATTAATATCAAAGAAAAAGAAATACTGCATAAATAAAATAAATAAATAATTATAATTGCATAAGTTGATACAAAATGCTATGCAATAACTTTACCGCGGCAGTCCCCGAGTGCCACACTTCTTTTTTTTTTTGAATTATTTGTTATCTTTGAGTTGGCCTGTTTATTATCTCTAGCAATGTCTGTTGTTTTTGACTCATCTATATTTCTCTACTTTTGTTTCTGATATTCACAAAATATAAATAGTTTCAACTTACTGGTTGTAGGCTATGCCTCCTTTATTTAAATTCCATTTCCCGCTGTTCTTTCAACATGTAATTATTGCACGATTCGGCATTTTTTAAATAATTTGCATGCAGCGACGCTTGACATGAAAATTGCATACGATAGAAACGTCAAAAGAGATGCGTCAACATTTATAGATGTGAATTGACATGTTAGTGACATGTTAGTTAGCCACACGGGCTTCGCCCACTCCTCCGTTCTTTTATGTATGTATTATAGTATTCTATGGTTTTGGAGAAGAAGTTATTAGCGGCAAAAATTTTCTATGAAAAGTATAAAAATACTTTGCCTGTAATAGATCGTGGCAGATGTATTAAGTCGGAAAATATTTCAGTAATACGGGTTATTTGTAGAAAAATAAGCGGTTTATACGAGAATATTAAAGAATTGTGTAAAATAGAACAGAGTCAGAAAAATTACTACTTTTCTTTGAAAAACAGATGAAGTGTCGAACACAGCATCTAATTGACAGTGTTGAAAATTATGACTCTACACTTACAAAACTTAAATGTAAGCAAATCTTAATTAATTATGTGTTAAAAAGTAGAATATCTCAGGGCGCAAAATTACTCGTTATGAAAGTATGAAAAATTTACTGATTGATATGTTGGCTTGAGTTATTATCGAAAAAATCAGTGACGGCCATTCAAAGCCGAATGCTAAATATCAAACAAAATAATTATTCTATTGCACGTTTTGGAAAACGATTACGATAATTATTCTTTGATGTAACGATTTCGCAACCTAACGGTAATACAGAATGTAACAATATTTTAAAAACGCGGGGTTGGAATCAAACCCGGTTTTTTAAAATATTGTAACATTCTGCAAAGAGTACGCGAGTACGCAAGGCTGAGAAACGTTCTATAAAGATAGACTCATAACGTAAATTTAATGTCTAAAACAGTTGATAATTTACCTCAATATTCAAATAGGTTTTTTCAAGACGTTGTGACGGATATTACTGAAATCCTTGAATCATTAACTGGCAGTGTTTATTTCACACACGTAGACTTTCATCTACTACAATTTGAAATTGGATAAAGATTTACTGCTTTTAGTTCAGGGCAATATCAAATGACCAGAATGCTGATAGGCTTAGAAACTAGCCCAAGCTTATTTTACGCGCATGGGGAACATACATCATTACAGTAATAAAACATGGGTATGCAACCATATTAATTATCTATATATCTATATTAATTAATATTCGGCTGTACCGTTACTGTATGGTGGTCATTTTTCTGCAGAGTATTTTGGCATGTCCGTTATATAATTACATACTGTAGGAGTGGCTATTAACATAGTATTACATATTTTCATATTAGATACTACTAACGACTAAATATATCACGTAATATAAATAACAAAAAAAAACCGCAAAATAACCCATCGGGAGTTTGTTAACACTTGTATCTTGAAGATATAGGTTGTTGGCCATGCTACAGCTATTATATGGTTGTAGCACGAATGATTGGGGCAAGAACCACGCTCTCGCAGAATACCAGCATAATATAGCAGCTTGATGCTGCTGTATTTCATATGATGAGTGTAGAGAACCAGAGACCCTTTTTAGTAGAAATGATGCATTCTATCTTAGTCCTTACGGATAAAAACGCGTCTGCATTTTGATTAGTGGTGGAGGGTAGATTTAGATGTTAACGGTCACAGCAATTACTTACCATCAGGTGGAGTGTATGCTCGCTTGTCATCCTTATCCTATAAAAACAAATTTTAAGTAGGCGAATAATTTATAAATTTTCATGCGTACTAATTATAATTAATATCTATAATTATAATTAATTACAGATTAAGCCATTTAATTGAAACAAGGCGATTACTAACGAATTTTGAACACCACTTAGAAATTATCATCGAAAGCGCCGTCAAAGTTCAGGCATAATAATAATAATAATAAATAAATTTTAATTTCGTTTTAAGAAGTACATGCCTTAAGAACTAGTAGATTGGAACCTCCATTTAAGCAAAAAAAAAATGCCTGTGTTTGGAGGGTCCGCCCTTCCATTACTACATTCATGTTACATGGCAGTATGGGTAAACATATTCTATATCATATATTAAAATTATCTATATATTACTTATATTCTAAAATTAGGACAATCAAACGATAGGAACTAGTCTACTTATAAATACTGTAGATATGTGAGTGAAAGTTTATTTATTTAGGTATACGTATGTGTGTATGTGTGTGTGTGTGTGTGTGTGTGTGTGTGTGTGTGTGTGTGTGTGTGTGTGTGTGTGTGTGTGTGTGTTTGTGTCTGTGCTTGCATGAGTTAGAATGAGTGTGTGTGATTAGAGTGTCTGAATCTGTACAAATCATATAACACAATCCAGAAGCTTCTCAGTTTCGTCATATGTCTTAAGTTGAATCCATTTCAACAAAAGCTTTTTACACTTATGATATGTTTTGTCGTATATATATACTTCTTTGTTTATTTTATTATAAAGAAAGGCAGAACGCGATATGTATTGTCTGCTTGCAAATGTGGTTTTAGTTCTGTACGTCTGGGCAACCATGTTTCTACGACGTTTATTTAAATGGCGTGGATCATAAAATAATGATTTGTGTGTTCTGAGGGTTGTCCAGAATATATACAACTTCCTGACAGAGAGTAAACCACTGGTACGATATAGAAGATCAGTAGAAAAACGCCCCTTCTTAAAGTACATAACTTTAATAAGAGAACGCTGCGCCCTCTCTAACTCCAGAAATTGAGTTTTTGCTGCACCACCCCAGACAGGAATACAATAGGCCATGACGGATTGAGCAAGAGCAATGTAAATTTGGTTGAGGAGATAATTTGGTGACTCCCCATCTGATTTGCCCAGCATTACATGTCTAAGGGTTTTGAAGATCCATGTTAGTTTCCTCGTTCTGTTGATGACATGATCAAGGTGTGAGTACCAGGATAGTCTTTAATCTACAATTACCCCTAGATATTTTGTCTGAGCTACCTTATCGATTCTAGGGCAGTTACAGGTGTTTTTATTAGTGTCCATTGTACATTCATGAATTTTTAGGCTGAAGTCGGCCTGAGGTTGCGAGTTGTTGTTAATACTAAAACAGATAAAGTTTG
Organism: Parnassius smintheus behrii; assembly: GCA_036936625.1. Taxonomy (NCBI): domain Eukaryota; kingdom Metazoa; phylum Arthropoda; class Insecta; order Lepidoptera; family Papilionidae; genus Parnassius; species Parnassius smintheus. The sequence goes on along the minus strand of JAUPFT010000016.1, from coordinate 11,433,277 downwards.
TTTTAAAAGTATTTAGCGTCAAAAGGTTGTGTTTCAGCCACAGAGCGATTCGCAACAGGCCTGCCTCAGCACTAGTTTTGACTTCCTCCCAAGAATCACCGGCAAAGACTACGGCCGTATCATCAGCGTATGACAGGACTCTGGCGTTATGGATCTTTATATTACATAGGTCGTTGATATAGATAAGAAAGAGCGTAGGTCCTAAAACGCTGCCCTGCGGTACGCCACACGTCACATTAACAGCTTCACTAGTGCAGCCAGGTAGTCTTACTCTTTGTCTCCTGTCCGATAAGTAACTCTCAAAAAGGGCAAGCGGAGTCCCTCTTACTCCCATAGATTCAAGTTTATGGACAAGGATAGGGATGGACACAGTATCAAAAGCTTTTTTCAGATCGAGGAAAACCGACAGACATGTTTTAGTTTTGTCAAGTTGCCTAGTTACAAAAGAGCTTAACTCCATGATTGCATCTTCTGTCGATTTTCCCCGCCTGAATCCAAATTGTGAAGATGATAAATTATTAAATTTATTTAAGTAATTTAGTAGTCTAGTGTTAAGTAGTTTCTCTAAGATTTTAGATATTGCGGGCAGAACCGAGATCGGTCTATAATTACTAATATCTTCATCATCCCCACCCTTGTACACAGGTGTTATTATAGATTCTTTTAACGGTGCAGGAAATACTCCTTTGCAGAAGCAAAGATTTACAAGGTGGGTGATAATGGGAGCCAAGTCATCAACCGCCATCTTAAGAAATTTATTGGGGATATTATCCCATCCTGGGGCGCTGTGAGATTTCAGATGTAGGATAGTGCTACGGACTTCATCAACATGAGTATGCAGTAGTACAAAAGAATTTGATTGTGCCGGCTTATTTTCTATAAGTGTATTAGCTGTCCTTGTATCGTGTTGAATATAATTTGCAAGTTGTAATCCTATATTGGCGAAATAGTCATTAATAAAGTTTGCTGATTCAGAGGGCGAGGACCTTAAATTGAGCAGTTTAGAATTAGTATTATGTGTTTTTTTCGAGTATGTAATGTTTTTAATATTGTTCCAAAGCAGTTTATTATTATTTAAAGATTTTGTAATGGTATCCCTGTCGTATTTTCTTTTTATTCTTTTTATTAAATTATTACAGAAATTTCGGTAGCGTCTGTAAGTAATGCGAAGAATTTCATTATGCGGGTCATTACGTAGCCTTTTCTGAAGCTGGTTGCGATTTCTTATGCACCGCAGGATTCCTGGAGAGATCCAAGGCTGTATGATTCTTTTGCTGCATGGTGTACGCGTCACCTCAGTATTCACCTTTAGGCTTTCTATAATTCTTTCTATTAGGTAGGTAATTACAGTTGTTGGGTCATCACTAAATAAAATATCAGATAGATTACTATTTTGTAAATATTTTAGAGCAGCCTCAAAATTTATAGTGGTTTTAGTTCTATTGTCTTTAGTTAAGTTTTTTATTTTTGAGATTGCTAGAAAAGTTGTAAAATGATCCGTAGTTGTTGTTTGCAAAATCGCTATAGTTGATCTGTATTTAATTTTATTTATTTTTAACATGAAATGGTCAAGGCAACCTTGCTGCCTAGTAGGTAATGTGTGTCCAGCTAATATGCCATGGCCAGGCATATTATTGGATTCCATTCCGCTCGGAATACATGCTGGCACGTAATATGGTTGCCTGCCGAGCGATATGAATAGCGTTCATCCAAGCCAAAGACTGGCGAGGAGTAGCCGTGTGTTAAAATTAAAATTTATATTTGAATTAAAAACTGTTTTGGTTGAAAAAATATAAGATATTAATTATTGTAAGTTGGTTTTTTAATAAATAATGATATATAAGTACAAAATATTCGTTGCATTTTAATTTAAATTTGCTGTTTAAATAAACAAATGGAAGTGTTTACGATTCATTAGATGTTCAATTGAAAGTTATTAATTAAACACATGATGGTCATGTGGAAAGAATGAATGAGGAAAGAGTGACAAAGAAAATTGCAAAAGTGAATGGCAGAGTCGGAAAGGGACGTCCTAGGCGAAAATTTATCGACCAAATTGGCGATTTATTGAAAACGGACCAAATTAGGAGTACCCTTAATCGACGAGCATGTATGCGTAGGTATATGGATGAGAAGGAGGCGAAAAAGGTGTGTCAGGATCGTGTCAAATTGAAGTCTGTAATCTCTGCCTACCCCTCTGGGTGACAGGCGTGAATGCTTATGTTTATGTTTAATTAAACGTAACTATTTTTTACATAATAGTATTTTAAAGCAAAATTCGAAAGTAAAGTTTCATTATGATCACTACAATTCAACACAATATAATAACCGTGGATTTGCCTGCGTAGAATTTAGACAAAAAAAACTGCAGACCTGTAGTAATGATCTTTAGGCAAGGTAGCTTAATTATCGAAAATATATATAACTATATTTTGAAATTTCATCACATTAAAACTAGGGATGGGCCGAATATTCGTTTCATATTCGGTATTCGGCATCTTTACCGAATTTACCTTTAATATTCGGTCGTGTTCGACCGAATATTAGGCTAAATCACCGAACACTCGTTAAAGCGCTACTCAAGGTGTCCACTGTATTGAAATAGATGAATTGAGTAATGCCATGTCTTTCATAATTTTACTGTGGAAAGTTTATTTAAATATATTTTATTTATGGGTTAAATCTAATTGTATAGCGTTATGTTTTTTAGGCACGGTCGATTAATTCCAATTACAGCAAATACAACGCTTGATAAAATGTTTAGGAATCAAACAAAGAAACATTACATTATATTTCAGTCTCTCTAAAATAAGTCACTGTATATATATAATTGTCAATTTTCTCTAAGAATAACATAAAGTGGTTAGGTACTGAGATGATCCTGCCGAATAATGTTCGGCCGAATATTCGGTTCAGTAAAATTTTTACCGAACGTTCGGCCGAATATTCGTATTCGGTAAAATCCATATTCGGCCCATCTCTACTACAAACACAGTTTTTTTCTATTATCTCGAAAACTATGTGCAATGGGAAAATATTTATTTAAAAAATAACAAGCTATTAATTAAAGGTAAAGAGGTCTTAACACTATATTCTTTAACACTTATAGTTTTATTGTAAAATGGTATTAAAGTAATCAAATAAAATAAAGTTAATCGTTGGAAGTCGATTTGGTATCAAAACTTAGATGTAGAAGATAAAGTCTAAGAATCCTTTCAGATAAAATACAGCCTTGATCACTCCTCGCATTGCTCTTTACCTGTTTCTGAAATTTCATCACAATTGGTTCAGCTGTTCCGAAATTTAGCTCGGACAGATACATAGACAGACAAACGAAAACTTTAAAAATTGTTTTCATTGTCCCCCACCCTGAGTTTAAGAGAATACAGTTATTTTAATGTTACAGACAAACACTTCAATTTTTTGTATCATATGTATGTTTGATAATATCAAGGGACAAGAATGATCATAGGTATTTTCTACATAAATTGAATTATTACATAACTCATAATCACAACTCATCTCTTTACATCACCATAACATTTCCATCTAGCAGTTTGTTAAACATGGTCAACGATTATTATGACAAACGTTACGTTAACTGATTTGGCTAAGCTTTCTAAAGGCTTTAAATGAAATAGCTGCTTTTAACAATAAGACTATAAATTAGCCATCGGGTTGCGTCAACTCCTCCTACCTAATAGGATTTTCACGACATTGTGTTTGCCATCGGCGCCAAGAATTCAAGAAACTTTCATCATTTGCCAGTTTTTCGTAATTGCTTTTTTACAAGATCTTTATTTATTATTAAACGTGCTTTCTTCGTGTGTCTTTCCATTTCAAAATTTTTAATTAAGTTTTTAAGTACTTGCTGACATGCGAATTGAATTGAAGGAATTGAATTGAATTGAAATTTTGAATAATTTTGTAACTTCGATGACAATGTAATAATATGGCAATATATATATACAGGCTGTCCGGTTTCCGATGTCCGATACTTTAAGGGGTTAAAATACAATTAATTTTATCGACAACGGGAGTGCAAATAGAGCTGTTGTAGAGTATGCACGGAGATTTCCTAACAGACGTACGCCGAATGCTCGCACTTTCGTGAGAATTCATTTGAGACTTGCGGAAAATGGAATAAGAAGGCTCGGTAACGAACGTACTCGTGTTTTGTCGCTCCAAGATGAACATCAAATATTGCAAATGATTACTCAAGACCCTAGCCTGAGCATTAGACGCATAGCTAATCGTCTCAGTCTATCAAAATGGTCGGTGTGGAAAATTTTAAAAAGAGAAGAATTACATCCTTACCATTTTCGACAACAGCTCTATTTGCACTCCCGTTACGCAATCCATACACGAAATGGATGTCAGCGATATGCTGGTTTGAGTACTCGTTCATTGTAATAAACAAAAAGTAACAGTTCAACAACAAAACAAAAACGTAACAAAGTCTAACAGCAAACAATAATTATGTACAGTAAGTAGATTTACTTAAAACCAGGAATGTTATCACAACGCAGAGCGAGGGACGACTGCTCGACGGCACAAACGCACACTGCACCCTTTTTACCTGGAGACAGCCGTTATTCTGTCTCGCTCGCACTGTTGTGCACAGCGTTTTTTACCTGCGCACACAAAGGATGCTATTGTGCTTGCTTACGATTCCTTGAATTATTGAAGAATTTTATCTTACTCACTGGAATGGGTGTTTAGTTATCTAATATCGTGGTAAAGGCACTTTGAACAGTTACATTCAAATTATCATAGCTCCTAAACTATCTAACTCAGAGTTAAGATTTAAATGTGCATTTTTAGCAAATATCCTGTATTATAAAAAAACATGTAAAAAAATTTGTTAACACGATGGTTTTTTTTTAAAGCTAAGAATCTGAAAAACAACATCAATTTGTTGTCTAATTTATTTTTTCAAAAATGTTTTTTACTAATACTGAAAAATTAAAAAATAATATTTTGAATCTAGATTTATTGTCTACACTATTAACTAACATTTGAGACCAATTTTGTTTTTGAATGTCTTCTACTTGGGTAGATATTATTAAATTAATACAAGCATCTATGCTTCGCCAACAATTTTTTTAAAGTGCTGCCATTTTTTATTGATGGCGAAAAAAAATCATTGATCCCTGATTTGTCGATAAAATTAATTGTATTTTAACCCCTTAAAGTATCGGACATCGGAAACCGGACACATTGTATATAAAATATTGTTTTTAAATAGAGATTAACCTACGCTTGTTCAATTTATTTTCACAGTGATACCAGAAGTAGACAGAAATGCCTTATAGATAAAGGCAAAACTAAAATTGATTTAAAAATACTTAAAAACTTCAAGAGCCCTTTAAAGTCATTCTGTGAATGCTCGCTTAATTGGTGAGAATGAGCAATTAAAATTTCAAAACTTTTTTGGCACGCTCTTCAGCCGCCTTGCCTTGTTTCGTTTTCTTTTTATGAAGTACAAAGAATTGTTAAATGTTGCTATACAATTCTATTATTGAACTTTCTAATACAAGTTGGTACTTGTTGGCCTGATTTATCACGACTGTCGTGTGTATTACGTGATAAATCTGAGATAATGAGCACACTTACTAATTATTTTCTCGAAAACTGTGATTAATCTTCCTCAGTCTATAAAACCATTAAAGTTTTTGCCTGCCGTTGATGTCACGCTCGTTCACCTGTCATGTAGAAAGAATAAATGCGTGCACAACAATGGGACTACTGACATTTCACCTACTGCTTTGTGCAACACGCACCCACGTCACGTGCAGGTGAACTCTTTGTCTTTCTCTCTCCGTATGTTTTTGATTGAGGCACAGTATACGTCACCGGAAAACTTGCACATTGCTGTAGGAATACGATGTTCGACACTTTCTCACTCGGCAAATTCACTGGCGTTCTTGTGGCAGCAGCCTCGATGAGTTGGATCTTTGGTTTTGGGCCCATTAAACAGCTAACGGGGGGTTTTATCCAGGTTTTTTAAGGTGGAAACGTATCTACATCAAATTTTTTCTTAAACCATGATGAATATAGGTGTCTATTGGCTACAGCATCCACTTACTGGCAGGTGGACTGAGTGCTCATTTGTTGTGCTTACTTCTAAAAAAGACACTGTGTTTTCCGTCACTCACAATACTAACAGAGATACTCCATGAGAGCATGGTCCTTGGAATCAGCTCATTAGTGCTCGAGCCTATGATACAAGCTAGCAGCTATTTATATACCTATAATAATTAAACGTATCATAAGTTTAACCGTGTAGTCGCAATGTAAGAATACCCATAACTCCATATCGCCTCGTGGATTTCGTAAGAGGCGACAGAGAGAAACCATAACAGCTGAATAAAAATATGCGGTTGCCAACCACCTTGCAAAGCATGTCAACTATTGCAAAATCCACGCAACGAGGTAATCTATGCGGGAGGTCTGTGTTCAGCAGTGGACTTTTATAGGCTTAGATAGATAGATTATGTACATATACATCCAAAGCAAAGTCATGATTCTATAAAAGTAGAATTTCTCCTAACCTCTCGCATCATTTCGATTATTTTATAATTTGGTTCGTTCTGTACTAGAGTAAGTTTCAGGTGGCTCAGGACCGTGCTTTGTGGCATTCCTTGGGGGAGGCCTATGTTCAGCAGTGGACTTGTGAAAGGCTGTAATGATGATGATGATGATGTATTAGAGTATGCTTCCACTATATGGTCGCCCTTTTTTAGGGTACATTCTGACAGTATCGAGAGAGTGCAGAGTTGTTTCCTTCGCAGTGTTTGTGGTAGATATGGTCACTTGCGTCGTCTACGACTCTCGACTAAAGTTTTTTAATGTCAAACGATTATCTTTGAGGAGACAATTTACCGAACAAGTATTTTTGCACAAGATTGTGCATTCTCGTATAAATTGTCCAGAGTTACTAATTCTAATTAATCTCAATTTCGGTATACGACAACGTGTTTAAGGACTTTTCAGGTTAGACGTACACAAGAATAACACTTCCTTTTTCAAAACTGTAATCAAAATGTTCCGTGATTACGTCAAGATTAAGCATAGTAACGTATATCTAGATATATTCGATAATAGCCTTGTTAGATTTAAAAGAAATTTACGTGTTTCTCTTAATATTTAATGTATTTGTTATCTTGTTTATTTTTGCTACGACTAAGATTCTACTGCAGTTATATTATTATGCAGTGTACACTTTTTTGGATTGTAGTTTAGATCAACACAAATATACTTTTAATTTCAGACCTTTATATAACTACTGTCTGTTCGTGTAGCTTGTTCAATAAAATAAAAGTAAAAAGTAGAGACGTCTTTCTCGTTGGTTTTTTACTGCTTAACTCAGTCATTTAACTTATGTAGGTCACGCCAAAATCAATAAACACGAAACGCTTGCAAGCATCGTTAGAAATTTTTGGTGACAGCGACTTAATTTACCCACTTCACACCGTAGACTCTAAAAAAAGAAACTTTAATTGTGAATTTTGTATATTTTTTACATTTCTAATTTTCATTACATTTCTCATAATTAAAAAGGTGAATTTGAATCTCGATCAAGAAAAATCTACACGATAACTTGTAATTTCTAAAATCAATTCCAACCTAATAAGTAACAAGCACACACAAATTAGAATCATCATTATTGCCAATACAGCACCCCACAAGTCCTGATACTTATTATTGTGATTCTGAGCTGAATATACCCCACCGTGACTGAATATGCCCCCCCCCCCCCCCCGGCATGAACTTGATGGATGTAGGTAACTTAAGACCGTACTTTATAGCATTCTTTTGGGGGAGGTATATATTCAGCAGTGAACTTGAGAAGGGCTAATGATGATGATGTTGACCCAAGAAACGCCTTGGAACACGGTGCTGCAACATCTATCGACTTTCTGCTTTACACGGTAATGACGAGGTAACATCGTTGATCCATCTAGTAAGTGGTGGGTACCTTATTTAAAATCCCCAAAATCTTTTAATACGATTTTTTTATTATTTTTTAAAGAATATTAACAATGCTATAAACATTACTAATATTCCCCTTGACCACTCGTGGTAAGCTTAAATTGCTTGTGTTACGAGTGGTTCACGCCAGTAGTCGAATGGTGGATTCGAACCCACGACCTTTTTGAGTTCGCGGTCCGCGCCCTGCCATTAGGCTACTGTCGCTTCGCTACGATATATGAGTATTCTTGCAAATGTAAAAACCATTGTTATTAAAATTAAGAATATATTTATTATTTTGTTTAGCAAATCTATTTGTACTAAATCTACAGAGTACAGTTATCAGTTTATTTCAGTCCAATCACCACTGGCATAGTACCGCAGTATTGTAAATCGTTTGGTTCGTCGGTTCTCTCGCCGTCCCTAACTGGCGTCAGGATAAATTTAACGAGATAAAATTTTCGCTCCATGATTTATTGCGACTTTCGTTAAAGTCTTACCAAAACTAAATTATTACAGACTTCGATTGACGTTAGTCATTTTTTTAATTTATGTTATAAAAGTTCATTAAATTTTAGCATAACAACTTCACTGATTTTCTGTATCAACTGAAAATAAAGTCAATAAAGCTAATATCAAATTCAAGCAAATTTTGGCGTTGAAAAACACATGAACATTTAGAAGTCACAAATAGTCATAATGGTGAAAATATTATTATAAATTGAAATAAAAAAAATCTACACATTATATACGCTAGAAGACAAAAACAATAAAAAATAACTGTTACTGTAGATTATCATTATCAGGGTTGCGCGATTTAACCATTTTGAAATATTTTTCGACAGCGTTCTCAAATCAGAATTCTCCTTTACCACGAAAATGCTTTTCCTCACATTCCGATTCGACACGGTGGTGCATTAAGATATTAACAACAATGGAGATTAACATTTATTTCGAAAATAAAGACAACTTCTAAAGATTTAACTTTACCAGCATTAAAGCGTCTTTATTAAAATGAATTTGTTAGAAAAGGTCGTGGAAGAGTGTGGTGATACCTAAGGAGGAGTGCCTTTAGTGGTCTTATCCATTACGACAAAGCGTGGACAGGAACGGAGACTACTTTGCATAACACTCAGACCAACAAAGAAATACTGAGCGCTGCGTACATTTTACGCTCGCTTTAAACTAATTTAAAGAACACGGACTCACGTACACATCTCTATTTTCTCTATATATAAAAACCAATTGCTATCCGTTAGTATCGGTAAAGTATAACTCAAAAAGTGTGAGATTGATTTTGTGTATTTGTCTGGAATCCTTCTTTTGTTCTGAGATATAACAATAATGATATTAGAAACCACTTTCGTTCTTATAGATTTAATGGCCTTTCCAAAACACGCGGTAGTATACCGTCCAAGTGCTCAGTTGAATTTAAAAATATTCACCGAACACTTGGGTTCATAGATTGTGTTTATATCGGCGCTGTTACGATGTTTCTAAATTTATGTATAGTTGTAGAACGAATGGGTCGGCTCGACCGGGGAAGAACCTCGCTCTCACGGAATACCAGCGTCAGTGTGTTTCGTATGGTGAGTGTATCGTATAGTGAGAACCGGAGACCCTTTTTACTGGAAAGGAGGCATTCCATCTTAGTCCTCAAGGCTGACAATGCATCTGCATTTTGTTTCGTAAACGAGGATAGATGTAGATGTTTATGGGCCACAGCAACCACTTACCATCAGGCGGACTGTGTGTGTCTCACTTGTCACACTTTTCCTATTAAAAAAAAAACAAATACTTCAATATGTATCCTTATAACTTGCATTAGTCCATAATACGGGTCGAAATTCTTAGAAAGTATTTAATAAATATTTTTTTTTTGAGTTTTTACTGTAGACAAGATGTTGTAATGCTGTGTCGTACTTGCATTCGCGTGCGTGTAACGTTAACAGATTGGTATCACGAAATACATTCGTTATATATACACACGGCTCCCGTGACGGATCCGCCACTGCGTGGATTTGTACAGTTACACTATGATCACTGTATTATGAGAAAACTTATTATATTAATGTTGACATCATTTTGTATATTAAAATCGGTACACACACAGATTCGACGTGCATCATAGTTAGGCTTCTAATCTTAGAAAACAAATACACGTTATACATTTTTTTCACTTATTATAAGCTAGTTTCTCTGCGATCTCAGCAGGGATAAGCGATGTTGACTTTCAACCTGTTAAAACCATCCACAGCCTTTGAGATTGTAAATTATAAAAGAGCCTTGGATAGCTCAAGGGATAAAGTTGAGATGATAAGTGAATAGTTTGTCAAAATAAATGTAAATAAAGCTTATTTTCCTTTTACAAGCCCCGTAAGAAGTAACTCCATCACGGCAGAGAAGCTGATAAAATGATATTAAAATTACTTCATTTTATAAACCTTTTAAAAGTTAGATCGTAACAAACGTTTTTTATGATGCCACTAGATAAGGGAGGGCTTAATAAAATAAAACCTTCTAAAGAAATGTTTTCTTCTTCTATACGCCATAAAATTTAGGTTATAAAAACCTAATTTATTGTTTCCGTTCTTTATAAACCTCCTGGATCGATATTTTACGATATGAATTTTTCTTAAATTATGTTATATTTATTCTATCATTAGATTCTTGAAATTTAAAATTGTTATTAATTAAGAGCCGCTGTGAATTTGAGATTTACTTTTTGAGATTAAGACTTGATTAAATAATTTGATGATATAAGTCTAAAAAAAGAGAAGAGAAAAGAAAAGAGCAAGGCCAAAACTAAATGGTCTTTAATGATTATTTTAAACCTATCCATTCAAGCCAGGTGAAGCTGGGGCAGATTGCCGCCAATATGTATGTTTTATCCTCAGTGCTGGAACGCCATATCCAAGCCAGACGAAGTCCGGGACCGAGTGTCCCAAGCCTTTGAAATGTGATACCCTCGTTAAAGCAGTGTTGCAGAGTCTGCTTTAAACAACATAAACTCACTTTTCTTTATATTATAACATAGACTGCAATCACTTGCATAGGCCTCGCAGAATCCCAGAAGTTTTCTGAGCGCGCTGACCGAGGGACTCAGCAATACCGTCGGCGTAACTTAAGTTGTTGACACACTTTCCATCCACATGGCAATCTGACCTGAGTGGTGCTGAGTCTCTCGAGCAACACATTTATATAAAGTTAAAAATTTGAGGTGAACTAATTCCACCCTGTCGCACGCCGGATTCCAGCTCGTACGGTTCAGAAAGCCTGTCTGCCCATTTTGCATGATTAGTAGTAGTATCAATAGCGGAACATGCCCAGGTGATAAGGGGACAAATTACATTCGGCAAGTCTTTTATTTTCAAAGAATGGGGAATACTGTTGACAGCTCTGCCTTAAAAGCAAATGATGCATCATAAAGCAGAAGACATTTTTCTAACTCATTGCTTAGTAGCCTGTCGAGGTTTACCGTCACTGTTGCTAAAAAGATAGACCTGTCAATTTTTTATAAAAAAAGGGTAATAAACGAGCACCCAGTCCACCATTATTCTCGATTAAGAACCAAAACGCAGATGCTTTGTCACCCCTGAGGACTAAGATGGAATGCCTCAATTCCAGTAAAAAGGGTCTCCGGATCTTTACACTCACCATACGAAGCACAGCAACATTGAGCTGCTAATTTACGCTGCTATTCTGTAAGAGCGTGGTCCTTCCCCGGTCGAGCGGACCCATTCGTGCTACAACCATAATATAGCTGCAGCGTGACTCTACCACGTTTAAAATCCACGTTCTTATCTGAAATGTCCCCAATCTTATTCTTCACTATTTTTACAACTATCGTTTTAATCAAATCTGTAGGTACGAGTAGATATGCATTACTTATGCACGGTGAATAAAACATGGAAAGGAGCAAAGAAGGTGACAACCAGCATGCTGCAGATATTCTGAGACCGTCATGTCCCGGAAACCTAGACGTACTTCCGATAATCCGATTTCGGAAAATCTGATTGGTATTGCTATTAGATTCGGCTCAGCACAGACCATCTGTTGTGAAGAACTGAGAGGAGATTCTGTACTAAAATATTGTTGGAACCATTTGGCTATGGCCTCTGTATCGTTCACTCCGGTAACGCTCATAGGTAGGCCCGGCTTTACTTTTAATTTATTAGTTTCCTTCCAAAATTTCCCAAAATTATGTTTTGCATAATGTGTAACTATGATATCCATTTAAATATTATTTTGATTATTTTGACACCAACGTAATTTCGATTTAAAAATTGTAGTAAAGTGTTGTCTACTTTCTACTATTTCATCATAATATATAGGCCCATAAGTAGGTCGGTTATATTGCAAACAAATATAAAACTTTAGCCGAGCCTCTATAGCGTTACTGGCATGCTTGTTCCACCCTGTTACAAAATGCTTCCTTTTACTATTACGCCAACTCTCATTCGTTTTGCAGCCTCACTTAGAATATTAATAATACTATTATATAACTTATGTGAACAAATTTTATGAATGATGACAAAATTAGGACATAAGTAACGACCGCGTGATGGTGGTGTAGGAATATACTCTACCACATATCGTCCAGTGGCTGTAGAAAGAGGTTAAAGAGGGAAACAAATGCATCAACGTCTTCCTAATAACAAATAAAACTGAAAAACTTCAGTTATCAACCGCAGCCTTTCATTTTTTTGTAGTTCCTCTGTTGTTGTGGGCTATAAAGATAAGATTATGATTAACCGCTTTTTTAATTCTGTCTGTTCGGGATGATCTTCGGAATGGCTGACGATCGATTGTAAGCAATTTCAGGAGTGATAAACATTTTCCGAAAAACTTGATTTTTTTGTTGATAATAAAAATGACTGATTTGAGACTGACTGAATGAATTTAAGAGATCCCACCAAGGTAAAACGCATTTTATATTGGCGCGCCCAGCAAGTCGGCAATGTAAAATATATTTCGTTTTAAGATATTATATTAGGTATAAATAAATTGGTAAATTTTTATTAAACACTTACATTCTAAAATTTTCGCAAACAAGCTATTAATACGCATTTCAGACATACTTTAACGGTGCATATATCTCCTTTACAAAACTTACTTGACGTTTCATAACGTTATAAAATCTATAAGGTAGTTTTAAGGGTTTTATTATGTTTAATTAAATAAATCCCAGACGGCTTTGAGTGCTTCGCAGCACTTATAGGGCTTAGCAGCTCGCCGACAAACTTCGGGAGTACAAAATAAGTTAATTAAACGTCATAAAATTCGCACATCATAATTTCGTTCAATGATTATAATCGCGTGAAAAGTGTTCTCATGGACTTTGCGTCTAATTAATTGGGTTTAATTCATTACGTTTACTTAATTAATAAACTATAATTAGGTACTGTAAACTAAAATTAATTTTAAGATAAATAATTTTCAGATTGTAATACCTACGAGGGGCACACTGAAATGATCGTGAATAAGAAAAACCACATGCACGGTACAGCTAAATTGTATTTTATTGTTTTTTTAAGTATTCTACGTTTAACTTAATGCACTTTTGCATTCGTGGAAACCAATCATTAAAACAGTAATTCCAGTCTGAAATTGATATTGACAAAATGGCTGATTTGTATGCTTTCACAGCTGCTTCGGGGTCTTCAAACCGTTGACCGCGTAATAAATCTTTCAATCTAGGAAATGTAAAGAAATCGTTTGGGCTTAGGTCAGGACTGTACGGAGGATGGCTCATCAGCTCAACGTTTTTCAGCTTCAAAAAATCATTTGTCTTCCGAGCCGTATGGGAGCTCGCATTATCGTGATGTAAGATGATGCGACGTTTCGGGTTATTTTTTCGGAGTTCGGCTATCATTTCTGGCAAACAAACTGTGATATACCACTCGGCGTTAACCGTTCTGCGTTCCTGTAAAGGAATTGTAGCAACATGCCCCTTTTTCTAGACAAACGTAGTGATCATTTTCTTTGACACGATCCAATACGAGACGATATTATAAACCGCTTTTGTCTTCCCTCTGTTGAAGCGTTGCAGAGAATTCCGGAACCGGGTTGGTTACATGAGCACCCTTTTGCTCTTCAGACAAATTGTGGGGAAGCCAGCGGGAAACTACCTTTCTTACACACAGCCTGAAAAGGAAACAGGTTCGGAAGGACCAATTTAAAACGAACCAGACGGGCTGGAACGTTCGATAAAGAAACAGAAGGGAGGAATCGAGGCTTCTCTCGATCCGGCCTCCTATAACGCCTACGTTGGGTTCGGGAACAACGTATGTGATCTCCGCAACGGAGTAACACACTAGGGCGATAACCTCTTTCTTTTTCAGCAAGTAGGTTCAGACGGGGATTACGGGTCTTCCGAAGTCGTCCCGGTCCCGACGCCTTAATTCTTCGATGTGGACTGTATAACTTTAGGGATGAATTACTTGGGAATAAAACAGCAATTATCTTCAAACCGTTCCGTGAGAGAGTAATCACTTTTCCCTATCACTTCCCTACACTTTTTCTTGACTGCTGGTTTTTCACTTTTCCCGAAGGATTTTCTTATTTTTCCGAACTAATTCCCCGAACGAATTGCAATAAAACCCGTTCACTAAGCTACCCCCAGAGCTATACGCGAAAGTGAGCCGCGCCATTCGCGTGCCTGCGCAACTTAATAACATGAATTTGTACTATTACTCTCTCACGTTTCACTTAATTTCTTTATTCGCATAAGTCATACACAAATACAAGTTATCTATTTAGATAGCACAAAACAATATCTACACTACGATATACATTACATCTTCGTATCACAAAAATCCTTTAATTTATAAAACAAAATATGCCTATTTTAATCACAAATTCAAAGTCCGAACTTCTTAAATATTTAACACAGAAAGTTAAAACAATGTTTCCCACTTGAATTTATACATATGTTAACTAATACAATAGTTTAATTTACATTTTCTCTATTTATTTCACTATTTAAAACACTTTTAAATTTCTTATACAAAACTATCATTATTTCACTTATACACAGGAATTTTCACATAAAAATAACACAGAATTCACCTTTTTATCACGTACAATCAACCTGAAATGTTTTACAAGTCATTTTTACATAAATTGCTGAAATTACAAACATTTTAAATTTTTACATATTCGGCCTCCTAAGGGCGTGGCCAGCGTGCTTCCGTGAACTCACACTATTTGAACAACTAACTTTGCACGGCTCTCGGCTATCAGAAAAATGAAAGTCTGAAATACACTAATTTTAACAATATTAGGTAAATAAGTGCTTCTACATAATTTTCAAACTGTAGGAAACTATCTCTGATAAGATTCTTATCAGTTATCATGTTTCTTATCAGATAACAATACAAGTGAATGTTTTCATTAATCAATCATAACAAATAGGCATTTGTTTTCGTACAAACATATCAAACTTATACAAGACAATACTTATGCAATTAACTTCCGTTAATTCTGTTTGTGCACAGAGTGATCATCTCGACCGGGGAACAAATCCAATCTCTAACTTCACTTTAATATTCCTTTGAATTTACATCGTTGGAAAGACGATTTCAACCGGGGAACATATCCGGTAACATAATTTATATCACAAAATTCCCTATATGAATTTATTGAAAGATATTACTTAGAAAACAGTAAACTAGTCCGGCCTGGGAGTCGAACCCAAGACCTTCATATCATTAATTCGACATTTCTTTAAGATTTAACTAAGCATTTTCTTATCAGAACATTTCTATTGGACAATGAGTCTTTGAAAAGTTATTCGTCATCGGTTGACTTAATAAACAGAAATATTCTTATAGGCGTGTCGCCAACAATCTCCCCCCCCCCCCCGTGCGTTAGCACCATCATTTGGGAGGCGTCGCGGGTACCAGGACTATTATTCTGGATGTAGGTCTCCTCAAGATACCTGTGCTAGTAATGACGTCAACTACTCTGGTATGACCGTCTGGTCCCGGTAACGTTCTACTAATTTTGCCTTTCGGCCACGTATTTCGTGGCAACGAATGATCTATTATCAAAACACTATCGCCTTCTTTAGGTTCCATGAACTTTTCGTTATTACCTGTTCGCGGTATTAAGGTAGGCATGTATTCCTTCAGCCACCTTGTCCAAAAATGGTCGGCTAACCTCTGTGCAGCTTTCCAATTGAGTTGACCCGTCAGATGCTGCTCTAGAAATAATCCAGGTGGTCGATCACCACATGAGCGTCCCAGAAGAAAATGATTGGGTGTCAAACCCTCTTCAGGACTATCCATACTGAATATTACCATAGGCCTGGAATTTACTGTGTGCTCTGCTTCTAAAAGTAGCGTATGTAGAATTTCCTCTCGTGGGCTCCTTTCTCTGAGCGTAGCGGTCAACGCAATTTTTACCGATTTTACTAACCTCTCCCAGGCGCCACCCATGTGCGGTGCTCCCGGAGGTATAAATTTCCATTTAATATATTTCTTAAATGACTCATTTTTCATGCTCTTATGGCATTCTTCGCATGCTTTCAATAATTCTTTATTCGCAGCTTTGAAATTTGTCCCGTTATCGCTGTATATAACGGCTGGTTTTCCTCTTCTGGCGATAAATCGCCTCAACGCCATTATCATTGACGCTAGTGTCAACCAGGCTGCTAATTCCAGATGTACTGCTCTGGTAGTCAGGCACGTGAATAAAACGCCCCAACGTTTTTCGTGTCGCCTTCCTATAGTCACACTCATAGGACCGAAATAATCCACAGCTGAGCATGTAAAAGGTGGTTCATGATGAGCTATTCTCTCCAGAGGAATATTTCCTTGTGGCACGTTCTGCGGTTTTGACCTGTATATCCTGCACCACTGACAATGATGTGACACACTTCGTACTACATTACGTAAGTTCAAGACATAAAATTTCTGGTTCACCTCATTCATCACCGTCTGGTGATTGGCATGTCCAAAATGATGATGAACTTCTCTAATCATCATTTTAACGATTTCGTGTTTACCGTCCAATATGACAGGTTTTCTACTTTCCTCGGTCAAATTAGACTTGAAAGGTAAACGTCCATTTAAACGGAGTAAGTTATCTTCTCCTATTTCCATAGATAATTTACTTAAGCGTGAACTTCTTTCAACACTTTTGCCTGCTTTCAAGCATTTTATTTCCGAATAAAAACACTCGTCTTGAACGAACTTCCAAATTAATAATTCCGCTTGTTTCAAGAGCGCTATGTCCAACGCGCCATCGGGTCCTTTAACCGACTTTGCTAAAACTTTGTTGGAACACAGAACCGACTTTTCGACTGCGTCGTCGGGTCCTTTAACCGACTTTCTTAAACTCTTGAATTTTTCTACCGCTTGTAAGGTGCGTGTAGTTGCCCCAAGGAATTTCTTAAAGCTGCTAAATCGTCCGTAGTCGGGTAGACTTAACGGTTCTTGCTTTTTTAATGCATTTACGCCCTTTGGCGATTTTTCTTCACCAGTTTCTAAGCTTTTTATGGTGTCCACTTGTTTGGGCCATAAATCAGGACTCTTCCTGAGGAATTCAGGTCCTTGAAACCAGCGATGACTTACATCGAAGGTGGAAGGAAAATTTCTAGTGGCGTCGTCTGCCACATTTTGTGACGTTGGAACCCATCGCCATTCACATGGTTTACTGTGATCTTCGATCTCAGCCAATCGATGAGCAACGAATGGTTTAAAGGCGCGAGGATCTAACTTAATCCACGCTAACACTGTACGTGAGTCCGTCCAAAATACTCTCTCGGACATCTCGTACTTGCTCTCTTCACTAACCGATGCAGCCAGCCTGCTGCCCATAAGAGCTGCTTGCAATTCAAGCCTTGGAATCGAAATTGGTTTCAATGGCGCTACTCTTGCCTTTGCGGCGATCAGCGTAATCCGCCTTATTCCTAGCTCGTCCGTGGTGACGTAATACACTGCGGCAGCGTATGCTTTTTCACTAGCATCCGTGAAAGTGTGTAACTCTCCCTTGCCGACGCCTTCAGCAACGGGTCTAGGTACCTCTAAGTGACCTAATTTCTTCACTTCCGATATCCATTTACAAAATAACACGTGTAATTCGTGTGAAACTTCTTCATCCCAAGAGATGCCTGTCCTCCATACTTGCTGGATCAGCGACTTCCCTTGAATCGTTATGGGTGATGCGAGTCCCAAAGGATCGAAGACTGACATCACAGCGCTAGTTATCTCCCTCTTCGTAGGCGGTCGTAAACCTTCCATCACCTCTTCCGGTGTGTTACGAAGACTTGTGGAGAAACTTATTATATCCCGTTTGATATTCCAAATCAAACCTAACGTGCGCTCTGTGTGCTCTTTATCTCCCAGCGAAGCACTGTCGCTCTTATATTTATTTTCCATTTTACTTAAAACTTCGGGTCGGTTGCTAGCCCATCCCCTCAGTTGGAAAGAAGCATGTTTATGTAATTCACACATATCGTTTACTATCCTTTCGGCCGTCGTCACGTCGTGAAATGCCTGTAGATAGTCATCCATATAAAAATTGCTTTCCGTAGCGGAAGCTGCTTCTGGATAGATGTGTGCGTTGTCCTGCGCATTCCTATTCTTTACATATATAGCGATGTATGGTGATGATGCCGCTCCAAATATGAGTGACGTCATTCTATACTCTTCCGGTGGCGCGTCACGATTGTGCCGCCATAAGAATCGAAGGCTATCCCTGTCTTCATCCCGGATTTTCACTTGCAGGAACATTTCTTTAATGTCTGCCATTACTGCCACGCTTCCTTCTCTGAATCGTAGCAGAACTCCGAACAACGACTTCAATAAGTCCAGTCCGGTTAACAATGCATCATTGAGACAACGTCCGCCCGTCTTTGCGGCGGCGTCGAAAACTATCCTTATTTTCCTTTTTTGTGGGTGAGTCACTGCGAAGTGAGGAAGGTACCACGTACGTGGGGAAATGGGAATATGGTTCGCTTTCTCTGCGTAACCATTAACGATGAGATTTTCAATTTGCTTCTCATATTCCTTCTTCAACTCGCTATTTTTGTCGAGCTTTTTTTCAATATTCAACAGGCGACTTTCAACATGCGCTCTATTCGACGGCATGTACTCATTGTCTGTGCGCCATAACAAAGCAGTCTCGTACCTATTATTAGGTATACGACGTACCGTTTTGTTCAAAATATTTAAAGCTCGTTCTTCTGGGTCGTTCGCGGGCTTTCTAGCCGACACTCCCAGAGATTTCAGACTAAAATAATCCTTGATCAATTTATCCATATCTTCCTCCTTCTTGGTGGAAATGTGGTTAACGATCTTGATCGGTTTAATACCACCCGATATGTGACCATGTAAAACCCATCCAAGTTTGGTGAGCGATGCTACAGGTAGGTTCTTACCTCCTGAAATTAATTCACGAGTAACTATGAGATGCCAATTGTCCTGACCAATTAATATGGTAGGTTTGGACCTCTCATACATCAACTCATCCTTAATCGGTGTCAAATGAGAACACCGTTGCAATAATTCTCGGCTTACCGACTGAGGAGAAAGGTTAAGTGACTTAATTGTTTGTACACTTATTTCTTCTAAGTCACTCGAGTAAATGCCTTTTATCTTAACGTTTAAGCGATACGAACTGTCGTCGTTAATTCGCTTACCTCCCACGGCTTCGATACGTAATCCCTCTTTACGTCCGCGAGGCGCTAATTTCTGAGCCATACACTCCTCTATGAGTGTCATGGTCGATCCCTCATCCAGAAGAGCTGTTGTCTTGACCTTTCCTCTAGGTCCATACAACTCGACCGGTATAATCTTTAAGTATGCACATGCCAGTGCATTCACTGTACTAACAGTTGTAATCTGAGCATCTTTACCCCCCTCGTCCCCTTGTGGCGAGGTTTTTTCATTGGGGTATCGGTGTAGCATTCGATGATGTGACATTCTACATCCCTCTACACCACATTTTTTCGCTTTGCACTCTAACCTCCTATGGTTAGGTGACAAACATTGGAAACATACTTTCGCTTTTTTGACCATACTTTCCCATTTCTCGCGAATATTCATGTCCTTAAACTTGTAACAACTCACTATAGAGTGCTCCTTGTTGCATATAACACACTTATGTGTTACCCGACTTACAGGCTTGTCCTGGGTTGTCATAACCACTTGTCGGTTGTGCCCTTTACTATTTCGGCGTTCTAGACGCTCGCTCGAATTACTTCGGCGCATATAGCGCTCGCTCACGGCACAGCTGCGTACACCTCCCTTTGAAGTGTGTACAGTTTGCTTCCTGAATTCAGGACGCTTCCTTTTTTCAGGCGCATTTTCATTGTTTAAGGACGCTCCAAATTTTTCACTCAATAAATTTAAAAACTTGGCCATCTTTTGTAACTCTGGCTCCAAAGGATACTGAGCTCGATATTCAAACCATTTAAATTTAATCATAGTTCCGAGTTTCTCCACTATGCGGCTCACTAACTCCGGTGAGTACAAATACTGTGGTTGATTCAACGCTTGTATCGTGGCAACCACGTTCGTAATACGACTTGCAAAAGATCCTATATTCCGGCAACCTTCTGCCAATCTTGGCATACGCTTTACATTCTCGATTTCGGCTAGAATGAGCATCTCAACCCTACCGAATCTTCTTTCGAGAGCGTTCATTATTTCTTCCGGTTCACACAAAGTAAATAACAGCGACTTTACCGCCTCTTTAGCGGTGCCCTTTAATGCCCTCCTAAGGCGTGCAACATTTTGCACCCCTGAAAATTGGCTTCTCGTGTCTTCAAACACCGTTTTGAAGATTATCCATTCACCCGGGTCTCCATCGAACACCGGTAATTCCTGGAGGAAATGAAGCTGGGAAGACTTATCTTTACCCGCTATTTTTATTGCACTCACAATCGCTTCGGTCAATTCTGACACCTCACTCGCGTGTGTTTTCTGTGCATTTCCTTGGTTGCGCTCGATCTCCGCCCCTTTGCGGCGTGATCCTTTACACGCTTCCTTATCAGTAATATCGGGTTGTGCTACACTAACCGGCGCGCTCATTATGGTCTGCTGAACCCAACTCCTTACGAAAGGTTCCACCTGAGTATTCCGCTCTTCATCATCCTCACTCGAGTCGATCTCCTCTTCTCGGTTGAGTCGTGCCAACTCCAATTGAGACTTGGCCAAGGCAGCAGCTGCCTGTGCTCGTTCGAGCTCTGAGCGTTCGAATTTAATCCGCGCCTCTAATTCGGCTTTCAGCCTTGCCGATCGCGATGACCTACTACCTCTCTGTGACCCTTTATCACTAGTGTGCCCGATTACTGTCCTTGACGATGCCGCTTCTTCGGTCCTTTGACCTACTTTTTCGACCACCGTTTCACTCCTGGATATAACGGATTGTTGTGCGGTGCTGGCCTGCGTACTACTGGTGTCCGTCCTGTTGCTTGTCGTTGCCATGGACGTCCCTGAGTCCCACGTGCATGTGGACGTGTCGGTGGTGGCTCCACTAGAAGGAGTTGCTCCATTTGACGCAGTAGCTGTGGTCGCTCCAGATGGTTCCGCTTCTTTAGCTTTTCTTGAGAGCCCTGTCCTTGTCCTGCTCCCTTCGCTTCTCCCTGTCTGGTCTTGTGCCTTCTTCATCTTGCAGGAAGGTGATTGTTGGCCTACGGTCCCTAACTGTCCCTACGGTCCCTACAACCCCTTACCTACAACCCTTCTACACCCCAACCTAACACCACTACCCCTCCCCCCACTTATCTCCCAACCCTACAACCCTACTACCACCCTAACAGCCCTATCAATCCTGGACGGGGCCTACCGAGGTGAGCCGTCCAGGGATGGAGTCGTGCAGGAATGGAATGGAGGAAAGGTTTAGGAACTGTCCCGCCAAGGAATATAACGAAACAGTCGAGCGGTAGTGCAAGCGCAGTCTCGCTCGAGAGAACTGCTCCACCCGAAGGTGTTGTGCCAGAGCCCAACCGTTTGGCACCGTTAGGTGGTCGGGATGTATGCTGTGCTCGCCGCCCAGTTGCCGATGACGCCTCGTCCGAGCGCCCTCCTCCGGCCGCGATGTAGCCAGGTGCCCGCGCGCACCCTCGCCTGGCAGCAGCAGCGGTGGATGCTTCTTCTTGCACCCTGATGACCCGACAGGAAAATGTCGGACACGGTCGTCCGACAGGAAAATGCCAGACACAGTCGTCCGACAGGAAATGCCGAGCACGCTTGCCCGACAGGAAAAATGCCAAGCCCTGCTTGGCCACGATGAGTGCCTTCACAAGACACCTGCGCCCGGCTGCGATACGTGCCCCATGCGAGCACACGCCCTAGGCCGCAATCCCGGTTTTCTTTCTTCCGGTAGTTCCAGGTCCAGCCCTTCAGCGCTGACGTCCTGGTCTTCTGGCCTTTGGTCCTATTGCTTCAGCTCAAACCTCCGGCTTCCTTCGGTGCTGATCTTCACTCGGCTCCGAAGGTCTTCTTTTCTACAACCAGCAGTCCACAGCTGGTTCCTTGATCCAGCTGGCGGGGTTTGGGTGGTCCTTTTAATCCGGCTCCGAAGGTCCAATTGAAAAGGAAACAGGTTCGGAAGGACCAATTTAAAACGAACCAGACGGGCTGGAACGTTCGATAAAGAAACAGAAGGGAGGAATCGAGGCTTCTCTCGATCCGGCCTCCTATAACGCCTACGTTGGGTTCGGGAACAACGTATGTGATCTCCGCAACGGAGTAACATACTAGGGCGATAACCTCTTTCTTTTTCAGCAAGTAGGTTCAGACGGGGATTACGGGTCTTCCGAAGTCGTCCCGGTCCCGACGCCTTAATTCTTCGATGTGGACTGTATAACTTTAGGGATGAATTACTTGGGAATAAAACAGCAATTATCTTCAAACCGTTCCGTGAGAGAGTAATCACTTTTCCCTATCACTTCCCTACACTTTTTCTTGACTGCTGGTTTTTCACTTTTCCCGAAGGATTTTCTTATTTTTCCGAACTAATTCCCCTAACGAATTGCAATAAAACCCGTTCACTAAGCTACCCCCAGAGCTATACGCGAAAGTGAGCCGCGCCATTCGCGTGCCTGCGCAACTTAATAACATGAATTTGTACTATTACTCTCTCACGTTTCACTTAATTTCTTTATTCGCATAAGTCATACACAAATACAAGTTATCTATTTAGATAGCACAAAACAATATCTACACTACGATATACATTACATCTTCGTATCACAAAAATCCTTTAATTTATAAAACAAAATATGCCTATTTTAATCACAAATTCAAAGTCCGAACTTCTTAAATATTTAACACAGAAAGTTAAAACAATGTTTCCCACTTGAATTTATACATATGTTAACTAATACAATAGTTTAATTTACATTTTCTCTATTTATTTCACTATTTAAAACACTTTTAAATTTCTTATACAAAACTATCATTATTTCACTTATACACAGGAATTTTCACATAAAAATAACACAGAATTCACCTTTTTATCACGTACAATCAACCTGAAATGTTTTACAAGTCATTTTTACATAAATTGCTGAAATTACAAACATTTTAAATTTTTACATATTCGGCCTCCTAAGGGCGTGGCCAGCGTGCTTCCGTGAACTCACACTATTTGAACAACTAACTTTGCACGGCTCTCGGCTATCAGAAAAATGAAAGTCTGAAATACACTAATTTTAACAATATTAGGTAAATAAGTGCTTCTACATAATTTTCAAACTGTAGGAAACTATCTCTGATAAGATTCTTATCAGTTATCATGTTTCTTATCAGATAACAATACAAGTGAATGTTTTCATTAATCAATCATAACAAATAGGCATTTGTTTTCGTACAAACATATCAAACTTATACAAGACAATACTTATGCAATTAACTTCCGTTAATTCTGTTTGTGCACAGAGTGATCATCTCGACCGGGGAACAAATCCGATCTCTAACTTCACTTTAATATTCCTTTGAATTTACATCGTTGGAAAGACGATTTCAACCGGGGAACATATCCGGTAACATAATTTATATCACAAAATTCCCTATATGAATTTATTGAAAGATATTACTTAGAAAACAGTAAACTAGTCCGGCCTGGGAGTCGAACCCAAGACCTTCATATCATTAATTCGACATTTCTTTAAGATTTAACTAAGCATTTTCTTATCAGAACATTTCTATTGGACAATGAGTCTTTGAAAAGTTATTCGTCATCGGTTGACTTAATAAACTGAAATATTCTTATAGGCGCGTCGCCAACACAGCCCATTATGTAATATCAACTGAATTGCAGTCATTCCGATACTGATAACAGCTCGAATCTGCTCGTATGTCACATGACGGTCATCTAATATAATAGTTCGCGCAGATGCGATGTTTTCAGGCCGCTGTTCTTGGTCGATCTGCAGAAGAAACAGTGCTGAGCGACACACGACTGTGTCGGAACTCCGCATACCAGCGGTATATTGTCGTTTGACTCGGTGCTTCAACATCATAAATCGAAACAAGTTCACTGAGACATTTATCTTTAGATAAGCCGCGACGAAAATTGTGAGAAATTATGGCATGGAAATGTTCACAAGTGAGCTCCATTTCTGTTAACGACGTGTCAACTTTATACCAAGATAGTTTTTGTTTTTAAACATTTTTTTATTGTTTGAATGTCATTTAGATTCTAAGAGGCCAGTATTCAAATTCTAAAAAAGGTTTTATTGTAACTCAATCCGAAATATTCTATTCCCGATCATTTCAGTGTGCCCCTCCGTAATTTACGTTAGGTTATTATTTTTGAGCAAAGAAATTTTACATTTAATTAACGTTATTAACTTCGTGAAATAATCTCTCCTAAAAACGTCTGTGATAGTTACCGAGAAGATTTCATAAATTTGTTTTACTAATTACGACACGAAGTCTATGCAAACGACGCCTTGAATAAAAGCCTCGCTGTAAAGTCCTAAAAACGCTAGCTGCGTTTCCTCCCCAACGGCTATAACTGCTTATTATATTAGTGAGATTAGAAAATTCTATAATAGAAATATTCATTTTGCGTGAAACATACCGATTAAAATCTATTTTTATTTCTTGAAAACCAGTCTTTGATAGTAAGTGAGGGACTCTGGTCACATTACAAACTTTTGTTTTCTTCCTTGCAATATCCTAATGTGTATTTATTTATTAAGTGGCAAACGAACTTACAGTCCACATGGTCGTAAGTGGCTACTGAACGGAAACAGCGCGTGTCTTCATCAGTGAATCCATGAAGACACGCGCTGCCTCACAGCCTGTGATATTACAGGAGCTCTATATCCTTCAGACTGGAACAAGCAGTGCAAGCACTAGTACGATTAGGCAGCAAAAAAGAAGGTTGGTACACACCGAAGAAATCAGTTCAAGCACGTAAACTTAAATACAATAAAATATTATTTGGCTAGTATCCATAAAAGGAGTTCCGTCCCTGTTTTACTAAGCAGAACTGCTGTTAACAATGGGAATTATGACAACAAATTCCAAATTATAATATGAAATTGTAATACAAAAGTTGTTCAAACTTGATTGACAAGCTCGTTTTCTTTGCGCGATTTTCTGGAAATATGCTAATAAACATAATTCCAAACAAATTTCTTTAATTTCATATTTTAATCGAAATAATAACTTGAAGGTTAGAACAAGTTCCCAGCTCAGTGTTACGATAAGCAAAAGTGTATTTAAATTCGTACTGTTGTTTATTTTAATTGAAGTTGACTGTTGTTGGATGTTATATCAGTAATCCCTAACCCTACAATAAAGGGTTAGGGACAGAAAGAGAGAAAGTTAGAGCCACGCTACAGCATGTTATAATGGCAGGAGAAATCGGTCAACTCGACCGGGGAATGATCACGCTTTCATAGAATATCAGGGTATAATGGTGTCTTGGTTTTGCTATGTTTCGTATCGTGAGTGTAGAAAACCGGAGATTTTTATTACTGGAATCGGGTTTTAAGGAAACATAGTACGAAGATGTCTTAGGGGAAATGCACGGTTCTGTTTTGATAACTGTTTAGTAATAAGCGTAATTCCATAATACGTTTTTTAATTAAAACGACTGAACAGATTTGATAAAATTTAGTATAAATATTTATTTGATTTCACAACCATACCCGAAAATATGCCAGTTCGTGCGTGCATGCTGGCCTGCGTGCGTGCTTGGGTGCGTGCGTGCATGCATGGGTGTGTGTGTGTGTGTGTGTGTGTGTGTGTGTGTGTGTGTGTGTGTGTGTGTGTGTGTGTTTGGATATATGCACATATTCGCATTTTAATTCTTAATTGAGGTTAAATGTAAATGTCTATAGGCCACATCATCCACTTACCATCAAGTGGACTGTGTGCTCATTTGTCACCCTTATTCTATAACAAAAAGAAGCATGCGAGCTTGGGTGTGAGCGTGGGTGCGAGCGTGGGTGCGAGCGTGGGTGCGAGCGTGTATTCGTGGGTGCTTTACTGATTGCGTGCATGCAAGCGTACTGTTCGATAACCGCCGGTACCAATGAAATTGTTAATTGCAATTTTAAGTGCTGACTTACCACGTGCTCGGTGGTGAAGGAAAACATCGTGAGGAGACCTACATGTCAGAGAATTAAGAAAAAAATATTTTCAAGACAAGTGAAGTTCGTCAACAAGCAATGGGGTAGCGCGGTGGACAATTCCTTGCATTAAAACCCTCTCAGAAATGGGCGGAGGCCTGTGCCCAGGAGTGAGACGTACGAGGGGAGGTCAAAAAGTTCGCGAAATGGCGGGTTTTGCAAGGGTGAGTTTACTCATCCAGGTAGGCGCTAGTGAGTCATTGTTAGTATATATACCAAGTTTCAGCCTAATCGGGTTATTAAGTTTCAAGTTATCAACAAGTAAACAAGTCAATCGAGAGGAAACCAGCCACTATGGAGAAAATTGAATATCGCACCGTCATTAAGTTTCTCACCGAACAAGGAAACCTCACCTCACACCTCAATTTTTTTTAAGATACTTCAGCTGTTTACGGGGACTCTGCTCCTAAAAAATCATGATTTAGAAATGGCACGCATTTTTCAAACAAGACAGGGACTCCATTGAAGAAGACCCCCGACCTGTACGACTGATTGAGGCTACCACGCCAGAAATAATCGAAAACCTTGTATCGGAAGATGTCGGCAGAAGAAAAAAGAGCTTGCAGCATTAGAGAGAAACACTCCAAGTGTTAGAAACAACTATTTTAAACGTCCTACATCAACACCTTGGCATGACTAAAGTCTGTGCAAGATGAAGAAGAAGATTGCTTTCTGCACATCAAAACACGAGTGAGTCGAAAGTTGTCGCAAGTTTTTGGATCGCTATGGAGAACAAAGGGAGGAAGTTATGTCCCGAATTGTAACTGACGATGAAACTTGGATTCACCGTTATGAACCTTAGTCAAAGCAAGAGTCGATGTAGTGGCATTAAAAAGACACATCCCCTCCTAGGAAGTATAAGGTGTCTCAATCAGCCGGAAATATCATGGCGACGATCTTTTAGAATGCCTTTTGATTGATTATAAGAAACGTGGTGTTTCCATAACGAGAGAATACTACGTTTCTTTACTGGATCAATTGAAACAAGCTACTAAAGAAAAAAGGCGAGGAAAGCTTGCAAAAGGCGTGCTCCTTTTGCACGACAATCCACCCGTGTACAAAAGCCATGTTGCGACGGCTGCCATTTACGGGTGTAGTTTTGAACGACTGCGCCACCCACCCTGCAGCCCAGACCTGGCCCCAAGCGACTATTATTTGTTTCCAAAAATGAAGAAAGAACTGCGTGAGAAAAAAATTGGCGACGATGATGAAATGAAGAATTTCGGACTATTTTGACGACCAAGACAAATCTTTTTTTTGACGATATTGATAAATTATTTGACAGATCTAATAAATGTATTGGTGTTAAGGGTGAATACATTGAAAAGGAAAAATAGTTTAATATTTCATTTCAATATCCTTCCCTGTCATTCCGCGAACTTTTTTACCTCCCCTCGTATATAGGCTGTAGTTTTAACTTTTAATCAATATGTGAACTATCATCATCACCATTTTATACGTGGTAGAGCCATGCTGCAGTTATATTAGTACCATAGTTGTAGACCGAATGAGTCGGCTCGACCGGGGAAGGACCACGCACGCTCTCACAGAATACTAGCGTAAAATAGTAGCTTAATGCTGCTGTGTTTCGTATGATCAGTGTAGAGAACCAAAGACCCTTTATACTGGAAACGGGGCTTAATATTAGTGCTCACGGGTAACAACGCATCTTGATTTGTAATCGAGGATAGATGTAGATGTCTATGGGCCATAACAACCACTTACAATCAGATGGACTGTGTACGTCACTCTATCCTATAAAAAAACATCGCATATCGCGACAAAACTCGTGATGCAATCCATACCCACTGGGTGATTAGCGGTCCACCACTGTTCAATTTAGAAAGAAAGAAAGAAAAGAAAGAAAAAACATTTATTCACGGTCTAATCACAATAGATACAAAACAAAGCAAGAAATTGGAATTAAACAGAAAATAAAACAATATTTCCCTAAATTAACAAAAAATGTAAAAATAATATAAAATGAGTCTGTGTAGCAGCATAAGACCGTGAAATGGACAGGACTCAGTAAAAATCTAAATACAGAAACACGAATTGCTCTGATCCCGACACTGATTTTCAGTCCGGCCCGCACTCCGACGTAACTCGGACGGCTGCCTCAATGCACATGCTATAATGCGACGCGGAATATATAAAAAAAATATATGTTTTTATATTTTAATTCACATAAATAGTGGATATCATTAGTCTAATGAAGGTAAGTACAAAATAGAATTAACGTTTTCCTTCTAAATATATCAATTTTATTTATTAAGAATGCGGAATAAACGTTGGCTAAAGAATAAAGGTAAGAAAATGATTGTCAGAAAAAGTAAATTTATTATAATAGAAGTTTTCTTCTTCGCACATTTTCCTTGTGGAATCGATAACCACCAACGATTTTTCTGAACAGAGATGACTTAGGGACGTCACGAAACGAGCTTTCTCCTTTTTAAAAGGCCGGTTACCCTCATGCAATTCCCTTGGTGATGCAGTTGTTCATGGGCAGCGGTAGTCACTTACCATCAGGTTAGCAGCATGCTCGTTTGCCCCCGCTTATATTAAAAAAAAGGCTGACCAAAGCGTGAGGGGGCTTTTAGGTATAATAATATGTTTCTGTTCATGTAATTCTTTTCATCGGTTTTTCGGTAATTCGCTACAAACAAAGAAATTTTAATAATAATATTACGATTTCTGTGTTTACAAACAATAATATAAAACGCAAACGCTTACTAGGGATACCGTCGCCAACAAAAGTTTTTACAAATTTAAAAAATTTGCTAAATTTTAAGCTAGTAAAACCCATGTATTTTAAATATATAACAATAATGTTTTTGATTAAAACTACTTTTACGGATTTTATTTTATTTATATTATAGTAGTTTTAATCATGTGCAATGTTCGCGTAAATATAAGAAATCATTATAATAATGTTTTTGTATTCATTACAAATATTATGTAGTATTCATATGTTTTTATAATTTCATTGCAGTAGCTGGAAGAGGTACACAGATATCTATAAAACATTTATTTCATGTTACATTGCTAGAGTATGTCTTACGTTTTCAATTAAACTCGAGGCATTTTCACTACCAATGCAAACTGACGAAAATATACGCGTACTCAAACGCACAGTGATGTTGCGAATATTTGTGTTGGAATTCGCAAACGCTGAACCCTTGTATTTATTTAAACATCCCCGTTCGCAATTCAATGTGAAAGCTTTAGCTGATGCGGATGTGATACGTATAAAAGTTGCGACAAGAAATTGGGCGGGGGCCAGCAAGTAGTACATGTCGTGCGTTTGTAATACGGCACTTTCGCTCCAATACACCAATTTCTAAAATATATCAAAAACCACCACCTCAACCACTGTGTAGTGACGCTGACGAAAAGAAACCACTACCCCCATCCTATTACGTGTGCATTATAAGATGAGAAGGAGGAAGCATGACAACTATGTCATATATATATATATATATATATATATATATATATATATATATATATATATATATATATATCCTTCATAAGAAGCAATATATTGGGGAAGCTTATGTTCAGCAGTAGGTATTCGATAGGCTGTAAGAGATGAGTACGTTACCATTTCTTTTACTCGTTATTCATGCTGTTAAACTTACTATATTTCATGCGGAGGCGGATCTCAATTCTTTACAAGATACTAGCGATCCGGTCCTGCTTTGGCTATTTCCGGATCTCGACAACGTCGCCACCTATCGGGTTCAATAGCGAATGTAACCATCCAGGGACCCACTCAAACGCACACTATTTTTTTTTTATTAATTTCGTTCAAGCCGTTTTTAACGAGACTAACGAATAGCAATTGATTTTTATTTAAAGAGTTCGTTACAAACTCGATTGAGAACCATAATAGACATGCGTGGTCACTATTATACATATATATATATATATGTATATATATATATATATATATATATATATATATATATATATATATATATATATATATATATATATATATGAAGAGAAATACCTTGTTTCCAGTAAAAAGTGTATCCGATTCTCTATACGAACTATAGGAAACACAGCATCATTAAGCTGGTGGTTAAGCTGGTTGGTGTTGTTCTGTGAGAGCATGGTTGTCCCCTGGTCTATATCACTTATTCCGAACCATCTCTGCAAATTTGTCCGGTTACAGAAAAATAACCCTGTATCATAATCGGAAAAAAGGGCAGTATAAATAAGTATTTAATGAAGTAAATAAGCAAAAGTTAATGGTCATGTAAATAAACAAGTAAATAATCAAGTAGTTAGTCAAATAAATAGAGATATATATATATATATATATATATATATATATATATATATACGAGGTGTGTTCAAAAAGTAAGGTGACTTTATATTTTTATGAAAAACTATTTATTTATTCATCAATATTTATGTTGTCCCCTTCAAAGTAATCCCCCTCAGATATAATACACTTGTGCCAACGCTGTTTCCAATCGTCAAAGCATTTCTGATAATCACTTTCTGGTATAGCCTTCAGCTCTTTCAGCGATGCGGTTTTTATCTCTTCAATCGTTGCAAATCTTCGTCCTTTCATAGGTCTCTTCAGTTTTGGGAACAGGAAAAAGTCACATGGGGCCAAATCCGGCGAATATGGTGGCTGAGGCATGATTATAGTGTTGTTTTTGGTCAAAAAACCTCTCACAAGCAACGATGAGTGAGCAGGTGCATTATCGTGATGCAAAAACCATGAATTGTTTACCCACGATTCGGGACGTTTCTTACGTATTGCTTCTCGCAAATGGCGCATAACTTCAAGGTAATACTCCTTATTGACCGTACGACCTTGTGGCAAGAACTCATGATGCACCACACCCCTACAGTCGAAGAAAACTGTAAGCAAAACCTTCACATTTGATCGAACTTGGCGTGCTTTTTTGGTCTTGGTGATTCAGTGTGCTTCCACTGGGACGATTGAGTCTTAGTTTCGACGTCATAACCGTATACCCATGTTTCGTCACCTGTTATGACCCTATTGAGCAAATCTAGGTCGTTGTTGACATCATCCAATAGCTCTTGAGCGATTGTCATGCGACGGTTCTTTTGGTCGAAATTGAGCAATTTTGGAACAAATTTCGCTGAGACACGTTTCATGCCCAAAATATCAGAAAAAATTTCATGGCAAGAGCCAACCGATATGCCAACATCCTCCGCAACTTCTCTGATAGTGATTCGACGATTTTCCAAAACAATTTTCTTCACTATTTCAACGTTTTCATCGGTTGTTGACGTGCTGGGGCGTCCAGAGCGAGGTTCGTCATTGGCATCTTCTCGGCCATCTTGAAAGAGCTTGTACCACTCATAAACGTTTTTTTTACTGAGTAGACTCACCGTATGCCACTGTCAACATTTCAAGTGTTTTGGAGCACGTAATTCCATTTTTTACACAAAATTTGATGCAAATTCCTTGATCCATTTTTTTTGATAGAAGAAAATCGCAGAGCACACCAAAGTACGTCTGACCTTTGTAACTGTCAAAAATAAACTAAACATGCTATACACTTCAAACTTGAAACATATGCTCAGGACATGTGTACCAACGCAACAAAATACAATAATCGAAAATCGAATGTGCGTTGCCCGCGAAATTCAAAAAGTCACCTATCGAAATTCAAAAAGTCAATATATATATATATATATATATATATATATATATATATATGAAGAGAAATGCCTTATTGAAATACCTTGGTGTACAGTAAAAAGTGTCTCCGACTCTCTACATGCACCATAGGAAGCACAGCATCATTAAGCTGGTGGTTAAGCTGGATGGTGTTCTGTGGGAGCATGCTTCTCCCTTGGTCGAGTTGACCAATACGTATTACAATTCGTAATACACTAGAGGAACGCTGCAGCTATATACGTCTACGTATTTATACGTATTATAAACGAAAGCCAAACACAACACCATTTAACAAACCATTATAAAACATAAAAAACTATTTAAAAACAAAAATAAACAGTATTTCACATTTACACATTTCAGCGTCATATCGATAACGTCCGAAATGCGAATGTATTCAAGTTCAATAAAATAATATTTAAGTTGTTCAGTTGGAGAAATAATTTTAACTGCAAAATAAACGCCTGTTTTTCAATAGAGGTAGAGTTCGATTCGATATCCTCCTATACGCGAGTCGAAACATATTCTTTAAATTCGCAGTAAATATTGCTGATATTGTTTCCATAGTGACGTAATTGAATGAAATAGAATCTCTTTTTTACTGTACTACTTACTTACTATTTCACATATATGTATCCATATAATACTATAACACATATATAGTATACTATGTATGTGTGAATGTAACGGGATTTTGTAATTCAATTTTCACCAAATTAAAGACGTCTGAATAATCTGAAATTGGGCAGACTAAATAAAAAAACCGAAGACAAATAAATACATGACTATGATCTGACATTTTCACTAGAATTAGCCCAGTTCATCATCAATGAGTGTTGTTTAAGAAAACTCAAACTCTAAAAAACGTGTTAGGAAAATAAATTGAGCTTCTCAAACTTCAAACAAATCGACCCGTAGATGACGGAGGGAACGAAACAGGAGAGGAATATCAAGCAGCATCGTCCACCCGGGCTGTTCCGTACTCATCCTATGATGTCTCTGACGTCGACGACTGGATTCTTAACTCAATCGATAACATTTTTCTTATTTGATCTTCTCAACTCAAACGAAATATGTTCCTTAATAATCCTAAAGCAAGAAACGTTGTGAACAGCATAAAAATGAGTTGCTATTTAAAATTTTACAATTTTGTGTTCCGATAAATTAGGCCGTTATAACAGTTACATGTTTGCAACCCTCATCCTAATGTGGTGCCTAATAGTTTAATGCCGGTAGGTTTTTGTTTCAGTATCTATACAAATAAATAAAATTGATGTGTCTGTTCGCAGTGTCAAAATACACACAAAACAGCCTAATATATATAATATAACTTTCAAAAATTTTCTGTCTCTCTATCTGTCTGTTTGTTCCGGTTAATCTCCGAAATGGCTGGACCTACTTTGACAGGACCTTCACTGGCAGATAGCTTATGCTTTAAGGAGTAACTAAGGCTACTTTTGTTTCAGAAAAAGTATGAGGGTTCCGCGCAAAATAAATAAAACCCCAAATTACACGCGGGCAATGTCGCGGGGAAGAGCTAGTAATTAATAAAAGTGAAAGAGATAGCTTACCTTTACCGTTTATCATCCTTTTCTGCTTCTGACAAGTAAATTAAATGATAGGGAATTGAAAAGGAAATCGGCTCGCAAGGACCAATTGAAAAGGACACAACGGACGGAAACTAAGAAACAGAAGGGAGGAATCGAGACTTCTCTCGATCCGGCCTCCTGCAACGCCTACGTTGGGTTCGGGAACAACGTATGTGATCTCCGCAACGGAGTAACACACTAGGGCGATAACCTCGTTCCTTTTCAGCAAGTAGGTTCAGACGGGGATTACGGGTCTTCCGAAGTCGTCCCGGTCCCGACGCCTTAATTCTTCGATGTGGACTGTATAACTTAAGGGATCTTGGGAATGAAACAGCAATTATCTTCAAACCGTTCCGTGAGAGAGTAATCACTTTTCCCTATACTTTTCTTCTTGACTGCTGGTTTTTTACTTTTCCCGAAGGATTTTCTTGTTTTTCCGAACTATTACCCCGAACTATTTTCTTCCCCGAACGAATTGCAATAAAACCCGTTCACTAAGCTACCCCCAGAGCTATACGCGAAAGTGAGCCGCGCCATTCGCGTGCCTGCGCAACTTAACAACATGAATTTGTACTATTACTCTCTCACGTTTCACTTAATTTCTTTATTCACATAAATCACACATAAACACAAGTTATCTATTTAGATAGCACAAAACAATATCTACACCATGATATACATTATTTTTCCGTATTACAAAAATCCTTTAATTTATAAAACAAAATATGCCTACTTTACTCACAAATCCAAAATCCAAACTTCTTAAATATTTAACACAGAAAGTTAAAACAATGTTTCCCACTTGAATTTATACATATGTTAACTAATACAATAGTTTAATTTACATTTTCTCTATTTATTTCACTATTTAAAACACTTTTAAATTTCTTATACAAAACTATCATTATTTCACTTATGCACAGGAATTTTCACATAAAATAACACAGAATTCACCTTTTTAGCACGTACAATCAACCTGAAATGTTTTACAAGTCATTTTTACATAAATTGCTGAAATTACAAACATTTTACATTTTTACATATTCGGCCTCCTAAGGGCGTGGCCAGCGTGCTTCCGTGAACTCACACTATTTGAACAACTAACTTTGCACGGCTCTCGACTATCAGAAAAATGAAAGTCTGAAATACACTTAATTTTAACAATATTAAATAAACGAGTGCTTCTACATAATTTTCAAACAGTAGGAAACTATTTCTGATAAGACTCTTATTCGTTATCATGCTTCTTATCAGATAACAATACAAGTGAATGTTTTCATTAATCAATCATAACAAATAGGCATTTGTTTTCGTACAAACATATCAAACTTATACACGACAATACTTATGCAATTAATTTCCGTTATTTCTGTTTGTGCACAGAGTGATCATCTCGACCGGGGAACCAATCCGATCTCTAACTTCACTTTAATATTCCTTTGAATTTACATCATTGGAAAGATGATTTCAACCGGGGAACAAATCCGGTAATATAATTTATATCTTAAATTCCTTATGAATTTATTAAGCGATATTACTTAGGAAAACGAACAAACTAGTCTGGCCTGGGAGTCGAACCCAAGACCTTCTTATCATTAATTCGACATTTCTTTAAGATTTAACTAAGCATTTTCTTATCAGAACATTTAAATTGGACAATAAGTCTTTGAAAAGTTATTCGTCATCGGCTGACTTAATAAACTGAAACATTCTTATAGGCGCGTCGCCAACAGGAATAATGTGAGTTCATATATAGATTAAATCTATATTTACGGTAAAAACATAAGTCTAAAAATTGTAGGTTATTCGAAATATAGTCCTAGTAATATTTAACAAAATTAGTTAATAAATTATATAACAAAAATATTTAACATAGGAGTGTTGTTTAACATAAGAATTTTATATTATATGTTTTTTATTTATTTTATTTTATTATTATATTCATGCTTTGTGTATAATTAGCCCTTATACTTAATTATTTTTATGGAAACTCCTCATGCGAGCACCCAGCATCGTTCCCTGCCTGTATTTAATTTATTTTTTCATAATTTTCAGTTTTAAACCTTCAGACAAGCTGGATGAGGTTTCGTCTATATTTACTTGACAATTTCCTTCCTTATTTACTTGCATATCCACTTGCCTAGTTACTTGTCTATTTATTTGACTAACTACTTGACTATTTACTTGTCAATTTACAAAAATTTATGCTTGATTATTTACTTGCCTATTTACATGACAATTAACTTTTGCTTATTTACTTCATTAAATACTTATTTATACTGCCCTTTTTTCCGATTATGATACAGGGTTATTTTTCTGTAACCGGACAAATTTGCAGAGATGGTTCGGAATAAGTGATATAGGCAGTTAGTTAAGAAAAATTTATTTAAAAATAATCTCAAATATTCGGTCCTTTTTATTTTTTAAATTCAAAATGCACGGTAATGCATTATTTTTACTGATTTTACTGCGTACGTAGACATTCATAAGGGTCGATTGGTAAGCAAAACGTTGTTTCCCATAAATCACGTTCAATTTAGGACAATTTCAAATAAAAGTAGAAGCCTTATTTACTCGTATTTTTAAAAACTGCAATAACAGTATATCAGTATTTATATATTTCAACTATGGTTTAAATTTTGGCTACTCAAAAAATAACCCTGTATACTTGACAAATTATTTGACTACATACTTGATTATTTACTTGACTATTTCCTTGACTGGAGTTGATTATTTGCTTGCCTATTTAATTAAATATATACTAGTTTATTAACTTTACATTTTACTTGATTATATACTTGATTATTTACTTGCTATTTGCTTCTTTATTTACTTAATTATATACATAATTATTAACATAATATCAACATTATATACATAATAATAAGCCTTTTATTTCATGCTAAGAATGGCATACGTACATACATAGTTTAGAGAAAAAAAGAAGTGAATAGAGAAAAAGTTTAAATCTGGATAATAATATATAAGTTTGTTTGCATGAACCCCTCCTCAAGTGAAGGTGAAGGCCTCCTCTAAAGAATTCCATGTGTCTCTATCTTGAGCTATTTGCGGCCAGCAGGTACCAGCTATTTTTATCAATTCATCTGCCCATCTCGTGTAGGGTCTGCCTTTGAGACGTTATTTCTGTGGAATAATTTACCACCGGCAATTTTTCCGGACCGATACGACCTGGGGACCTGCAAGAAAAGAGCTTACTCTTTTCTAAAGGGCCGGCAACGCACCTGCAATTCCCCTGGTGTTGCGGTTGATCATGGGCGGCGGCAGTCACTTAACATCAGGTGAGCCACATGCTCGTTTGCCCCTCTTCTAAAAAAAAAAAACGTTTGCCGATTGGACCCCTCCACGTTGTTACCCTGGTGGTCCATCTCTCGTCCTTTAGCCTCGCTACGTGTCCAGCCCACTTCCATTTTTGTTTTTTAGCGTAGGTTAGAGCATCTGTCGCTTTGGTGGTTTCTATAATTTTTGTGTGACGAATTTTTTGCATCTTTTTAATGTTGAGCATACTTCGTTCTATTCCGCGTTGGCAGGTAGTGATTTTGCTTTTTAATTTGGATGTAAATTTTCAAGTTTGACATGCGTAAGTTAAACAAGGTAGGAGGCATGACATCATGACTTTTGTTTTGATATTTGTTGGCATGTTACTTTTAAATATCTCTTTTAAGGACCAGTACTTGTTCCAAGTATTTTGTACTCTTCGCTCTACTTCTTGTTTTCTGTTGAAGCTAATTTGTTTTCCAAGGTATATATATTTCTCTGTATATTTCAGAGTTTCATTGTCCACTGATATTCTTCTCTGTATACTGTTTGTCATGACCATTGTTTTCGAAAGATTCATTTCTAGTCCTACCTGCTTACTAGCTGTGTTTATTGAATCAATCATATGAACTAAGTCATCTGCGAAGCATAAGTGGGATAAAAACTTGCCATTGATGTTTAATCCTGTCTTTTCCCAATTGAATCTTTTTATTATTGACTCTAAGATAGATATAAATAATTTAGGAGACAGCGGGTCGCCTTGTTTCACGCCTCTTCCGATGAAGAACGTAGGACCAGTGGATTCTAGTTTTATTTTTGCTGTGCTACCTTTGTAAATGTTTTTGATTATATCTACATACTCTTGTTCAACTTTTTGGGCTTGCAGGGCGGTCCATATGCTTGAATGTGACACGGTATCAAAAGCTTTTTTATAATCGATATATGCGATGTAGAGCGTTCTTTGCTTCTCGTGGTATTTTTCTATTATTTGTTCTAGAGTATGTATATGGTCGATTGTTGAAAAGCTCTTGCGAAAACCTGCTTGTTCTATTGGTTGGTTTGCTTCTATTGTGATACTTATTCTTTTGTTAATTATAGAGGAAAACAGTTTGTAGATACACGGAAGTAAGCTTATAGGCCTGTAGTTTGTAATATCTTTTGAGTCACCTTTTTTATAAATTAAAATTATTTCTGACTCTACCCACTGCGATGGTATTTCAGCAGTTTTTAATATAAGGTTAAATAAGTGTGTTAATGGGAGAGTCAGTAGTGGCGAAGCAGCCTTTATAGCTTCATTTGTAATGCCGTCTGGTCCTGGGCTCTTATCTAGCTTTTTCTTGTGTGACTTCTTTTTCAGTTATTGGTGTTATGTTTCCGTTTTTGTTTGCAGAGTTAACATCGTTTGCGTTGATATGGCTGGTATAATCGTTTCCTTGTGCTTTGTATAGTGTTTTATAGAAATTGGTTGCTACATCTATGATTTATTTTCGATTATTTACCGTTTTGTCCTTACAGTTTAAGCTATCTATCCAATATTTATTTGTTCTTAGTTCCTTAAGAGCCTTTTTTGAGCTACCTGCCTTTTCCAGGTATTTTTCTATAGTCTTCAATCTGTAGCTTTTGTAGTCATGTTTAATGTATTTACTTATTAATTTGTATAGAGCTGATAGTTCATTTTTAGTGGTTCGAGTTTTTATCTTAGCATGCTGTAACTCTTGTCTTCTCTTGATAAGTTCCAGTGTACGCTCTTTTAGAACTTTATGGTTAGCTTTTGATATTTCGTTGGGGGTTCGAGCATCCTGTAAGCTCTGGATTATGGCCTTGGTTAACATGTTATAGAAACCCTGTACAGATGTTTTTTCTTGGCATTTACGTAAATCTTGTAACTGAGATGAAATGTTCTGTTTATAAGATAATATTTCTTGTTCAGTTTTCAGTGATGGATAGCGATTGCTTTTATACGCTGTGAGTTTTTTCTTCTGCTTTGTGATAGACATTGTTGTTCTGAATGCTCTGTGGTCTGACGGGTAATTCAGATTTAAAACTTCTATGTTTTGGAAGATGTTTGGTTGATTTGACAGTACATAATCTATTTCATTTTTGTATTTATCTTTCGGTGATCGCCAGGTCCATCTTTGGTATGGTTTTTATGAAAGAAAGTATTTAAGATGGCAAGTGTGTGTTCGAGGGCGAAATCAATTAGCCTTTGACCTCTCTGGTTTCTTTCACCATACCAGTTTGGTTTCATTATTAGATGTTCATCTTTTCTTGGTTGACCTATTTTCGCGTTAAAATCACCCATTACTATATAGTTCTTATAAGCTTGGTCTAGGGCTCTATTGGCATTTGAGTAGAAGGTGTTAATGTCTTCTTCACAGGCTGTTTCAGTCGGTGCATATATTTGGATAATTGATATGGGCAATCCTTGTATGCTTAAGTTCAATAATGCTACTCTATCATTTATGCCCACGAAACTTTCAATCCAGTTCTTGCGGGTTTTATTTATTATGAAACGGGCTCCATGTTTACCAGGCGCGTGTGGTGTATGGCATAGTGTGGCATAGTATGAAATTATTATATTCTTCTATCCGGGTGCCCGTTCTCCTTATTTCACACAATCCAATTATGTCGTATTTGACTCTATTAAGTGCTTCGCTAAGTTCGTTTAAGCGTTCGTAAGTAGATAAAGTTCTGACGTTGTACGTTATTATGTAGAGCTGATCTTTATTATTTTTATTTGAGTTAAGTATTTCTTGGGTTTGTGTATCATTTCTTGTTATTGAAGAAGATTGAATTTGAGATGACTTCTTTAGAGGGTTGTGGTCTTGATCTTCCACGGTGACCAGCCGGATTAGAAGATGGTTTTCGTTGCTTAGTTGAAGTTGATTGAATGTTGCATCGTTGAGGAAGGGGGGGGCCTGTTGCTATGACTGTAAGTTGTTGGTTGTATTGCATTGAGTTACAATACCTATAGAGTCACAATCTCTAACTGACAATACTCAAAAAATGTCCGAGCGCCGTTCCATATACCTATATATTTTGATATTATATAGTTCAAAATGACATTTGCTCGAATTTAGACGTTAACCTGCTTGTACAATGTTCAAAGTCGCTCGTATGCAATGTCATCATCATTCACTCAAGGGCACGTTATCGCGGCGCCGCGCGGTCGGCGGTGAGTGATTTAGTTTGCTAATAAAATGAAAATTATTGAAATTTAAATGAAAACATGCACTGTGGATACATAAATACGTAAATTTGGTATGATACTTACCTAAAATATGAAACACCATCCTTTTTTCGCACGTGTCTGCTGTTATTTGGGCAGGAAATCACCGAACACTTTGGCATCGCGGACGTTGTACGAGGATTGTGGTCGCCTTACAACTAAACAAAAACTCTGCGCACTTCGCAGCGTGCGCCGAGTTTTGGCGCGGACATTTTATTTGTCTGTTTGTGACTCTATAGGTATTGTAACTCAATGTTGTATTGTAGTTGGTTTGGTTACCTATTATACCTATTATATACATAATATACAACAATCAAAAATCAAATAAGGAAACAAATCCTCGCAATATAACACTGAAGTCTTCCAAGGATGTTTATCGTGTCTATTGTGGTGATTAACCATCCCAATTTCAATATAGAAGATGGTTGGTTGCTATTATCTGCTTGGATTCCTTTTATTAATGAAATTAAATCTCAACTCATGCATGCAAGACTTCAAGATACTATAAGCTTGTTTTGCGTTGATCAGATCGAAAATTAATAATTTTTAACTGAAGGTAGTCATGGTTAACTATGACACTGGCACGTCGAATATCTCAGACCCCTGTGACCATGGCTGCTGCAAAATATTCTGTAAACGTAAGGAACTTTTTCATAACATTGGGTGAC
The DNA here is from genome assembly GCA_036936625.1 of Parnassius smintheus behrii. Classification (NCBI taxonomy): domain Eukaryota; kingdom Metazoa; phylum Arthropoda; class Insecta; order Lepidoptera; family Papilionidae; genus Parnassius; species Parnassius smintheus. Next base: position 11,392,269 of record JAUPFT010000016.1, on the reverse strand, counting down.
AAACGAGCACACAGTCGATCTGATGCTAAGTTGATGCTGTGGCTCATAGATATCCACATTTATCCTCAATTAAGAATCAAAATGCAAATGCATTGTCACCCCTAAGGACTAAGATGGAATGAGTTGATTCCAGTAAAAAGGGTCTCCGGTTCTCTACAATGAACATACAAAACACAGCAGCATTACGCCGCTAGTATACGCTGACGTTCTGTGATGCTGCTCCGGTTGAGCCGACCCATTCGTGCTACAACTTTAATATATCTGCAGCGTGGCTCAACCACATAAAAATAAGTTATTTCGTTCAATGTGTAGTATTTGCGTAAACATAAAAATCTTTATTTTCTATAGTAACATTATCACATGAGTATCTCTACTCATGTGTCATTATACAATTTGAAATAGGTTGTACAATTTATTCACCACGCTCATGTATGAAACCGCTTAGATGAGATGCGACTTTTTTTATCGAGTAACCTGTAAAATCGTCACTTTTGATGTTTTTGACATTTGCAAACAATTTTTTATATATTTCTTTACGACAACAGATGTGTTAGAGAAAAACTGTGCGTTTTTTTTTGCAAGCATTTCGAAAAGGTTACCATTGGATGTTTGTCTTTAACTTTATTTTAAATTGTTCGTGCCAAGATTCCAATGAATCTGTAATCCTGTGAGGCACTCCTTTTATTTCAGAGTTTACCTTTCAAATAAGAAAATGTATATATTTTTATAGGTAATGTCTACTATCTTGGGCCAATTTTTATCACGTTTCTCTAAATAACATGGCCATTGGAGAAAATCGGAAGAAAAATAATATATACGAATTCTAATTATTCACTCAGTTTGGGGTAGATAATTGAACACGCGTTTCCGAATATCCACCCTAGGGTGGATTTTTTAGGGTGGATAAACAGAATTACCCGCCCCATAAGTGAACTACTTTTTATACTGAATTTGTGAAGTCGAAAATCTGTTATCACTCGCTTATTTTAGAGTAAATGCATGAAGAAAGGGGTGAATGTTCAACAGTAGATTTCGTTAGTCTGTAATGAAAAGCATGTCGCCTTTACTTTCCGTGGAGTAAGCAGAGTCCAAAGAGCAGCTTACTACTTGGATCACGATGAGCCAAAATATGGGTTTGAAGTGGAAAATTGTGAAAAATGTGGTAGGTAGACTAGTCCATCGCCTACACATAATCACAAACCTATTAAACTAATATAACCAACCCAACCCGTAAAATACAAGAGATATAATAAAAGACTAATCGGATTGTCTTTTACGACGTGATAGGCAAGTTGGCATATTTTTTTATTATAAATCTCACTTAAAAATGTTGCCAGACAAATCAAGCTGTATCGTTGGGCAAAAAATGAAAACAATGTTTCTCAAACGGACATGGAGCGTCTGTATTGTAGGAATGACTTTCCGCAAAGTTGATCGATCGGTCGCAGCATCAACGTATTGCACCTATAACGCTTCTCCCCGTCACCGGTCTAAGTATTTTATGGGTGACGTAAACGAGATAGTTATACTGCCGCTTGTCGTAAACCATGAGATCTGTTTGATATGTCCCACAGCCACCCTTTAAAACATCTACTGTACGAAATAGAGTGAGATATACTAAAGCCGCAACACATGGAAAATCATTTTACTTTTAAAAACCCATTGTTTTTTTTTCTTGCGTGAAGGTGACGCTTTCGGAATATAATCATAATGCATTATGTAGTGTGCAAAATATAAACAATCAAATAACGTACTAATTCACGTCTTTATAGGTAGGTACTTGAGATTTTTTCTTGCTCTATATATTATAAGAAAAAATCTCAAGGATATCTGGATATATCCAGAAAAATATTTCTTCTACAACTTCCTAGAGATAAATAATGACATCCGAGGATTAAGATAAGCCAACCTGCCTGTAATTACTTTGGGTACATTGGAAGTTTTGCGAAACTCATAAATAAAACATATTATATATAAAATAATATCTATCTGTACTATAATAAAACTCTAACACGACGAAAGAATTACGAATAATTTTTTCGGAATTTAAATCGGGGTATAAAATATTATCCACACGGATAACGGATTTAGATAAATATCTTATACTAAAATAAAACTTACACGACTATATCTGTACATCGAATATTTTTTTAAATTTGAATAGAGTATTATCGATACAGATGCCGAAACAATTTTTTTTTTTTTGGAATCTTTATCTGTGTGTCTTGACACGCATCGTGCGAATACCTACCGAATACATCTCAACGGATTTGGATATGACTTTCACTACAATGTTACGTAGAGATTTAACCGTTAGAATAAATAGTACCCGGTTGACCGAGCTGTGCTCGGTATTTTTCGCTCGATTTTTTTTTAATTCGTGTGTTTTGGAAATTATATTTAGATACAAATTACATACTGATGAAATACGAATAATATTTTTTGATCTTAGCGACATAATAGAAAAAACTGAACTGGTTATTTGAATAAAAAATCATGAGTGCAATTAGTTTAATTTAAATTTTCGTGTTTTTAAAAAATACTAAAAAAAGGGATCGAAAAAATAGACTTTCTCCAAAAAGAAAGGAACTTGAAAAAAAAATTAAAAAAAGTCGGTCGGTCCGGGCTGGAACCATGGTATTACGATTTTGTGATCGTCCAATATACCAATTAAGCTATTTGTAATCATTAATAGACTATCAAAATTGACCTTCTTATTCTAACGATATTGTAGCAGTTTTTCATTGCCTAAAAACACGGACAAAAAGACATTTTCTAAAAATAAATCCTAGCTAGATCGATTTATTACCCCCGAAACTCCCTGCACACAAAATTTTATGAAAATCGTTGGAGCCGTTTCCGAGATTCCGATTATATATATATATATATATATATATATATATATATATATATATATATATATATATATATATATTTATACGAGAATTGCTCGTTTAAAGGTATAGGATATATCATCTCGCTATCTATCACAGGTTTATAGGAGCTTGACAGTAGGCATAATCTTCCCTTTCCAGCTACAAAAAATTTTAATTGTCACGTTGTACTAAGACAAAGTTAAGGGTATCCTTTTACCGTCCGTTATATGTCCGGCTAAGCTTGCTCATCTGTCGGGCTTTTCGGTTTTAAGACCTGGCCACTCTATCCACGGCTGAGTATGAGGCATTCTCATATTGTTAAGAAGGTTTTCTTGGGGCGGGGAAAACTCTATTGCGCTTCCTTTAACATGCTGTCCTGACGCATTTGTTCCCATAACTTATTTAATTTTAAAATTTGGATTTAGTAATAAAGTGCATGTTATTAATTTATGTCGTTATTTTCTAAGGAAATTCTTAAAATTAAACAAAATCCTTATTCTATAAAAGATGTCTATTTTTATTTAGTATACAAATAATTTCATTTTAATGGACATATTTAAATCGAATAGAATGGAATAATTAATTAGCCGTAGGCTGTAGATTTGGTTTTGCCATTTAGTTACAGGTGTCACTGTTAATCTGTTATACCCAATACACGTTTATGAAACAAGTCAGTGACTATATCCTCTTTCTAATACAAAAGTTATCCGGAGTGACTCAACTATAAACGCACAGCCCAAACCGCTTGATGTAGAATCTGAAATTTGGACATTAGCAACAAACTTAAAAGTGAAAAATTGTTAATACAAAACCATAATATGGCTATTTGTCATAGATGGCGTTAACGCTGAATTGAAGAAGGTTTTGTTATCACCATAGGCTAGGTTCAAAGACATTTAAGTAGTTGTAGTAATAGACCGGACATCAACTCTTCTTCGTAACGACACACCCGACCGCCGAGGCGGCGGAACGGCCATCTATTACAAGAAGACACTTCATTGCTCGCCCATTTCTACTCCGCAGCTTACCAACATGGAAGCCACGGTATGCAGGCTAGCTATGACTGGACATCAGTCCATCCTCATAGCCTCCTGTTACATCCCTTCAGGAACCTATCCCCTCAAAAAAGATTTTGAGGCCATTTTATCCTTGGGCAATTCAGTCATTATGTTTGGAGATTTTAACTCCAAGCATACTGAATGGACATGCCGCACTACGTCCCCTAGTGGCAAGATACTGCTCGATATCACGCAGTCTCTTGATATTACCGTCCATAGTCCTCTCGGTGCTACTCACTTTCCCGATAACACCGATCACGCACCCGATGTGTTAGATTTTGCGTTACTCCAAGGAGTTTCTCTCAACCTCAGAGCAATCGAGACACTAGACGATCTTGGATCAGATCACCGACCGGTCTCCCTCATTCTTGGCCATCAGCCACCTCCCCCAACACACACGAAAACCTTCACTAACTGGAAGGGATTCAAGGAGTCCCTAGCTAAAGCTCTGGACTCACAGGACTCTACCATCTCCATACCGTCGGACTTAGACAGTCCCGAAAAAATCGACACCGCGGTCGATTCACTCTCCACCCTTATTAAATCCTCCCTTAAGGAGAACGAAAGGGTCGTCCCGGTTGCTAACAATAGTGGGCTTCCCCTACATATTAGCAACCTATTAAAAGCCAAAAAAGCTGCTTTCCGGAGAGCAGCAAAATATCCCACCCCCGAATATAGGCGCGCGGCCAATCGTCTTCAACGAGAACTCCGTTTCCGCCTCTCTGAATTTCGAGACCTCGAAAAGAGTAAACTCATGGAGAATATCTCTTCATCTCATACAGCGTACTATCAGATGGCCAGATCCCTCCGCATAGACGCTATCACCCACACTCCCCCTCTCTCCCGCCCCGACGGCACGGTTGCCTTTGAGGACGAGGAAAAGGCTGAGTGCTTTGCAGATAGCATTGTCGCTCAATGCTCTCCTAGCTCTCAACCCGTCGACCCCTTACACGTCCAGGCAGTGGAGGATGAGGTCCGCCGCCGGAACTCACCCCCTACGGCCTCCGAACCTATCTCTGTGTCCAATGATGAGATTTCATCCCTCATCAAAGGACTTAAGCCTAAAAAGGCTCCGGGCGCGGATGGCATCTCCAACCAAGCCCTAAAACACTTTCCTGAGCAGGTGTTAACCTTTTTATCTATTATCTTCAACGCCTGCTTCAACCTTAGTTATTTTCCCACTACGTGGAAAGAGGCAACTGTGATTGGAATTCCCAAGCCAGGCAAGCCTCTCAACCTCCCCTCCAGTCATCGCCCCATTAGCCTCCTCAAGGCAATGGGCAAGCTCTTCGAAAGAGTCATCCAAACGCGTATGAGGCGCTATCTGTTTCCCACAGACGGCGACCCTCTTATCATTCCCCATCAATTCGGTTTCCGAGCCAAACACTCATGTCCCCAACAAGTTCACCGCATTGTGGAATATATCCTCAGCGGTTTCTATCCTCGTCGTCATAAGACCATCGCGGTCTTCTTCGATATAGCCAAAGCTTTCGATAGAGTCTGGCACACAGGCCTCATCTACAAGCTCTACAAAATAGGTCTCCCCGATCGTCTAGTTCGTCTCGTGGCCTCCTATTTGAAACATCGTACCTTTCGTTTTAGACACGAAGGCACGCTATCTTCACAGCGAACTATCAAGGCTGGTGTCCCTCAGGGCTCAGTACTTGCTCCTCTGCTGTACATCCTGTTCACCAACGACATTCCCATCCCGTCGAAAGGTGTTCAACTCTCCCTCTTCGCAGACGACACTGCCATCTACTGCAAAGGTGTCTCACTACCCTTCATACGGAACAAGATCCAAAAGTCAGTTGATGACCCAGGAGCTTGGTTCAAAAAATGGCGCATCGATGTGAACCCGGAGAAGAGCTCCGCCGTTCACTTCGATTATAAACGACGCCGTCTCAAAAACACTCCACCAATTCGTATGCTAGGGACCCCTGTCCCCTGGCATACGTCCGCCAAATATTTCGGTGTCACTCTAGACACAGGGCTCACTTTCAGGCCCCACGTCAAAAGAGTAACCCGTCACGCACGGTTTTATCTGAGTAGGCTCAACAGTATGTTGGGCCGACACAGTAAAATTTCCCTTCGAAACAAGCGTACCCTTTACAAGGTCTGTATACGACCAGTCATGTCCTACGCGGGCCCCGTCTTTGCCCACGCAAACCCTAATATTATAAATGAACTCCAAATAGTTCAGAACCTCTTCTGTCGTCGAGCTGCAAACGCACCTTGGTACGTCCGTAATGCCGACCTTCATCGGGACTTAGAGCTCCCAACAATTCAACAATTTCTTAAAAAACTCTCTGAGAACTTCTTCAAAGCCTCAGAGTCGCACCCAAACCAATTAATTCGTGAGGCAGCTTCTTATGCAGCCCCACCCCCCTCTCGCTATCGTGTCCGCAGGCCGAGAAACTCTCTCTCGGACCCGCCTAATAAACTGTCAAACGACCTGAACTGTCTCCTGGCGGCTCAGGCCAACTCTAATTAAATTAAATTATTATATGAACTAACATTAATTTGCCTTCGTAGGCACTCCCTCAGCGGCTCTTAGCCGCCTGCGCCCTCTTTTCCCAAAAGAGGGTCGCTCATGATAAGGCACAATACAGCTTAATCAGCCGGCTACCTGTCCCCAAAGGCGGTTTTTAGAGGGTATCACTTAGGGTCCCCGGTAGGACAGTGAGCCCCTCATAACCACGATAGACCGGCTATCGTGGTATGCGTAATGCATTTTCCGCCTCCCTACGTATAGGGTAGCCCTTTAATTGCTTCGGGCGCAAAAAAAAACCGGACATCAGCAACAAAATTGTCGGCTGTAACTTTTGTCCCACAGGATAATATTTATATAATTTTCTTTATTTTTATTTTAACTATTTTTATATTTAAGTATTCAGTGTTGTTAGCGCTAAATACTTTAATTTTTTACCTCGCGTGAGCGTCGCGCTCAGAAACATATATGTATCGTACAGATGTGTGTATACATACATACATGTATAACATAAAGCTCATTTGGATAGGGAAAAGCACTGATCTCGAGTGACCATTGCTATTAAACACATATTATATAGATGTTTGTAATATATTTGACAAGTGTGTGTGTGATATGTTTGTACAGCTAAGAAGTTTCCATTTCTGACCTGCCGTCTTCAGTTTTTCTTTTTGTTACTGTTACCAAAATTGCCATCCATAATGTTCTTCATGGCGTACGATCGTACGATGTCTTCTGCGAAGGCTTCTTAGGCCCTGCAGGTCTTGGGCCTCAGGGTATGCCACATTGCCCGGATTATCCTCACGGCTCACAACTATGGGCTGGTCCTGGGAGACTTATATAGGCGTTGTTAGTTTCTCGCGGTTATTTTCCGAAGTCGGTTAATTTGCCGCATTCGGTTAAGTTATGAAAAAGGTTAGTTGTCTATTTAAAAAGTCGTAGTTGGCCTCTCTGTGGCATTGAGGGTTTTACTCGACTCTCTAATCTATATAGAGGAGTTCTCTTGGTAGAGGTCGCCCGTCCGGGCATGTAATAGTACCAAGTTGTTTAGGTGGAGGTGTGGCCCGTTGTCAGCGCGGTCAAACAAACCGCGTGCCAGGCGGGCAACAATTTCCTGGCCGCTATGATATCATTCCGGACCTAGCTACCTGCACCGACGATTGTCCAAAGGATCAGATTCCGCTGTGCCTGAAGCCGCTGCCTCTACCGTTCGCTCAGAAAGGCGTACCAGACCGGTGGAACGTAAGTAATCCTGGGTCTGATGTAGATTTTATAGATGTTAAGTTCTTTATAGCGAATTTCGGTCATGACGGCATGTCTCAACAAAGTCTAGCCATTGATTAAAACTACTTTTACGGATTTTATCGCGTTTTATTTATATTAATTTTAATACCCGACGTTTCGGGTGCTTTCCAGCACCCATGGTCACCCGAAACGTCGGGTATTAAAATTAATATAAATAAAACGCGATAAAATCCGTAAAAGTAGTTTTAATCAATGTATAGTGCTCGCGTAAATATAGGAAAACATTAAAGTCTAGCCATTTATGGAGGATATCGAGATATGTATTATGTACGAACCTTTTGGTAAAGAGAATTAGTGTTCTACACTACGTACGCAAGTGCCAAGGGAGTAACTACATTATACTTTAATGAAGTAGGGCAGGATCACGAGTGTATGCGTAAGCACAATTAAATTTACTATACCCTGAATATCATTAACCAATTAAACGATAATACGACACTAATGTAGAGAGATCGGACTCGGAACCAACAGCTTTAAGTTAGAAGCAATAGCATTTGTTTACAGGATGAGACATAATACAGATACCTAATTTAATTCTTTTTTTTAATTAAATATGGGTGACAAACAAGCGCACAGTCCACATGATGCTGCTGTGGCTCTTATATATCTACATAATATGTAAATGTAATTTAATGTAATATATTATTAAGATACCTTCACGACTTACGTCGGTTTTAATAAATACCCCGTCCTGTATCCCACAGAAAAAAAGGTATTTATATATCCCCATTAATGTGTTTTAAATTAACATAATGTTGTAGTTTTGTATAGTACTTTTTTCAATATTGAGATGTAATTTAATGAAAATTATTACGCAAATTAAAAGAGTCATTCAAGATGTACTTTCTGTTAGTTGTTCCTCTTTTCTCATTCTTTATCTCCCTCGTCCTCGTTTTTTTCGAGAATTTAGTGACTGTTGTACATTCGGATTACTACTCTGTGTAAAAAGTATCGGGAATATGTCAATAAAAAGACCCGCGTAAAAGAGGTCGTTCTAATTTTTTTACTGCATGTTGGTAGCATTGTACTGATTTAGCGCGCAAAGTTTGAGCGGGATCTGTCATTTAATTTGTTTTAAACTACACTTTTTGTTGGTCATAGTTTTAAGTTCTCGGCGATTTTTACAATGGAAAATATTGTTGAACAAAGAGTGTGCCTTAAATTTTGTGTTTCGAATGATATTTCATGTGGTGAATCACTAAAAATGTTGCGAAATACCTACGGCGAATCGTGTATATCGAAAACAAGGGCTTATGAATGGTATAAGGCTTTTAAAGAAGGCCGAGAAGTAGTAGTAGACTTGCCTCGTTCTGGTAGACCTTCAACCGCTACGACCAAAGAAAACATCGACAAAATCAAGAAGCTAGTGCTCGAAAATCGACGTATGAGTCTGAGAGAGTTGGCTAGTGAGGTGAACATATCTTTTGAGTCCGTCCACAACATTCTCATTGACATTTAGGCATGAAACGCGTCGCCGCTCGACTAGTTCCAAAAGAGCTCAATTTTGTTCAAAGAGCGCAGTGAAAGCATGTCGCTGAAGACATGGTTTCCCGAGCTTCTACGGATCCGACCTTTATGAAACGTATAATAACTGGCGACGAGACATGGGTTTATGAGTACGACATGCAAACAAGCCAACAGTCTTCAGAATGGCGTCTCGAAAACGAGCCGAAAGCCAAAAAACCGCGGCAAAGTCGCTCCAAAATCAAGGTGATGATGACAGTTTTTTTTGACTACCGTGGTGTGGTTCACTCCGAATTCCTTCCAAAGGGAGAAACAGTGAATAAAGAATATTATTTAGGCGTCATGAAGCGTTTGCGTGAGAGTATCCGCCGAAAACGTCCAGATTTGTGGCAACACAACTCATGGATGCTGCACCATGATAATGCACCATCACACACAGCCATTATAGTGAAAGAGTTTTTAGCGAAAAATTCAACAAAAGTTCTCGACCAAGCACCGTATTCACCTGATATTGCTCCGTCTGACTTTTTTTGTTTTCCCAAGTTAAAATTGCCACTTCGAGGAAAACGTTTTGAGTCGATAGACGCCATAACAAAAAATTCGCTGAATGAGCTAAAGGCCATACTGCAAATAGCCTATGAAAAATGTATGGAAGACTGGGTGAAGCGTTGGAGATGTTGTATTGCAAGCGATGTGGCCTACTTTGAAGGCCATAAAATAAATTTAGATGAATAATTTGTTTTTGTTTTTTTGTTTTATTAACAAATTCCCGATATTTAGTACACAGAAGGTATATGTGTTAGATTAGTTCGGTGCATTTAATGATTGTTGTATGCCTGTTATGCCTAATGATTGTTGCATGGTTTGCATGTGTTGTTCTTGGATGTTTAGTGAACAAAGTTAGTGGTGTTTATTGTATCCGTTGTGCTTGGTGGCTGCTGCGTGTTTGATGACTGTTGGGTGCTCAGTATATGTAGATGGTCCGGTTGATTATGTACAAATACGGTATCCCCTAGCACTTTAGTGAGTAGAGTTGATGTGTGAATAGCTGCTTGTTTTTGAAGGATACTAATGTTAATATGGCTATCTAATTTATCTATGTATTTCCTAATACTTTTAGCTACCACTCCCGTTGCTCCTGTTACTATGGGAATGACAGTTGCTTGTGTATTCCACAAACGACTGACTTCAGTTTTTAGCAGGTGGTATTTGCTTAATTTTTAATTTCCTTAGGTCCTATATTGTAAGCTGATGGTACAGTTATATCTATTAAGAATGTTTTATTACTTGTTTTATCAACATATATCAAATCAGGCCTGTTATGTGTTACAGTAATATCAGTTAATATTATATATTATATTATATTATTACTAAGTATATATTATATTATTACATATAATGTAATATTTTATATTATTGATTGTGAATCAAAATGCAGATGCGTTGTCAGCCCTGAGGGCTAAGATGGAATGCCTTGTTTCCATAAAAAGGGTCTCCGGTTCTCTATACTCACCAACACAGCAACATGGTATTCTGCGAGAGCGTTGTCCTACTCCGATTGAGCCGACCCATTCATGCTACAATCATAATATAGTTGCAGCGTGGCTCTACCACGTATAAAAATTCATTACGTTAAAGAAATAGGGTACTTAATTTAGGTATCAATGTATTGATCGAAAAAGAAAGAAAAAATTTTTCGGTAAAAGATTCATGCTATCTTTCTGAAATATAACTTCAACGCGTCTGCATTTTGGTTCCTAATCGAGGATAAATGTAGTTGTCTATGGTCCACAGCATCCACTTACCATCAGGTGGACTGTGTGCTCGTTTGTCACCCTGATTCTATAAAAAATGTAACAATCTATCGGTGTTCTATCTTTTGTCATAATGTCATATTTTTGTCCGTGATGAATCATCTCATCATCTCAAACAATTTTTTGTTCGGGATGAGTTCATAAGAATATTATAAATGTTGATGTGTGTGTTTTTTTTTAAAATTTGACTATACTGCCCTGATACGGAAGAAGGCGGCTAAGCCACAAAAGTATGTTTCGAGAAAAATTGAAAAAAAGCGCGAAATTGATTTTCTTGGTAGATATCACCGATTTCTTGATAGATATCAAAATTTTTTAACAATTGGAATCCATGTAAAAAAAAATGACGAATCTTTCACAAATAATTTTGAATGAAATTATTGGCATACTGTTCTGTAAACTTTAAAAATGTAGTTAACGTAAGTATTGAAACATTATATTTGCATATTAATTACAATATAAACGGCCTGTAAGTATACCTTAACTGCTTTTTAGTGTAGCATTGACAATAAGCATACGCAAAAATGCGGCTAACCTACTTTAACTTTTTTTTATTTTTGACGCTTTGTTTAAATTATACACTTGGACTACACTTTATTGCTGTTAAGTAATATGACTGCCTTATAGTATAGTTTATCAGCAAATAATCAAATTAAATAGAAGTGTAACTAAATTAAAAGGTAGTTAAATGTACATCAATCTCACGGAACCGCTTTTTTGGTTAGCATTAGCATAGGTATATTTTTGTTAAGTAAGTTTGAAAAGTTGCTAAGTGTAAAATAAATTGTGCTTTAGTTTATAGAATATCAAAATTTTATTCATGCTTAGCACAAACAAATAGAAGCAAAAACAAGGGATTGTTATTTTATTCTTAAATAACCTCTTTTTTATTTTGAAATGTGATTTTCTGCTCTTCTAAACCGTTTTCAATTATAATTCTTCATTTTCTGCTAAATCCGATCTGTAGAATCTGATTTATTAACTGATTTTTTATCATGGAAATTGGTAGGTGGCATAAGGTATGATCGATATACTAGATATAAAGATGAGTCGATACTGATTGCCGTCTTCTCCGGAATCAGAACTGTTTTGCGGCATCTCCACAGACGGTACATAATCCATCCTTTTACCGAATCATCGGCCTCAAAATCTTTCCCGTTTTATTCTTAATAATGGCGCTCTTCTACTGGTACTGGAAGACGTACTGTAGATGGCAAGGAGTAAGTAATTTTACAGACTTTTGCTTATAGATAGACGTAGACTTCTTTGAATTTCGAGCTATTCGGTGGCATGTTTACTGAATTCAAAGCTTCACCGGAGTTAAAATCTTTATCGGCTAATTCACTGTAACGATACTTTTAGGCATATTTGGAGTTATTTTGGGACATGGACATCGGTGGCAAACAGTTTTTATCTATAGCGATCAATTCTTAAAAAAATAAAATTAAAATAAAATGAATTTATTTCAGACTTTTGGTTCATAAAAGTGTTAGTACAAAATATGAATTTACAAATTATGTTAGTAAAACATAATAAACACAACACTAAAACATTAATTTAAATATTTTCCGGGCTAGTTTGTGGTACTTGGTATACACGCGTATCTGTATATCCAGTGTTTCCATGTATGTATACCAAGTGTCTTTGACTGGACGGTCTGGTTTGCTGGTTCTTCCCAAGACAAAGGTTTTTTTTCTAACCAGTGGTAACATATAATATTGAATTTCAATAAGAATTACTTGTAATTAATATTGAATAAAAAAATATTCTATTCTACCACTAATAACCTTCAGAATAGTATTGGAGCTCCTTCGCACTCTGTACATAAGAGATATGATACGTTGGCGTAGTACTACATCCCTGATGCACTGTAAAACCACGGCAGTCCCGACATTACTTGAAAGGCTATATTGAACTATACAATTAAATATAATATCATCATTACAATTATATACAACGCTTATGGATGGTACCATTTCTTCATAATAAAAAATATTCAAAGCGTTTTATTCGTTATCAGTTAGGTGAATTCATTGTGTATCTTTATTTTGGTGTTGTGAGATTTCAAACTTGATATCTCACATTAACTTTTGGAGTTGATAAAATTATGTAAATTGATTCAGAATCACTTATGAGATCCATAGAGTATGATCAAGAGTCAATTATTAAAGAACGGGGAGCCAGTCGTGTCCAATGTGCCCACTGACTAAGTTTAAATGGTTTACAGTCTTCTGCTGTCTCTTCTCCCGCCACGTTGACTAACTTCTTGCCTTTGTTAAGACAAGGCATTGGTGTTAATTAAAAAAATATATAAATACTCAAGTAATGTAAGAAGGGAGGTGTAAGCTCCTTTACGTTCGGAAACGATTTAATATTAAATTAAATATTTAATATTAGTTTATGAATTTGGTGTAATGGTAATCCAAACTCACTTATGCACAATAAAAACCATTGTTAGACCTTTTTGCTGGGCACCATAGCAGCATTAGTAGCAGCGCAAGCTACCTCAAAATTGAATTGAACACTCCTTGGCCGTAACGTATTTTAAAATTATTTTGTAATGAATATAACGCTCTTTTTTACATATTAGAGAGGATTTTGAATAAAATGTGCTATTATTGACTACTTTTTAAGTACTAACTAAATCAGGGTTTTAAGATATAAAAATAGCAAATTTTTATTTTTATATTAATTTTAATTTATTTAGGTCAAGTACTAAGCTGTATGTGGTATGACTGTGATAATTTCAATGGAGATGCCAGTTTAATAATATTTATATTAATAAAAATAAATTTAAAATGAGTGGAAAATATAACTGTAAAAATAAATATATACCGATATCTCATATTTACGCAAATATTACACATTTAAATAAAACTAATTTTTACGGATTTTATCGCGTATATTAACTTTTTTATACTCCCGACGTTTCGAGAACTTTACAGCACCCATGGTCACGGAAGGACTAAGGTTTTCGACGACGATCCTATAATTAATAAAATCAAAACCCAACCCAAGCATACAACTGCAAGACTTCAAGATACTATAAGTTCATACTGTGTAGACCGGAACAAAAATTAATAATTTTAATCTGTAAATAACCCCGGGTAACTATTACATCGGGACGCCGAAGACCTCAGTCCCTCCCGTGACCATAGTTGCTGTAAAGTGCTCGAAACGTCGGAAATATAAAAAAGTTAATATACGCGATAAAATCAGTAAAAACTAGTTTTATTTTAAAAATAAATATAACTATTTTATTTGCTTTAAATTCTATTAAATTTCTTCCTCGCAATTTAATTGCAATTTAATGGGAAAATTGAGTTTTAAAGTCTTTTTTATCAGAAAAGACACATTTTATAGGAGAACTATTATACAGTTTTCTAAATCAAAACCCAAACCAAAGAATGTAACTCTGACGCACTCGGAAAAGAGCTCTGATGATACTTTTTTTTAACTCTTAAAACTTGCTGATCTAATTCTTCACGTAGGTACACATCGATTGCTAAACTTACACTTAGACGCTTTTTAGAGTAGCACATTCACTTTGCCGCTGTTTAAATATTGTTAAAAATATAATTCAAAAGTTCATCATACACTAAAAAGCAGTGAATGCTTTTTTGGTAAGTATGTGATTTTAATATATTGTTTAAATTCTACGCTTGAAAACAGTTAAGTGTTTTTAGCCGTATTTTAGCTTCTACTATCAGTGTTTACCGCTTTTTAGGATATTATTAGGTGTAGCCTAGCATGACTGCAACTAAGGAATAAAGCAGTTATTTACACTTAACTGCCTTTTAGCTTAGAAAATGTATTTAACTGCATTTTTTCTTAGTTTTATAACATCAAATATGAAATTTCAACTAAGAAAATAAATTGTTAAAATCTCTTAACGGCTATATAGCGTAATGGTGCATCGTAACTGATTTCTAGCGTATGACAGCAAAAAAATTTTGCACTTAACCGCCAAAGTGCTTAATGTATCTCAAGAACTATCAATCGTAAAAATATAATTCCAATATTGGCCGATAGAGAATTTTTTGCTTAGTCTAGTGGTGTAGAAAGCTCAAAATCGCCAAAATGCACTTAACCGCCTTTTTCCGTATCAGGGCAGTATAACACCCAAATGTCTTCGAATGTCCTCATAGGTGATACTGATACGTACTGGTTTTCTTCACTGCCTGACAGTAGCCGCATTTTCCTCAGTGATTGCAGCTGTAGGTTGACCTTCACGAACTTCGTCATGTAGAGAAACACGGACATAATAAAATTCTGCGTACCAACGTCTGACGGTGCTCAAATGAGATGCTTCCATTCCACAAACATTGTAATGCTGCGGCTACACTAAGGAGAAATGCCGTTTACTACCGCGTTGATGGACGTTGAATGTAGGTGTGGCCACGAATTAACGATATAATTTGACAACGGCATTAACAATGCCGTTTCCCGTTTGTCGATAACTCGAGTGGCGGTACATCAAAGGATTAACGCGCGAATTATCGCGTTGAAGCGGCCACACTCAGTGTTGCCAACTTGACGGGATTCCCGTTAGATTTGAAGGGACAGCGAGGTTGGCAACGGGAAAATTTGTATTTAACTGGTTAACGGGTTTTTAACGGGACAATAAAAATTTATGTTTTTTTTAGATTTGTTTTTAATTCATTTATTTAGTTTAAAAATACGGAAAAATATGCAATACATTCTTATCTTTAAAAAGCTCAGAGAGTAATTTTTCATTTGACGTAATTCTTTTAAATACAGCTCGGAAACTGTTTTGTCTTTAGTCGGCCTAAATGATGCGCTACTGTTGAATATATAGACAACTATCAATTACTCTATTTATTTCATTCTCTCTCTTTACTGTTTGAGTCGCAAATCCTGTGAACCTGTGATGTCCTTGTCAGTGTTGCCAACTTGACGTGTTTCCCGTTAGATTTTACGGGACAGCGAGGTTGGCAATGGGAAAAATTTGTGTTTATCGGCTAACGGATTTTTTAACGGGACAACAAAAATTTATGTTTTTGTAGATTTGTTTTCGAAATAAAAATAATTTGGAAATGGCAAAACTTAAATTATAATTTTATTCATTTTCTAGTTCAACATACGCAAAAATGTGCAATAAGTACATTCTCATCTTTAAAAAGTTGAGAGAGTAAATTTTCATTAGACATAAATCAGCTAGGAAAGCTGTTTTGTCGTAGGTCGGACAAAATGATGCATATATGGAAAAATATCAACTACTCTATTTATTACATTCTCTCCCTCTCTCTCTCTCTCTCTCTCTCTCTCTCTCTCTCTCTCTCTCTCTCTACTGATTGAGTCGCATATCCTGTGAACCTGTGATATCCTTGAAAATCAATAAGTTTTAGTTCGATAAAATGACTTTATTAACTATAGCATGTAGTAGCTGGCGCTATTACAAATCTCAAATAGAAAATGTTCGGTTCCCAATGGATCTCACAGACTCAATGGAGTACTGGAGCCCGAAGTGATCCAATTGAATGATCGATCCGAATATACCAGTACGCGTGACTAAATGCGTGACATCATACTAGTATGATTCGGTCACTAGAAATGAATGATTGACGCGTGTCTACCGTACTTGACGGGATTTGACGGGGTTATGGTGTTCTCTACAACGGGAGCTAGATTTCAATGTTGGCAACACTGGCCTAGGCATGTCGATTCACTCTTAAAAAAATCGATCTCTGAATCGATTCGAATCGAAGATACTAGAATCGATTATCGATTAAATCGAGGATTAAAAGATCGATTTTCGATTAATCGCGACACTTTCAAACATGAAATTTCAAGTATTTGCGATTTTTTTCTTTAGTTGAACTTTAATATTTTTTGAAATTAATGTAATCTTATTAATTAAAACTACTAATATTCCTTTTAACCTCTCCTGATAAGCTTGAAACGCTTGTTTTAGGGGTGGTTCGCCACTCGATCCATTTTTTTACAAAGTGATTCCATGTATCACTTTTATTTGACATTTTAGGCTAAAAACAACAACAATACTTTAACAAAAGGGCAAAATGCAATGTCCATTTCTCGATCAATCTGTTTCAATCTATTAACCCACTATTTATCAAATTGTAATGAACGCTACACGAACACAATACTGGTTATTTCCTTACTATAAACCTCTATAAACTTCAACATATAATATTTATTTACAGCATCTAGATATATAGAAAGTACTCCGTCTGTATTTACAGCTCACAGTATGTATGTTTTGATAATAAAGTAAATTCGCAAGTTCACAGTTCAAACAGGTTCACAGCTATAATATTAAATTGTAGTATGTATATGTAATTTTGTTCACAGCACAGATTAAGTAAGACCAACATTCCACAGGTAAGAATAGAATTAGAAATTTAAAAATTCACAACTTTTCGATATTGTTGGATGCGTTCATAAATATTTATTTTATTCAAATATACACTATGTAACGTAATTAACGCACACCCTCAGACACTCCAATTAGTATATTATGTTATAATCATAATACATACACTGAATTTTTAGTTAAACATTTTTATGCACTGATTATTTATCAAATTAGTTATACTAATTCCGGAAGAATGTTGTGGTCACAGTACAAATCCACGAACGCAAAGACTTTAACATGTTGAAATAAAGTTCATTTTTCTTTATTTTTATTAAATGAAAGAATTAGTAATAATACAAATAAAACTGCACTCTTAAGTCTTAATGCCTTAATTTACGGTCCATTTCAGTTTGTTTTGACTGCACACAGATTTAGTGTGACTGTAATTTACGTAGTTTTAATTATTTTTGGGATATAAAATTACCTATATTAAAAATCATAGGAATCGATTCAGTAAACGATTCTAAACAAACTACTTTCTCAAAGTGCGTTAATTATGTTACGTGTTGTATATTGCGTTCAAATTATCAACCAAGTAAGATCGGTTGCTTTTGTGTCCCCCAACAGCAAAAAATTAAAAAACTGCAGTATCTTACCCCAGCCAGTTTGGGAATTTTATCACTGATTCTTGAATCAGATGAATCGGTCCGATTCGAGAGGTATTTGGATCGATTCAGTGAATCGATGCTGTGCTCCGAATCGATCTAAAAAAGCGATAATTTGCTCCAAAGAATCGATTTTTCGATTAATCGATTTTAGATCGACATGCCTACACTGGCCACACTACGTTTGTCTCATTGTGCACGGTGAGTGCCACGGGGTTGCACGTATGGCTGCGATGGAGTGGAATAATGAAAAAGCTTTTCGAGATTGAATAAAAAAAATTACTTCAGAAGTACTTTAATTAACTGTATGAAACTAAGAAAAATAAGCAGGAGAAAAAAAACAATTTTTGCAGGTCAAAATTCATAGTGTATAGTGGTACGAAACCCAGGGTACGTGTATCTAATTCGCACTTGGCCAGTATTTATGAATGGCTTATTAGTTATTATTTCATTAAAATATATTTACCTTTGACTTATTATTTAGCTTAAACCATTGGACGTCTTTCTAGTGCAATTTGGGTGCGGGAAAACAAAATAAAACATAAATATATTTACAGTGTACGTTTCCTGTGCATTTGTAGCATCCACCATCTTCTTTTTCTTTGTATTCTTTTTTCTTTGTTTATATTTTTATTTTATAGAATAGGGTGACAAACAAGCACACAGTGGTATGTGGATGCAGTAGCCCATAGACATCTACATCTATCTTCGATTACGAATCAAAATGCAGATGTGTTGTCACCAGTGAGGACTAGGATGCCTCGTTTCCAGTAAAAAGGGTCTCCGGTTCTCTACACTCACCATACGAAACACAGCAGCATTATGCATTATTATTTTACGCTGGTATTCTGTGAGAGCGTGGTCCTTCCCCGGTCGAAACATTTAACGTCGTTCAACGGCAAATTTAACGCCATTCAACGGCAAATTTAATGCCGTTAAACGGCTTTGGAATAGATACGACGTTGACCGTCCAAGTGTAGCCACTCATTTTATCGCGTTAAATTTAAGGCAATCATTGTTGCGTTTATGGGCATTGACGTTGCTCGTTAGTGTAGCCGCAGCATAAAGACGAGCAGTGCACTCTTGCGGAACTTTTTTAATCATGGAAAATTCATCGCTCCAAAGTCTTTTCGCGTTTATTCCATTTTTGCAACGGATAACGAACTAGAACGTGTGGTAAAAAAACCTTTACATTGTTACATTAGACCACCCATTAAACCATTTACATCGTCACACAGCAGTTCAGGTATTGCTGACGGAGGCAGCCTTAGGTGATAGAAGGCAGTTGGAGCAGTAACTAGGGCTTAGTGGAAAACGTTGTAACTACTTCCATTCGCTAATAGGAAATTAATACCTCTCGTTGACGATAGAGGGCATATATTTACAAATGTATATTTTCTTATTTTCCGTCTTATGGATTCAATTATTATATTTTTTAGTTACAACGATTTTTGCGCTTTCGTGGAGGTATAATTTAACATTTATCACCTCTAACATACGTCGAATATGCTTAACAAAAGACAAAAAAGGAAACGCATTTCAATCACCTTGATACGTTCTCGACCACGATCAAATTCTGCGTACCAATGTCTTACAGTGCTCAAAGGAAGTGATTCCCTTCCACAAGCATTATAAAGACGAGCAGTGCACTCTTGCGGAACTTTTTAATCATAGAAAATCATCGCCCTAAAATCTTTTCGCGTTCATTCCATTTTGCTACGGATGACGAATTATAACGTGTGATAAAAAAAGGTTCCGCTCCTTCCCGTCTAAGGCATTTCAATACACTTTAGACTGCCACACAGCAATGCAGGTTTTTTATAAAAGTGGGGGCAAACGGCATGCGGCTCACATGATGGTAAGTGACTACCGCCGCCCACGAACAACCGCAACACCAGGGGAATTGCGGGTGCGTTTTGCGGGCCTTTTAGAAATTCTTGAAGCGCATGATAACACTCTAGAAACATATCCGTCAATGTGTGTGTTTGATTTTGCAATAGTGGTGAAAAAGCCCTAAGTTTTTGACTGCCCTTTCCCTTTCACTGATACTGTTCTAAAATACTAATTTTAATTATAAGAGGAAGGAGAGATTTTATTGGAATCTATATAGCATGTCGTAGAAACAACCTGTATTTTTTTAATTTTTTTAAAGAAACATGGAGAGTATTATATATTATATTATCACGATACTAATATCATCCTTTTAATATTGTGAATATTGTACCGCCGGTTTAGTGGAAAACATTGTTACTACTTCCATTCGCAAATAGGAAATTAATACCGAGCGTTGACGATAGAGGGCGTAAATTTATATATGTATGTTTTCTTATTTTCCGACAAGTACATAAGGATTCAATTTTTATATTTTTTTATTGCAAAGATTATTGCGCTTTTGTGGACATTTATCACCTCTTACATAAAAGGCTTGAATGTGCTATATAAAAGACAAAAAAGGAAACGCATTTCAAACATACGTCGATTTTATTCTATAAAAAACACCTTTACGTCCAACAGTTTGCAGTACAATTACTACTATATACTTCATGAGTACAATGAATTATTACACAAATCTTTTGGTTTACCCCACAGATTACACATTTAAAATAATATATTAGAATAAGTTATTTTTGATCTATTGTTGTGTCCACAACCAAATCTCTCACTATAATACCAAAGGTTAGCCGGCAGAAAATGCCATTTTATCATTCGTCTTTGTATCAATGATTTTAGAATAATAAAGACTTCTGTTCTATCTATCGTCTTAAAGGGCTGTGAAGTGAGTTAATAGCAGCGGGGGACGCAGTGGCGCGTTCAGCATACAAGTTGAGTTTGTATAGCATGAACATTCTCAGATTCTCTCGATTCTACACTTAAATAAATAAAAAAATCATGTATTTTAACGACCAAGAATTTTCATAAACATATTCAGCTCATGACATATGGACTCTGTGATTGTACATTTAAAATGTAAAAGGGACGGTCGGTAAATAGATCAACGCAATAGGTAAAAGCGATGAGATGCGAACAAATTAGACAACCACTATTAGGCTTTAAAAATTTATTCGACGTAAGTCTTTTTAGTTTTAAATAAAAACCATTGGGTCTTTGTTATAAACCACATAATACCTGGTAAGTTATGTGCACCAGAGAATCCATCGCCTTGTTTTTGGATGAAAAAAAAGCAGAAATCAGTGCATTTTTGCACTAAATATTTACTTTATTATAAATCGAACCCCGAACGTACACGTACATCCAAAAAATACCACCAAACACGGTCCTGAAACACCTACATCTATCGCCATGCTGCGAGTCTTATCAGGTAGTCGCTTCATCCAATGGGCCAGTTCTACGCTATGCCAATCTCGTGAAAATCAACGCCTATAAAACACAAGCGTGTTTTTTCACCGCTAAAAGGAGCCCGTTCACCCTGGCTCCTACTTTCCGAAATGTATCCTTGGAGTACACTGACCGCCTAAAGCGCGTTAAGGGTTTAATTTTCTCCGAGCCTCAACTATGGGCGGTTCATTGAGTCCAAGACCAAAGCAGTCACAAGGAAACTAGGTGTACTTGCAAGAGTGCGACGGTACTTCACGCGGGGGCAGCTTCTTACCTTATATAAAGCGTAAGTCCGGTCGTGCATGCATTACTGTTTTCACATATGGGCTGATGCTGCAAAATGCCGCCTGACAATGTTGGACTCAGTGGAGAGACGTGCTAAGGGCTCATTGGTAACCTTGATTTGGTTAAAACCAATGTTGTCAGCCTCGAACACAGGCGCAGAGTAGTCAACTTCTCGGTATTCTATAGGATGCATTTCGGTAGGTGTACGCAGGAATTACGCACTTTATTTCCTCCCTCTCCTTTCCACCAACGGACGACCAGGCGGTCGGCGGGCCTTCACCCCTTTGTTGTCGATATTCCACGCTTTAGAACCTAACCGTTTACTTTATCTTTTGTAATACGTGCAGCAAAGGAGTGTAATTTGAACAAAACCCTGGAGTAGTGCGGTACACTAACTGCTCCTAAAACACTCATAAATAAAAAGAATACTGTGTTAGGACGTATATAAGCAGCTGCAGTTTTGCTTTTATGTTATACATTAAGTAAACTAACGATTTCAGATTGTAGTGGCTAAACTCGAAGACCTACTGTCACCGAATTTTTACACCTTAGAGTCATTGAGGCAGGGGAGGAAGGACGGATACAGTGTCTACGTGATCATTCTCGCGAACGGTCTACAAGCCGCTCTGCTGCTGCTGTTACAATTTGGTGATCGGTATGATTCATTGCAGTTACCTTCAATTACAAAACTTCCTTATCATTACAAAATTTGCGTCATGTCAATCCCATCAAAGTTCACAATTTATCTTTTAGGCTTAATATCGCACCAAGTACAAAAAGGCGGACATATTGCACCAAGGCTTTTCTCTTCCAGTCTACCTCGTACCTCCATAATCGTATATACTTGTACATAGCCCTCGTCAACAGAACCGTATCGTTTTTATAATGAAAACATTTAACTTAAAAACCAATTTCAGAAACTAAAAGGAAATAAAATAACTTTCACATAATATCAGCTTCTGATTAAAGCCACGACTTCAGAAGTTATTAACTGAAAATTACTTTGTCTTTTCTGATGAAAGTTTTATTTTTAACGTTATCTCGATATTATATTGATAAAATTACCTACATTTTCATCATCTTTGTAATATATTTCATATCACACATTTCCGATTATGTGTGTAATGTTTCATATGTGAATATTGCTTTCATTCACGTGTATTTTCGTCGTAATAAAGATTACCCTTCCCCTTATAGGATTTTCTTTTTCAAAATAAAATAAATGCGAATTGTTTAGTTTAATATTTAAACACCCTGGGGGCCTTTTACATACGTAAATTAATACGAACACTTTTTCTATTAGCGGACTTTGAATCCGCGGCCACAGCGTTACGGAGCGGCTACGAAGGTACTATTTTTATCACCTACAAATGTTCTCAGATACCGCCTGCTGGAAACAGGAGCCAAATATATAAAGCTCTATGACATGAGATTGTTCAAAAGAGAGTTACAAGTGGAAACGCATTGTTAACGCTGTATTCTTACGATATCATAGTAAAAATTTTTCACATTCAAAATAAACCTTGGTTTGACTTTTCCACCGTCCCCTATCCACATCCCGTTAAGGAATTCCTCATAACACGAAGAATTGTAGTATGGAGAAGCGGCAAGTTCCATTACAATAGGCATATATTTGCGGGTAAAACGAAAAACTTTATTGGAGAAATATTGGACGTTGTTTACTTGGATCATGTTCCATCAGTGGAGGTTAAGAAGACAAACGAGTCAAGGACAGTTGGAGGCGTCGAAATTGAGGTATGACCAACAAAAACTAGTTAGAATATAAGCGGTTTGAAGGACCAACTTCAGCTTTTATTAAACTCTAACCACATAAAAATGGCTGATTGATTTTAAAATCTTAAATAATACTTAAATTCGCAATTTTGTACCAATAATATTAAATATTTCAGTTATCCCATCTAGTGGCCGTACACTTTGCTTACCGGGACGAGGCCGCCACTCGAGGAACTTTCCCATCGGTTGTCAGCTCTTCGAGCTATATATGACCGATGCTAGATGGAATGGTGACCTAGTGAAATGTGGAGGAAGTTATTTATGGATGCGGGTGGTTAAGGCTGCTCTCTCGAAAAAAGCTTGTAAAAAGCGTGCAGATGAACCAACTTTTCGTCGGCACTTACAGAGAAATTACATCTGAAAAAAATAGCTAGTAATCTACATGATATGATACGTAATTTGGTTTAGCCATAATTTTTCTATCGGTGTCACATAATAAATAAAAAAATACCCAAATCACCTCCAAATCGTTGAGATGAAACCAATTTACTCCTTCATTTTTTTTCAAAGGAATATAAAAATAATATCTACCGCTTTGCAATACAAAATAAAATAATTTGGTTTTATTGGGCCGTGGTTTATCGCATTCCTTGAGATGTGATAATGATGATGACTTTTAGTTAGGTTAATAAACTTATGATTAAAAGCACGGGTGATAATAACACAGATGATAATTTTCGCCAATTGGTTTAGGCAATTTTTATGAGTTAATCTATTTGGAAAGCCCATTTTCAGCTGTGGACCTTTAATAGGTAAAGAAAAAAATGAATTGGTTCATTTATTTCATTACCTATTATGTATATATAAACTTTTATGTAGGTACTCATTTGAAAAATTGTTTCCAAACCACACCACTTTAAATTTCAGATCCTCAACACAATCGCTTCAAAAATGAACTTCAAACCCATACTATATCAGCCACTTAACGCTGAACAAAACAAGTGGGGTCAGAAACAACCGAATGGCTCGTTTTCTGGACTCCTTGGCGAAATGTTCATTGAAAAGCTGATATTGCCGTTGGCAATCTACAATACACTCCGTACTATCAGGAGTTAACAGATTTAAATATACCTTATGTCTCAATGCTGGGACGTTTTTGACACCTGAAGCCATGACAGACAACTCTTGAAAGACGTTGATTTTGCCATTCATGTGAGTGGGTAGTTTTTTTACAACATACTGTGAGGAAAAATTCGAATTTAGTTTTAATTTCCATTTTAAGTACAGATATAGAATTCGAATTATTAAGTTAATTATGAATCGATTATAAATGTTCTTGTGGCACTAACCTACCTTGGGTAGAATAACGTTTAAGTCAAACATAAAAACACATTTTCATGTAGAACCAAAAATGTAATCTATATTTTTATCCTAAACCTATAAATGTACATTTCATTCAAGTACTTAAGAGGTCCTTTAGGGCCTACATTTAGTTGTACCAGATCTGGCTTGGGAAATTTATGTATATAAACTGCTACCTTTTTAAAGCTACCTTTAGGTGGGTCGATCCGATCAGACTGCTCACTGGATGGTACTGGCTTTATTGTATTCTTTTAGTAGTTTCATATAGAGCCGTCACGACTGCTATTTTGGCCAACCCAACGCCAAGGGTCACCATAGACACGTTGAAGATATTGGTGGATAATAAATTAAAATGTGGGGGCTGGGCAATGATTTCAAAAGGAAGGATAGGCCAAATCAAAATATTTTACTCATAACTTTTTCATACAAGAAAAAGTAGCGCATCTGTCACAATACAAACGTCATATCATAAACACGACGTAACCAGGGTCGGATTTCGTAGTATAATTATCCTAAATGACGACTCCGTGGCGTAGTGGCTTAGCAATGAGTGGCTGCGCTGGGAGTTGCGGGTTCGAATCCCGCACGGAAAAGTATTTTGTATAGCCTACAAATAATTGTTCCGGGTCTGGATGTTTGTCCTTGTGCAATTTATGTTTGTAAACTGCCCCCGCGATACAGGAGAAAATCCTAGTGTAGGGGTAACGTTTTTTAAAAAAATAAAAAAAACTGTACCATTATTTCATAGTTTGTAGTATATAGTATCGCAATAATAGGTACTAAGCGCAAATACCATCATCTTACCTAAAGATCGACTTATATTATTATTGGGTTATTACATGAGTACCGCGTTATTTAAATAAAATTAGAATCAGCTCCCTTTCTGGTCAATTGGTGCTCGATCGATGCATTTATGTGGCATCCTTGATACAACTATAATGAGGGGCTACCACGATAAAAACTCTATATTCCACAAGCAATCGGTTTGAAAACAGAATTTCAAAATATTTGATGAATCAGATTTTCAAATTCAATTTACTAACTGTAAAATAAAACTAAAAATGCGTTCATATAATAATTTAATTGTAACAAAATGAATACAGGGTTATAAACCGATGATGCGATATCCCATGTTACTTTTAATCTTCGTATCGTAATTTTTGCATTCTTTTACCACGCAACTAGAGATATTTATGACAGGCAAATCTGTACTGCCAGCGCACTGGTCCGTTTTAGTTGTTCGGTCGGCCCGGTCCTTACGCTAGTAATATACAACATGTAACAAAAACTCTGTTCTTCCCGTTTACAGCGTTATCAGAATCAGTATCCAGGCATATGGAAATAATTTTTTTTCAAAAAGACGCATTTAAAAAAATTTATTTTAATGAAAAAAAAATAATTTGCAAATTTTATGTGGTTTTATTATCTCTGCATTGGCCGAGGAGTAAAAGGATTGTCAAAGACCCCGCATTACCGATACTCGTGTGAGTTAGAGGAAATAAAACTACATACAATTTGCAAATAAAAATTTTTTCGTTAACATATTTTTTTCAAATGCATTTTTTTGGAAAAAAATGTTTCTATACGTTTGACTACTGAATCTGATAACACACTTAACGGGAACCACAGGGTTTTTGTTACATATTGTATAAGTCAAAGGGGCTGCGGTGCTGAAATCAAACGATTTTTTGCGGAATCATTGGACGATGTGGGTCAGAAAATTGGCGAAAGTTTCGAAGTGATAGATGATCCCGATGAAGCGGTTCAAAGAATAGTTAATGGCGATCTTGCCTATTACAAAAGCAAAAAATTTCTAAAATATTTAGGCGTTAAAAGAGAAAAGTTGAATATAAATAACAACTTAGATAATTCAACTATGAATGGTACAAAGATACCCGTAAATACTGAAATGGAAAGAAATTTAGATATCATGAAAGATTGTGTGGTGAATATTCCCATTCCAATACGAGTAGGTTTCCACAAGAAATCACCTCCGAAAAATTTAGCTGATGTATATTTGAGAGGAATGTAAGGTCCTTAGAAAAAATAAAAGCCCTAATGAATTTGCAGAAACTACTAGTAAGTAGTACATGGAGCTTTCATTGCGTCAGCTGTAGGATATTTTATAAGTATAGTATGCCTCATACGGGAATGTACCATTGAAACTATATAGTTAAAAGAGACCCATATTTCGACAAATATGCTATAGATTTGTATTATCAAAAAAAGAATAAAAAATATTAGAGTTGTATAGAAAGAAGTGTATTATATATTGTTAACATAATCATAATTGCCTAACATTCTTTTCAATAAATAATTTCTTCAGTCGTATTTTTATTTTAAAATTACATGATAATGTTTTATGATAATCAGTTACATGAAACAATCAATTCAAAGTTTAAATACAACTACCATTATTTCTATATTCTTTACTTATTGTTATATATATATTTGTATATATCAGCTAAAGAAAGATAATTCTAGGCTGAGATCTTTAGACCGCACTTTGACGTTGAGTTTACTTACGAAATACTTAGCTGAATATATGCTTAGCATAATCCTTGATTCTGAATTTATAGTTACATCCGGCTAAGATTAAGCTAAGCATATAAAATTCAAAAAAATAATATTTAAAAGGCGAAAACAATCCACATTGTATTTCTTATATGTTATTATTACATTTAACTAATTTTAGTTTAAAATATAATAAAGAAACCGAACATTTGGTTAGCCGGTCAAGCGCTGTCAAATCACTGTTTCAAACGTGAAGTTTTTGGTTTATTGATATTGAGGGCATTTTAAGTATCCAGTTTATTGATTTTTTTTCTTACGACTGGCTTTGGAACCTATGTATTCGTCCTACACTTCCACTACCCGACATTCTTTGGGATTTTCTGTAACTCAGGTTTTTTTAAAGACATAGTGATATAATTGAGAAGAAAGATAGATTTAGAAATCTAACAGTAATATAATTTGCTAAAATTGTTGTTTTTTGCTGCTAACTCGAAGATAAGATAATAACATTAAACGGAAAAAATCACAAAGAAAAAAAGATTTTAAGAAATTCCAAATAAGTTTGAAATTATTTAAATAGAAAATGAAATTATGCTATTTAAAACTAGAAGACAACATAACCTATTTATTGTTTTAAATAATTAGAGTAACATAAAAACAACAATTTTAAATGAAAATGGTGGTTTCGGTTAATATTCTGAGGTTTTCGTAAGTTGTTGATTGCGTTGACATAGGCTTTGCGAAGCATCCACTCAGAACGACTTAGCTTACTTAAGTTAGCCCTATCAATACCAATATTGTATCAGCTCGAAAGTAAGGTCTAAGCAAAATCAAAGTAGGGACTATAGATCTCAGCCAGTCTTCTATTCCATAAGACTATGCTTGTTTATGTCAATAAGTACAAATAATAATTGATAAGTTCAGGAGATTATTTTAAGTATACTGTCCAAAATCAATAAAATATATGTCAACAGTAAGAACATGCATGTTTAAGGCACATATGCGTGAGTTTAGTAACACACTTTTAAAGAAGAAAGAAATGTACATGAGTGTATTCTTGACATGTGTTGATATGATAAACACAGCATGTATCTTCCTTATTGTTTGACATCAACATTAAATAAATAGGACTTAATAACATTGATGTATGCTGACAATCAATAATATGGACCACAGTATTTCTAAGATGTATAGAACTATAAAATTCAATCAGTACATGACATCATAAGTATCGTTCAGACAATTAACTATTCAATTTAAATGTTAACTTCGACATATTATTTTAAGTTAAAAAAAGATTAAAATGTTTAACAATTTCTTTTTACTTATGTATTTTAGGCCTCTGCCAATATTATGTTGGTTATGGTAGTAAAAACTTTTTTCTTATCTACTTAAAAATAAAAACTGCAGTCAGAATACATTAGTGAAAGTTGATAACCTTAAAAATTCATTTGATAAACTTCAAATAAAAATGTCACACAAAATATTAAATTTAAATACACAATTACAGTACTAAAATGAATGAGCATGATAATACTAATAAAGGAAAAAAGTCATAGTAGCAGTCTAGATATAAACATTGTGCTACTGGACAAAGGCCTCATATTTTTAAAATTTGTTTTTGGAGGGAGCATACAAGAAAATTGTGCATAATAAGTACTGAACATAGAGTATTTATAGAATATTACTACAAATATATTGATTTTGCCAACTTTTAACTTTATTTGTTAGCAATAAGTGCCCCCTGCGACAGTGGTTACTGTATAGCAGGAAACATCAGAAATTAAAATTGTTACAAATACTAAAGATTGTTACTCATAAACAGTACAATATCTAATTAAGCCTCCTCACATGTTTTATACAAAATAATTTATGTGCATTAAACAGATAACATTCTAAACCTAATCTACATAACAGTAATGAGTATTTGTTGGCAAACTCTTATGTGCTTTTATATATCCCTAATATGAGCCTTCAATATTACAGTCTTATATGCTATTATATATTTCCAATTCCAAGCCTTTGATGTTGTGGTTAGGTCACAATTATTCTGGCATTGTCTGGTCCAATGGTGCCATTTTGTCTTGAAGCTTCTTAGCGAGCATCGACCCAAAATATTTTCTATTTTTGTCAATAATTTGCCTTTTAGTTAGTAGTCTAAGATGTTTATAACATAAATTACTGTTTTGGCTCAATCTTATAACAAGTGAATAATTTAAATATCAATTCATACAAAATAAACTAAGTAAATGAGAATAATGTATTTGCCATAACACTATGAGGTAATATTAAACACCTAGGTAATGGAAATACATAAACAATAACATATATTTAAATTGCCACTAACTTTTTTATTAAAAATATTATTAATAAAAAGTTTCTCTATCTATTAAAAATTCAGCATAAAGCACAAAATGTTTTAAAGTATAGATGGCTTATACCTTTGGATGATTCATAAATTATTAATATTTCAACTTCATAGTTATTTTTGTTCCATGGTACAAAATAGTGGCACCCTATTACTACACCTAGCACCTTCTGGGGCATTTTCTAAAATCCAAGGATGTTGCAAAACTTGTGTCAATGGTAACCTTTGCTCTGGGTTTGTAACTAGAAGCTTACCAATTAAATCTTTAGCCTTTCCAGATATAAAATCTGGATATTTAATGATCACATATCTAATTTTTCTAAATGTTTGATGATGTTCCTTTGCTTCAAATGGCGGTAAACCTACCAGTAGCTCATAACACAGTACTCCAAGACTCCAAATATCAACTGCATAATTGTGAGGTTTTCTGTCTATCATCTCAGGTGACAAGTAATCTATAGTACCACAGAGTCATGCGCCTTGAAGATGGTGAGTGCACTGACCAGCCAGTCAACTATTTTAAGTTCATAATTATGTCCGATTAGCAAGTTCTCGGGTTTGATGTCACGATGGATAACTTTTTCCGAGTGACAATATATTAAAGCTTTTGTTAAATCTCTGACATAGATGGCTGCGGTTTTCTCATCAAATCTCTTGTGCTCTTTGAGAAGCTTATACAAGGCTCCATGCTTTGCGTATTCCAAAATTAAATAAATCCCCTTTTCGTCTTGAAAATAACCATACATTCGTAGAATATTTGGATGGCGTAATCTACACTGAATGTCCACTTCACGACGTACTTGATAATCAATTTCCGAATCCTGGATTAGACTTTTAGACAGTACTTTCAACGACATGATGATGAGAACGATATGAGTCTCTTGTACGCGGGCTAAGTATACATTACCAAATTTGCCTTTTCCGAGAAGTCTTCCGAACCCAAAATCAGACAGCGGCCATTCCTTTTGTGACAACAAAAGGAATGGCCGCTGTCTGATTTTTCAGTTCATCTTTCTTCTCTTCTTCATCATTCTTTAGTTCAGGTTTATTTGTTTCTTTCTCGTTACTTTTAGCACTGTACTGAGGCCGACTGAGAGGTATAGCAGGAACTTTAAAATTACCTGGGCTAATTTTACGTGAGGTTGATGGACAGGTGCAACGATTTTATTTACGATCACACTTCTGAATGTTCATTATTAATAATATTAATTATTTCCTTATTTTTATTATTAGAAAATTAATTCGTGTAAAATAATACCGCGAAACTAAGTCGTAAGTTTAGATGAGTTTTGATTTGAATCTCCCTTGTACCAATGATCCAATGATTTGAATAACGTATTATCGGTCACATTTGAAACAACGTGACCAGATTTTATTTCGAAAAATTACTAAACAGAGCGGTAAAAACTTACTAAATTCTACTAAAACAACCCATTATTTACAAAAACTTTATTCACAATTTAAGATGGATAATACCATGAAGGTTAGATAGAGAACAGGAGAACGATCACTACGTACTAAAGCATAGCCGCCTGTCCTTGAAAATTGTAGAATATATAGCGGCGCTGACGTCGGTGAGTAGTGACTGCGAGGTTAGCTGTTTATAAGTACAAGTAGATGAAGTTAGTTGAATAATGTACAAATTTTCATTTCATTTTTAATGAGAAAATTTTCATGCTCCGAAATTTTGTAATTTTTGACAAAATGAAACATTAAAAAATTGGAAAAATATTCTATTGTGCGTGGATGTGCAAGCGGTTTAGCATCTGACTGGAAAAATAGAGTGAAAATGACTTTTATTGACTGAACTTGGTGATCACAACTTAGCGATCGCAGCGCCTCACTTATGGTGTCCATATTTCTGGGACACTATTTTCTACGGCGATCGTTCTCCTGTCCTCTAACCTCCATGGCTCGGTGACAGCTGACAGCGACAGCGAGAGTTTTGTCGGGAAATTGGCCGTAGAAGGATTGGCGCTCCTATTTTGTCGCTTGAATAATGGTTTGAAGTGGATTTTGATTCGTAAAAGTGATGCGATTTTGTGAATTAAGTGTCCGCGCGTGTGAACTATTAGAGATAGTGTTGCCCAAATGCAAGAACAAGACGAGACTTAGCCAGTCTTGGTCTTGGTCTTGCGCCAATAAACCTGGTCTTGTTCTTGGTCTTGGTATTGCGCTCTCAGTCTTTTTCTTGGTCTTGGTCTTGCAGGAAGAGCAAGTCTCGCAATTACCTATTAGCCTATCTTTCCGATTCTTCAAATTTGAAACGGAGGTCGGTGACTTCGGCTTTCAACGTGGTGATGTCTTTCAACAATCTGGTCACGTCTACGTGATCGAACGTCACGGGAGGCAGCTTGTTGATATCACGCGCGACGAAAGTTGGGATGTCATCAGGATCAGTCTCATTGAACAGTCTGAAGATGTCTTGCAGGTCTTTCGTACCGCGTCCATCTCTATGAACTGTGATAAGACGGATTTGGGTCACGGCTGAATCTGCTAACACCTTCTTCACTTGGATGATCTCGTCCTCGGTGAAGCTGGTCATCAGTATCTGCTCCAGGGACACCTGGTCCATGACGTCCAATTTTTGTTGAACAAAGGCCAGGAACTCGTTTACTACGACGGTATCGGATCATTTAGGTTGACACGCCATTTCGAATTATTTTCGCGCAGTTGGTATGCTTACGCTGCGAAATATTGTAGGTTCGGCATTAGAGCCACCACATAATTATGAAGCTACTGCACTGATCGGCAGTAGAAACGCGACTGTATATGTAGATACCAAATCGGTTTAGAAATTTCTAGTTAGTCCTGTGTAGTACGAGAGGTCAGTTCCAAGCATTTTTGTCTGACTTAAATTGAAAAGGTGAAAGATCTAACATTTCTTTTGGAATCTTATTATAAAAGCGTATATCGCTACCCAAGAACGCATTATATACTTTGTGTAACCGGAAAGCAGGTATTGTGATTTTATTTTTATTTCTACTATTAAAATTGTGCAAATCACTATTATTTACATCAATTCGATGCAACCAATTTCTTTAAACGGTTCTCTAAGAGATACTCGGGCTCCAAAAAGTACATAGATCTTATTTTACGCTTTTTATTTAATATGCACACTTTTTACATTATTCGATTAGCATTGTACAAAATGTTTACACGTTTCAAGTGTGTTAAAAGTGTCTACAATATTTATCAAATGGGTGATGATATATTCGAACAGTTTGTGTTCAAAAACACACACTTCCAAAAATCGAGATTTGCAGTGAACTTATTGAACATATCTATTAGGTAATAATAATAATAGTAAGTAATTATTATAAACCCATGTAGTTAATATTATAATAATTACTTACTAGAATAAATTATTATGGTATCTACCTATCCTTACCATTATCTAATTACAATATTCCTTGCAAGTTCAGCATAATGTGTTCGTGTCCATTCTGAGCACCCGGAAACTTATTTTATTCTTTGGAACATGTAGTCTGTGGCGGCATTCAAACAGTGTCAAATTCAATTGAATGCGATATCAATAGAAGCCGCCGGCGCGTGTATCTTGACCTTGTACTTCCGAATAGCTGCAAAATTTCTGTGACAGGTCAGTATTCGACCTTTGATGATGCCGACAACAAGACGCCGCGCACTATCAAAGTGCCGATGGTCAAAACAAGGGATGCACTGTTTTTCTTTTAATGGATATTTTCATTCGCTATGTATGTTTATGGTATTGCTCGTAATGCGCATAAGTCCAGTTTTCCAAATTTTTTTATATTTTTTTTGCGTCTCATAGAGTCCCTAAGCGTATACCCGAACTCCTATACTCCCTGAAACGACAATCATTCCTAACTGCAAGACGCAAGAGTCTCGCAGGCTTAGTCTTGTTCTTGCTCAAATCTTGCACGGTCAGTCTTGGTCTTGGTCTTGCTAAAATTAGGCGGTCTTGTTCTTGGTCTTGGTCCTGCAAAAATGCTAGAACAAGACCAAGACTGCAAGACCAAGACCGATTTTGGGCAACACTAATTAGAGAAAACGACGAAACAAGTGCTTTGATGTTAATATGTTTAACAAACAAAATTATTGTAAAATGTTACAACAATATTGTTTGATCAATTTTTAAATGAATTTAATAGAACCAACATGGTGACGATCACCCCGTTCCCAGGGGTTATTTTTATTTAAGTTATCTTTGATATTATAATAACCCTTTTTGTACAATATTTCATTAATAAAACATTTAAACTTGTTTATTTACAAATTTTGTACATTCTCCTCGGATTTTGTTGTAAAAGCGTATACAATGCCCCATAAATGAACTACTAATTCTGTAGTCTAGTATATTACAAGCTTATGTTCGTTCCTAGCGTTTAAAGTGTGAACAGCTTTAATTTTATCAAAGCTATTAATGTTTTTATGTACATAGATTTTCGTAAATATATTGCGATTTCAAAGTCAATAGGGGCTAGAAGTGTATCTCGTAAATACAGGTTACTAAGTAACCTAGCTAGGAGACTTAGGATTCTACCCATTTGAAATTGGTCCTCATGATGTATTGCATAATATGCAATATATTATATTTTTAAAAAGTATGTAAACTATAAAATAACAGTAAAGAATAATTATTATTACTATTACAATTTAAGTTATAAAATGTCCATACGGCTCCCTTTCTTAAAGGAAATATGACTTCAATGTCAGTCGTATTACCCCATAGCAAAATTCCATAAGACATCACGCTATGAAAGTAACTAAAATAAACTAATCTAGTCTCAACATTGGTAAGACTTTTAATCTTTCTTACTTTCCCCTTTTAAGAGCACATTGGTATTTGAATGTTTAACATTAGATACTCAAAGCATTAGGTATTGTAAATTTAATACATTTTGTCTTATTGCCACATCAAATAATGTACTAATTTCCTCCTGCAAGATAAGGTAACTCATTAATATAGATAAAGAACAGAAATGGGCCATGAATCGAGCCCTGAGGAACGACAATTGATAAGCTGCCAATCCGGAGGAACTTTTACCACTGATAACGGCTTTTTGAATCCTGTTATTTAAATATAAACAATAATAAATAATAAGTCTAAGCGCAATATTTTTGACATCGTAATGTTGTGCTATCCAGGTTAATATCTCATTATGAACACAATTGAAATCCTTGGAAAGATCATAAAAAATACCTAAGGCATTTAGTGAATTCTCCAGGGCATAGAAAATATATTTCATTCCTGCGTCAGTCATTGAGCAATCCCATGTGAAACCAATTATTTGATTTTATGGAGTAATTTATTTTTATTAAAAAATTACAATTGATCTAAAATTATTTTTTCAAAAGTTTTACTGACACTTGGTAGTATAGAAATAGGTCTAAATTTGCGGGGTTCAATGTACTACTAGATTGAAATTTTTAAATTTAATTAATTAAAAAAATTCAAATCTGGAGGTCCTACTTTGAGAAGAAACTACAGACCCATACCTCTACTACTATATTTCTCTTGAATCCGCTGTGACAAAGCGTCTTAAGACGACGTCTTAACACGATTTCAAATTCGTTTTTGACCCGCGCGTCCCGCAGTGGGCGGAGCGCAACCGGCTGTCGGAGAGCGCCGCGTGAACACAGTATGCGCAAAGCAAGCAGACAATTCACCTCCAAACAAAAACTTTTCCGTGAGGTCTACTGTCCTCAACACTACTAGGTATTATAGTAATAATATTTTGAGTATCTACTCACTAATATCAAAACTGTTTCCAATATCGGTAGTGTGGACATCATACTACATTTTAATTATCAATATTTTTTTAAAGTCAGTTTTATGATATGAGCAGGTACTTAGTCAACTACATACATAAACATTTAAAACGCCAACTCACAAATTCTAAAAAAACCCAAGATTCGTTGGCAAAATAGCTAAAATAAGAGAAAAAGTATAGTTTCAAATAAAACTATTAGAAAATTCAAATTTAATTTACTGTTTTCTATTACCTTACCTCCGGACTTGATGGGGTGACCTGAAGGTGAACTTTTGTAATCGGTATTGGAACAGGTCGCCGAGTGGGCCAGTTGAGCCCAAACTCGGCCCACCTAGTAGTACTCGGTGACCTGTTCCACTGCCGATTACCAAAGTACACTTTGAGGTCACTCCATTAAGTCCGGAGGTAAGGGCTTATCATACCTAACAAAACGAGCCCAAACTCGGCCCACCTAGTTCTACTAGTCCAGGTGTTTCAGTATTAGTTACTGAAGTTCACTTTCAGGTCACTCCATCAAGTCCGGAGGTAAGGTCTTATCATAACTGACAAAACCAGCCCAAAGTCCACAGCTAACTTCTCAGTGCCAGCAGAGGGCTGCCCAGTGCAAAGCAGTCTCTAGAGTAGGTATTCGTATTTCGTAACTAAGTCTAATTACTCTATGTATCTAAGTATATTTTTCAGGTGTAAGAAAACAAAACAAATTCGATCTTTCAAATTATCAAAATAATTTTATTTGACTACGATTCCCGCAGCCAACCGTGCGTACACTTGTGTGCGTGACTCATGTCAATGTAATAGTTCGATTCTATACCTATATCAATTTTGTAACGCTACCTTAAAAAATCTTAACGTAAATACTGCTTCAATAAGAGCGACAC
Source organism: Parnassius smintheus behrii (assembly GCA_036936625.1). Taxonomy (NCBI): domain Eukaryota; kingdom Metazoa; phylum Arthropoda; class Insecta; order Lepidoptera; family Papilionidae; genus Parnassius; species Parnassius smintheus. The sequence goes on along the minus strand of JAUPFT010000016.1, from coordinate 11,356,029 downwards.
GTCTCTACAGCACCAGGCCTCGGCCGGCAGTGACGGCACCAGTGTTGCCAGATGCCTTGAACCTTTTATCTGTATTAGAAACTGCTAAAATCTGTATTAAATCTGTATGCTATTTAAACTTAAAATCTGTATAAAATCTGTATAATATAATAAACCAAACTAGAATAATTGATCATCATCATTGCTTCTTTTGAAAAACAAGGAATAACTACTAACGTGATAAGCTGATAAAGTTTGATTACCGATATTAAGTAAAAATATTTTTTATAGAATAAGGGGACGCTGTGGCCCATAGAAATCTACATTTATCCTCGCTTAAGAATCAAAACGCAGATGCGTTGTCACGCCTGAGGACTAAGATGGAATCCCTCGTTTCCAGTAAAAAAGGTCTCCGGATCTTTACACTCACTATACGAAGCACATCAGTATTAAGCTGGTAATTTACTTCTGTGAGAGCGTGGTCCTTCCCCGGTCGAGCTGACTCACACCCGTATTCACAAACGTTACTGTGCAGTCTCACAGTGCGCTCGAACGCACGGGGTACAGAAAACATATTCATAAACAACACTTGAGGGATGAACGACACTATACGCTCATTATAATGAACGCACAGATGAAGTAGCTCGCTAGCTACTTTACGCTACGCATAGTGCGACAAAGCAACGCAATTATGTCAAACTGTTTACGGGTATATAGGTGTTTGTTGATTTGTGATACGCTGATTTGTTTTGATTAATTAATTGCGATGGATTACAGCAGCGAAGATGATTTTGATAATTATATCCTGGAGAGAATAAACGTGCAAAGAACGATTAGCACAAGAAAAGTGATACGTGACTTTCAAAATCCTTTTGATTATTACAGTGCCAATGAATTTAAAAGTCGCTATAGGTTTTCAAAAGATTCCGAATTCCGAAGAAGTAAATGGCAACTTCTTTGAACTGTAAGAAAACAACACGTGTTATTATTTGCACGAAATTGACAACGAAACAAACAGAAACATAAAATGTAATACTTACCATATTTTAGGTGATTTCGCATTCATTATAGGCAAGCAACTCTTATTCAAAATGAAAATAAAATATAATTGTATAAGTAAACTATGTTTAGAATTCAAATGACAAAATAATATCTTGGTTGAGTGACGTTTAACTGTCATTCAACTCGACTGAAGTCGCGTCACAACGTTAACCAATCACGGCGCCCCATTCAATGCTATGTGTCCGCACAACAAAGCATCCACTAAGTATTGTTTAATGTTTATGAAATGAACGGCCTGCCATGACGAACGCAGTGAGAAATATCTTACTTAGCATAGTGTTGCTGCCATATCTATGTAAGTATCGTTCGTGAATACGGGTGTCATTCGTGCTGCAACCGTAATATAGCTGCAGCATGGCTCTACCAAGTATAAAATATACACTATACACAAAAAAATTTACATAGCAAAATTGAATACATTAATTTAGACAAACAACGTATTAAAGCTCGAACATTTGCAACAAACGAACATATAATTAATTTATTATTTTCAGTCATACATATTTTATATATACATGTTATATAATATACTTGTATGTCTGCCGTACTAAGTAATTATACGTTGTGAAAAAATAAATTAACCATAAATAATAGAATCATGCAATGATGTGTGTAACGCGGTATCTATATGAATCTATATGAATTATGGTCACTTATTTTGCTTCGTTCTGTTTTAAGTTGAATATTATGGTAACCCAATCAATAGAGTTAGAAAACTAAAAAATTAAAACACTATAACGTTAATATGTCGAATGTATAAAAATCTGACAAAAAATCAGAATGATTGCATGTATACTAGTATGGTTTTTACTAATTAAAAGAAATTTTTAGAGGTATGTTTATGATTCTTTTTCTATCGTATTAAATTAGTGGTATCATGTTTTCATGATTATTGTGTTGCGATAATAAGGATAAACTCATAAAGTCAGCTGTAAGACAAGCTAAGCTATCGTTATTTGTGTGTATATCTAAGGAATTAGTACATGTTGTGTTATAAGACCAATGAGCATGACTTATGTTGAAGTCGCCGAGTACGAGAAATACATCATCAGAATTACGAATTATAAAGTCACTAACTCTATCGTAAAAACAACTCAACAACGATTCGTGATTATTACCGTGCGCAATATACGTTGATATTACATGCAAGGAGCGAGATGCGTTATCGGAGCGAGGAGTTAAGGTGGTGGGACAAGAGCGAATGTGAAGCGGCACCGTCACCGTCACCCATACTTCTTCAGCGGGCGGTGGCGCACGCATGTCAGTTCGATGCGTTGCGCAAAGATCGCGGCTCACCGCAATTATTACTCCGCCTCCGCGCCCGTGTCCGCTAGCAGTTTTTTTTATCATAGAATAAATATAGGTAGAATGTTTCGTAGGTAATAGTAGATTGTATTGTTAAATAGGTAAATTGTAACGAGAACAATATTTAAATTTCGTCATTTATTTTGTGTATTATATTTGCTTATTTAATATTGTAATATTACATAACATTATATCACAATTACATTTTAATGATATTTTTATCTGAATATTTTAAAAGGTATCTTTATCAAATATAAAAAACATACTAAATCTATGTTTAACAAAACTAATTAATATAACATTTAAATTACAAAGAAGAGAGAGAAAGAGTCTTTCATAAATGCTGGGCACGCGAGAGTTAAAAATGGACGAATTTATTCCACTTTGACTTTGAAGTGGAAACCTAAAAATAAAATAAAAGAGTAATAAGCAGATTTAAACATGAAAAATGTAGCCTAATTATAATAACTTATATATGTTTCTACAAAAAAATGTGTATATTAATATATTCGTACTATACTTAAGTACCCATAGAAATGTCGTATCTGAACATATTAATTTCATAGTCTATTTTCATGACACGAGATGGCGTCTTAGGAATAATTTGTTTTATTATTAATCTATAATACTTTTTTTTTTTGATTAAGTATCTTATTAACCGTTGAAAAGTAATTCCTTGGTTTTTACTGACATTTCTTGAATTATTTGTGCAATATCTAAGTACATACGACGGCATATTTTTATCAAGAGATTTTTTTTAAATCAACACAACACGTGGCAACTCTACAAGCGCCTAGCGAGGGACTGATTAAAGTGCGGTGTATGCACCGCAGTTGGGTGGAACAGAGTAGCTGAATGCAGTGTCGCCTCTAGTACGTAGTACATAGTAGCTCAATGTCCACAATTTAAAATGGATAAATGCATACATAACACAGACTACTAAGAGTATACATAACGAGTAACGAAGTGCCGGCGGGGAGTAGCTATACGCAGGCATTGTTTCCTTTCTGTTAAAGTACGAGTTCACGTGGTCCTACGCGTACAATAAAACTAGTTGCATCCGCATGTTTACTTGACTTAAGAGGATACCTTGAAAATGAATCGAAGTTTTGGGGGGCGTAGCTTATTCCTTTGTCGGTGAAGCTAACGGACGACTGAAGGAGTGTCAAAATAAAAGTGATGCAATGACTTCATAGTACTCAAATTATGAGATAGCTATACCGAGCATGCGCTCGTAAAAAAACTAAGTGATCGCCAAACAACATTTTTATTTACTTTGACAAAACTTCGTTATGGATTAAAAAAACTGGTTTATGAGAACTTAGATATGATTATTTACTATGCCTTAATAATAATTTCATGAATTTATTCATAAGAATATTGTGGTGTCATCGAGAAATATAAATTGCTATTTACTTAGTTTTAAACTTAAAATTGCAATGATAACGGTCGTGTTCTTTTGGATTGATCTTACTAATACAGGTCGCACGCCCTCATACAGTGATATATACTGCATATTTTATGATGCAGATCGGTCGAGCGACTTCGTAGACTAGTATGTAGTGATCTGTGGAGCGACTGATCCGAGTCTATTACCGAGCTGTCGCTGTCAGCTGTCACTGAGCCTTGGAGGTTAGAGAATAAGAGAACGATCGCTGTAGAAAATAGTGTCCCAGAAAAATGGACAAAATAAGTGAGGCGTTGCGATCGCTAAGTTGTCTCAATAAAAGCGGGCCGTTGTGCGCTAGTTTGGAATGATTATAATATCATTCAGAGAAAAAAAAAACTAAATTATTATTATTTATGAATTGATTCATTATTATTACTTTAACATTATTTCACCATTTTTAACGTTTCTTGTAGTCAATAAATAAAAAAATCACTTCACAGAAACTACTTACCGACGGCAGCGCGGCTGTAAACTCTACAAATTTTCAGGGATGCTACGTGCTAAAGCATAGCCCGCCTGGGGCTATGCTTTAGCACGTAGCGATCGTTCTCCTGTTCTCTAATTTCCAATAGTGACAGAAGTTTGTTTTTGTGTGCACAGGTTTCCCCCGAAAAAAGTGACAGACAGCTGTATCGGCAAACCACAATGAATTCTCCTCTCCTGTCCACCGGAGGCTATATAGGGAGCATTTAATATATTTGAAGTTAAAACTCAAATTTAATCAAAAAATTAAATCAAATTTTCCTAATGGTAATCAATGTCGACCATTGCCCATGAAGGTACTTGCCAGTTTTTTTAAAAGGAGTAAGTCGTCGTCTATCGCAGGTATATTGTCCAAGCCGTGATATTACAATTTTACTAGTGATATTAAAATTGAACGGTAGATTATCAATCGACTTCATTACTTAGGGCATCCCGAAAAAGAAAAAGAGGAAGGAGATGGCGTGGTCGTATGAGCAAGCGAAGCGAGCGAATAGACCCCGCCATCTAGGAGGCCGTAGTAAGAAAAGGGGAGATCTCCCGCCGGGCAAGGTGTTCTGCCCGGGGAGCGGCGAACACTCCGCTCCGAGTAATAGTTCGGAGAATTTCTACATATACTGTTTATGATTCGGAATTTTTGATAGCGCGATTTAGGCTTCGGTGTGTTTCGCTAGTGGCGCGACGACAGCGCCACCACATCCCCATAGCAAAATTCCATAAGACATCACGCTATGAAAGTAAGTAACTAAAATAAACTGATCTAGTTGTCTCAACACCTTTCTTACTTTCCCCATTTAAGAACACATTGGTATTTGAATGTTTAACATTAGACATTTTAAATTTAATACATTTTGTCTTATTGCCACAGCAAAGAATATACTAATTTCGACAGAGCATTATTTGTAGAGGCATAATCAGCGCAAATAATACTATATCGTGATTGTCCCCTGCAAGATAAAGTAACTCATTAATATAGATTAAGAACAGAAATGGGCCATGAATCGAACCCTGAGGAATGACAATAAATATGCTGCCAATCCGGAGGAACTATTACCACTGATATCGGCTTTTTGAATCCTGTTATTTAAATATAAATAATAGTAAGTCTAAGCGCAATATTTTTGACATCCTAATGTTGTGCTATCCAGGTTTATATCTCATTATGAACACAATCGAAATCCTTGGAAAGATCACAAAAAATACCCAAGGCATTTAGTGAATTCTCCAGGGCATAGAAAATATATTTCATTCCTGCGTCAGTCGTCGAGCAAATTTCTGTGAAACCAATTTGATTATATGGAGTAATTTATTTTTATTAAAAAAATTACAATTGATCTAAAATTGTTTTTTTCAAAAGTTTTACTGACACTTGGTAGTATATAAATAGGTCTAAATTTGCGGGGTTCAGTGCACTACTAGATTTAAATTATTAAATTTAATTAACTTAAAAAATTCAAATCTGGAGGTCCTACTTTGAGAAGAAACTACAGACCCATAACCCTATTGCTGTATTTCTCTTGAATCCGCTGTGACAAAGCGTCTTTACTTATTTTGCGAGAAATTTAATGTAATTGATGACTGATAATTTTGATGTACTCGTAATCGGTCAACTACCATAGCCGTTTTCAAATATTCACAAAATATATTAGACATTAAGAGAAAAAGAAATACGCAATTGGAATTTTATTAGATATGATTAAGGTATATGATTGATTATTACCAATTTTTTAGTTAACAAATTATACATTTTAGGTATCAGGAGGATGGGCCATAACTTGTTTAAAGCATACTTTTAAAACCGAGTTCAATATGCAGAAATACAATGTACATGCCTAGAAAATAATATTATTGAAAAGTAGGATCAAGGAAAGTATCTGTTTTAAAATCCATACCCTAGGGAAGTGTAATAGGATCAAATAGGATAATTCCTTTTTTTGGTATATATAAATGAATCGCCAAAAATTATTGAGGAAAAGAGTATATTGTTTGCAGATGACATGTCGGTAATATTACCTATGACAAATGAAACAGAAATCCTATACCTTTAAACGAGTAATTCTTGTATATATATATATATATAATATGTAACGTAATTAACGCACACCCTCAGACACCCCAATTAGTATATTATGTTATAATCATACACTGAATTTATAGTTAAACATTTTTATGCACTGATTATTTATAAAATTAGTTATACTAATTCCGGATAGAATGTGTTCACAGTACAAATCCACGAACGCAAAGACTTTAACGTGCTTGAAATAAATTTTTTCTTTATTTTTATTGAATGACAGAATTAGTAATAATACAAGTTAAACTACACTCTTAAAAGTCTTATTGCCTTAAGGTACGATCCATTTCAGTTTGTTTTGACAGTACAGATTTAGTGTGACTGTAATTTACGTAGTTTTAGTTATTTTTGAGATAAAAAATTACCTGTATTAAAAAAGGTAGGAATTGATTCAGTAAACGATTCTGAACTAAGTAACTACTTTCTCAAAGTGCGTTAATTACGTTACATATTATATAATCGGAATCTCGGAAATGGCTCCAAAGATTTTCATAAAATTTAGTGTCCAGGGAGTTTCGGGGGCAATAAATCGATCTAGCTAGGATTTATTTTTAGAAAATGTTTTTTGTCCGTGTTTTCAGGCAATGAGAAACTGTTACAATATAAGAAGGTAAATTTTGACACTGTGTTAATGATCGTAATCGCTCAAGTTGATAGCAAGCAGTCGCGAAATCGTAATCCTTGGTGCGAGTTCCGTCATTGGTCTTTTTTACCTTTTTTTTTTCAAATTCCGTTCTTTTGTGAGAAAATCTATTATTTCGAGCCCTTTTTTTTAGTATTTTTTAAAAATATGAAAATTTTAATTAAACTAATTGCACTCATGATTTTTTATTCAAATAATCAGTTTAGTTTTTTTCTATTGTGTCAATAAGATCAAAAAATATTATTCATCAGTATGTAAATTAAACTGCATTATTATGGCCCGGCCACACTAAGGAGAAATGCCGTTAATTATCGCGTTGATGGACGTTGAATGTAGGTGTGGCCACGAATTAACGCGATAATTTTCAACGGCATTAACAATGCCGTTTCCCGTTTGCCGATAACTCGAGTGGCGGTACATCAAAGGATTAACGCGCGAATTATCGCGTTGAAGCGGCCACACTACGTTTGTCTCATTGTGCACGGTGAGTGCCACGGGGTTGCACGTATGGCTGCGATGGAGAGGAGTATTGAAAAAGCTTTTCGAGATTGAATTAAATAAAATTACTTCAAAAGTACATTAATTTACGGTATGAAACTAAGAAAAATAAGCAGGAGAAAAAAAACAATTTTTGCAGGTCAAAATTCATGGTGTACAGTGGTACGAAACCCTGAGTAGGTACGTGTATCTAATTCGCACTTAACCAGTATTTATAATTGGCATATTAGTTATTAAAATATATTTACGTTTGTGTTATTATTTAGCTTAAACCATTGGACGTCTTTCTAGTGCATTTTGGGTTGCGGGAAAACAAAATAAAACATAAATAGATTTACAGTGTACGTTTCCTGTGCATTTGTAGCATCCACCATCTTCTTTTTCTTTGTATTCATTTTTTCTTTGTTTATATTTTTATTTTATAGGATAGGGTGACAAACAAGCACACAGTCCACCTGATGGTATGTGGATGCTGTAGCCCACAGACATCTACATCTATCCTCGATTACGAATCAAAATTGCGTTGTCACCCGTGAGGACTAGGATGGAATGCCTCGTTTGCTCCGGTTCTCTACACTCACCATACGAAACACAGCAGCATTAAGCTACTATTTTACGCTGGTATTCTGTGAGAGCCTGGTCCTTCCCCGGTCGAAACATTTTACGTCGTTCAACGGTAAATTTAACGCTGTTCAACGGCAAATTTAATGCCGTTCAACGGGAAACGACGTTGACCGTTCAAGTGTAGCCACTCATTTTATCGCGTTAAATTTAAGGCAATAATTGTTGCGTTTATGGGCATTGACGTTGCTCGTTAGTGTAGCCGCAGCATTAATGAAATAGTTTCATGGCTAAATGAGTACAATTTAGAAATAAATTTTAACAAAACTAAATTAATGATTTTTAAAACATATCAAAAACAACAGTTAAATATAATTTTTTTCGATTTGTAAGACGAATTACTTCAAAATTATAATTTTGTGAAATAAGTGCCTCATTAAAATTGAATCTTAACGGATAGATCAAAGTGTTAATTTGGATTATACAGTGCTTTCACATACGACTATTCGGACGATTCAGAACAATCTCCGCAAACAACACATCACGAACAAATGCCGAAAAAAGTCTGCAGTGGCTTGCGCGACCTCTTCACCGCCTTGTGTAAAGTTGGAACTCCATGAGCGGCAGCGATTCTGTGCTTGAGATGCGAGGTACTTCCCGGGATCAAGAAACCATAACACAAAGAAGAAGAAAAGAACGTGAAAATGACCCTTCTGTGTTTTATATAGAGCAATTAAATTGCGGATTGAAATACAGTCCTTTTTCCAAAATTTTAGTGCTTCGCAAAATCAAAATCAAAACAAAATTTGTCAAGAAATGAAATAAATTAAAGAAGAAATTCAAGAAATTAAAAGTGCCACAGAAAGTTTAATTACAGAACACCATACTATAAGAAATGAATTGGAAAATATGAGACTGCAAAACTCAACTATCCAAGAAAAAATTATCCAACTCGAGAGTGATATTAAGACATATAGAAATAGCTACGAGACCATCACCCTAGAAATACAAGATCGGTCCAATCGGCAGAAAAATATCATAATTGCGGGTATACCTGAATTAAATGATAAAACTCTAAAAACAGACGCGAACACAATATGCAGGAGGTTTCTAAAATAATTACGAGTATTTGTGAAAACTGCCCAAAGCCGAAGATAATTTTCCGATTAGGCAAACATATTCCAGATAAAAATCGAAATATAAAGGTTAGTTTTGATTCGCAAGACTCTGCGAACTATATATTACGTAAGCGTACATTAACGAACACTAAAAATATACGTATTTACTGGGATCAAACTCCCGCCCAGCAAAAATATTTACGGAACCTGAAGAATGAGCCTACTCAACGCCAGCAATGTAGTGAAACACACTTAAGTATTAAATACTCGAATGGAATTCCCAAAATTACAAACTTCATTCCAAAAAACGGCAAGTGATGTCAGAACCACCTATAATCGAACCACTTACCTACCAGATTTCTCATGACTATGGCAATGTTTATAATTAATTCCTCCTCACTAAAAGTCTATTACGCAAATGTTAGAAGTTTACTAAAACCGGGAAAAATTGACGAACTAAGATGCATTATTACATCCTTTACGTATACTATACATTTAATATTACTAACAGAGACTTGGATTAAATCAGAAAGCGACGCAAATACATAAAACATCCCAAACTATTCACACATATATATAGCTATAGGACTGACTGCATCGGTGGGGGAATGTCAATATACGTGCACAATGATTTAGCTTACACACTTATGGAAGAAAAATATGTCGATGGAAACAACTTCCTATGGATTTATTTAGAGAATCGCAGCTTAAATATTGGGCTTGTTTACCGACCACCAACATTAATATTGAAAAAAATTTTGAAATTTTTTCTACACAGTTGGAGCAAAGGAAAAGATCAATAGTTTTTGGCGATTTTAATATAAATGTATTAAATATATATATATATATATATATATATATATATATATATATATATATATATATATATATATATATATATATATATATAAAGACCGTTGCAGCAAAAATATAACTATATACTTCAAGAATCAGGATATAAAATACTTAATAAAGTTATTACACAATATTGTACCAAAGAAACAGAAACTTCTAAATCAATCCTTGACCATGTCTGTACAAATACTAACAACGATTTTCATATGGCTATAATAGACGCACCTCTATCGGAGCATAAACAAATTTACTGTGTATTTAAAAACTATAAAAAGGGACCCAAGAAAAAACTTAAGTATGCTGCAATATATTATGATAATTTCTACAAGGATATGGCTAAAAATTATCTTCAGATGATAGATTACGACTACGATCAATTGGAAAGTTTCATTAAAGACAGTATTGAGAACCATAAAACTATTAAATACAAAATACAAAATTAGACCCAAGACGACTGGATAAACAAACAGATATTGAACGGAATTAGAAACCGCAATATGCTGTGGAAAAATGTAAAACAAGATACTAATAATGTTGAATTAAGAATTATTTTAACAATTTGAGCAACAAAGTTACATGTACTATTAGACACACTATGGATAAATTTTACTATTCTGCCTTTGTTAAATGCTATAACGAACCTAAAAAAATGTGGAACTTAATTTATAACTTTGCATTAAATTAAATTAAAAGTGATTATGCTCCCCCAAAACTTATAGTAAACGGTAAAACCGTTCACTATGGAACACTGTGAAACTTTTAATAGCTACTTCAATAGGTATAATTTTAGCAAATTATATACCGCAGAAATATCATAATAATATAGCATATATGTATTGATAATACTAACTCACATATGCACACATGCCTCTCAGAATTTAAAATATGTACAAAAGATGAAATACAAACAATAATCAAAAACTAAAATAATAATGAAATTTGGGGTATAGATGGTATAACGCCCAAAGCAATAAAGTGTGTTAATGACTTAATAAGTGATAATTTATGTTTATGTATCAATAAATGTATGGGAGATGGTGTATTTCCAGATAGCCTGAAGGTAGCTAAAGTTAATCCTATTCACAAAGCTGGCTCTAAATCTGACCCTGAGAATGGCCCCATATTGATTTTACCTGTATTATCAAAAGTATTTGAGCAGATTATATATGTACGTTTAAATAATTATCTATCAGAAACAAATTTTCTTTATAAAGGCCAGTACGGCTATCACGCCAGATCAATACTCTTTCGGCTACAGTCGATCTAATTACCAAAATAAAAACTAATATTGATCAAAAAAGATAGTTGTAGGTATATTCATTGATTTGAAGAAGGCATTTGACACTGTCTCACCCTCTATCTTCAATTCGGTTCGTTCGGTTCGGTCGGTCGGTCAATAAATTACAAAACTTTGGTGTATCTGGATCAGCTTTAAAGGTTCTTGAATCTTACCTGAAAAGTGGACAACAAAGAGTGAAAATCTAAAATTTCACAAGTAATCGATGTGATATCACCTGTGGTATTCCACGGGGATCCATCCTTGGTCCTCTGTTATTTTTAACCTACATAAACGACGTCGGAAACCTTGGATTGGCGGAAGAAGTATCTTTATACGCTGATGATACATGTTCGTTTTATTTTGGAGATTCAATTTAAGAGATAATATCAGATGCACAAGCTTAAATACACTGAATTAGTGTTTTCGGTACAATTAGCTATCACTATAAATGTAACCAAAACTTCTTACATGGTTTTCACTGTAAAAAACAAAAACGTTTCTAAATTTGATCCCTTTACAATAAATAACCAAGAACTTAAAAAGTCAGAATCAGAAAAATATCTTGGTCTCGTTTTAGATTCTAAATTAATATGGCGAGCTCATTTAGATTACCTGCAGTCAAAAATAACATCATTGACAGGAGCTTTGCGCAGATCAACACGTTGTATACCGCATAAAGTTTAAAATACTTATTTATAATTCACTAGCTAAGTCATTACTAGAATATTTAATAGAGATATAGAGAAGTGCATCTAAAACTAATATAAATGATGTTCAAATATCCCAGAAAAAATTGTTTAAAGTTTTATTCCAACTTAACTACCGTTTTCCTACTAAAGAGTATAAAAAAACTGATACATAATCCATAAATCAATTATACAAATACAAAACGTGCATACTAGTCAGAAAAATTCTCTTAGATTCCATACACACCCAAATTAGTTTTAAAACTAAATCACATAAACACTATACTTGTACGAAACAAACATAAACTGCAATTACCAAAAGCTAGGACTAAAACTTATGGTTCGAAAACTATTCAGTTTGAGGGAGCGCTATTGTATGTATATTTGTATATATTATATATATATAAAACTAGAGTGTGTACAAAAATTTTCATTGTTCGGAATTAAAGTAGATAGTAATCTAAATTGGAAAAGCCATATAGAATGTGTATTAAATAAATTTTTCAAATTGTTCAGATTTATATGTGCTAAATGAGTTAAAACGATCCACAACATACAAATACAGCCAAAATAGAGAGATGGAGAATATTAGAAGTCTGTGATAGCACTAAATAGGTTTATGATTAAGAAATGTTATTATAATTAGATGATGAATTTATGGAAAATTTAGGTAAATAAATAAATATAAATATAGTAATATAAAGCGTACGTGGTAGAGCCATGCTGCAGCTATATTATAGTTGGTCAGCTCAACCGAAGCAGGACCACGCTCTCACAGAATAGCAGCGTAATGCTGCTGTGTATCTTATGGTGAGTGTAAAGAACCGGAGACAGTTTTTACTGGAGTCGAGGCATTCAATCTTAGTCCTCAGGGATGACAACGCATTTGCATTTTGATCCTTAACTGACGATAAATGTGGATGTCTATGAACCACTGCATCCACTTACCATCAGATGGACTCTGCGCTCGTTTGTCACGCAATGCTATAAAAAAACTGTAATAATACCTGTAATGTATAAAAAATATATAAATACCATTAGTATTAGAATTAAGGTATTCAAGTATCCATTTTTTTAATACTAGTTTCGAATCTGGTGTGTTTCCTGATTTAATGAAGCATAGTAAAGACCTATTTTTGTACTGCCAAACATAGTAGAATTTTTGAAAAAATTATTCTTGATCAACTGTTAAAGTTTTTTTATTGTAAATAATTTACTTTATAAAAATCAATTCGGTTTCACAAGGGGTCGATTGACAACTGATGCATGCATGGGAGAATTCACAAGATGCTTTGGGTATATTCTGTGACATATCCAAAACCTTCGATTGTGTTCACCATGAATCGTTAATCAGGAAACTTCAACACGGTGTAAGAAGTGACGCTCTTAAATTAGTTATTAAATATTTAAGTAACAGAAAGTAAAAAGTTGGAGTTTTTCCGGGTCGATTATACAAACGGGCGTGCTCCAGGGCTCAATTCTCGGCCCCTTTCTGTTTCTTGTATATATTAATGACTTACCTTACATAGTATAGGATAACCATGATATAGTATTATTTGCTGATGATACTTCATTAATTTTCACATTAAAACGACAGTTACTAAATTACGACGAAGTAAATAATGCTATAGCTAAGTTAGTCAATTGTTAATAATTTGCATTTAAATGGAACAAAAACTAAATGTATGAAATTCGTAACCCCAAATATCAAAGATGTTAATACTAATAAAAATTTTAATGGGGAGAAGCTGAGTCTTGTTGATAACACCATGTTGTGTAACAACAATGTTAACTGTAACACGCATGATTGTAAGCCCATATTAAAAAAATAGTCCCGCTATGTTTCTTGCTTGTTCTTCCCAGGACAGAGGTTTTTTTTGCGAACCAGTGGTAAAAGAAAAAAGGTGACTTTCAATAAGTATTACAGTAGAACCTCGATAGGATAAAGACCAAGTGAAACGCTAAATAATTTGAGTTATTAAGGTTTTTACTTACTAAGGGTTTATGTTAAGGAGTTTTTTATTGGTTTGGAATTATATACTCACATAGATACAGGGCCCCCGTAATGGCTATTGGTGCCTGTGTGCAAAAAAGGATTTTGGCGCCCCTTAAGGCATTTTGGATCATGTTTATTTATCTATTTCTTGAAGGTAGGTAGGTACACTGGACCATAGAAGGTAGGTAGGTAGGTAGGTGCTTGAAATAAAGCAAAAAACTGAACTTTAGAAGTCATATTTATTTGTAGACAAAAATATCAAAATGAAACAAACGGAATAAAATCAAATAAATTAAAATAAATTCTTGTTCACACCCATTTTAAAGCATTTACTGAACTAATGGGATACAGACACGTTCTTTATAAATACTAAAAAATAACCTAATTGTAATTTTTCCTAAAAAATCACATCTTTTTTAGGAAAAATTACAAAAATATTGCCTAATGTCTACATATATATAAATACTACTTTCTACTAATACTTAGACATTTTAAAAAATATGCAATATACTATGCAGATATTTCCGATAAAAAATACGTCGCTAACTTCATTATAAAATCTAAAATGATAGCTAGGTACGATAGAAAAATACAAAATTGCTATTGTAGCAGCGATATTTTCCGAGACTTTGCTACTGCAAATTATATACAAAAAAATGACATCGCTAAAATATATACCATCAAAAATTTCTTATTCAATGGAGAAGATAACAAGGTTACAATATTAGACTTTTAAGTATGTAAGTAAAAAGTCTAAACCAAACACATAATTCTAGTTTTTATTACACATCGATCGGTGCACTATTACCGAAGTTATAAGCCTGGAAAGTTTACGTACATTTTTAAAATCTCGCCCGTGACGCGAGTAGCGCGTGACGTCATCGATTCCATGCGGCCGCGCCGCCATACCGTTCCAGCGCGCCGATCATACGTTTGTAGTAATATTTGACGGATGAGCTGTTTGCCCTCGTGCGTTCTGGTGTTTTTAAGTATTTAATGATGGAAGAAGGGTTTCAAAAGGGTCAATCTGACAACCTTCTAATAGTCCGTCCGTGACATGATGGTGGCAGAATATTTTCTAAGAAACAAAGTTTTTGTCGCGGCTGAAATACGCATAAGGATAAGATAATATTTTTATAACATAGGTACCCATTATAACATTAATACTTCTCGGTTTCATTTGCTAATGATAAGAATAGGTATAACAAAAATACGTAAACATTCCTTACCTACCTACCTACTTACTATCTACCTCTAACTAGTTTTGTTTTCTTATTCTTCTTAAGTGCACCCTGACCTTTTTGTGGTTTTTATGGTTAAAAAAATTTCCTGTTGTTTATAAAGAAATTTACTACAAGTATACCTTCGGTGTATAAAAATATGATTTTATCAGATGTTTTCAATATTAATTGAAAAAGGGTCGCATTATTATTATGATTAAAAGCGTAGTTATAGGTATATTCTTCAGGCAAGGGATCAATGTCAATATTATCATCTAGAGTATTAACAGGATCGACAACATATCTATGCCCAATTTCTTGTGAAGTAGTGGTAATCGCATGTGCAACTGTTTCTGACCTAGATTTGGCATTTAGTTTTGATAGTAAACATCTTTGTGGTTTTTCTGTACACCGATTTTGACAAGCAAACTTGTGAGGCAAAACATCTTTTTAAGTTTGAGGGGACCACCAACTAGTTTATACTTCACGTAGTTTTCCATATCGTTTTCGACCTAGAACAAAATACAAACCTTTTTAGTCTATAAAAAAAATAAGGAACCTCGTAATTTGTATTCTATCAATATTTAAAATATGTACCAACTATGTAAAACATAAAATTAGGACAACACGAAAAAAAATTTAAGTACTCCACTTCATAATCAAACTTCTTCCATTTTTTGCGGCCCGCAAAGTATGCAGGTTGAACAGCTCTGCGATGTGTTTAGTTTTTGCTCGAAATATCGTAAAAATATAATAACGTTTGTTAACATATGTTCCATATTTTAACCTTTATATGCATTACTTATATACATTTTAAAATTTGCTGCAAACAAAAGTTGTAAGCATCTTAACTTACGAACTCAGGACAGGTCATTGACTTATCTACATTACATAGGTAAGTACTTTACCCAAGTTTGGATTTTTATTTACTGATGTAGTTTTAGTTAAATATGTAGGTACTAGGTATTGTTTCTTCTTGAAATTATAATGATCATTAAGCGTGGAAAGGTTCAATGAATCGTTAGTTACTTGAATCGTTAGTTACACTGCGACTCGAGTAGGTACCTACATGCCTAATAGAAAGCATTTACTAGCAATAACTAAGAGCCATCATGTGAAGGTTATTATTACTTGAATACTTACACCGAAATAATCCTTACAACAATATGCTAACGTGTTTGGTCCTAAAGGATGTGCTCTTCTCATAGCATTTGTCCATTTTTTTCTGATGGTAGGGTTTCTAGTTCTAGGCACATTAAAAAACAACTTTTCAGGTGTTTTTGTGGCCGTATTTTTACATTGAGGCACAGCACAATATTTAATAGATGGATATAGAGAATAGATAGCAAGTAGATCCGCGAACGACGGGCACATTTGAGTAAATGTTTTGATTTCCTAAGTGCGCGTCGGGTCTCTCGCACGAAGATGGAAATCGTGACGTCATCAACGATGTCGCTCTCGGCCCGCGGCTTAGACCGAAAATGTTAACTTTACGCTTTTATATCTTGGTGAGTTTTGAAGATAGAAAAAAATTAAAAACACACTTATTCTCGTAATTTTTTGTAGAACTTTTTGGCATATAAAACAAAAAATAGTTATCTTCTCCATTGCTCATATCGCTAGCCCAGACAATCTTTCTTGAAGCGTTGTCGATCTTAAATAATTTTAATGGTTTTTAACTTTGAATAAGATCGCTCGCCCGAAGCTACAGATACAGGTAATATCAGAAGAATTCTGAGTAAAATGCTTACGTTTGAAAAGATGGAGATTAAATTGTTTTCAAATATATATTGTAAAATACTTAAGGTTTCAGTATCATCAGGTAATGAAAACAACTTACGCTTTAATTTCATTAAAGAAATCATTGGGGTCTATATCATTATTATCCTGATCTGTTAGTCGTTCTTCAAGAACAGAACAATGTTTTAAAATATCACAGTCACTTAATTTGAATATGTTGCAAAAAATCCGAAAATATTATCATACTCATTTTATAAGTCAAATCGGTTTTTTAGAGAGATTAATGTTTGATCTATAATTTTTAAGAAAAAACTAATTTTAAAGGCAGTTTTTGGATCATGAGGGGTCTCATCTCGGTGTTCGTAGTCAAACAGTTTTGGTTTAGATTTCCTCCTGGCCGTTGGTAACTTTTAAATAAAGTTTAAGGGGTTTTATTGAATCAATTCTGTTTGACCATCTTGTCTCACTTAAAGGCTTTAAGCTTACCCAGGGACATTTTTTCTTAGAATATCCCACCTTTATGTGGATTTCATTCTGTATTTCCGCGCCTAAATAATGAGTCATTTTAACATATTTTGTTTGGGAGTTACACACTCGGCTAACGTGCTTTCTCATCACTGAATCAAAAGAGGCAATCATCTCAACAGGTTTTAGAAAATTTCCATTATCATGTTCGAAAAGTAATTTCGAAGAACCTTGAAATGCCAAGCATTGCGTAGATAATTACTTATTTAATTCTTTCCAACACGTCGCGCTAATATATTTTCCGTTTCTAAAATCCGCAGGTAATGAGCATTAACAGTCGTAGATGTCCCCAACACTTTTTTTTAAATTTACCCAAATGTTCATATAACTATTGTGTAAAATTGACGTGTCGTTTCTCTTTATTAGTAAAGACAAGTGTTGCCAATCAGATACTCCATTTGTATCACAAAAAGTGTTAGGAGTTTTACAAAACAACTTACAACAGAAACAAAATACAGTATCTTTAGAAATAGATTAAATAAGCCAAGTTCTTTCGACTTTTTCTTCATTTGCTAGACTTCTTTCAAAGTATTTTCACGAAAACTTTCTCTTAGCTTTATTACTAGGAAAGCTAAAACTGATGTCTATCAAGGGCGGACCACATTTAACCAATATTCTAGCTATCTCATAGGTGATTATTTCGGGTCACAAACCGGGGTTGGATGGAATTATATCGACGCTAGCCTTATTATAGCCTTCATCGAAAGTGTCACTTGCAGCAGGTATATCGGTAACTGACATTACCGAACTTCTTACACAAGCTGAATTACCTGAAGCTGGATTGTTCAAGTACTGTAGATGCGGATGGTGTCATCGCTTCATCGGGCTCTGCATCAGTAGAAGCCGTTTTGCTGCTACAACCGACGCCACTTGTTGCAGGACCTGATATTACCGTAGTCGACTCTGTTGAAATTTTAGATAGTAGATTCGGTCGCGTCGATAGTCTCCGTGGAATCTTCATGGTTTTGCAAGAAATGCTTTAAATATTCAGCCATTTTTTCCCTTTCTTGTAATCTCAGTTTCTTTTGCTCGCGAAACTTCGCACCTGAAGGTCTCTTTCTTTTATCCTGAAAAAACAAATGAATAATTAGTACTTGTGGGAATTAGGAATTAACTTCTAAAGTAATCACAATAATAAGCTCCAAGTTTGCGTATTGCGTATTTAAGTAAAAAGCAATTCGTTAGAGCCCTTTCAAAAATAAAGGCAGAAAAAGTATTAAACTAATTTGATCTTGTAGCCCTTAAAAAACCTACAAAATGTTTTTTTTAAAGATCGATGGCATAAAAAATAAGCGAGTTATGGATAAAAACCAAATACTTTTTTTCGAAAACTTATACAGGGTCTTTGACTATATTTACGTGCTGATTAGAGTCTTTATTATGTCAGATAGAAAAAAATGTTTATGCAGATGGTGTAGGTTTTTTCCTATATTATATGTTGAAGTTATCAGATAAAAACAGGAAACAGACAGGAACAGGAAACAGATAGGGTTCCTATAACGGGTTAATGTTGATAGGATAAAGTAAAGTAGCGAACGAAGTTTTTATAAAAAATCAAACCGTTGAAGTTGCACTCGGCAGGTATTCAGCACTTAATATTTTAGAAAAGAAGTAGTAAACAAAATATTATACAACACAACACTAAACAAAATAAAAATAATTTTAAATGTAAAAACTAATAGGAATACATGTTTTTGCACTTGTTGCACGGTCCAGTGAACTAACCGGTTTAAAAACGCCTCTTTTTTTTGCGCCCGAAGCAAATATGGGCAACCTTCCGGAAAGCGGGGGAGGGAGGTGGGGAATGCTCATAGCATACCACGCAGCCGGCTGCGTGGTTATGTGGAGACTTTTACCCACTAAACCCCACCTTTTAGGGACTGGCTTAACGGCCTAAATAGAGATCTCTAAGCCGTATACGAACGCGACCCTCCTTGGCAGAAAGAAGGGCCCAAGCAGCGAAAAGCCGCTTAGACGACTGCCTAACTAAGGCAGATTAAGCGATGTGTTATGTAGCCTCGGCCTGAGCCGCCAGGAGGCAGTTCAGGTCAGCCGAAAGCTTGTTGGGGGAGGGGGGGGGGGGAACGCCTCTGGCGATGCATCGCTTTTATAGCGCTCCGGGCATTGTTCATATCTGTACAGGAAAAATCAAGAAACTACCGGCTGACATGTTCTCGCAACATAGGAATCGGCTATGCAACTGGGAGGGGAGATGTGGGAGGCCTATGTTCAGTAGTGGACTTTTATAGGCTGTGAAGGATGGATACATTCGAAATTGCCAAACTTTTATTTAAAAAGCAGGAATAAGTAATTATTGTAAAGGCGTCATAGGGGTTAATCCATGGACTATTGAGAACAATATTTTTTTAGCACTAATTGGATTGTGAATCCAGAATCTGCATTGTAATATTTCTTATCACACACTATCACTTCAGCCCACCACAAGTCCACTGCTGAACATAGGCCTCCCCCATAGATAGCTACAAAGTACGATCCCGAGCGACCTACATCCAACGACTGCCTGCGTGTTTCATTTCATCAGGTCGACACTCCATCTGGCTGGATCACTAAACAAAAATATTATGTATTATAATAATACTAGCGACTTGTCCGGTTTCGCTTTGGTAGGTTTTATTAATGTGGCATTATATTTAGATTTAAAATCATCAAAGACTTTAAATCTAAGTTGGATAAAATGTATCCTAGATCATTTCTGGAATTATTCTCTATCACTTCGTTAAGTTTCATTACTATCGGTTAAGCCATTTCGAAATTAGCCCGAACAGTCAGACAGATAAAAAAATTAAAAATTTCCAATGAATGCAAATAACTTTCTCGCCACGATGGACAATACAGACAAACACAGCCACAAATATTATCCGTGTTATGACAACAAGCTTCTGATCTCGCTCCTACGTCACAGTGAACGAGTGGAGCTGGCGCAAGGTGGTTATAAAATACAGGGAGTGCGCAATTCATACCATAAAAATGTTCCTAAATCGGAGACCTTGTAATGAATGAAAGACACCGAGTAAGGCGTTCTGGCGGGGCGAGGTTAGTCCACTCCTAACTTTTTGATATTATCAGTAGGACTAGATTAACACTTATTCTGCTCTCCTGTCCGGCGAGTAGTCTGGCAAATGGCTCTGGTGGAGAGCGCAGGTCGTGTTGATCCCCAGTGCAAGTCTGAGGAGTTCTTCCTTCACGCCGGTTGTCACCTGTTATTTGGTCTGGTTCAATAGGAAACAGACAGAACAGAAACACTCAGACGATCCTCTTCTTCTTTACTTTTATCCCACCCCTTTTTCCTATCCTAACTCAATCCAAGGTGTCAAGCGTACCGTGCCTATGGATGCGTGGCTAGAGGGAGTCCAGCCGCAAACGGTGCCTGCCCGAGACTAGGGTGATTCGGGTAGTATTTTACCACTACCCTTGGCATGCGGGGCTCCGCCGGGGGTAACCGAATATTTCCGTAGCTAATCGTGGGACGAAAATGGACGAAAATCGATATTTTGCAATCAACATTGTAAAATCTCCTCTAATGGAACTATCTGTAGGTTTGGAAGAGGCCCTTTTAGCCTCACCAATATCCTGCAACACTAGGCCCCAACCTGGGACGAGCCGTGAAGTGGAGGGTACGTCTGCAGCCGAACCGTAATCGGAAACGAACCAGCGAGCAGGGCAGCAAGGAAGAGGTATCGAAGGCTTGTAGCAGCTAAGATAGAACTCGAAGAGGCCCTCTCTCTCTCTCTCTGCCAGAAGTCTTGGCTCGTAATTACTCTGCCCTA
Organism: Parnassius smintheus behrii; assembly: GCA_036936625.1. Taxonomy (NCBI): domain Eukaryota; kingdom Metazoa; phylum Arthropoda; class Insecta; order Lepidoptera; family Papilionidae; genus Parnassius; species Parnassius smintheus. The sequence continues at coordinate 11,334,770 of JAUPFT010000016.1, read as the reverse complement.
ACCTCCCCCAGTTCCAAAGGCGAAAAAAATTGTCGGTCTGAGGAAGAGTTCCCCAAAGACCAGCACGGGAAGTCGGTGAAGCTGGCAATGGGGAAGAAGCTCAGCTTCAGTGCCGTAGCTGGCACCGCGCGTGTAGGAATTCGAAATTCGAATCCTTTCAGTGTGGAGCAGATGCGGCTGGTCCCCCGGGAACTAACACAGGCCATCGCTAAGACGGCCTGTGGGCGCAGCCGGGAATGAGACCAATATTTTCGGGTTTCACTCACAAGCCAGGTTTGATTCTGGTAACGTGCCTGAATAAGGCAAGCCAGGACTAGATTATGGGTGAAATCTGAGAAGTGAAACCCTGGCTGGAGGCAGAGCTTTCGATAATACCCGAGAGCGAACTGCTTAAGCCTCAGCTGGGCACTACTTACTTGCCCCGCAGTGAAGCTGACTCTCCAGAGGAGGCGTTTGTACTGTTGAGGGCACAAAATGAAGGGCTCCATACCGAGCTCTGGAGAATCCTCCACCATAGGGGCGAGGAGAATGGATTCTTAGTAACCTTTTCTCTGGATGACTCATCGGCGGGGGCTCTTCGGAAGGCAGGCGGCAGAGTAGTTTTTGATTTTAAAATGATAACTTTAAGTAAGAGTAAGTTGTAAGGGAGTCAAGAGTGCCAGTAGAGGACGTCTTCATCCTTAACAGGTGGAAAAGACCCCTGCCCCACGCCCGTAAATGGCTAACACCCCTGATTCAATTGAACGAAAAAATTTTGGAATTGATCAACAGAATGATAACGTCAGACCACACATATCTTTGGCCACTCAGCCAAAAATTGAGAGATTGTTGGGAAGTATTAATGCATACACCATATAGTCTTCACCTTGCACCCTCAGATTTTCACCTGTTTCAGTCTCTTCAGAATTCTTTAGGTACATTAAGAGAGGACTGTGTGTATCGAGCAAAATGGCATATATATAGATATAGATATATATATATATATATATATATATATATATATATATATATATATATATATATATATATATATATACATATTAGATTTCAATGTAAATAAACTTTGAAAAAATACGAAGAAAATTGATGTAATTTATTTCTGACGTCACAGCCCATTTTTCTCCCCGGTTCGTATCTCCGGGCAGCGAACATCAAACTACGAGTTCAGCCTCACCACAATCGAGGACACAGCGCAGCGCGCAACGCACGCAACTTTGCGGCTTTGCGCCACTTGCAGGCCACTTGATCGGAACCACTCAACGGTCGATCTCGATCAACGATCTCTTGTATCAGTGCTTATTAAATTATCTATACATTCTACACATCGAAGTATTTATTTAAGTCAAGAACTCCGCCTGCACAAGTGGAGCTTGATATTCAACGTATTTTTTTTATTTGACTCGCACTAACACCCAAATGTTTTCGAATCTCCTCATAAGTGATGTGCTGGTTTTCTTCATAAATGCCTGTTAGTAGCCACATTTTCCTCAGTGATTGCAGTTGTGGGTTGACCTTTACGAACTTCATCGTGTAGAAAAACACGGCCACGATCAAATTCTGCGTACTAACGTCTTACGGTGCTCAAATGAGGTGCTTCCCTTCCACAAGCATTATATAGACGAGCAGTGCCCTCTTTCGGAACTTTTATAATCATAAAAATTCATCGCTCTAAAACGTTTTCGCGTTTATTATATTTTTGCTACGGATAACGAATTTCAAGTTGTGATAAAAAAAACCCTTGTCACGCGGCTTACCGTCTAAGGCTTCGCAATACCCTTTAAACTGTCACAGCAGTGCAGGTATTGCTGACAGCGGCAGCCTTAGGGGACAGAAGGCAGATGGAGCAGTAACGAGGGTTTAGTGGAAAACATTGTTACTACTTCCATTCAAATAAGAAATATGAAATGCAAAATCAATACCTCTCGTTGACGATAGAGGGCATATAATTATATATGTATGTTCTCTCATTTTCGGACATGTATCTACTAATGAATTCAATTTTTATATTTTTAATTACAACGATTATTGCGCTTTCTTGGAGGTGTTATTTAACATTTATCATCTCTTACATAATAGGCTTAATAAAAGACAAAAAAGGAAACTCATTTCAAACACCTTGATACCTCTAAAAAACTGTCTGCAGTACAATGAGTTACAATAAGCTTTTATTTTACCTCACGGAATACATTTTTAAAATAATATATTAGAATAAGTCATTTTTGACCTGTTATTGTGTCTACAACCAAAGCTCTCACTATATTACCAAAAGTTAGCTGGCAGAAAATGCTATTTTAGCATTCGTCTTTGTACCAATAATTTTAGAATGATAGACTTCTATTCTATCAATCCTCTTTGAGCTAAGTGAAGTGAATTAATAGCAGCGGGGAACGTAGTGGCGCATCCAGTATACAAGTTAAGTTTCCGTTAGTTATGTATGCTCTGTATGCTTAAAGCATGAACTATGGAGTGTAGAAGCAAGAAGTAATAGGAAAATAGTTGAAAAAGTGTCCATCTGTAAGCAGTAAATAACAGTTCAAAACTCTCAACAACAGCGCTGTAGTAGCTACGGGGTATGTTAAATCACCGTAAAATATGTTGATAGTGATTTTGAAAATAAAAATTATGAAAGCAATAAAATAATTATTGTAAAAATAGTTATGGTGAGTCTGTGCAATAAGAAAATTATAAAAAGTTCTTTAAATTTAGACTGTAGCTACAGTGGCGCCACCCTTATTTACGGACTTTCCTACGGACACTTTTTTATAGTCTCTCCTTACCTCTACACTCCATAGCGTGAACATTCTGACATTCTCAGACCATCTCGCAATCGATTCCACACTTATAAAACAAAATACGCATGTATTTTGACGACTGTAAATTTTCAAAGGACAAAGGTGATGTTGCCTCGACTTTGTTGCATTCTTTTCTACATCTCAGGTAATCGACTGGGTAAATACCAACAAATAGTCGACCGATTAGCTACGCACTGTGTTTCGGACGGCAGGGACACGTCCAGTGCCCGCAGTCGCCCTGGGACCACTTTATGACGTACGTTCATTGCCTAGTGCTGGTGACGCACGTCCCACGCACCCCTGAATGCGTATGTATACTACGACCCTACTAGGACCCCGAGAGAGAGAGAGAGATAGACGATCAGCCGGGAGGAGGCAATTAAAACGCTTTTCTAAGGTAGCTTCTTGTTCCTTAGGTTTCGGCTTCCTTTTTTCCTTATAGTTGTAGCCTCTTCGACGGCCGTGCTGCGACTGCGATTTGAGCGTCGTTGTTGTCCTCTGCAGGGCATAATGCCGTGCAGGTCTCGGGCCCCGGGGTGTACCCCTTTACCCGGATGTTCCTCACGGCACACTACTGTGTGCCGGTCCTGGGCGCCTTGATGTTAAAGGCGTTGTATTTAGTGACTTTTGTCGCAGTCGGGTAAATTGTCATTAAGGTAGGTTATCCAAATAATTGTGTTTAACACAAATTATTTTGTCGAAGTTGGCCTTTCTGTGGCATTGGGGGGTTTACTCGACTCCCTAATCTATATAGGGAGCAGTTCTCTTGGATAGGGTCGCCCGTCCGGCGGCCGTGAGTGCAACGGCGCGAAGCCGTTGAGGTGTTCATGTGGCCCGTTGTCGGCGCGGTCGAACATACCGCGCGCCAGCCGGATCACGAATTCTTGTAGGCTCTCCATCTTTAGGTTGGCCGCTATAACGTCGTTACGGACGTAGCGAACCGCACCGACTATAGTTCGTAATGACAAACTCTGCTGGGCCTGAAGTCGCCGCTTCTGATGATCGCTCAGGAGTGCATACCAGGCCGGAGCAGCGTATGTTAGCAAGGGTCTTATATATGTTTTATAGATAGTTAACTTCGACTTTGTCGGTAACTTGGATGTCAGGACAGAGCGGAGCATTGCCCGCGCACTTCGAGCTTTGCGTATAGCAAAGTCGACGTGTGCAGTCATACGCAACATCCTGTCAATCCGGCATCCAAGGTAGGTCACGGCCTTCTCATATGCGATCTCCTGGCCTCCGAGGGTTAGCGGTGGTGGTAGATTTCTATAGCGTCGAGTGAGTAGAGCGGTCGTCTTGCTAACATTGACGGCCATCCTCCACTCATCCAACCATGGTGGCAGCAGGTCCAGCAGACGTTGCATCCTGGCAGCTGCGATGTGGGCTCTTTTGGACGACGTGAAGTATGCGCTGTCATCCGCAAAAAGCGCTAGTTCGACGTCGTCCTCCCATTCGTGCAAGTGTCCTGCCAGGGTAGGAATGTCATTAGTGTACGCCGCGTGCAGGGCTGGAGACAGACAGCTGCCCTGTGGCACACCAGCTGTAATGGTTTTTATTGCGGACTCGGCGTCCTCTACGCAGACGTAGAACTTCCTGCCTTCCAGGAAAGACGCCACTAGCCGCAATATAGCAGGAGGGATACTTGTTTGATCGTCTAACTTGTAGAGTAATCCTGTGTGCCACACCCGGTCGAACGCCTTCTCGATATCGAGAAAGACGCCCAACGATATGCGGCCACGGTTGTGTTCGGCCGCAAGCAGGTGCAGCACTCTGGTCAGCTGTGTTGCTGTGGAGTGACCCCTCCTGAATCCATGTTGCTCCGCCCGAAGTTGGATGCACGGGCGGAGACGTCTTAACAGTAATCTTTCGCACAGTTTAGCTATATGCGGTAGCAGCGTGATCGGCCCGTAGTTGGCAGCTCTACGCCTGTCCTTCCCGGGTTTCGGCAAGACGATAACTTTTCCTTCCTTCCAGTCCTCCGGGAAGTGGAATGTCCGCAATATGCCGTTGTAGAGCCGACCTATCTCTACAAGGACTCTATTGGGCAGCTGTCGTAGTGCAGCGTTGGTAATCCCGTCGTGCCCCGGCGCCTTCCTCGGTTGCAGGCGGGTTACTGTCCTCCGCAGTTCAGTGGGGGAGATAAAACACTCTCCTGCAAGCGGTGGCGCGGCCGACGACAGGAGCTCCCGCACGCGGCTCTCTTTCCGAGTATGGGTTCGGCATAAATTGCTCCTCAAAGTGCTCAGCTAGGATATCCGCTCTGCCCTTTGGCATCGTAACGTTGAATGCCCGCTGCTGCTGCTGGTCAACGGGCTAACAGGTGGTCGAGTTTTCGCTAACTGCCGGTTCAATTTGTAGAGCGACGTATGCTGTTCGTCAGCCTTCCATATGCGCCGCTCCCAGGCCTCTCCTCTGTGGGCCTGTATTGCAACCGACAGTTCTTCTGACAAGGTGTTTAGCTTTCTTTTTACTCTAGGGCAGCGAGTACGCGCCCAGAGCTTTCTCAGCGCTCTTTTATGGTTTAGCTGCACGCGTAGTCTTAGCAGCAGCTCCTCTTTTCTTCCCGTGAGAGGGACGATCGTAGAGGCCGCGTTGAGGGCCTCCTGGATGCACGTGGATATTCTAGTTGCAACGGCTTCTACGTCGTCCGCTGAGTTGATCTGTGTGTGGACTGGAGGTCTCTCCTGCAGGTGTTGGTGGTAGAGCCTCCAGTCGATCTTGGTCTTGACAGCTCTGGGCGGTGAAGTCACTGCCTTAGTGCCAAGGGTTATCAGAATCGGGAAGTGCTGTGTATTCAGGTCATACAGCACTTCTACCACTACTGGGTAGTTGACATTCCTAGTGAGCACGATGTCTAATACATCCGGACGCTTCCTAGGGTCAGTAGGGATGTGCCACGGTTCCTCGGGACCTAGAACGTCATAGTCATGGCTCTCTGCGTCTTCATAAAGTTCACGACCCGGCGGGGTGATCACTCTAGACCCCCACGCCGGGTGTTTGGCGTTCAGGTCCCCGGATGATGGTGGGTGCCGTACCTTCCATTACCGTCCGGATGTCTGAGGAGTGAAATGGAGTCCCTGGGGGGCGGTATGCTGCAAAGATCCTTAGTTCACCGCCCGCCGCCTCCATTTTTATGCCGATTGAACGCATCGTCTGGAAGTCTGGCAGGTCCAGCTCCTGGTGGACGATGTCTCTCCTCACCAGGATCGCTGTCCCTCTATAAGCGACCCCTTGAGGATCGACCTCGTCCCTCCTGCAGATGGTGTAATTAGGCAGCTTAACATGCGTTGTAGGTCGTAGTTTGGTTTCACCCAGCAAGATCACCTGGATGTCCTGTTGCTGGGTGACCGTGCGGAGTTCATGGATCCTTTGACGAATCCCGTCCGGGTTCCAGTAAAGCAGACGCAGGTTACTATCCTCCGTAATGCCTTGCCAGTAGTGATGCCAGCGCCTTCATGACGGCGGTAACGGGGTCTGTCCCGGCCCTTATGTCGGACAGGACTTGTGTACCGACTTCGATGGCTATGCCTACCAATCTGTGGATGGCATCAGCCGTCTCGAAGTCGGACGTTGGTGGTCTGCGTTCTGCACTACGCTGTGAAGGCACTGGTCTCGAGGCATTGGTTGTGGTCTTCCTTTGGATAGAGCGCGCTCTATGTGTGGAGCGGGCTCTGCTTTCTGGTAGAGCCCTTTCTGGCGCTCTACCTATCGTAGTTGGTGCTGGTGTTCTGTGTGTGTTGGCCGTATGGTTCTTAGCGTGATTTGCGCACTTTGGCTCTTCCTCTCTACCCCTTGGGCAAAGGCTGGCAATATGCTCTCCAGCACAGCGAACGCATTTCACTGGCCTGAAGCAATTAGCAGAGGCATATCCGAAAGCCTGGCAACGGTGGCATTGTGCCGGTCCCGTCTTCCTCTGCCAGGCTTCAATGACGACTCCTCTCATGTAGAGGAGCTCGTCGATGTGGTAAAGTTCTTGTAGTCGCTCCAGGCTCAGATGCTCCAGCTGTGCATAGTAGAGGCAGCCCGGTCTGCCCCTACGTGGTGGTATGGCCTTCACATAATTGATGGGGAAGCCCTTTACCCGGATAGCCTCCTCGATCATCTTAGTATCGGTGCCCACTGGCAGGCCCCGGATGCCCACTTTAGTGGGCTTCTCCTCTGCCGGGGTGTAGCAGTACCACGACGTGGTTTGTCTTTCTCGGAGTGCTCGACCATGTATTTCTGGATGGTGCGGAACTCATCCGGACTCTGCGGTGAAAATCTAACTCCCTTCCCGAACGGACGGGCATTGGGAGGGTGGCCCAACTTCTCGTTGAGGATCTTGAAGTGCCTAGTCCAGTCCGGGAGGCATTCTGCGACAATCGGCGGATATCTCGACTTTTCCTTCTCCTTCTCAGTTTTCTGAGGCTCCTCCGCCGATTGCGGTCGTGGTACTGCAGGGGCCGCAGCCATGTGGGCATAGTTCGTTGACGGCCGCTGTCCATCGTCATGAGCTAACCTGGACGGGTTGGTGGTTTGCACCGGTGATGATCTCCCGACTGATGCAGCTAGGGTTGCATATGTTGTTGAGCCCCAGCTGTAGCACTCCTCACCTCCTTGCTCGAATTGGGCCGAGTCGTGGCTACGTCGGTCCGGAGAGATGGATGGTGGCTGTTGTGGTGGTGATGGCGACTTAGGAGGTGAGGTGTGGACCTTCTTCCTAGTCGCCATTTGGGGCTCTTCATCATCTGATGATGTTTATTGGTCAGATGAGTTGCCGATGCGCTGCCTCTTCTCGTAGAGGGAGGCTTCGGTCTCTGGTGGCGTATGCCTTCGTGGCGTCTTCATGGGCCGCTGTTGTTGAGAGGGCAGCGGTTCACGCCCAGTCGTACACTCAGGTACGATGGGCGAGAGTGCAACCCTAGGTGCGGACCCCTTACCCGGCGACGAAGGTTTCCGGGTCGGTATTTGGGAGTACGATGAGACAACTCTCATCCTCTCCGGATTAAAAATGTCGCGGTAGGCGATAGGTCTCTCCAGTACGCCTGGCCGGTCCGGTGGTTTCCTCGATTTAGGAGGAGGTTCCCCCTTATCGTTTCCTGACATGTCCCTAACCTAACAGTCAGCGGTAATCTACTATAGGCCCTATCTATTTTCCAGCCGATCGGCAGTAGATGTTGGTGGGCGGCGCGGATGGTGATGATACTATGAGAGAGACTTTCCTCACTATGGGCACTGCCTACCCCTTTTATACCAAAAGGGTTGGGGGAAGTGCGAAGGTGGCACTTTAATGCGTGACTAGGCACAGAATGCACGGAACGCATAAAGTGCCAAGAATCACCTAGGGGCCGGTGACCTCGACGCCTCACGGAATCACGGGACTCAACGATCGGCGGAGTGTGTCGTACCGGCGGTCATTCGCAGCCACTGCTAACTACAAACAACGCACACCTAGGAGATCCTTGATCACGCGATTTGAGCCGAAATTTGCTCGGCTTATATACCCGCCGGCGTTACCGTACGGGCGTTAGCGCGGTTATCTCGCGCGTTGTTTTTACTTCGAGCCGAAACTTTAGGAGCCTTTATTTATTGAAAATTTTCAAAAAACCCTTACAAATTATACATTGGTAGATTGCTCTAGTTATGTTCTATAACATAAAATCATGATATAAACTATTAAGTCCTCTATACAAAACTTATAGAACAAAAACCCTATAAAATTGCTAATTTACTATACATTTTGTCTTAAATCTATAAAAACAGATGTGTCATCTACTTATTTCTTTTTGTTTACATTATGTTACGTATAAACCTTTAATCTAACACCAGTTTTTAAGCGTTAAACAAAACTTAAATTTTTTATAAGTATTTACAATACAAATTCTTGCTTAAAAAACTTCCTTACAAAATTATCATTAAAGGCTAACCCTGCGATTTTGCAATTATATTCAAATTATATTCTAATAAGAGTTAATAAGCTAATTAAACTAATTGTGAAATTATAATAGTCTTAAAATAAAGTTCGTCACTTGGTAAATTATATTTGTCGCAGGCGCTAACTACACTAATTTAAAGAATTGAAATAGTCTTAAACGCAGTTCGTCACTGGTTGATTGACACTACACTAATTAAGGAATTGAAATAGTGTTAAAACACAGTTCGTCACTGGTTGATTGTATGCTTGTCGCCGACATTCTCCACCTCGTGCGTCGCACCATCCTCCTGGCTCGGCGATACTCCCGGCACCAGCAGCACTACTCTCGAACTGGGTCTTCTCAGCACACCTCCGCGCGTCTCGACGTCGACGATCCTTGTTCGCCCATCAGGTCCAGGATACACTTGGGAGATTCCGCCGCGTGGCCAGGTACACCTTGGTAGGTTGTGGTCGACGATCAGCACGATGTCCGCAACTTGCAGGTCTGTGGTGCTGGTTCTTGCCTTCATCTTCCTTGGCAAGAGAGTGGGTAGATATTCTCGCAGCCAACGTTGCCAGAAGCGATCAGCAAGCCGCTGCGTGGCCTTCCATGTGGATCTGCCCACGAGTTCGTTGTCGTTGGAGCTGCCGACTCTCGCTGCGCCGCAGGACCGGCGATGAGGTAGTGGTTCGGTGTTAGTGCTTATTCTTCAAGGTTCTCAGAGAGGTGTGTGAGAGGTCGAGAATTGACTATGTGCTCGGCCTCTAGGAGGAGAGTGTGGAGTACCTCCTCTCGTGGATACCGTTCGTGAAGTGTGGCGTCTAGTGCGGTTTTGACTGATCGCACCAAACGTTCCCAAGCGCCACCCATATTTAGCGCACCTGGAGGGATGAATTTCCATTGCACGCCGATCTTCTCTGCTTCTGAGGTGAGGTCTTCTTGCTGCAAGGTGTCGAGCGCTTCTTTTATTTCTTTGTTGGCGCCGACGAAGTTAGTCCCGTTGTCGCTGTAGATTTTCTTCGGCATCCCTCTTCTTGCGGCGAATCGTCGCAGCGCCATGATCATGCTGTCGGTGGAGAGCGAAGGAGTTAGCTCAATGTGCACAGCCCTTGTTGTGAGGCATGTAAATAGAGCCCCCCATGTCTTTTCGTGCCGTCTTGCTACGGTGATTGTCATCGGTCCGAAGTAGTCCACGCCCGTGCTAAAAGGATGATATCCGTGCATCAGCCTTTCCGCCGGTAAGTTGCCTGTTGGTATTTCTTGAGGTCTTGCCTTTCTCGTTTTGCACCATTGACATTGATGCTTAACCGTCTTGATTGCTGACCTTAGACCGAGTATCCAGAAGTGTTGTCGTATTTCATTCATCACCGTCGCGTGATTTCCATGATTGAAGCGGCAGTGGAATTCTTCTATGATGAGTTGTGTTGTCTTGTCCTTGCTGTCGAGCACAATGGTCGTTTGTAGATACAGGGCGTGACCAGGGAGGTCACGCCCTGTATCGCGTCGATTCTTCCCTTTAGCCGCAGGAGACCCTCTTCTAGCACTACGTCGAGCCTTTTCAATTTACTGCTGCCCTCTAATTGCTTCCCTTGCCGAAGGCGCTTGATGTCTTCCCCGAAACTGTTGTCTTGGCTTCTTTTCAGCAAAAGAGTTTCAGCTTTCTCGAGTAGTTCGGTGTCCATCGGTATATATTTCCTTTCAGTTATTTTTGAAGATCTGTGTTGCTTCTCTACAGTCTTCGTTCCTTTTCCTTGTGTCATTTTCCAGGTGGGATCATTTTTGCAGACGTTGACCTTCTTCCCTTTTCTGCAGAGTTGTAAGAACTGCAGTACTCTCGCTGTGGCTCGCCAAAGCCTCTTCCATGAAGAGAATCTCTCCGGGTCTGGTGATGGATGAAATGTTTGTGTTTTTGCTGCAAAGTCCGCTGCCCTTTCTTCGCCGGTGGTTGTTTTCTTGAAAGTTCTTGGTGGAGGCCAATGTGCTTCTTCTTTTCTCAGGAAGCTTAGTCCGGTGAACCATCGGTGAGTGCAGTTGAAGTCTTCTGGCACGTCGCGTGTTGCGTCATCTGCAGGATTCTGCGCTGTAGGCACCCATCTCCAGTCTTGCGGTTTGGTGAGGTCCTCTATCTCCACTAAGCGATGAGCCACGAACGTCTTGAAGGTTCTCGGGTCTATTTTTATCCAGGAAAGTACGATGCTGGAGTCTGTCCAAAATGTTTTCTTTGTTACTTTTAGGTCCAATTCTTCTTCAGCTGAATGAGCCAGTCTGCTTCCTAGGAGGGCTGCCTGTAGTTCGAGTCTCGGGATGGACACTGGCTTCAGTCGAGTGACTCTCGCCTTTGCTGCCACTAAGCTGACGTGGTAGGTTCCATCTTGCCCTTCTATCCTCCAATAAACTGCCGCTGCGTACGCCAGCTCGCTCGCATCAACGAAAGTGTGTAGCTCCCCCTCGGTGCAATGTGGCGCCAGGCATCTCGGAACTTGCAGGTCTTGGAGCAGCTTCATCTTATCCAGGTAGGTTTTCCATGCTTCGTACTCCCTTTCTTTTATTTCGTCATCCCAACCGACGCCACTTCACCATATGTTCTGAAGCAGCTTCTTGCCTTGGATGAGAACTGGTGATGCTAAACCCAGCGGATCAAAGGTCGACATTACTGCGCTGGTAACTTCCCTCTTCGTAGGCACTTTGAGTCCTCTTGCTATTTCTTCTGGTGTATTTCGGAGGTTTGCCCTGAAGCCGATGGAGTCCTTTTTGGTGAATCAGCGCAGACCTAATGTCTTCTCTTCCTTCTCGCCTAGGTCCACTTCTGTCTTCTCAACGGAGTCGATCTTCACGTCTTGCAGCAGTTCGGGTTGATTTGACGCCCATCCCCTGAGTTCGAAGCCTGCCTTCTTGTGTATGAAGTCCACCTGCGTCGTCACTTTTCTAAAGTCTTCTTCTGAGTGGAAGCTGTGCAGGTAATCGTCCATGTAATGGTTTAGCTCGACCGCCCTTGCTGTCTCTGGATACTGTTCTTTGAAGTCCGCTGCGTTTCAATTCTATACATAGATTGCGGTGCTCAGAGATGATGTTGCGCCGAAGATAACCGATGTCATCCTGTGCTCTTTTGGAGACACGTGGTGACGAGCCCCGCGCCACAAAAACCTCAGGCTATCTCTGTCTTCTGGTCGAAAGCGAACTTGAAGAAACATTTCTCTCATATCGGCTGCCACAGCTAGCGGCCCTGTCGAAACCTTAGTAGTATCCCGAAGAGCGACAGCAGTAGATCTGGTCCTAGCAGTAGAGCATCGTTGAGGCTTCTTCCTTTTGACTTGGCTGCAGCATCGAAGACGATCCTTACCTTTTTCTTCAGTGGATGGACTACGGAGAAGTGATGGAGGTACTATTTCTTCTTAGAGTCCTGTTGTGTCATAGGTGCTTCTTCTGCATACTTGCTGTCGATAAGATGCTGGATCTGCTTGATGTATTCTGCCTTCAGCTGAGGGTCCTTATCCATCTTCTTTTCAATATTGAACAACCGGTTCTTTGCAGATGAGTAGCTCTCAGGCATCCGTTCATCTTCATTTTTCCATAAGAGTCCAGCTTCGAATCGTCCATCTTCAAGTCTTCTGCAAGTCTTCTCTAGGATGGCGAGTGCTCTTCCTTCTGAGTCTGTGGTGGGTCTTCGTGACTGCACACCAAGCGCCTCGATTGCAAAGTGGTCCTTGATGGATTGATGCATCTCCTCATCTGGTGTGCTGACATGTAGACACGTGTTCATGAAGTGTACTACTCTTACAGCCGCGGTGTCTGATCCGTGAAGCACCCATCCAAGCCCTGTTCTTGAAGCAACTGGTTCTCCTGGTTTCCCTTTCCTTACTTCTTGAGTCACTACTCACTATCAGCTCCCAGTTGTCTTGACCGATGAGCAGCTGTGGTGTTTCCCCTTTATAATAAAGAGAGTCGGCGATCGTCTTCAAATGTTGGCATTCTTCTATCCTTTTTTTCTCTAGGAACTGTGGTGCAAGCTTCAGCTCGTTGATAGTGCGGACCCTCCTCAAGGTTTTCTTGCTTCCTTGATGAACCCCCTTCACTTCAAGGTCCAGCGTCTGAGAATCCTTCTTCTTGATTTGCCTGCCTCCTACTGTCTCGATGACCAGCTCCTCTTTGTTGCCTTTAGCGCCGACTTCTGCCACCTTTGTGTCAATAAGTGACACTGTTGGCCCTTCATCCATGAGAGCCAATATTCTCTTGGATCCTTTTGGCCCGAAGACTTCTACTGGAACTATCTTCAGATATGCCCTTGCGTTGTTGACTGCATTTACTGATGTCATGATGCTTGCTACTTCTTTTTGTGTTTCCGCCTTCTTCTCTCCCGAGGTCCTATTTTCTGGTTCGACGTGCAGCAAATGATGATGCCACCTCTTGCATTCCTTTCATGGTGGTTTCTTGCAGCTCTCCTTTCGATGTTTCCCTTGAAGACATTTGAAGCAAACGTGACTTTTCTTTACTGTTGCCCATCGATCTTGTACTGACGTCTCCTGGAACTTCTGGCAGTCGACGAGGAAGTGTCCACCTTGGCACATAGGACAAGTCTTTTCTGTTGACTGTCTTGTATCTTTTTCTTTAAAGTCCTTTTCCCTCGTAGAATGCGTCGCTTGTCGATGAATTCTTCTGAACCCGCTCTTCTCTTTTGAGGTCGCGAAGGCTCCACATTTATCTGCTTCGCTGTTCAGAAACTTGGAGACCATCGTCAGGTCGGAGAACTCGCCCTCTTCTGTTGCTGCCGTAAAGTCATACCATCGGAACTTCAGGATTGTAGGCATTTTTCTATAATTTGCTTTACCATTTCAGGTGAATGCAGGTACTGTGGTTTCTTCAAACCCCTTATTGCTGCTACACTGTTGTTGATTTGGCTCGCAAAGACGCATATATCTCTTGGATTTTCAGAAATCTTCGGTAATGCCCTGACTTTATCTAATTCAGCCAGCACCAATGCAGCAGGTCTTCCATATCGTATTTTGAGGGCCTGCATTACTCCAGTGGAGAGGCTTCGGAGTACAGCAGGCTCTTGATGGCTTCTCTTGCGTTGCCCTTTAGTGCTCTTCTTAGTCGAGCCATGTTTTGAACTGCGTGGAACATCAGGGCGGTATCTTCATAGACCACCTTGAAGGCCAACCACTCGCTGCTGTTGCCATCGAAGTAGGGTAGCTCGTGGATATACTTCGGCTGAGCTACTGGTCCTCCTCGTGTGGTAAGGGCTTTCTTCAATGCTATCGTCAGCGCTTGAATTTCGCTCGTATCTTTTTTCGTTGAGGAGTTCTCTTCAGGCTTCACATTTGGCTCTTCCGAAGGATGCTGACCTCGTTGCTCGTGTTTTCCCATGTTGTTTTCTTCCATTACTGATGTCTCGATCCAGTTCTGCACCTGTGCTGTTCTGTCTTCCTGGTCTTCATCCACGGAGTCCTTATCTTCACATTGTGCCAGCTCTAATCTGACGCGTGCTAGCTTCGCCGCAGCTTGAGCTTGTTTTAGCTCCATGCGTGCTAATTCTTCCCTGGCTTCCAGCTCCCGTCTCCTGGCTGAGGAGCTCGTGGTCTTCGTAGACCTGGCGCGACGACTGACCCCCTTTGGCTTAAGGGTTGTGGCAGCGCCATGAACACACTTGTCTGGAATATCCTCTGGAGTCTTCTTGGTCGTCTCTTTCTGTGCGGTTTCATCCTTGGATGCCGTCGTGGTGGCAGTTGTGGCAGTTGCAACTGTGGTCTCTGTCGTTATGGTATCCTCTGTGGTCGTAGTGCCTGAAGAATCTGACGTAGTTGCTGTACCTGATGATGCTGATGCTGACGCAGACGTGACCCCTTCTGATCCTGACATTTCACCTGTCGCGTCATTATCTGAGGGACGGGACCCGGGACGTGAGGGGGCATCCTTCTGTGATCTGGTAACCGGCATCTTGAACGGATTCTTCTATAATCTTCTATATACTTCTAGCAGGGATCCGGATTTCGAAGGACCAACTGTTTCGGACGGCTGGGACACGTCCAGTGCCCGCAGTCGCCCTGGGACAATTTCCCACTTTATGACGTACGTTCCTTGCCTAGTGCTGGTGACGCACGTCCCACGCACCCCTGAATGCGTATGTATACTACGACCCTACTAGAACCCCGAGAGAGAGAGAGAGAGAGAAATAGACGATCGGCCGAGAGGAGGCAATTAAAACGCTTTTCTAAGGTAGCTTCTTGTTCCTTAGGTTTCTGCTTCCTTTTTTTCCTTATAGTTGTAGCCTCTTCGACGGCTGTGCTGCGACTGCGATTTGAGCCTTTTTTTTTGCGCTAGAAGCAAATATGGGCAACCCTCCGGAAAGCGGGGGAGGGAGGTTGGGAATGCTCATAGCATACCACGCTGCCGGCTGCGTGGTTATGTGGTGACTTTTACCCACTAAACCCCACCTTTTAGGGACTGGCTTAACGGTCTAACTAGAGATCTAAGCCGTATACGAACGCAACCCTCCTTGGCAGAAAGGAGGGCGCAACGCGACCCTCCTTGGCAGAAAGGAGGGCGCAATGCGACCCTCCTTGGCATAAAGGAGGGCGCAACACGACCCTCCTTGGCAGAAAGGAGGGCGCAAACGATTTGAGCCGAAAATTGCTCGACTTATATACCCGCCGGCGTTACCGTACGGGCGTTAGCGCGGTTTTCCCTATCTCGCGCGTTGTTTTTACTTCGAGCCGAAACCTTAGGAGCTTATTGAAAAGGAAAAGGAGATCTATTGAAAATTTTCAAAAAACCCTTACAAATTATATATTGGTAGATTGCTCTAGTTATGTTCTATAACATAAAATCATAATATAAAACTATTAAGTCCTCTATACAAAACTTATAGAACAAAAACCCTATAAAATGCTAATTTACTATACATTTTGTCTTAAATCTATAAAAACAGATGTGTCATCTACTTATTTCTTTTTGTTTACATTATGTTACGTATAAACCTTTAATCTAACACCAGTTTTTAAGCGTTAAACAAAACTTAAATTTTTTATAAGTATTTACAATACAAATTCTTGCTTACAAAACTTCCTTACAAAATTATCATTAAAGGCTAACCCTTCGATTTTGCAATTATATTCAAATTATATTTTAATAATATTAACTCTTATTACACTAATTGAGAAATTATAATAGTCTTAAAATAAAGTTCGTCACTTGGTAAATTATATTTGTCGCAGGCGCTAACTACACTAATTTAAAGAATTGAAATAGTCTTAAACGCAGTTCGTCACTGGTTGATTGACACTACAGTAATTAAGGAATTGAAATAGTGTTAAAACACAGTTCGTCACTGGTTGATTGTATGCTTGTCGCCGACACACTGTAACTGTAGTGTTAACGGATTTTATGTCCTCTAAATTATTTTCTTACATCACACTCAGTGTAGGGTTCCGTAGTTTCCCGTCCGTCACAATAAGTGTTCCCACTTATGAGTTTAAAGGTGGGTATCCATTATGTTCGCGCTCCAGCAGCGCTCCGCGCTCCTGCAACTGCTCTCGGTAGTGGGTACTGTTGTTTCCATCCAAGTTCAAAATGATTTTCCTAGAAAGTCCTTATATAGTTCTAGTTTTCAGATTTTTTTCATATTTTCTAAACTTTTGGTTCAAAAGTTAGAGGGGGGGGACACATTGTTTTTTACTTTTGGAGCGATTATTTCCGAAATTATTGACATGATTTTAGTAAGCCCCTATTAATTTTTAAATACCTTTCCAACAATATATCACACGTTAGGGTTGAAATTAAAAAAAAATCACTTCCCACTTTACATATAGGGGGGCTACCCCAATAAAACATTTTTTTCCAATTTTACACATATTGGTACCAAATTTCAGCTTTCTAGTGCTAACGGTCACAGAGATTAAGCGAGGACGGACAGACGGACAGAGAGACATGGCGAAACTATAAGGGTTCCTTGTTGACTACGGAACCCTAAAAAGCTTACGGGTAGACCGGGTTTATTACGATATTCGGATCAGTAAAACACACTTCAATCCCTGAGGCCATTAGGACTGTCGAGTAGTTCACTCAAAATTGCAAAATGGCATATAAGTACGGCATTATTGGTTAACCGTACCTCGCTTTCTTCTCCAAATAGTTATCTATATTTCTTCGTGTAGTATGTAGCATACTTAGATCTTGCAATCATTATCTTGTAAAAATTCGAACTAACGTTTCATAGGTATTGATTTCAAAAAGTAAATATATAAATCAATGTTAATAAGACAGTTCGGTTCGCCCCCATCTTCTCTTGCTCCTGTCGCAACGCTGTCAAAGAATTTTCTCTCACCGTTATTAATTGGCTTTCCTTATGAGGAATTCCCGTAAGATCAACGAGATAGTTCAGAATTAATTTGATGACAGCCTCAGCATCACATTTTTTTTATAAGAAAAGGGTAACAAACGAGCACACAGTCCATCTGATGGTAAGTGGTTGCTGTGGCCCATAGACATCTACATCTATCCTCGATTACGAATCAAATTGCAGATGCGTTGTCACCCGTGAGGACTAAGATGAAATGCCTCGTTTCCAGTAAAAAGGGTCTCCGGTTCTTTTTACACTCAACATACGAAACACAGCAGCATTAAGCTACTGTTTTACGCTAGTATTCTGAGAAAGCGTGGTCCTTACCTGGTCGAGCCAACCTATTCGTGCTACAACTATACTTCTAATAAAACGGCAGCAATGCTCTACCACGTATTAACACATATTAAAAACGTTGAAATTACTCGTATGTGAGAAAGCTGTCTATGACAATGAATCACAGTGTGTACTGTCTATCTAAATTCTTTAAGTCGCAACACAGCAGTAAGGTAAGCACTGCTTTTTGGCGGCAAATATAGGTAAAAGACCAAACAAAACTTACCCAAACAGATTTCTAGGTAGAAAAACAAATCTTAGTGAATCACCTAATCTGTTCAAATAATTTATAATTTGTTACATTAATTAGCAAAGAAGAAATAGCATTATTTTAACTTTTCATCTTATTTGTTAGCCCAGGCAGAAGAGTTCTACCGCTTAATGTGTTAGTGGTTATATTCAATGCACATTTATATAATTAAATCCTAATTAAGTCTCTAATAAAGTCGGCAAAGATATTTTTGTAATTAACAAATTAATATAAAAAAGAGCCGTGGTAGCTCAGTGGTTAACGCTCGCTGTAAATATAACAGAACGCGAGTAACCCGGGTTCGATCCCCGCCGGCACCAATGAAATTGTTAATCAGAAATGAGGGGAGGCCTGAGCCCAGCAGTGGGACGTATATAGGCTGTAACTTTACTTTTTTTTTACTTTTACAAATTAATTCTCAGCTTCAGAATGTGGTATTAACATACATATTTTAATGTCTAAAAATTTCATAGTATTCCTATTTACCTATTTCATATTTCCGACTTCTTATTTTTTACCACAACTCAATAGTCTGTGAATGTTCTATGTTGCACACATTTTTGTTTTATTTGCTAATAAAGTATCATCCGGTAATTCTCTACTGTATTACCCTAAGTCTTTACCAAGCAAGTCCGTATTATATAATTATATATACATAATTTTCATTCAGTAAAAGGTAGGAGAACAACTTTTAAATGTTTTTTTTAAATGTGTGCGTTTGTATTTAGCATTTGAATTTAATATTATGTGTAATTATTAAAACAAGTCAGGATAGCTTTATAATTTAATTTATTAAGCATATTTTTTGAGAAATAAATACAAGTTATATCAAACGACAACATCACATAGAAAAGCAGTCCAAATGTATTATTCGTTGAACATGTACCAAATGTGTTTATTCTATTATTTAAAAACTCAATGAAACATAATTTGTATTACATTCAAACTCCGTGTATTGGCGTCATAAGACAATACGCCATCCCACTCCGTAACTTTTAACTTGGGATCATCCCAAATATTTCTGTACTCACTATTGACGGGGTTTTTTTTTTTACAGAGGCGACTCATGCTCGATTTTTATATTCAAAACACGTTTTTTTCTACGTTTTACGTTTTTGTAACGATCCGTTTTATTATGTATGTAGTGCATATAAAAAAATATATTACAAACTATTCATTTCGAAACATAAAATTAAATACTTTAAATGGTTCATAAATAGTTGAACAAGTATTTAAAAAAAAAGGATTTACATGCTCTTTGGTTACTGAAAAACGGTCCGTAGAAGAAAACGAAGCGTTTTTAAATATAGAAACCCAGCCTAAGATAAACCTTTTAATGTGGGTGAGACCTACGCCCCGTACTTGAATGAGTGAACTGCTGTGGAAAGATGAGTTTAGTTTTCAATCAAAGGTATGTTTGCATGTCGATGGCATATCACCGTGTGAGCAGTTGTCATAGACGCGTGAGGGTGAAGGGAATGAAAAGTCATGTTTGTGCAAAGTATTTTTACCACGATTTATTACATAAAACAGCGATCGAGGAAATGTATCAACGGCAGATCGGAAAGAGCACGCGGGCGATACGCCCGTAAATATGGCGAAACCGCCCGCGAGCAATGTCCCCTACGCGGCAAAATAAATAAACATAAATACAACAATTAACATTTATTTCAATCCACAGAACCATATAAGTTTTAATCAAACGAAATACTACTCGTACATGTAAATCAATATGGTTTTATGTTGTCGCAATGTCCATGGTAAGGTAGTCTGAAGACGGGGGGGTGGGGGTTGGGGGGGGTGGAAATAAATAAGTGAGGCGGAGAGGGGCGGGCGCGGGGTGCGGCAAGGCGATTCTACCGCGATGCTCTTACATACAACTCCTTCTTAACACGATACCTTATTATAACATTATATACCCACATTACATATTTTCGGAGAAACAATTTAATATGTATTATGTATACCGTATAGGTACCATATATACCATATTGCGTAATTTATTGTATACTTTTTTAACAAACAAGATGGAATATCAAATGCCACACTGCGCGGCCGATTAACATTAAGTTAATTACATTTAATATCATTTTGATATGAGACAGCGCATTTCAAAAGTTCAACCGTCACCTTTATAGTATCCCTCAAATGTAAATCTTTATAGAAAAAACACTTTATTGTTCTCGCTTTGTATTCATAAAATACTTTCAAATGCAACAACTTCTTAGTCTTAGTTCATAAACATTTTTTTTATTTCAATTCAATAAACATTCAATTGACTCATTTATCAACGACAAAAACCTACAAAAATATATTAT
The DNA here is from genome assembly GCA_036936625.1 of Parnassius smintheus behrii. Lineage (NCBI taxonomy): Eukaryota > Metazoa > Arthropoda > Insecta > Lepidoptera > Papilionidae > Parnassius > Parnassius smintheus. Next base: position 11,314,845 of record JAUPFT010000016.1, on the reverse strand, counting down.
AACATTAGCACGAGTCAAATAGAGTGCAGAGGAAACGTCCAAATGATGCAGTCAGTGCGTGGGGACGCGGCCGCGCTGGGATGGTCCGGGGCGAGCGGACGCAGCGGGAACGCGAAGGGAACGAGACGGGGACGCGACGGGGACGCCACGGAGACAACACGGAGACGCGACGGAAACGCGGCGGACACGATACGCCCTCGCACGGCCGCGATGCCTGGGTAACGGTGTGAGGCACGGAGCGCCGATCTATATCTATATACGCGGGTCCAACCCTTTTGACGCGATTACGTGAGTCTTTTTTAAAACTAAAAAAAATAATATAAACTTTCCAAAACGTTAACAACTACAGCCATAACAAAAATATACTAATAACGACTACGCTACGGAATCTACGTACTACTTACACTACCTACTATGTAAATTTGAAACGAAACTAGTGTTCGCTCACTACGGAAACGACAGAGGGCGCGAGCGGGGCACCCGGAGAATCCCGGGCCTGAGCCATTATCGCCGGGCGCCTCGCGGGCTAATCTCATACGGAGCGGTCCTACGAAGCGAGCCAGAGCGGGAAACCTGCGGACCCCGCGGCCCCGGACACGTGACACGGATCGGTACTGCAGTCATTCCGGAACAGGGGACGGACGGGGCGGAGCTGGCAACGGCGACGGTTGCAACACGGATCGCGGGCGAGCCGGTGTGTCCGGGGCGCGACGCGGGATCTATTAAAACTACCTATATACAGACGCAGCCACTACACTTGCGCATGCGTACGCGAGCCACTTGAGCAAACTAACGCGCGGCGGCCTGCCGGCACACGCCGCACGCGACCGGTGCTGGTACAATATAAATATTCAACAACTTTAACTTAAACGACGACCCGCGCCCGGATCGGTGCGGGCCGGACCGTATCCGGTTTCGAATTGAGACGTAACACGGAACGGACCGGGCCGGGCCGGGTCGCAGCACGACGCACGCTCAGGACGGGGACACAACAAACACCCTTTTTTAAATTAACGATTCTCCATAAATTTTGGTCCGTACGTCGTTGACTAACCCTGTAGAATGTCGAACCGAGTCCGAATGAAGGAATTAGATACGACGATAGATCAGAGTTCAAACGGAACTTTGGTTAAGATTCACCTATTACACTAATAAATAAACTTACGGTAACTGTTATACTGATTATTACTATCATAGTATATATTAACGACGAAAAGAGCCACTTTTCTTATAACATTATCGTAAAGGTCAATTCATGAAGTAGTGGAACAAAGAAAGACATCAATATTCATTGTCTTTGCATGGACATATAATGGGAAGAATTTTGTAAAACGTAATAGCCATAAATTTAAATCTAAAATATTGACCCACTGAGTGTGCTATAAGCTAAATGGCTCTAATAGAGAAGAAATGACAACATCGAGTAGAACTGGAGAAGGAGAAATAGGATCCGCAAAGCGGATTTGCGATTGAGGGAAAGGAAGAAGTGGACCTAAGTCACAGTTAATAAGTCCATAAGTCTCACATAACTAACGGTTACTCGTCAGTAAAAGTACACTTAAAACCGAATATTTAAAAAAGCATCACAAATAGATGGTAAATATGATGTGCCCGCAGCCGGCAGCGGCGTCGCCCGCGACCTGCAAAAGAAACAAAAAAGTTGTAAAGTTAAATTTTTTTATTTTTATAGAATAGGGTGACAAACAAGCACACAGTCCACCTGATGGTAAGTGGTTGCTGTGGCCCATAGACATCTACATCTATCCTCGATTACAAATCAAAATGCAGATGCGTTGTCACCCGTGAGGACTAAGATGGAATGCCTGGTTTCCAGTAAAAAGGGTATCCGGTTCTCTACACTCCCCATACGAAACACAGCTACTATTTCACGCTGGTATTCTGTGAGAGCGTGGTCCTTCCCCGGTCGAGCCGACCCATTCATGTTACAACTATACTACTAATATAATCGCGGCATGGCTCTACCACGTATAAACATACCTACATAGTATTCCAACTCCTGGTCACAAGCCTGCTCTCACTTTTATGAGATTTCATTTGAGAGGGTTTTAAAGCAAGGAAGTCTCCACCGCATTGCACTCATGCGTATTAGCGGACTACACGTGCCTTTGATTCTTTTTATTTCTCAGACGTGCAGGTTTTATCACAGTTTTCCTTCACAGTCGAACATGTGATACTCGTAAGTCGGCAATTAAAATTGCAATTAACAATTACATTGGTGTCGGTAGAGATTGAACCCGTTTGCTCGTGTATAGCGGGAATTTACAGCGAGCGAGTTTGTTATATTTAAATACTTTCTTTAATTCTTTTAAATATAACCGCTTCGAGTTAGCGTCGTAAGACAACCCATTACTGTATTTGAATTGAATTTCATTCCGTAGGTGTCGTAAAGACCAATAATGGCTATAAGAAGGCGGGATAACTATCCCCTTCATTCCAATGTAAAACATCCGGATAATAATAAAATGATACAAGATGATCAAGGCACGAGGTTTTCGAATTCTTTCGTTGTACAAACCAAAAATTTGTTTGTTATAAAACATTTCATTTTAAAAGCTCAATGAAAGTCGTAACTGTTACGGCTGAAAGTCGAAAGTCGGACGCACATAGGTTTAGACACCTACTATTGGTTTGATACTTTTAGATTTTAGATAAATCGCCACTAAATTATATCTTTTATCACTATTGGAATCTCATTCACTGCGTCCTTCTGCGACAGTACTTCACATACACTTCTAACCAAAGTGTGTCATACCTTCCAATACTAGACATATATATTTTGAGCACTGTCAACCAACAGAGAAACAGTTTATGCGACCCGAAAAATTACCATAACCTATAATTCTTAAAATATATCTTTATATGTAAAAATCAATTGGCGTCCGTTTGTTTCGCTAAAACTCAAGAACAGCTCGACCAATTGTAATGAATTTTTTGTGTACATTTAAATGGGTCCCTAGTGGTTTAGATTTACATTTGGAGCCGGTAGGTGGCGCTGTTATCGAGATCCAGAAATCACTAGTGCGAAGCCGGAAGTACGAAGCCCTTATAGTTTATCAAACGGTACTCACATATCGTGTGGCGTGTTTGTGCTATACGGGGTGGTGGGTTCGCGGGCCGCCTATACATCCGCATACTTAGACAGCTTCTCGCGAAGGATATGGTTCTCCTTTTTCAGCAGCTCCACTTCTTGCCGTAACCCCATATTCTGAAAGATTATCAGAAATAGTTGTTATCAGAATTGTTGTTTGGTTGATTATTAACTACATTGTTTGTGTCAAATTAACGTAATTTCCTAGATAAATTTCAACAAGCAAATCAAATAATTTTAGACAAAATAATTCTTATTTGATTAATATGTGTAATCTGATTTGCTTTCGAAGGCCTCTATCAAAAATGGAAATACCTTCATTTTCTCTAGTGTCTTCCGAAGAACCTCCAACAAAAGGGGAAGAAATAACTTCAATACTAACAGAGAAGTAACAACGTCTGTGTTCATCGTATATTCACAGGTGAACAGAGGCCTCCCAAGAGGAAGCCATAAAGCGCGAACTATAATATAGATTCTAGTACAAACCAATAACGTCATCACTAATACGAGGAAAATGTCAATTGCTGGAAAGAGTCTGCACTCGATCTATATTCCCCGTTCCAAACTATTAACTTCTCTTACCACATTATAATCTTTCAAGACTTCTACCTTAGTTTTTTAAACAGTTTTGGACTACCATGTATTTTGTTACCAATGCGGACTTTCAATTTATAACTTGATAGTGTTCGTGCACTTTATATACTTTTAACAAATTATTCTTAATATCAATAGGGAGTTTTGGCGGGAACTCGGCAGTCGACGGATTGTTGCTCCTGTTTTATCGCTTAAATAATGGTTTGAAGTGGATTTGATTCGTAAAAGTGATGCGATTTTGTGAATTAAGTGTCTGCGCGTGTAAACTATTAGAGAAAACTATGAAACAAGTGCTTCGATGTTGATATAAACCTCAAGTTATTTTGATCGCTTAGGCGCTTTATGAACTTGAGTGACTATCGTCATCAACTATCTGCTGGGTTGAGCTATCGTTAAAATCTCCCAAAAACTTCACAATGTGGCGCATCAGGATATTGTGAAGAAAAAATCTATAAAAATCAAGATCCCGAAAGAAATGATAGACTCAGAACGGCTAGAACCCAGAGCTGTAAAGCCAATTAAATAAATAATAAAATAACATCAAGAAATTACCAGGAACAAAGATTTTTATGTGTACTACAAGACGGGAACTACGGTATTAATACATTGCGCACTAAGCTACGTTCAATTCACCGTAACTGCTTTATTCGCCTCGACTAGTACCTACTTTGTTTTGTAAACCGCAAACATTGTTTTTGACAATATGTCACAGATTTTGCTTAAAACTTAGAGTGATTACATACATACTAATAATTACTCTGAGAATGTCACTAAGAACTCTCATTATATGCGCACTTTATCAAGGTGATTTGAAAGCATGTAACTGTCATAATAAATGAAAATACAGCTGCGTGACAAATCACTGTGCCAGTAACCACAGCCCCCACAGCTGTGACTGTTTTTGTTCTAAATTGCAAATCTAATAGTACACATAGAAGTCTTTTGCCAAGGAACGATGAACTTACCTCCTTCTCGAGATAACCCGCTCGCAGCGCGATTTGATTCTCTTTCATGCGCCGCGCGTCCCGGGAACGCTTCGCCGCCATATTGTTCTTTCGCCGACGCGCCCAGTACTTGTCGTCTTTCAGGTCATCGGGCACGAACTGCCGGCGACGTCGATATGGGGTTAACACGCCGCGCCACACACTCATACCACCCTTCACCCACCAGTGGAACACAATACGCGAGTTACGACGGAGCGGGGACGTGCCCGTTGTCGCGAACGCGTCCCCACCACGTTGCGACGCTGGCACGCACACGCGAATTCCGAAATCAAGTTGAAACCACAAAGCAAACATAGAGAACTGCATATTTTCAAATTTCCATTATTTAAATAAAGGCTTGAAGGTATCAGAAAATCTGATGAACGGGCTCTAAATTACGCCCATTTACTTTTACTTTATATCGTGTGTGCGTGCGTTAAATATTATAAACCACTGTATACATCCGACTAACATAATGAATATTCCTCAGGTAACTACATATTACTATTATGCTTCGCTAGCATTAAACATACAAAGAATTTCTGTAAAACATACTTGAAGAAGGTCAAGATTACTTGCAACCCTTTATAACAACTGATCTAATTACATTATTATCTGTAATTTGCGTCGGTCACCTCACGTTCCTGGATGAAAAATTTAATTTATTTATTTTGTCACGTATAAATAGAATAATAATTGATTCTATTAATACAATAATTTATGTTATTAATATGGTTTGATCTAATTGCTATATAATTTTAGGAAGGCGTTCGACTTGGTAGATAACGATATCCTACTGTCAAAGATGGCGAAAGCTGGCTGCACACCTAAACTGCTTCATTTTTTTGCAAGTTACATGAGAGATAGAAAACAGTATGTGGAGTATGGCGGGTACCGGTCGGAGCCTTATTTTACTAGGTCTGGCGTGAGTCAAGGTAGTAATTTAGGGCCGTTAGAGTTCAACATAATGATTAATGATCTACCCGAAGTAGTAAGAGAGGCTAAATGTCTGTTATTTGCAGACGACCTAAAGTTGCTTTTAGCCATCAAGACTGAGGATGATTGTCGGCACCTTCAACAAGATATCGACCAAGTAGTTGAATGGAGCCATAAAAATAAACTGCAGTTTAATATTTCAAAATGCTCTATTCTATCATTTAGTCGTGCAAGGGCACCACTCCATTTCAACTATAAGGTGAATGGCGAGCTAATGAAGAGGGAGGAATCAGTCCGGGATCTTGGAGTCCAGATGGATGTCAAATTGACATTCCGGGAGCACATCATGAATATATGTAAGAAAGCTTATAAACGACTAGGGTTTATCATTCGCAGAGCAGTAAAATTTACCAACATTAAAGCAATCTCAGTGCTGTATGATGCTCTAGTAAGAAGTCAGCTGGAGTGTAACTCAGCAATATGGGCTCCACATGAAAATAAATACAATCTTATGCTGGAGCGCATTCAGAATAAATTCACGCGATTTATATATCATAAGCTTTATGGGGTTTATCCATCCTACCCCTTGATGTATCCAACCTTGTTTGTTTTAGGTATGGTTGGATACAACAAGTTGGAAACTAGAAGAAATCTAGCGCTGGTAATCTACATTTTAAGGGTGTTCCGTGGTTACATCAGCAACCCGGGTGTGCTGCAGTGGATAGGCTTATGCGTGCCTGATAGGTATGTACAGCGACGACGACGGCCGAGCTTGCTTGCGATGCCACGCGGCAGGACTAAACTGGTTCGCAATACCCCCCTCACGCGAACGATACACATACTAAATTTGGTAGCTGAGAAGTTGGACTTATTTTCGTGTTCACGGAGTGAATTCGCAAAAGTGACATTATTTATAATATGTTATTCTTAAATTGTAGTATACAATTGATTGTAATGTATTGTCATTGAAATTAATTATTAAGTATTGTTATTTAAATTAATTATTGTGTTGTAATTGAGATGCTACATTTATCGATTTAGGTTTTCCCTGTAATGGTAAATGTAAGTAGGAAATATAAATAAATAAATAAATAAATATATATGTATATATATATATATATATATATATATATATATATATATATATATATTGCAATTATTAATTAATATTATATTATATCTATTTATACGTGATATAAATAGAATAATATTAATTATTATTCTATTTATATCACGTATAAATAGAATAATAATTGATTCTATTAATACAATAATTTATGTTATTAATATGGTTTGATCTAATTGCAATATATATATATATATATATATATATATATATATATATATATTACAAAACATGTAACATTATTATTTAGTTTTCAAATTAAGAATGTTAGGATAAAAATGAGAAGTGTTTTCTTGTACATTTTATTTTATTATCTATAACTATCTAGCACGCTTACTTTCGAGCGACAAATGACCAACATTTTCTTTTCGTCATTGGATAAAATGAATTTCACAGACTAGAATTCGTACGGCTCATCTAAAATAATAGTAAACACTGAAGTATCATTTCATACAGAATTTTTTTGTATTTAAACCCCAAGAAAAACGAGTGATAGCATTTTAATGCATGCATTCACAAATTCTTATAAATCGTGCAACATATTAGTAAGGAACAGGTATTTTTTTTAATAATAAAAGCAGTAATTAAAAATAAATAAAATTGTTGTGACTGTCCCATATTCATAAGGGTCATTGGAAATGTCAACAGATAAGAAGGGGATGTTTACAATAAGAGAAGTGACTCACATTTGTGTTATACTCAAGGCCAGGAACGAAAGAAAATAAATATATGTACATTGTATTAACCTCCGTCCTTCTTAGTTTAAGTAGGAATATAGTACTAGATGATACATTTTGCATTCTTTTAATTGTTCTGAAATAATTATCATTGTGTCTTAACTAACAATTCAACAAAAGCATGACTTGTTTTTGAAATTAAGTCCATTCCGAAAAAATTTTACAGATCAAATTGAAGTGAATTATACAACCCGTGATATATACAAGGTTAATAAATTTTTGAGGAAGCGTTAAAAAGCGGGTGTCATGCTGTGTGTATTAAATGTGGTTTGTGTAGACTAAATATAAATCTCCGACAAATAATAAGAGTTTAAAAAATTTAAACAACACGCATTGATCCTGACCAGGCCACAGGAATAAAGTTATTAAATTATTGCATTGTCATCGGTCATTGATACCAGTGCAAATTCAAGTCAACCGTCTACAAGTTGGTGAAAATTACATTAAAACATTACGTTTCCTAGATGGATAGATTCACGCGAAGGTAATAAAAACATGTTAAAGAAGTGTCACAAAACCCGTGTAACCCCGGCAAAACATGTTGACCAATCCTCAGCCAACGCGAGCGTAGGCAAATTGATAAAAGGCGAGTGCTACAATCTACCCGTAACCTACAATCTACACGTTGGTGAAGTTCGAAAGAAACCCTTTCCAAGACCAATGTTCACTAGTTTTTGTGGAGCTATCCACATGTTGGTCGTAATTAGTCATCATTAAGAATTGGTATGATATGGACTACGTAAAAGTTATTGCAGCTAGTGCTATTTATTTAATAAGTGCATATAATTATTGTCATTGTACTCCGCAGTAAAGATAAAAAATTTAAAGATGTCCTCGTTAGTATAGTGACATTGTCGACATTATTTTTAAAGTTGCAACTTAATTAAATCAATATATATTAGACGCCAAGCTTTTACTACATGGGCGACTAATGTGTGGACGAACTCAAAAACTTTCAAATATTTTTTTTTATCTCGAGTCATCACCAGCGATTATGGTGAGAAAAAATAATAGCACCACTAAGTTCTACGCAGAACTAACTACCAAATGCTGAACAATGTGACGTCAGTGGAATTAAGTGGTTTTCGACAGTTGATTTGAAAGGCGAATACTGGCAAGTAGAAATTAGCTCAGAGGACAAAGAGAAGACAGTGTTTAGAACAGGGGTTGGAAGTAGACTTTGGTAATTTAAAGTCATGCCCTTCGGCCTGTGCAATGCTCCTGCAAACGTGTAAACGTCTTATGGACAGGGATTGGACACCGTTTTTACTGGAAACGAGGCATTACATTTTAGTCCTCAAGGGTGACAACGCATCTGCATTTTTATTCCTAATTGATGATAAATGTAGCTGTCTATGGGCCACAGCATCTACTTACCATCAGGTAGACTGTGTGTACGTTTGTCACCCTATTTTATAAAAAAAGGGTAGACAGAGACTACGAACTACCGTTTGGCACGATTCTGGCATATCTCTCTCGCTTCTAACACATTCATATATCTACGCATGCTCGTAAGATAATTTGGTTGATAAAGTGACTACTCACTTCGAAGATATTACCATACATTTTTTTTTAATGTTATCGAGTAAGGAAGGGGTGCTTCTAAATATATGTTTAATACAACGTAAAAGGGTTATCATACGTGCTGCTCTATAATTTAAATTAGATTAGAATTTATTCTTTTTAACAGGTCTGTTATAAACTATGCTAAGTGGAGACCTGTCCCTCAGAATAAAAGATGTGATAAGTATGCACTGTGTACGTGTGTGCTATTGTGAGTGACGCCGCACCCCGCAGGCTGTGTGCAGCATGCCGCTAGGAATGATCAGCGCACTAACATCATTTACCTGTTTCCGGGACTTCTTGATCATGGGCTGCGGCTTGAGCTCCTCGTCGGAGAAAGCACGCGTCCGGGGATCGAAGTCGCGCCCTGACGATGCCATTGAGAATGCTGGAAATTCAGATAATTTAAACCATTAGTGTTTTTTGTTTTACTTATATTGAACCTTTTTTCTTTTAATTGCGGTTCCATGGTGTAGTGGCTTAGCGTTGAGTAGCGGCGTCGGGTTCTGGAGGTTCGAATCTCGCGTGGAACAAGTATTTGTATGACTTATAAATAATTGTTCCGGACCTTGTGAACTTTTGTATGTAAACTGTCTCCAAGATACAGGATAAAATCTTAGCATTATCTATATATCTTTGAAGTCGGATTTACTTTTATTAAAAGTTAAGTTTAATAATTGCTTTGATTGTAGCAAATTGGAAGAAAGAAATTTATTATTTCATAATGTCTTTTGATGACTGTCACTTAGGTAATATAGTTACCCCTAAGTCAGAGTTCCCTGCTAGAAGCTCGTCTAGGTAGATAACACACTTTTCGCTTAGTGCACATTTTGCTGCATTACGGTTTTAAGGCTAAGAAAGATAGAACAATCACAGGCTGTAACGCGTTTCAACTAAGTTTTTAGGGGCGTCAACGTATGTGAGGTAACTCGTGTTTGATGTTGGATGTTGGCGTTGGGCTACTGTAACCAATTATTATCAGATTGACTGATATCCCATTACTCATTATAGTATTGTAAAAAGGAACATTACTATCGTCAGAGTTTAATAATGCGCAACGTATACATCTTCCACCAGAGGTGTAGATCTAATAAATAAAAAAAGTGATAGATTCCTGTCAAAGGTCCATAAAAAAGCTATATACGTAAAGGCCTCCTCTCATTTCTAATAGTTTTAGGGCAAGGGCAAATGTTTGAAAGGGTGCGGTGCCCCAATGCGTGTTGGCGAAATTCATGTCTTCGAAATATTTATTTTTATTATTTCTCAGACGTGCAGGTCTCCTCACATTTTCCTTCACCGTCAAGCACGTGGAAAATCAAAAGTTAAATTTGCAATTAAGATTTTCATTAGTGCCGGCGGGATCGGACCCGGGTTACTCGCGTCCTGTGAAATTTACAGCGAACCCTTAGCACCTGAGTTACGGCTCTCCAAAGAAATGAAGGATTTGTCATAACGCCCACGGGCGGATAAGCAATAGCAGTGCCAAACGTCTTGCACATTAGCCTTAGACGCCGTTCCCTGTCGCCATTCTGGGTAGGTATTTTATGTCTAGTGTAAACTTATTTTACGGGTTTTTATACCATCAGCTCCGGGAAGACATGAGATTTCTCTAGCATTTCCTATAGTCTTTTACGACACTTGCGATGGGTTATAGATCTCCACACCAACACAACGTGACGTCTGTAATCACTTTACCTATTAAACTGTTCTAAAAAGCAATATTGAAAGGTTCAATAGTGGTGTTGTAAGAATATACACTACCCGATATCGTTCTACGGATATCGTAAGAGACGACAGAGAAAAACATACAAGGAGATGGGCAGCAGGGTCTTTCTAATAACAATAAAAAGCTGCAGTTGCTTGCCACACCTGTCAAGTGTGGCAACTGTGGCAAATATCCCCCTATGAAGTAATCAAGGGGGAGGCCTATGTTCGACAAAAAACTTTGATAGGCTGTAACCACAGAAATAGTAATAATAAGATAGGTAATAAAACGAATTAGCGCCCGATTACTTCCAAAACCGATGTCTACCGTTTTGTTATCTATATAATATACTATACATCATACGCAATGCACAATGATATCTAATGTTTCATATTACATTGCTTGGCGAGTTTGTCAACGTCGCGTGTGTCGCGTATTACGGTAGAACAAAAGCAGCAATGGTAATTGAACAATACGAAAGGTAATAAATGAAAGTTTACAAAGGTAAATGTCATGGTAAAGAATTCATCTAGATGTAAATTAGTTAAAACAATGATAATTAGTAAATAATAATTTTACCGATTAAATATTATTCCTTTATTAGTTGAATTACACCTCCTTTTTGAGTTTTCACTACTGATTATGCTGCAGTTCACCCTTAAGTATAATAAATTTACGTAGATAGGACGTTCCCCGTGCAACTAAATCACAAAATGGTAGGTACCTAAATAATGTTCTTCAACTTCAACACATCGTATCGGCGACAAGGTCACGCGTCTATGCCACTTCTATAGACAATAGTAATAATAATACTAAGTATTACGATTTCTGTGGCTGTAATGAATTGAATTTTATTCAAGATTATGTTGTTGCACTACAAAACCTTCAACCTAAATTAGGTGTTTGAAAGTATTGATACGATTTATCATCAAAAATCCTTGTTTATAGTACTTATAACGTACAAAACAAATACTTACTTGAATCGGCGGGCGAGAGCGGCGGGTTGATGGTGTCGGGACTCATGCAATCGGAGGGTGATGGTGAGCGCTCTCGCTTGGTGATGGGCGCCTGGAGTCCCAGCGCCAGGCCCGTGCCCGGCCCGAAGGCCGAGCCGCCGAGATGAGCACCGCCCAAGCCTTCGCCCGGCATGCCATTCTCCGACAGGAATTCATCTAGGTCCACGTACTGAAAACATCCAACGTGACTCGTCACAGATCGCACGCAGACCCCTAACGACGAAATGGGAGCAGCGCTGAACGATCGTAGTTAAAATATAATATTATGTGTGAAAACGCACCAGCAAAGTAATTTTCATGAAATTTTATTTCGCAACGGGCCAATTCGCTTGCAAAAAAAATTGCATATAATATTTTATTAAATATAAAACTTAAAAATAAAAGTAAACGAAACAAAGCGACATTGGAGCTACGAGTAAGTCTGCGAAGCTTCTCTATTACCTAGTGCGAGCATGAGCGGTTAGGAAGCTTGTGAGAGACGCACACAACACGCAACACGCAGTAGGTAATAAAGTTTCCGAATACTGACTTCGTGTACCTTGAGATCGGGGTCGTAGGGCAGAGTTTTGTCCCAGAGGTTGGGTCCGAGGAAAGCGGCCTGCGCCTCCCACAGCTCGTTGTCATCTTTCTTGTCTTCTAGCGTGTCCTTATTGTTCACCGACTTTCCTGTAACAATAAGAGTGTGTGCCGGGTCACTGCAAGCCCGCGGTCGCGCCCACGCGGTCCACACCTGACAACGATGCGCGGCGTTTTTAAAAAAAAAAGTAGGTAATTTTACAAACGGCGCTCGCGGAATAAATATTTTAGTAACGTAAGTCGTGCTGGTAACAGGCATATATGTATGTAATTGTTATATATAACAAAATAAAGAAGCATACATAGTTATAAATGAAATAGGTTGATAGGGTTACTGGCAAAATTGTCGGTGTGGTTCCGCAAGAATAAAACGGGGCGCAAAGCGCAGGGTGCATTACAATCTAAGGCATCGCGGCTTATAATTATAATTTTAAACCTTGCAAACCAAACATAACATTCGCTTAGCCAAATTTTTTGACGAAGGAATTGATATAATGTCCTCAATTGAGTCGCATAAGCAATACATAAACGACTAATAATACCGTATTTTAGTAAACTATTATTATTTTATTCTAATACGAATTGACTAGTTATTAGTAAATAGTGGCGAAGGAAAGTTACGAAATTTGGTTAAAAATACTGAAAATATATTTTATAAAAATAGCATCAAAATAGCATCAAATTACTGAAAATATATGAAAACGATGCTATTTATATATTATATAAATAGCATCGTTTTCATAGGATGTGTTAGGCAGAAAAAAAGCGCTAGCAAGCGAAAGTAGTTTTCGGCATCCGCCGTTTTGTTTATTTAAATTTGTTTGTTTTGAAGTAGAGTTTATAAGTTGATTTATGCAATATTAGTTTTAAGTAATATAATGACATGAATTAACATAAGTATAAATGTTATTAAAAATTCATGATTGGTAAGTTTTTAATATGAATAGTCTACAAACATACGTATATTTAAATTAGGTTAGGTTCCCCGGTTAAAACTAACTTCGTGTCGTAGAGGAAAATAGCTACTTACGATTTGCCATTTTGCTTACAAACGCTTGCTAGCGCTTTTTTCTGCCAAACGCAGCCATAGTTAATGCTAGTGTGTGTGATAATTGGATTATTAAAGAATACTTCAAACTTTATCGAAACTGGTTTGAAATTATATGTAACCGTACTACGGTACGGTACGTCAGTAATATGTTTTTTTTAGACTTATCAATAAATTAAAAAAAAACACAGTCGAATTACCTAATAAACTCATTCATCATCAACAAAAAAGCTGAAGGTACTCCGGGTTTAACAATGACATCGGGACGTCAGTCATCTCAGTCCCCCGTGACCATGGGTGCTGGAAAGCGCCCGAAACGTCGGGAATTAAAAATAAAAAGTAAAAATAAACGCGATAAAATCCGTAAAAGTAGTTTTAATCATGTGTAGTGTTCGCGTAAATATAAGAAATCATTATAATAAACTCATTTTTGACGTCGGTTAAATAAAGAAATGTCATTACGTAGCGGTAAAACACAAAACCTAAATTTTATTTAAAACCTTTTAATTAAACGAAATAGAATAAAAGTTAATAAAAGAATACAAAAACTTAAATAACATAATCCACAAACACTAATTCCATCACACTATAACGCCGACTCCAGCCATTCTTAAATCGTATTAAACGTAACAAAAAGTAGGTAGGTAGTAGTTATCGTACAATTTTGATTCATTATATCACTTTGAGGAAGAGATAGGCGCTTTTACTTATTAAGTTTATGCAGGTAGCAAGATAAAAAATATATGCACACAATAGCGATTGTAGAACGTTAAAGATACTTTTTACTGTCTTCAAATAATTTAACAGATCTTATGTACTTTATACAACTTAGTATTCTTTTTAAACGACTTTTAAAAAAGGAGTTTTCTATGAATCACAGCATTTATTGGATGGAGCACTGTGTACTCGTTTGTCCTTGTTTGGTTGTATAAAAAACTTGGGGACTTTCAATTTGAACGCTTTTTTTATTCAATATACTATACCTAAAGATTTAAAAAGATATATATATATATATATATATATATATATATATATATATATATATATATGTATATATTTTAATTCTTCTTTTAGGTATATATTTTAAGGTCTATTGAATAAAATGCACATAATTTCAAGCTTTGTCTGAGCACCAAGTTTAGAAGCATTACAGAAGTATTAGAAGTATTGCATTATGTGGAAAATATTTTATTTCGTTTAGTTGTGGTTTGGAGCCTTAAATTTGTTTCGTACTTTATTTCTGACTGATGATTCTGATTTTTTATAGCAAACTTTTTAATTGCGAAAGATATATTTATAATATTTAATGGAATTATAAGCGGCTGAAGCGGTTGAGCAAGCACTTGGCTATACAGCATAGTTAAAAGGCAAAATGCGGGGTGGGGTGGGGGGGGGGGGGGGCAATCACTTGGGTACTGACCGGGAGCATTCATTAACATAGTACCTACATTAACATAGTAACATACGTTTTAACAATTTGTTATTCGATTTTGAGCATCACATCACATGTATGAGATCGGACTTTTGCAGTCTGACAGAATTTTTGATCAGCAATTCTGAACATTTGAGACTGGTGGCCCTAAATACATCGGCAGTTGAATCGCATGATCTTATACCTGATAATTCAAAATGAGGACCAATATTACAATGTCAATAAGTAGGTACTCTTTTGATGTCAGAGTAGAATAATGAATAACATCGTAACTAGAAAACTTTATTAGTTATTGAAAATAGTATTTTATATAAATGGATAGACTGATTAAAATTGTCACACTAGTTTAACAGTAAAAGTAATTGGTGAAATAAAGCATTTATTACTATTATTATTAGTTTACGTTTTAGTTCAATGAACCGGCAAAGCAGCAGTGCGTGCACTGCAATGTCTGAAGGGTAGGTACATACAGCCGGTATAATAAGAGCACGTGAGGAATTCCATTTTAGTCCTTATAAGTGACAACGAACCTATAGATTTTCTTGTTTGAAGTTGACTGCAGGTGTCTATTTACTGCAATAGCCATTTTACATCAGATAGACTGTCAGTTCGTTTGTCAGTTCAATTTCCTAATCCAAGGGGTATAGAAGTTGATATGCTGCAGCGCTATCTAGTGGTGAATTACAACAAAGTGGAAAGAACATCCTTCAAAACTTCTCTATGAAAAACAAATAAACATACAATAATTTTCATGATGGTCGGTCAAAGGGTGTAGACGTCTACCTAAAGTTACTAGGTAACAGATACCTACATTTAAAATTTTATAGATTAGATAGGCAGCCCCGAATAAACAAATCAAGATTCTAAAATTATTACTTATTTATCGAGAGTGGTCTTCCGGTCTCAGAGACATGAAAAAAGTGTAATTATTATTTAATATTATATCGGAATTTAAAGTTACCAGCCGCATTAATTAGCCTTATTAAACATGACGAAAACAATGATAAAGATTGCGTTAGAATTATACATCACAATTACTACGGGAGCGAACCGCGAAGAATTTCCTGGTAAAAAAACAAAACTTGCATAGTGTACGTAGAGTGGGGCGCGAGTGGGGGCGGTTGCAGGAAGCGGGAAGTAACCCAGTTGGTGATGTTGCGTGTACCACTACACTTTCCTCTGCCGTTCCGCGCGGTAGAAACACGCACACCCCTCACTATATTGCACAACTGCTATGTAAATACGAGCCGAAGAATTTTCCTGAACGCTCCCAGTGCCAGCAAGCGGCAATTAATTTGTTATCTGATGCAATTCACTGGAGCTTAGTTGAATATCGAAAGTCGAATAAGCGGAAACAATTACTAATTAATCATCATTCGACACCATATTTATTCAAAGAAGGAGTTATGTCGCAAATTATAAATTTTATGTCTATTCGGGTAACACTAATTCTATTATTTGTTGATTTCTTTTTCATAGAATATGGGTGTCAAACGAGCACAAAGTCCAAGTGATGGTAAGTGGATTCTGTAACTCATAGACATCTATATTTATCCTCAAGTAAGAAACAGAATGCAGATGCGTTGTCACCCCTGAAGACTAAGATGAAATGCCTCGTTTCCAGAAAAAAGGGTATTCCGTTCTCTACACTCACCATACGAAACACAGCAGCATTAAGCCATTTTACGCTGGTATTCTGTGAGAGCGTGGTCCTTCATCGGTCGAGCCGACCCATGCGAGCAACAACCATAATATTAGCTCAGCGTGGTTCTACCACGGATAAATATTTTTAACGTTATAAGTTTAAGCCAATCAATAGAAGTATTTCAGGAAATGAACCGAACAAAGCTCACGGTCGCAACTGGGGCGGTGGGTACAGCTTCCGGGGTCGCAGGCGCTGCGCGCTCTCACTTTCATCGAGCAAGAGAAAGTCGACGCGGTGACGACATCGCGATACTATGCAAAGTCAATCGGAGACCTAACGAACTGCAAGCATCACGATACTGTATTCACTCGTTGTACGATGATTGAGATACAACAATCATCAGCATTGTTACAGCCTATAAAAATAGCTTTATATTGCAAACTAAATATTTATATAGGATATTTGCCAATGTTGGCACGGTTGGCATGCGAGTTGGGCTTTATTATAAATTTTTCAACCGTTCGATCAATATATGACATTAAAACTTTGTAAATGCATCACTTACTGGCTTAGTTATAAAAAAATATTTTGACAGAAAACAATAAGTAAACAAACCTGAAGTTAATGATTTCTTATATTTACGCGAACACTACACATTGAAATAATACTAGTTTTTACGGAATTTATCGCGTATATTTAACTTTTTTACCCGACGTTTCGAGAGCTTTACAGCACCCATGGTCACGGGAAGGACTGAGATGTTCAACGTCCAGCTGTCATAGTTAACCGCGGTTACCATAGATTAAAATTTTAACTTTTGTTCCGATCTACACAGTATGAACTTATGGTATCATGGAGTCTTGCAGTTGTATGCTTGGGTTGGGATTTAATTTTATTTATTATAGGATCCCAAGCAGATGGTAGCACCCAGCCATCTTCTCTATTGAAATTAGGATGTTTTTTGATTTCAAAAGCCTCGCGAATCATCCTTGGAAGGAATCGGTGTTCTTTAGCGAGGATTTGTGGTCTATCAAATCTGATGTAGTGACGGGGGCGATCTTGTACATGTTCACAGACTGCAGACTTCCCATGTGTGCTGAAAAGCTCTCGAAACGTCGGGTAAAAAAGTTAAATATACGCGATAAATTCCGTAAAAACTAGTATTATTTCAAAACCTGAAGTTATTTAAGAGACGGATATAATAAGTTATGTTATCAAATGCATGCCATGCATTTATATACCGTTGTGATTACGAGATGCCACGAAATATTTATTTTTTTAACTATTATTCGGTATTCGGCATTAATCTTAATGTTTTTGTTATTCGTTGAACTTTTATAGAATAAAAATATGCTATAGATTTAAAAATACTCATATTTAAAATTTTCTTTTATTATGTAATATAAAGTAAAATATTCTTAGGCAATGTGTTGAGATCCAGCGAGTTTGAATATCTAGAATCAGTTTATGTTATAGGCAGTCCGAGTTCAGATTGAATACTTTCACGTTTTGTATAATATATCGCGAGTGATTGAAATGCCACAATACGGCGGGCACTAGTCAGATTTCCGTCGTTGGGAGACT
The DNA here is from genome assembly GCA_036936625.1 of Parnassius smintheus behrii. Lineage (NCBI taxonomy): Eukaryota > Metazoa > Arthropoda > Insecta > Lepidoptera > Papilionidae > Parnassius > Parnassius smintheus. The sequence continues at coordinate 11,296,791 of JAUPFT010000016.1, read as the reverse complement.
GTTTCTTAATGCATAATTTGTCACGAAATCGATGGGTCGGGAAATCCCCTACAGTTTTAAACGCTGGGAAACAGAGGTATTCCCCGTAAGAAAAGCGAATAATAATAGCGAGTTATTCGACTATTCGCCATAGGGAATGGCGATTATTCGGTATTCGACTATTCGCTGTAACAACTATTCGCGGCATATTCTTCCCTACATCATTTAAGTATTATATTATTCATTGCAGTAGAAACCAAAAAATTGTTTTGATATTTATTCCTATAAATACCGTTGAATAAACAAAACACAAAAAGATGAATTACGTAAAAAATGAATTACATATTTTGAATTGTGCTTTAATGAACTTTTTTAATCTTTTTTCAACTTCCTTTTTCACCCCCAAAACTTCTCTACCCCATATCATCAAGTGAGTGTCGTGATGAGCAACTTCCTGATAACAAATGAATAAAAACAAAACTGCGGTTGTTGTCAAACGTGGCAACGACGTCAAATATTCTAATAGGCGTATGTTTTGACAGACTCTAATGGTATGATCTAGTATTCCCAACAAGATCATTACAGCTAATGTTAAATTCGTAGAGTCGTAATCTAACGGCGAACATCCCATAAAACTATACAAAATATCATAAAACACTACGAAGAAACCTTTGTGACAGACTAGGACACATAATACACAGAATCGATATGAAACTAACTTAAATGTACATGCTATTTTCGTATTAAATTTCATAAATCACGAAAAGTAAACAGAAACATTTTTATTAAAACGATTTCGAAACCGAAATCTATCGACTAATATCTGAATAATGACATAAAATTTGAATCAAAAACCAATGTTAATAACACCTATTGCGGCTAACTTTCGAACAAGGAAATTAGCATCACCCATAGGTTTATTCCATGAAGAAAAAGGCGCGTTCAGAAAATTTGACAGCGACTAGCACCTTATGTTTGAGAAAGTGTTGTCGAAATGGGTACTGAGCGATGACGCGACCACTCTCACTTTCCTAACAGGCGGCTGGTAGAAAGCTATGCTCACCCGAATTAATCTTAGCTTGGCCATTCGTCGGCAACGATCAGCTGACCTTATGAATACAACACTTTCAATTACAGATATACTCATCTCACAGCTAAACGTATACGCAGGTAGCATTCCTATGACAAAACAAAAATCATATTTCATATATAATGTGACGAAGTCTCCGGTTCTCTACACTCACCATACGAAACACAGCAGCATTAAGCTGCTATTTTACTTTGGTATTCTGTGAGAGCATGGTCTTTCCCCCGTCGAGCCGACCCATTCGTGCTACAACCATAATATGATTATAAAAGCGCAACGATTGACCTATTTTGTTACTATAACTTTTATATAAAAAAAAACTTTTATCTCATGATTGAAAGTTTTTATAATATTGCAACAGGGCTTTTTTATTTCATAAATAATGTTCAGTAGTTAAATAAGAATGAAATCACAAGCTTTAACCATAATCTAATCATAATTCATTAGACGTTTTAAGTGTTCCGGATTATTGAAAGTGCAAGCGCACGACGGTTTCGGCTTTGACGTCGTAGCAATCAGAATGCTGCGCGAGTGCCGTGCCGGTGGAAAGCCGTGGTTACGCAACGACCACTCCACACTTCCTACCCGTGGAAATATAGGTGAGGAGTGCGGTGCTGGGTGTAGTGAGTGAAGCAGGGGGAGGGGAGCGGGGAGCGCAACGGGAAGTAGCTGCTCTTGCGCAACGGAGAAAGCCGACGTTTTCCGGCGACGTGCGATCATTTTCGTAAACGTGTGAATTGAGCGAAAGTGAACGAGAAAGTCTCGAGCGAGACGAGCGGCGCGGCGCCACGGTGCGAGCAAACGGAGATAGATACGCCTGAATGTTGACCCGCTTTTATCCTCTTCTGTAGATCTAGGCGTCATAGATGCCGTGTGAGAGTTACGTTGTCACCGCAAGGACGTGTAAACAAACAACGGCGGCCACGAGGCCAGTGGTGCATCGTGAGATCACTTGCGGGCCGTCACGTGAGTGCATGCGTAATGCTAGCGGCCATTCCGTAGTTTAAAAGTGCTGAGAGCGCTTCATGACATTTTAAAGATATTGAGAAGTTAAAAATTATAAGTAGATCAAAATATTTGTTAATTTATTTGAATTTTAAATTTTTGAATAAAATTGAACCAATCAAGTCCACCCAAACTAAAAGAGCGTTATAAACTCAGCTCCTCTCATTATTTTCTTTACAGCCCAAATACTTCAAGGAAAAAGGTTTTCTACATTTTTAATAATTCTCTTATGTTCTTTGAGTAAATTCTTTGAACTCCATAATTTTGTAGTACTTAAACTGCATTCAGTCACGTTTTAAACGCAATACTCCCTCCGTACAAAGTGACTGACACGGCAGCCAAAGGCTTAATTGTGCTCAAACCCTTATATTGCTTAAGAAACAGGTTAAGTCGCATTAACATTTGAAGTTTTGTTACTTTATTATTCCATACCCTCTAATCTACCTCCCCTTAACCTAATTCTTTGTAATGTTATCTAGATGAAATTGCTTTGTAGCTACATCAGGAATCTCCTGTTCTAGGAACGATTTGTTTGATCACTACTTCGCAGTCCGATTGGCGAGTTCAGTTCCAGACGTCTCAAGCCTTCGTTGCTGCTACTCGTCGCCGCCAACTTTTGAGTTTTATGAGATCCGACACGACTGATTCGGGCTTAATTAATTGATTATTTATTATCACTCACATACAAAATCGAAAATACCTACGATATAATAGCCTACAAATTTTTTATAATATGTGATCCCAAACGTAAGCTGCAAGCAGAAATATAATACGTTCCTTCTCGCGTAACGGGAGTTAGATGACGACGCTTTGCCACGGTAATTTTATCTATACAGTAAATATTCCAACTTCATAGAAACGGACGAAGCGAGAGCTATGCCTGCGCGCCTCGACTCGGCTTGCGCTCGGCATGCCAGTCGTGAGTGCCGCAGCGATGATTTTGTGGAATATATAAACAAATGGAGGAAATAAATAATAGAATAGAAATAAAGAAATAATAAATCCGTAATAATAATATAACCAAACAAATAAATTGTAAAATATCTTTTACTTGGTTATAGATACCTCTTTATCCAAGTAAAAGATATTTCTTTTCTGCACCTTGTCCATGTTTCCCAAAACAATTTTTAATTAAGCTTTATATTAGAATGCGGATTTTTTATACTTAAAATTTAATAATAAAGCATTTCGTACGTCTCAGCAGAGGCGCAAATATTTTTCGGTCGCAAATTCATAAGACTGATTATTGTAACATAAACATTATTATTACCGTTATTCAAACATAAACATGGTTTTTTAATTAAATGTACCAATCAAAAAACGACACGCATTTTTATTGAACACTTCCTATTCAATTCGCAAAGTACCTATTATATTTGTTTATATAAAAAAAGTATATTTAAAATCATAAAAAATGGAAACTACTACTAAATGGAAACACAAAGTAGACAAATGTAAAAATGCTGGAGGCAGGCAGCCCTATCGCATGTTTACGTACCGCGCGGCTGTAGGCATTTATTTCAAAGATGCGGCCGAGTTACAATACTGTATAGATGATATTACCGTGGCTTTGCCTACCGCGCGACTTTCGTATGGTTGCGTTATCGAGCCATGAGCGAGTGAAGGAGCCATGACCAAACGCGATTATTTTATTGTTATAATAAACACAATTTATTACAAACAAAAGATTGGCTACAATGTTAGAATCTATTAATGATAATAAAAAAAAAGGAAACATTAGACACTAGAAATAGTGATTAATGAGTTCGATAAAGTACAGTACCGTATATTTGTTAGATATTTGTAAGTATTTCTATCAACCAAAATGTTTATGCAATCCAATTTTATACTCACGGAATGAAATATCTAAATCCTAGCCTAAAGTACGATACCCCATTTGTGAGAGGGTTGTGGAACAATGAAGAGTTCAATGCTTCATCAGATTTCGCAAACCATCAAACGATTAAGTCGGCGATTAAAATGTTGAATGGTACTAACGAGAATAGAACTATGTAGAACTCTTTCTGTGAAATTAAAGGCACAGCCGCTTAACACCCTCGTGTAGAACTATAGGTGTGTAGATGTTGCAGCCAACTAGTTTAATTAGCCTTTTAGTTAACAGTCTAGTCTTTTTACTAAACGGCGCCGTTCAACTAAAGGTATGAATGATAAACGTAACTTAACCATCCCGTTGAATGAAAAAAACAAGGTGACAATGCCCCGTTATGTCGCTAGTATATGCCTAAATATAGACACGCTATGTGCTATATTATATAAATGCATGCGGCTTCATGATAGCCCAGGGGCCACCAGAGCTGCACCATAACCCACTGTTGCCGATAGCAAGGGAGGTGAAATATTGTATTAGACCCATCTACTGAATATCATTCCGACCGTCAGTTGAACGGAGTCGTTAAGTAAAAAAGCTAGGCTGTTAACTGAACGGCTAATTAAGCTAATTGGCTGCGACATAGATATGAAAACGTTACCTCACTCCCTGCAATTGTTGAGCGAATTAAAACTAAAGCAGGCAGTATTTAAGACAAACCAACGTGTCCATGTCTAAACTCAATGATTTCTTGGCGAGCACTGGGCAATCTTTTAAGGCAATAATACAAACGAATTTGTAAAATATTTTCTCAACATAACCTCAGAAATTATAAAACTTTTTATCTTATACTAGCGATCCGCCCCAGCTTCGCACGCGTCATATCTGGATTCTACAACAGCGCCACCTACCGGGTCCTATTATGCCTATAACCTTCACGGAAGTGCAAGCAATATGTTGACAAAGTTTTACCGCAATCTGAAGAAAGGCATGGAAGCGCATAAAATACGAACAAACAAAATCTAAAAATTATATAATAGTGGAAGACGATAAATTTTACGCGGTTCCATTATGGAAAGTACACGTGCAAGGTACACGTAAAATAGAGGTTTAGTGCCATCTTTATGATTTGTTTTTTCATTGAGCTATTTATTATGATTCTTGTATCTATCTCCACACAAGCCTTAGAGTTTTAAGAAAAATTCAACAGTACTACAACGCAACGTCGTCTTATTGCTTTTTATTGTAATCTGAGTCCGTATCTAGTTGCAACATATCGTTTTATGTTTATATCAGTATATTTATTATATAATTTACAGTCGTCAAAGTCGAAACGATTTTTCAATTTTCAGTTATAATTTATTCATTAGAACAAACTGCAACATAAACAAATTGAAAATTACAGTTTTATGAATGAAATACTTCAGTTATTTTACTTCTTTCAATCATGTTATAATTTACTCGGTTTGTACCTGTTCTTTACATCTGACATCCGATAATTAAAAAGTCTGCACTCAACAGAGTGATGAATAGACCGACTGTACACTTGATAGAAAGTGAATGCTGTGGCTCAAAAATATCTTCACCGACTCTCGATTAAGAATCAAAAAGCAGATGCGTTGTCACCTCTGAGGACTAAGATAGAATGCCTAATTTCCAGTAGAAAGGGGTCTCCAGTTCCTTACACTCACTATACGAAACAGCAGCATTAAGCTGCTATTTCACGCTGGTATTCTGTAAGAGTCCTTCCTGGTCCTTACCCGGTCGAGCGAACCCAGTGCTACAACTATAGTATGGCCCGTTCGAGCGGACCCAGTGCTACAACTATAGTATGGCCGCAGCGTGGCTCTACCACATAACCCATTATAAACATAAACGTAACACACATAAATAAGTATGGGTTCCTTTCAGTGGGCCTCAATTCAGATTCCACGTTTCTACTTAATTTAGCATATAAGGGGGTAAAAAGTACAATAAACTGTTGGTAAAGTAAAGCAGAAGCTTGGGTCTACCCCGCAATTATGAAGTACCGTTAGTAATTTCGTATATATATATATAAAGGTTTTTTCTGAAGTATACCTCTATAAATAGTTATTGTTTAAAGCCCGGAACCCACTGTCGGGATGGTATTGCATGACATCCTTACATACATGAAATTGTATTTGTTTTACAGAAGAGGGCCAGAGCATTATATAATTTAAAACCAAAAGTCGCTCAGACAAAAATTTAAGCTAACTAATAATTAACTCTGGCCTCTCAATACATTTATGAAAGATAAAAGTAGTTTTACAAAAATAAATGATATTCATTCTGTAAATATTAGGAACAGACACAAGCTAGTATTATAGTACCGGTTACTCGACTCCGAATCAGTAATTAATTCTCGGGCGATGTCCGAGTAAATTATCTCAATCTTCAGCATGAATCAATAAGCATTTGTGGATTTTGTCGAAAGTTTATTGCGCGTGTCTAAGGACAACAGTAGCCGCATGCTATTGGGAATATTATATTTTTGTACAGATGCGTCTAAGTATGACAAACGAGAGCACAGTCTTACTCATAGTAAGTATATATTGTAGGCCGCAGACACCTACGCCTATCTTCGATTCATAATCAAACTACAGATCCTGTTGATCTGTCTTCTAACTTCTAATATTTAATATGGAATGCCGCGTTTACCAAAAAAAGAAATTCGTTTCTCTATAACAACTTACGAAACAAAGTAGCATTGTTCTACTACCCTCCGTTGGTATTCTGTGCGATATAAAATATTTTAATATGCTGTCATAGTATGCAATACATAGTATGTACTGTCTCATTTTGGTCGAATAGTAATAAAGAAAGAGGTATTATGATAATTGTTTTCGGCTATGACAACTTCTGATTATTGTCGGAAGTTGCAAATATGCGCTAATACAAAATTACTCAGCCTTCCTAATCTACCGAAGCTTGATATAATGGTTATGCAATAACAACGGAAAGTTAAAATGCAACTTAAAACAGAGGCATATTCTCAATTAACGACGATTGGGATTTGAACCAATGTTTAAGGACGATAGCCTATTCTCTGATGACAAAGCCAAGTATCAATAAGTCTTATAAAGATTTTATCACAGAAACATAAATAATAAGGATTTTTTCGTAAAATAAAGTCTACAACGTAAAAAAATATATATTTACGTGGTAGACTTTATTTTACGAAAAAATCGAATCTATATATAATTATGAATTATGAAAAATTGAGTAAATTTTCATTCATATATTTTTTTTTCATTTTCTTTCTCGTAAGCGAAGAGTGTATAAACGTCGTTCTGCAGCCACATATAATCGAGGTCTAGAAAACGGTTCAATTAGTAAGCAAACTCACTTGACCGGCAAGAGCTACAAGTATTATTATCTTTACAACTTATTTAAAGCCTTACAAGTAGTGACGATGTTGTAGGTACGTGTATCTGTTATCGAATTAATATAAATGTAAGTAAGCAATATAAACTATCTCTCTTCTAAAGTGGGATGTTCTAAATTTATTTTTTTATAGGAAAAGGCTGACAAGCGAGCACACAGTCCACCTGATGGTAAGTGGTTGCTGTGGTCCATAGACATTCACATTTATCCTCTATTACGAATCAAATTGCAGATGCGTTGTCACCAGTGAGGACTAAGATGGAATGCCTCGTTTCCAGTAAAAAGTGTCTCCGGTTATCTACACTCACCATACGAAATACAGCAGCATTAAGCTACTATTTTACGCTGGTATTCTGTGAGATAAATACTCCTGTTTGCATACCAACTGGTATACCCATCGGTACCGATGGTTTTATCTATCAGTAATCACGCGGATTTTTCTGGAATTTCATTAGTAGCCTTTTATAAGACACCTACGAGACGATATAGGGTGATAAGCTGATAAGCACTCTGTTCTGCTTGGAGTTTAAAATGTAAGAAAAATAACAATCGTTGTACCATAAAGTGACTGGAGAAATTAGAAAATGTTAAAATTAAATTATCATTTTAACGTATAAAGGATTGTGAAGCTGTAAATTTTCATACAAAAACTGATAACGTTTTCCCTCCCGTAAACACAGTCTAATTTTCATAATTTTTATTTGGAAATGTAGATATAATGAAAAACTAGGTCCGGACGTTATTTTAAAGAAATATTGCATACGATATAAGTTATTAACATCTAAATATCCGTATTTTTTACTTAAAAACTTCTTTGAGCGTTATTATTTTTTCTGATTAAACTAAACTGAATTACTAAAAAATAAAAATGTACAGACCTAAATTAAGTGATACTGAATCCAATGAGACCAAAATTGTCTAATTTCGTAAAGGTTTATGGAGGTGAAAACGTTATTCATCGAAACAATATTCTAAAAAGAAAATGCAGGTAATTACTTTCAACATTTGCAACTTTCTCTATCGCACGACGGCGATATGGAGCGAGCAATGTGAAAAATATAGCTTTTTTGAAAACACCTATTCGCGCTGCGAATTGGCACTTCACAATCTTCTTAACGTATTGATTCGTGTTGAATACGTTGATAATAGTGTGTTTTTAAAGAAACAAGTTTTTAAAAACTGTGTCTCAGTGGATCATACCAATTTATTGGGTCTTCCACTACATAATATGTTAACTGTACGGGACGAAAGATGCATTTAATAGAATGCACAAAAAATATCCAAATTGTAGACATGTGTCGAATCCGAACTTCGATTCATTTTCGCGCGCTTTCTCGAGAGCGACGCGTTGTGACTTGTTTACGCATTTACTTCAAATACTCCGCCCGCACACCGCAGGAAACATATAGGTAAGGTACCTACGAAAAAAAAAACGTAACAAACTTCTGCCAGATAATGCAGTCTTTGGTATTTTTTCACCATAAACTGCCTCTGGTAAATTTTAAATATGAATAGATAGATAAGAAAAGTTGGTTTAATATGATTGTTGAAAAAAATACCCTTTAATTGTAGTAAAAAATACTTGAGGTCTAATGAATGTTGAATCAAAAACGTTATTTTTATTTAATTTACGGACTCCTATCCAGATGTTTACTAGGAGAATAAAGTTTATTTCATTTTTGTAATATTATGTCTAATTATTAATTAGGCAGGGATTTCTAAGATTAATAACTAATTAACTAAGATTAAGGTTAAGAACTAAGATTAAGATTAATGATAAGATAAGAACTGATTTAATATAAGGTTTACATTTACAATGTTCCTAAATAAATAAATAAATAAATAATTGACCATAAGTGAGTAAAAATAATATATCTTTTATTTTACAGTATCTAATGTTGTTATATAAGGTGCTTCTAAAATATATGCCACGGTTGTTTGTATGGAGACTTGGCCAATAAGCTGACCGATTTGCATACAAAGTGCTTCTTTTTTTGAATTGACTACGGGTTCCTTGGGGAAAGTGGTTCAGTATCATGAGTAGAACCACCAGTTGCAGCCATGGCATATTGTAGTTTAGAAGCACCTTATATTTCAGTTAAAATAAGTGCAAGTAGGTATTATTTTTCTTGTACCGAATTTAGGCCCATCTCCATTAATTTCTCTTTCAGATCGATCATTCAAACGGATCATATCGTGCTCCAGTACACTACACTAAAAACAATTTATTCAGACCATTCGGGGTTCGGTCGGTTTTCGACTCATTCACAATTCACACCAATCACGAGTTATAAAGGTTCCGTCAAATGTGTGTTTGTTGTACCGGAACATTCAAAAACAGATGAATGAACCACCAATACTTTGAGGTGTACCAGCCAAAACGAACGAATCATTCATGATTGACACATGTCTACTAAAGAGATACCTATCATTGAGCGTGCTTACGTTGAAGCTGACGAACAGTGGAATGGGGAGGAGGTAGGTCACGTTCTGCCGCTTATCAGTGAAGTCACGTTTGCCTGTACGTCGCATATATCGATTGATTATAATTTCTATCGCGGTCTAACTCAGGGCTAGGCAGTTTACGTTTTAAGTCGACGCTATTTGCAGATTTTTAAGGTAGTTTGTACGTATCAAAGTTCGTAAATATACTCTTAGATTTTTATGCTACAAAACAGTTTGTTTGCACTATCTTAAATTGTCTTTAACGCTAATTATTGCGATTTTTATGAGCTTCATGTTATCTCTACTCAACTAAAATGTTTTAAATGTTAAGTTATAATTATAGGCCGGGACATTTTTTTTAACGAGAATATGAAAATATGATATATTATAATGGGTAATAGGTGAACGTATTTGGAGCCTACGAAAGTTTATTGCGCGTGTCTAAGGACAACAGTAGCCGCATGCTATTGGGAATATTATATTTTTGTACAGATGCGTCTAAGTATGACAAACGAGAGCACAGTCTTACTCATAGTAAGTATATATTGTAGGCCGCAGACACCTACGCCTATCTTCGATTCATAATCAAACTACAGATCCTGTTGATCTGTCTTCTAACTTCTAATATTTAATATGGAATGCCGCGTTTACCAAAAAAAGAAATTCGTTTCTCTATAACAACTTACGAAACAAAGTAGCATTGTTCTACTACCCTCCGTTGGTATTCTGTGCGATACAAAATATTTTAATATGCTGTCATAGTATGCAATACATAGTATGTACTGTCTCATTTTGGTCGAATAGTAATAAAGAAAGAGGTATTATGATAATTGTTTTCGGCTATGACAACTTCTGATTATTGTCGGAAGTTGCAAATATGCGCTAATACAAAATTACTCAGCCTTCCTAATCTACCGAAGCTTGATATAATGGTTATGCAATAACAACGGAAAGTTAAAATGCAACTTAAAACAGAGGCATATTCTCAATTAACGACGATTGGGATTTGAACCAATGTTTAAGGACGATAGCCTATTCTCTGATGACAAAGCCAAGTATCAATAAGTCTTATAAAGATTTTATCACAGAAACATAAATAATAAGGATTTTTTCGTAAAATAAAGTCTACAACGTAAAAAAATATATATTTACGTGGTAGACTTTATTTTACGAAAAAATCGAATCTATATATAATTATGAATTATGAAAAATTGAGTAAATTTTCATTCATATATTTTTTTTTCATTTTCTTTCTCGTAAGCGAAGAGTGTATAAACGTCGTTCTGCAGCCACATATAATCGAGGTCTAGAAAACGGTTCAATTAGTAAGCAAACTCACTTGACCGGCAAGAGCTACAAGTATTATTATCTTTACAACTTATTTAAAGCCTTACAAGTAGTGACGATGTTGTAGGTACGTGTATCTGTTATCGAATTAATATAAATGTAAGTAAGCAATATAAACTATCTCTCTTCTAAAGTGGGATGTTCTAAATTTATTTTTTTATAGGAAAAGGCTGACAAGCGAGCACACAGTCCACCTGATGGTAAGTGGTTGCTGTGGTCCATAGACATTCACATTTATCCTCTATTACGAATCAAATTGCAGATGCGTTGTCACCAGTGAGGACTAAGATGGAATGCCTCGTTTCCAGTAAAAAGTGTCTCCGGTTATCTACACTCACCATACGAAATACAGCAGCATTAAGCTACTATTTCACGCTGGTATTCTGTGAGATAAATACTCCTGTTTGCATACCAACTGGTATACCCATCGGTACCGATGGTTTTATCTATCAGTAATCACGCGGATTTTTCTGGAATTTCATTAGTAGCCTTTTATAAGACACCTACAAGACGATATAGGGTGATAAGCTGATAAGCACTCTGTTCTGCTTGGAGTTTAAAATGTAAGAAAAATAACAATCGTTGTACCATAAAGTGACTGGAGAAATTAGAAAATGTTAAAATTAAATTATCATTTTAACGTATAAAGGATTGTGAAGCTGTAAATTTTCATACAAAAACTGATAACGTTTTCCCTCCCGTAAACACAGTCTAATTTTCATAATTTTTATTTGGAAATGTAGATATAATGAAAAACTAGGTCCGGACGTTATTTTAAAGAAATATTGCATACGATATAAGTTATTAACATCTAAATATCCGTATTTTTTACTTAAAAACTTCTTTGAGCGTTATTATTTTTTCTGATTAAACTAAACTGAATTACTAAAAAATAAAAATGTACAGACCTAAATTAAGTGATACTGAATCCAATGAGACCAAAATTGTCTAATTTCGTAAAGGTTTATGGAGGTGAAAACGTTATTCATCGAAACAATATTCTAAAAAGAAAATGCAGGTAATTACTTTCAACATTTGCAACTTTCTCTATCGCACGACGGCGATATGGAGCGAGCAATGTGAAAAATATAGCTTTTTTGAAAACACCTATTCGCGCTGCGAATTGGCACTTCACAATCTTCTTAACGTATTGATTCGTGTTGAATACGTTGATAATAGTGTGTTTTTAAAGAAACAAGTTTTTAAAAACTGTGTCTCAGTGGATCATACCAATTTATTGGGTCTTCCACTACATAATATGTTAACTGTACGGGACGAAAGATGCATTTAATAGAATGCACAAAAAATATCCAAATTGTAGACATGTGTCGAATCCGAACTTCGATTCATTTTCGCGCGCTTTCTCGAGAGCGACGCGTTGTGACTTGTTTACGCATTTACTTCAAATACTCCGCCCGCACACCGCAGGAAACATATAGGTAAGGTACCTACGAAAAAAAAAACGTAACAAACTTCTGCCAGATAATGCAGTCTTTGGTATTTTTTCACCATAAACTGCCTCTGGTAAATTTTAAATATGAATAGATAGATAAGAAAAGTTGGTTTAATATGATTGTTGAAAAAAATACCCTTTAATTGTAGTAAAAAATACTTGAGGTCTAATGAATGTTGAATCAAAAACGTTATTTTTATTTAATTTACGGACTCCTATCCAGATGTTTACTAGGAGAATAAAGTTTATTTCATTTTTGTAATATTATGTCTAATTATTAATTAGGCAGGGATTTCTAAGATTAATAACTAATTAACTAAGATTAAGGTTAAGAACTAAGATTAAGATTAATGATAAGATAAGAACTGATTTAATATAAGGTTTACATTTACAATGTTCCTAAATAAATAAATAAATAAATAATTGACCATAAGTGAGTAAAAATAATATATCTTTTATTTTACAGTATCTAATGTTGTTATATAAGGTGCTTCTAAAATATATGCCACGGTTGTTTGTATGGAGACTTGGCCAATAAGCTGACCGATTTGCATACAAAGTGCTTCTTTTTTTGAATTGACTACGGGTTCCTTGGGGAAAGTGGTTCAGTATCATGAGTAGAACCACCAGTTGCAGCCATGGCATATTGTAGTTTAGAAGCACCTTATATTTCAGTTAAAATAAGTGCAAGTAGGTATTATTTTTCTTGTACCGAATTTAGGCCCATCTCCATTAATTTCTCTTTCAGATCGATCATTCAAACGGATCATATCGTGCTCCAGTACACTACACTAAAAACAATTTATTCAGACCATTCGGGGTTCGGTCGGTTTTCGACTCATTCACAATTCACACCAATCACGAGTTATAAAGGTTCCGTCAAATGTGTGTTTGTTGTACCGGAACATTCAAAAACAGATGAATGAACCACCAATACTTTGAGGTGTACCAGCCAAAACGAACGAATCATTCATGATTGACACATGTCTACTAAAGAGATACCTATCATTGAGCGTGCTTACGTTGAAGCTGACGAACAGTGGAATGGGGAGGAGGTAGGTCACGTTCTGCCGCTTATCAGTGAAGTCACGTTTGCCTGTACGTCGCATATATCGATTGATTATAATTTCTATCGCGGTCTAACTCAGGGCTAGGCAGTTTACGTTTTAAGTCGACGCTATTTGCAGATTTTTAAGGTAGTTTGTACGTATCAAAGTTCGTAAATATACTCTTAGATTTTTATGCTACAAAACAGTTTGTTTGCACTATCTTAAATTGTCTTTAACGCTAATTATTGCGATTTTTATGAGCTTCATGTTATCTCTACTCAACTAAAATGTTTTAAATGTTAAGTTATAATTATAGGCCGGGACATTTTTTTTAACGAGAATATGAAAATATGATATATTATAATGGGTAATAGGTGAACGTATTTGGAGCCTACGAAAGTTTATTGCGCGTGTCTAAGGACAACAGTAGCCGCATGCTATTGGGAATATTATATTTTTGTACAGATGCGTCTAAGTATGACAAACGAGAGCACAGTCTTACTCATAGTAAGTATATATTGTAGGCCGCAGACACCTACGCCTATCTTCGATTCATAATCAAACTACAGATCCTGTTGATCTGTCTTCTAACTTCTAATATTTAATATGGAATGCCGCGTTTACCAAAAAAAGAAATTCGTTTCTCTATAACAACTTACGAAACAAAGTAGCATTGTTCTACTACCCTCCGTTGGTATTCTGTGCGATACAAAATATTTTAATATGCTGTCATAGTATGCAATACATAGTATGTACTGTCTCATTTTGGTCGAATAGTAATAAAGAAAGAGGTATTATGATAATTGTTTTCGGCTATGACAACTTCTGATTATTGTCGGAAGTTGCAAATATGCGCTAATACAAAATTACTCAGCCTTCCTAATCTACCGAAGCTTGATATAATGGTTATGCAATAACAACGGAAAGTTAAAATGCAACTTAAAACAGAGGCATATTCTCAATTAACGACGATTGGGATTTGAACCAATGTTTAAGGACGATAGCCTATTCTCTGATGACAAAGCCAAGTATCAATAAGTCTTATAAAGATTTTATCACAGAAACATAAATAATAAGGATTTTTTCGTAAAATAAAGTCTACAACGTAAAAAAATATATATTTACGTGGTAGACTTTATTTTACGAAAAAATCGAATCTATATATAATTATGAATTATGAAAAATTGAGTAAATTTTCATTCATATATTTTTTTTTCATTTTCTTTCTCGTAAGCGAAGAGTGTATAAACGTCGTTCTGCAGCCACATATAATCGAGGTCTAGAAAACGGTTCAATTAGTAAGCAAACTCACTTGACCGGCAAGAGCTACAAGTATTATTATCTTTACAACTTATTTAAAGCCTTACAAGTAGTGACGATGTTGTAGGTACGTGTATCTGTTATCGAATTAATATAAATGTAAGTAAGCAATATAAACTATCTCTCTTCTAAAGTGGGATGTTCTAAATTTATTTTTTTATAGGAAAAGGCTGACAAGCGAGCACACAGTCCACCTGATGGTAAGTGGTTGCTGTGGTCCATAGACATTCACATTTATCCTCTATTACGAATCAAATTGCAGATGCGTTGTCACCAGTGAGGACTAAGATGGAATGCCTCGTTTCCAGTAAAAAGTGTCTCCGGTTATCTACACTCACCATACGAAATACAGCAGCATTAAGCTACTATTTTACGCTGGTATTCTGTGAGATAAATACTCCTGTTTGCATACCAACTGGTATACCCATCGGTACCGATGGTTTTATCTATCAGTAATCACGCGGATTTTTCTGGAATTTCATTAGTAGCCTTTTATAAGACACCTACGAGACGATATAGGGTGATAAGCTGATAAGCACTCTGTTCTGCTTGGAGTTTAAAATGTAAGAAAAATAACAATCGTTGTACCATAAAGTGACTGGAGAAATTAGAAAATGTTAAAATTAAATTATCATTTTAACGTATAAAGGATTGTGAAGCTGTAAATTTTCATACAAAAACTGATAACGTTTTCCCTCCCGTAAACACAGTCTAATTTTCATAATTTTTATTTGGAAATGTAGATATAATGAAAAACTAGGTCCGGACGTTATTTTAAAGAAATATTGCATACGATATAAGTTATTAACATCTAAATATCCGTATTTTTTACTTAAAAACTTCTTTGAGCGTTATTATTTTTTCTGATTAAACTAAACTGAATTACTAAAAAATAAAAATGTACAGACCTAAATTAAGTGATACTGAATCCAATGAGACCAAAATTGTCTAATTTCGTAAAGGTTTATGGAGGTGAAAACGTTATTCATCGAAACAATATTCTAAAAAGAAAATGCAGGTAATTACTTTCAACATTTGCAACTTTCTCTATCGCACGACGGCGATATGGAGCGAGCAATGTGAAAAATATAGCTTTTTTGAAAACACCTATTCGCGCTGCGAATTGGCACTTCACAATCTTCTTAACGTATTGATTCGTGTTGAATACGTTGATAATAGTGTGTTTTTAAAGAAACAAGTTTTTAAAAACTGTGTCTCAGTGGATCATACCAATTTATTGGGTCTTCCACTACATAATATGTTAACTGTACGGGACGAAAGATGCATTTAATAGAATGCACAAAAAATATCCAAATTGTAGACATGTGTCGAATCCGAACTTCGATTCATTTTCGCGCGCTTTCTCGAGAGCGACGCGTTGTGACTTGTTTACGCATTTACTTCAAATACTCCGCCCGCACACCGCAGGAAACATATAGGTAAGGTACCTACGAAAAAAAAAACGTAACAAACTTCTGCCAGATAATGCAGTCTTTGGTATTTTTTCACCATAAACTGCCTCTGGTAAATTTTAAATATGAATAGATAGATAAGAAAAGTTGGTTTAATATGATTGTTGAAAAAAATACCCTTTAATTGTAGTAAAAAATACTTGAGGTCTAATGAATGTTGAATCAAAAACGTTATTTTTATTTAATTTACGGACTCCTATCCAGATGTTTACTAGGAGAATAAAGTTTATTTCATTTTTGTAATATTATGTCTAATTATTAATTAGGCAGGGATTTCTAAGATTAATAACTAATTAACTAAGATTAAGGTTAAGAACTAAGATTAAGATTAATGATAAGATAAGAACTGATTTAATATAAGGTTTACATTTACAATGTTCCTAAATAAATAAATAAATAAATAATTGACCATAAGTGAGTAAAAATAATATATCTTTTATTTTACAGTATCTAATGTTGTTATATAAGGTGCTTCTAAAATATATGCCACGGTTGTTTGTATGGAGACTTGGCCAATAAGCTGACCGATTTGCATACAAAGTGCTTCTTTTTTTGAATTGACTACGGGTTCCTTGGGGAAAGTGGTTCAGTATCATGAGTAGAACCACCAGTTGCAGCCATGGCATATTGTAGTTTAGAAGCACCTTATATTTCAGTTAAAATAAGTGCAAGTAGGTATTATTTTTCTTGTACCGAATTTAGGCCCATCTCCATTAATTTCTCTTTCAGATCGATCATTCAAACGGATCATATCGTGCTCCAGTACACTACACTAAAAACAATTTATTCAGACCATTCGGGGTTCGGTCGGTTTTCGACTCATTCACAATTCACACCAATCACGAGTTATAAAGGTTCCGTCAAATGTGTGTTTGTTGTACCGGAACATTCAAAAACAGATGAATGAACCACCAATACTTTGAGGTGTACCAGCCAAAACGAACAAATCATTCATGATTGACACATGTCTACTAAAGAGATACCTATCATTGAGCGTGCTTACGTTGAAGCTGACGAACAGTGGAATGGGGAGGAGGTAGGTCACGTTCTGCCGCTTATCAGTGAAGTCACGTTTGCCTGTACGTCGCATATATCGATTGATTATAATTTCTATCGCGGTCTAACTCAGGGCTAGGCAGTTTACGTTTTAAGTCGACGCTATTTGCAGATTTTTAAGGTAGTTTGTACGTATCAAAGTTCGTAAATATACTCTTAGATTTTTATGCTACAAAACAGTTTGTTTGCACTATCTTAAATTGTCTTTAACGCTAATTATTGCGATTTTTATGAGCTTCATGTTATCTCTACTCAACTAAAATGTTTTAAATGTTAAGTTATAATTATAGGCCGGGACATTTTTTTTAACGAGAATATGAAAATATGATATATTATAATGGGTAATAGGTGAACGTATTTGGAGCCTACGGATTTTTTTTAATGAAGAATAATTCAAATCATGTGCACTTTGTACACTTTACTCGGGTATTAATGAATTTGTAACTCCCTTGGCCTTGAACTGGCCGCAAGGTAAAATGTTTACTTCAAATTAATTACTAGGTATTTATTAATAGATCTACTTGATAAAATGTCAATGAAAAAACAATAAGTTTGAACAATATCTATTCCATAGGCTTCTACTTCGTTCACTTATTATTATTACACCATATTTTTCTTTACGTTAAAAAAGTCAGGTGTAAAACTGGCCCTCGCACAGAAAAACATGAGTGATTTTCAAAAAAATTACGTGTAATAGAACTGGCCGATTTCTCTTGTAGTGCAGGTGTAGCCCAGCCCACACGACATAATATCATGTATTGATATTAATTGTAGAGTAAGAGTAGTAGGCCAAGAACAACACGTCTCTTCTCATTGAAACTTTTCCTATATTCCATGGCAACCCTGCCAGCGGAAGAGTCATAAAAGAAATAAAATTAAATTTATAATGTTATATAGTTGAAGCCCACACGATGCTCTTTCTTGAAAGTTGTCAGCTGTATAAAGCATTAGCCACAAATATAAAATTAGGTAAATCAAATTTAAAAAAAAAAAAACAGTAAACCCTGTTACGGAAAAAATAAATTTTTATATCGCTGATGGTAATAAGTGATCATCATTCTTCCGTCTAGGGACGAGCCATCTGGGGGGGGGGGGGGTTTGCACTATAATTACTTAAGGTCTAATTAAGACTAGGTTTTTTTTAAGACTAGGTTTTAAGTTAGCAGTTTTATTACTAACAGTGCCGTTAACCACTTCAGTTAAGCATAGCTTGTGTTAGGAGTGGTTCACGTTTACGATAGTAGTCGAATCCACGACATTTAATTTTCGTACTCTTAATGTAACTAACTCTATCTAACTAATGATCTAGATAACTACCTTATGCAATAACTCGATACATGTTTATTTAATCAGTGTCATATAATTTTCCTTTCACGGTTAATATGAGAGGGCCAGCATAAAGTAGCTATTAACAATTTAACAGTTGATTCAATAAAATTAACCGTTGCATTGTTGGTCAATAAGGGTGGCAAAAGAGCACACAGTCCATCTGATGGTAAAGGATGCTGTGGCCCATAGACATATTCATTCTTTTTTTTATATAGGATAGGGTGACAAACGAGCACACAGTCCACCTGATGGTAAGTGGTTGCTGTGGCTCATAGACACCTACATCTATCCTCGATTACGAATCAAAATGCAGATGCGTTGTCACCTGTGAGGACTAAGATGGAATGCCTCGTTTCCAGTAAAAAGGGTCTCCGGTTCTCTACACTCACCATATGAAATACAGCAGCATTAAGCTACTATTTCACGCTGGTATTCTGTGAGAGCGTGATCCTTCCCCGGTCGAGCCGACCCATTCGTGCCACAAACATACTACTAATATAACTGCAACATGGCTCTACCACATGAATTTTTTTTTTATTCTCGATTAAGGATCAAAACGCAGATGCGTTGTCGCCCCTGAGGGCTTCGTTTCCAGTAAAAAAAGGGGTCTCCGGAATTCTACACATACCATACGAAACACAGTAGTTCTAAGCTGCTATTTTACGCTGGTATTATGTGAGAGCATAGAATACTATAATACAGTTATATAATGTGAGAGCGTGGTCCTTCCCCGGTCCAGCCGAACCATTCGTGCCAACCATGATATAGCTGCAGCGCGGCACGACCACGTATAAAATTGTTTCATCGTTGCATTGTTTTAGTTTGCTAAAATACAAAAGGATTTCTATTATATGTGTTTACTCTTGAATACAATCATTGTAAAAGCAAGCAATATCATTTGGAGACAGTAAAATGGAAGTTATGCAGATATGGGGGGCTATAAAAATGATAATAAAGCGAAAGCATGCGAAAATATATCACCAATCTAATAATATTAAATATTTCTCATTTTTTATATCTTTGTAACTAATAGCAAGAAATGATACAGAAATTTCAATCGAATTCAGGAAATGATATTTTCTCCACAAATCTATATTATTTCGAATTTTTTCACCACCACAAGAGTACACAACTCAGTTGTTACATACAAATATTCCTTAGATTGTTCTGAAACTTATGTATTAAAGACGACTGCTTGGGTGTTTGTGTATTTAGATAGGAAATTTTAACATCTTTATCGATGTGGGTGGTGATTATGATAGCTAATGATAATTAGGTGGCGGCAAAGGGGTATCCATCATCTAATCTATGGTAAATAAGGTGAAAGGCCCGAAAGTCCTCATAGCCCTCATTGTCCTGATAGAAATTGCGATACAAAGTTCGCCATCCATCCATCCATCCGCCAGGCACGGTGTTTACAGAAAACTGTTCGTTTCGACGACGTTCGAGCGACTCACGTCCAGCAGTGGAGAAGAAGAAGAAAGAGCTTGGTATATTACCCAGAATATTTTCCACTTTCTGTTTCCGTTTCCGTGGAACGGCCAATTTCCTGTGTGGTAGTAAGAACTTGCATATACGACTCCGTAATTGTTCCAAAACGCTGGTAGCGCGATTTAGCTTTGTTTGTTGTTTACTATATATATATATATATATATATATATATATATATATACATACAAGAATTGCTCGTTTAAAGATATAGGATTAAATATTAGGTTTTTCATCCGGGCATCCGAGTGAAGGTTATTCAGTAAACAGAAGATTTTATCTGACCACTGTCCGAGTTAGGTGTGTATCTCTTTGAGCCAACTTCATCCAAAGACTTTTTTTTTAATAAAAAGTAGAAATTGACTTCGATAAACGTCAGGGCTACGAGTATGACATATGACATAGTGAACAGAAAAATTAAAGACTCGCCTTCTTCTTCCGCAGAAGAAGGAGAAGAACGCGGAAATTATCGTCATTACTAGTTTTAACGTATTTGTACTTTTTATTATAACTTTAATTATTTCGATGATACGATTTGACATATAAATATCTTCCACGTTAATGTCTGAATATCACTACTTCCAACCATGTTGTGGCGGTGTAAGTAAATCTACTACTCCATATCGTCCCAAGGACTTCGTAAGAGGCGACAGAGAGAGAATACCAGGAGAATAACATGAGATGTACAGCAGCAACTCAAAAGATATCCCGATAAAAACTCAAAATAGTTAAGAAATGCGGTCGTCATCTTGCTTGCCGAGCGCAGCAATATAAAAAAATTTATGAAGAAGTTTCTATTCGCTGCATACTGCGTGTTTCTAGTTCGTTTATCAAGTTCTAGTAGTTCTAGTGGTAGGCCGCCCTACACTGAGCTCTAGTACGGCTTCTTATTCCGAAGGTGTCTGTGCGGTGCGCCAAGAAACTTTATCAGTTTCATCGGATAATAGTAAAAAGCGGCCAGTCGCAATAGAGGCTAGCCAGCTGTATGAGCAGGATTGTAGTGCATGAGTGTATGTGCAAAAGCAAGTGAACTCTCTATTTCTTCACTCCCATAGTCCAATCTGACATGACCGGAAAGAAATCAAGCGCAAGACCGACGGATTATCGTGATTTCCATGGCACGGCGGTGAAACACCGCCAACTTCTTGAATCTAGGCAACCACTAAGTATTTCTTGACAGATAAGCCCTAATAAGATTCTATTACATCCCTGTCCACAGCTCGTTGAGTGAATTTTAACATTTAATATGCTGTTTAGTTTTACTCGTATAAGGCATAATTGTGATGATTTAAATGTAGGTATTTGTATAAAATAGAGGTATAATTTTACTAATTATAAACACGATCACGAATCAATGATACATAATTTGTATGAAATTAATTAGATAACCTCATTAAGCTTAAGCCTACGTGATGTCACTTTGGAAGCACATGCATAAAGAGATGCGTGAAATTTATCACCAGCTGCAAAACGTGCTCGGAATTAAAGTAAAGAATAGAACGCGATATATCCAAGTCGATCGAATGACGGAGTTTACAACATTATAAAAGTAAAAGTCCGAAAGTAGTTATGAACGGAGGAGGGAGGTTCGTACAGCTGGCTGACGCGGAAACGCAACGGAAGATACGACTTTTACTTTCGACTGACGGAAACTAAGCGAGTAGATGTACTTAGACGGTGCATACCAACCACAGCTGAACGCGTCGTACACCCGTTTTCCCTTTCTATGCACCGTTCTGTCGTTGCGCAATCATATTTTAACGAAAGTTTGTACCGATGACTAGAATTAAACAAGGTTTTAAGTAAGGCCTTGTCCACGAGTTGTAGAACAGGTTTTTGTGGCACCTCCTAAATATGATCAACTAATGGACATCAAATACCCTTCGATCAAACCATATTTATGTACTGAAATACCTCGGTTGCTAATTATATATTTATTAACTTTTAATATGTGTGACTTAATTAATTAGAACAGGGCAGTTAAAGGTAACGTGTTATATTATGGACAAGATGTCTTCCATTAACTTAAAAATAATATAGTATTAAAACGATTAAACGGTTATTTAGTTGTACCAAGTATCCTCGCAAAGGTGAAAGTCGCTAGACTCAGTATTACCGTTTTAGGAACCTTAAGCTATTATTAATGGTTGACAGCCTGATATTCAGTGTTCTGAAAATAATAATGACATTTTTTTAAATTAAGTACATATTATACCAATATAACAATGATTAAACTTAATTTATTAGATAAAATGACACTGTAGGTAATGACTGATTATATATTTGGTAAAATTACGTAATAATAATTAACACGTAAAATATTTTTTTGGTCATCTAATGAGGTCATATTAAAATACTAATATAATTTTTAATAATTTGACTGTTTATCCAATATAAAATGACAAAATTAGTAAAAGTAAAATAATCTATGGCCTATGCAGAGATAATAAACTCTCTCGGATAAAGTCTTTTTACAATGACATAATGAATCCAATAGAAAGAACAAAGGCTGTAATTTTGCTTAAATAACAAATAAAATAGAACCAATTTTCATAAAATTGCACTATTCAATCGAATAATATGAAAACTATTACTACCTGCTATGCAAAGTAATGATTTGAATTATTGCATGCGTAAATTAACAACATGGCGTTGAAAGTTAATAAATTAATATTTTCAGTACAGCTATTTTCTATTGTAGTATAAGCATTGACTTATATATTACTAGCGTAACGTAAGGACCGGGCCGACCGAACAACTAAAACGGACCAGTGCGCTGGCCCTAAAATCACAGTTTCGGGCCAACGCGAATCGGTCGACAGTTGTGCGCGCGCAGGACAGATTTGCCTGTCATAAATATGTCTAGTTGCGTGGTAAAAGAATGCAAAAATTACGAACCAGAGATTTTATAAAAACATGGAATGTCGTATCATCGGTAAATAACCTTATATTAATTTTGTTACAATAAAATTATTATATAAACGCATTTTTAAAGTTTTATTTTACAGTTAGTTTAGTTACGTTACCAAGATTAGGTGATGGCTGGATTCAGACCCTTTAAAAATATTGTACATGGAAATTAAAAGTGTACTATTTAAAATAATTATGTCACGTTTGACGTTTCATGTTTCTTTTTTCCCATGTGCCGGGATTTTGGCGTCACGCATCTAGTTTATCTATACGTTTCGTTTTTAGACGGTTTTTTATTTCTGTTTAATTTTTCTCTAAAGAACTTAGTGTAAGTTAAATTTTGAATATTGGTACCTAATGTATTTTATATTCAATTAGGCTAAAACGTAAAGAGTACAAAAGAAACCATATCTGCTTAATTGAATCCGAAAATCTGATTCACAAAATATTTTGAAATTCTGTTTTCAAACCAATTGCTTCTGGAGCATAGAGTTTTTATCTCGGTAGCTCCTCATTAAAGTTGTATCAAGGATGGAACAGTCGAGCATCGATTGACCAGAACGGGAGTATCGTAGGGTTAATATTAAAATTTAAAAGGACCCAATAGTAATACAAGTCGTCCTTTAGGTAAAATTATGGTATTTTCGCTTTGAATTATTACGATACGAAATCCGACCCTGGTTACGTCGTGTTTTGATATGACGTTTGTATTATAAAAAGTTATAAGTAAAATATTTAGAAAGGCCTATCCTTCCCTTTGAAATCATTGAGTATAAGAGTAATATATTAGATTCTAAAACAAAACACATTAGCTGTCAATTGAGTACTGTGAAGTGCATAGAATACTATAATACACACGTAATATTGGGTGCGTTTGGCAGAAAAAAGCGCTAGCAAACGTTTACAACCGCTAAAATAGTTTTCGGCCAGGACACGATTGCTACTTCAGTAGCGCTGACACAATCCGCCATTTTGCTTATTTAATTTGTTTGTTTTGAACATTGAGCTATTATGTACTACGTACTAGAGGAGACACCGCATTCAGCTACTCTGTTCCACTCAACTGCGGTTCATGCACTGCACTTTAATCAGTCACTCGCTAGGCGCTTGTAGAGTTGTCACGTGTTGTGTTGATTTAAAAAAAATCTCTTGATAAAAATATGCCGTCTTGTGTACTTAGATATTGCACAAATAATTCAAGAAATGTCAGTAAAAACCAAGGAATTACTTTTCATCGGTTAATAAGATACTTATTCAATAAAAAAGTATTATAAATTGATAATAAAACAAATTATTCCTAAGACGCCATCTCGTGTCACTGAATATAGATTATGAAATTAATATGTTCAGATGCGACATTTCCGTGGGTACTTAAGTATAGGACGAATATATTATTATACACATTTTTTTTATACGTAACGTAGTACGAAACATATATAAGTTATTATGATTTGGCAAAAATTTCCATGTTTAAATCCGCTTATTATTCTTTTATTTTATTTTTAAGTTTCCACATCAAAGTCAAAGTGGAATAAATTCGTCCATTTTTAACTCTCGCGTGCCCAGCATTTATGAACGATTATTTACAACATTTATGATTCTAATTTAAATAAATATATTTGTAATTTAAATTTTATGTTAATAAGTTTTGTTAAACATACATTTAGTACGTTTTTTTATATTTGACATAGATACCTTTTAAAATATTCAGATAAAAATATCATTAAAATGTAATTCTGACATAATATTATGTAATATTATATTAAATTAGCACATATACAAAATAAAAAACAATTTAAAAAATTGTACTCGATATAATTAACAATACAATATAAATAAACAATTATTACATACTGACCATTCTACTTACGTATAATCTATAATAACAAAAACTGACCGCGCAAGCGCAATGCGCGTTTATACCAACTGCGCATGCGCGACTCTACTATTACCGCGCATGCGCGAAGACATACGAGTAGTGCACAATTTTTGTTTGGAATAGCTTCTCTAGTACGTAGTACATTATAACTCAATGGTTTTGAAGTAGAAATTATAAGTTGTATTGTGCAATGTTAGTTTTAAGTAAAATAATGATATGAATAGACATATACATTATTAAAAATTCATGATTAGTAAGTTTTTAATATTAATATTTTACAAACATATATTTAAATTAGGTTAGGTTCCCCGGTTAAAACTAACATCGTGTCCTGGAGGAAAATAGCTACTTACGATTTGATAGCGCTTACCGCTTACGATCGCCATTTTGCTTACAAGCGCTTGCTAGCGCTTTTTTCTGCCAAACGCACCCATTCTATGGTGTAGTGAATAGGGTGTATGACACATAGTAGATAAATGAGGCTCAAGGCGGAGCCTTGTTGTAATTTGTGATGGACTGTTTATAATGATGATGATCATTATAATATAAATTTGTACAAGATACGTACGACGACGTATTAAAAAGTTCAATCATTAACTTTTCATAACTAAAACACTACATTAATATTATTACATTAAAATATTAAGAAGTGCATTCATTACGCGATTCTTACTGAAACTCCCATTCCAAAAATATTTTTGCCCATATTTACCCTTTCAAACAAGTTTAATAAAATTATCAACTAATATAATAATATATATACAATATTTTTAAAAGAAGATTTTTGAATATATTTATAATGATGTAACTATGCATCAAAATTATACTTGGACTACCGCCTTACTGATAGGAACACAATGAACTCGCTTGTTGGTTAACGATCGACCGGTATAATTTTTATTTATTTTTTTACTACCCACACGCAATAGAATTATAAAATAGATGTTATTGTTCTCATGTAAGTGACTTATTGTCTTAATGAGAAATAAAGTTCTTTAAACCGATATATATATATATACATATCCTATACTATTAAACGAGCAATTCTTGTATATATGTATATATATATATATAATCGGGATCTCGGAAACGGCTCCAACGATTTTCATAAAATTTAGTGTCCAGGGAGTTTCGGGGATAGTAAATCGATCTAGCTAAGATTTATTTTTAGAAAATGTCTTTTTGTCCGTGTTTTTAGGCAATTAAAAACTGCTACAATATAGTTAGAATAAGAAGGTAAATTTTGACAGTTTGGTAATGATTATAAATAGCTTATTGGTATAATGGGCGGTCACAAAATCGTAAAACCCCGGTTCGAGCCCAGACCGACCGACCGACTTTTTTATTTTTTTTTTCAAGTTTCTTTCTTTTTTGAGAAAATATATTTTTTTCGAGCCCTTTTTTTAGTATTTTTTAAAATACACCAAAATTTAAATAAAAATAATTGCACTCATGATTTTTTATTCAAATAACCAGTTCAGTTTTTTCTGTTATGTCGCTAAGATCAAAAAATATTATTTATAATTCATCAGTATGTAATTTGTATCTAAATATAATTTCCAAAACACACGAATTAAAAAAATCGAGCGAAAAATACCGAGCAAAGCTCGGTCAACCGGGTACTATATACATATTTATGTATATATATATATATATATATATATATATATATATATATATATGTATATATATGTATATATATATATATATATATATATATATATATACACACATATATAATAATTCACTATGACATCCCATGGTAAATTAAAACAACTTTACTTAATTTATCGCCTCCGTTTGAATTTGGTTCAACGGTGATTTGTAAATTTGCTGTTATCTAATTCAATCACTTACAGTAAGTATTCCGCACTGACCCGACCCGTTATCATAAATAAGTTTAATATGAACGCGACATTGTGTAATATGATAACTCCCATATCTCCCGATTTTTTCTAATTAATGTTTAAGAAATGATTTTAGAACAAAGGATAGAAAAGGACGGTACGACGCAAAGCAATATTCTCGGGCATTGTCAAGTTTAAAAAGTAAAAGTGGTTTTGCCCACGCGCACGCGGAAGAAAGCACGTGTACAGGGGCGCGGGGCGAGGCGGGCGGGGTGAAAGTCGCGAAAAGGTCGACACTTTTTCCCAAATATTCGGAGTGAAAGTGGCTACGCTCGAATTGGTCAAAAGAAGTAATAGCGCGAGCCCGCGTTCTGACCGCAAACCAAAAAGCAGCTCGTATTGGGCTAATATTCAGTTTAATCTCATGTGAAATTGCATTACGCGGATGCAAATAATTTACGCCAACAAATGACACAGTTATTTAAAACTTTCCTGTCTATTACAATTTTATAAAACTACTTTTGAATAAAAGCAAACACGTTAAAACATAGATGTACTTTTTAGCGCTTCTACATAATATATTACAAAATATTAATAATAAGTTACAAAACAGTCGACGAGCATTTTCTATTTTTTCTATTTCCTTATTACCTGATAATAGTTCACCAATGCAAGAAAATCGCCAAACCTAGGAGGCGCACTGATAATAGCATTGGCAGATACTATGCCTGCGAGCAGATGTCTCGCATATAATAAGTAATTTTTGCAAAAGCAATTTTTGTGTTTTGTGTATTATAATCGTTAATCGTACGTAACCAGACTTCAATGTAAGTAAGGAGAAGATAGGATCAAAGACATTTATTCTCATAAGAATTTACAAAAATTCACTTAAATGAGAAATACATTAAAAACAAAATACATAATTAGTGATAGGTAGTAAGTGGTCACCGAGCGTGCCAGGCAAAGTACACAAAATATTTTATGTTACAAAATTATATAAATAGTGCGGGTAGATATTTTACGAGGATCGAAGATCGCCCGTGCAAACTAAAACAAACGGTGCAAGCGAAGACAGATACGTGGATTTAAAGATTCTTTGCTGGAATTGACTAGCCATCTTAACGAGAATTATTGAAATATTGTTATATTATATTAATTATTATTATGAATGTTTAAATCTATACATTACCAAAAAAATTGGATGTTTAGAAATTTAAATAACGCCACTCGTTAGTATCTTGCGGGTATTAGCGATACTTACTTAGGTATTTCAATTGGGACCAAGTATTTATTGAAAATCCTTTAAAATTATATTCTAAAATATTATTACCGTCTTCTGGCATATTTTTAAAAGTCCTATGCCCAGTTTTCAAGGCTAATAAATAAGACGAAAATTAAAAATAATTCCATTTCTTCTTTTATAGTTGACGAAACAAATTATAAATTGTTTGAGCAGATTAGGTGATGCACTAGGATTACTTTTTCTACCTGGAAATCTGTCTTGGTGTCACCTGTTTCAGCCCTAGTGCCTGTAAAACTGTGTTTGGGTCCGAAGGGTTAAGAGCCACGGTATAATAATACCAGGATTTAAGGCATTCCATCTTAGTACATCATAGTTGCGATATGCATCTACGGATTTCATTGTTTGAAATTGATTGCAGCGTGGCCATGTGTTGCTGTACCAATCATCAACAGGTGAATTGCAAATTTGTTTATCACTTCAGGCCTATATAAAACATTAACTGAAATACGAGTACATAAATGATTACAAAAACAAGAATGCAATGGATGAAGAAATAGGCGAGAATTCTTATTTGTGTACATATACGTTTCACAGATCTATAGAGCCCTGGTAGCTCAGAGGCTAAGCGGTCGCTGCAAATTTAACAGAACGAGAGCAACCAGATTCGAGCCCCGCCAGCACCGTTGAAATTTTTAATTGCAATTTTAAGCGCTGATTTAAAACGATAGCTCGGCAGTATAAAAACAATATTTCGAAGACATGTGAAGTTCGCCACCACGCATTGGGGCAGCGCGGTGGACATTTCCTTGCCCTAAAACCATGCCCAGCAGTGAGACGTATATTAATTATACCTACTTTAATTTTCTCAAGGAACGAAAAATGCGCCAGGAGTGAAGAAGGCCGCTGCGTCAACACGTGTTAGATCCCTACAACAGATAAGTATACAGGAGGCATCCTAGATAACCCTTGTTCACGTTTAGATAACATAAAAATTGGAATAGTGCATGTATAGATAATAGAGTTTTTAAGACACACGCATGCATTGTATTAATGGATCGCGATAAAAGGTTTCAATGAAAATATAATCTTGCTACAAAAGAAGTACATAGTAGTGCTAGTGCTGTATAGAAATACGACCTTATCTCAGCCGGATAATACGTATAAATAAATAAAATTTTGTTTTAGTATTCGCATCTCTAGTAGACTTTATTCAAAAATAATGTTAATATTATAGCAGCACATTATAGCTGATGCATTTTAGACTTACGAGGGAAGAGGGTAAGTCCAGTAATAAAAATATTCGGTCGAGACTGATTATTAAATCAGTGATATATACCGCTTTCGACCTTCACGAATTTAACCCCTTTTGTTGTTGTTTATTTAAAACCCTTGCTAATCGTTTCTGCTAATACCTATCTGAACAGATTTCCTTTTGAAATAATTGGATAAAGATGTTGTGAGGTCCGATAATCCGACTGTAAGCAAGGCCGAGCCCTCAAGGGTCATCAGCTTCATTAGTATTCTACTAATTAAATTTCACGCCGAATAGTTCCTATTTTAAATTATCTTTTACCAAATACTAATACCGATTCATTAAATGGAGGACGTCAAGTCGCTACCCAATTACTTCGCGCTCTCTGATTGACTACGGTCGTGTTAAATATTTACGTATTTTTATAGCTGATTCTAGTCAACTACATTTTTATTGATCAGTGTAGACATCTAATATATCATTTTAGAAAGATCGAAAGAAAAATAAACTAAAAAATAGGTCAACTTTTTGAGTCGAAAGTAATTCTAATGGAGCTGCTATAACGTTTTTCTCTTTTTAATATTTGCAACTCGACAGTTTTTTTTTTGATTATCTACTTTTAAAAATATATTTAGAACTCTTCTTGGTCGCTGCTTTTACAATTCTGTAACCGATAGTTCTCTCTCTCTAGATACGTAATTAATGGAATAAATTCGTGAATCATACATCGTCGCCATTAAACGCAACAAAGTTACGAATGATCTTGTAGTTTCCGCTTCCGCAGCTTTGATAAAGCTTGGTTAGCGCCTTTATAAAACCTACACTTGCGATACGAATTTCGCAGAAACAATTGCTATACTTTGCATAATATGTATTAGAAATACAATATAATTTGGACAAGTTACGTTCAACTTAGATATGAACACTTATTCTTGGTTTTATGCTCTTTTAGGTAATTTTATGCGCTTTATACAGAAAAATAAAATACCTGCAGACGTAAGCAAATGTATAATCAGTGTTTATCCTAGAATATATAAAGTAAAATAATACTAAGCCTTGTCGTATGGGCATGCGCCTCTCTAAGGCTTCTCAACACTGACAAGCTAATCGAATTTATAACTGAACTGCTTGTTGAAGCATCTGCCACGTCTTAACGACCCAATGTTTAGCTTTTGACCTTGATATGAATATACACTTTCTATCTTCTAGCACATTTCTACGGAAACTACGACAAGAGAATCTTTATGCGCATTATATATATAAAATAATTTAAAATTAATTGGTTTTAACTATTTTACGTTTAAGAAGGCTCTACTTAACGTATCTTTGATATTTTGGTGTCATGGAATTTAAGTAAAACAACTAATTTCTTATAACTTTGATGTTAAGATTTTAAAATCCAATAATATATTGAATCGAATGTTAAATTTCGTAAAATTCCTTTTTTGTTTTTCCATTCCACCTTCGATATTTAAGTAACAAGAAATGAAATACACACTAAATATAAAACGGTATCGCATAACAAAGATCTCTCGATACCCGAAAACTTCCGTCGGAGGCTCGACGTCAGGCTACGGTCGCGCACTTTCTCTTTTCGGCGGCTCTCGCAGGCCCGGGGGCAGCGGCGAATGTGAACTGCGGGAGAAAGTGCGCGAACGCTTCCCGAATGGCGTTGGGTTGCGAGCACTGACCATTGACGAATACGTGCTGCCTCCAGATGTGGTACTGGCTCCAGCGGTCGTCGTCTTGCACATGACCGTGCTGCAGCTGTGGCAGGGTAGGCAATGGTGGCGGTGGCGCGGGCGGCAGAAGCTGTGGCGGCGGCGCCGGCGGGCCGAGGGGCTGAACTGGTTGCGGGTGCTGGTACTCCATGGAGAAGTCGAGGCGCTTACGACGCGCTCTCACACTATTCACACATCGCGACGCGGGAGCAGCTATGCGCTAGAAGCGCGACAGGAGCGTGCGTGCGAACGCGGCGGCGTGCGGCGCGCGAATTGCCTCGCCGCGGTCCGCCACTTGCGCCTCCCCCTCCCCTCACCGCCTCACCACCACTACCACTACCACCTCCTCGTCACAGGCTTCCGTCGCTTCCTCACTGCGTGGCACAGTTTTTAATTACGGTGACATAATGCGATGCTCGATCACTCTCGCCGCCGATAACTGATTACTGGCGCATGTTATGTGTGCACGAGGCTGCACGTGTCACTCGCGTATATATAAACAAAGCCGGCTCTAGGCCACGCGGTAAGCCCCACAGGTGCAATGTTATTTTCCAAAATATATATGCACTTATAGAAAGCATCGATTTTGTCTAAATATTCACGATGTTTAGGGATTTTATCAGGTCTTTGGAGACGTGTGCCTTGTTTCCAACCGACAGTATAGTCCAAATTATAGCTTTCGGGGCTTAATGTAATGCGTAAATTTAGCATTTTACATCCAAATTCATTAACTTAATTTACATGTAAATGTATTTTGCCAGAGAGCTTATATTTTCATTTTACGGATTACGTGAAAGTAAGTTACGCGCGTTGAATTCTTCTGTATGAAACCCGTTTTAAAGTTTATGTTCTGCAGACAAATCTGTTCAAACTCTTCAGGCTTAATATTATGTGGGTTAATAAGTAAAATTATTTATATATTAGATGTCATAATAACATATTTAGTAACAGTTTTCATTAATGTACAAATTTTAATGAAAACTTCAACGGCAACAACTCCTGCCAGCGACAGCATTTGTCATGCGGCTTAGCAGCAGGTGTTTGATTGGGCGCAGCGCGATAGCTCAAACAATGATGTTTTCCTTTGAAGCCAGATGTGCGAACGCCTTGACTCATTCCACACCCGCTCTATAAGAATTTAAACAACCTAAGGCGGATTATGCCGCTTTATTTCCTTTTTTTTTAAAGTCGAAACAATGTTAAGCGAGCATTAAATGAAACCGAACAAAGAAGGCGTTTATAAACAATACCTATGATGGCGGCAATTATTTGTATGAAACTAATTTTCTCTATCGTTCCGCCATAACCAAAATTATCCTGAAATGAGTCTTGAAAATTGACTTTATATATAAAACGATTTTTACATGACACAGAAATACCTACAACTGGAAAAATTGTTTTTAGAATCTTTGATATTATATTATCAAAGAATCTAAAGTGTGAATGCAATGGTACCTAAACAATTTATTTCATTGTTATCAAATAAATAAAAAGCGCTTTCTCTACATAATTAACATTATGAAGAGTGTAAGGTAGAGAAATAAGCAATCACTGATAACGATATTCAGATTTGTATACAGCAGATAAATTATTTTAATAACGATGAGCAACAAAATATTTTATTATCAACATATACTCGTAATTCATAGAAACATTCAAACAATGTATGTCGAACACGAGCACTTGAATAGGCTAATTTCAGCAAGCGCAGCGATAATTCGAAACAACAGTTACCTAAACCAAACAGAAGTCAAAACGGCAATAACACGGAGACAGAGCAAAGAGTGCGTTCAAACGAATTACATTCAGCATAATTAATAAATGTAAAATTGTCGTACACTCTCGTAAGCAAGGATTTTTATAGATCTTTTTGTTTGCCCTATATAAAGATCCTTAAAAACCCGCGTAAAAGGACATATAGCTGACGTAAAACACCAACACTCCGGTAAGTCTGCAGTTTGTGATTATATCGTAGACGGCCCTTGCCATTATAGCAGATTTGATTGACCATTTCTATAAAAAACACTTTTTTATAGAGGAGAGGGCAAACGGCATGCGGCTCACATCATGGTAAGTGACTACCGCCGCCCACGAACAACCGCAACACCAGGGGAATTGCAGGTGCGTTGTCAGCCTTACAAAGGAGTAAACTCTTTTCCAGAAAGTCCCTAAGCAGTATCGTTTTGGAAAAATCGGCGGTGGTAAACAATTCCACAGAGAAGTTGTACGAGGAAGAAAACTCTTAGTAAAACACACAGTGGTGGACCGCCAAGCATTTAGAAGGTAATGATGGTATCGTGAATTTTGACGCGATGTGGGTTCGTAAAATTTGGCGGCTGGTTTTATTTCGAATAATTCCTCAGAACACTCCCCATGGTAGATGCGACACACGCAGCGCCAGTGAATCGAGCCGATCAGAAAGAACTCGTTAGTCGACGATTAAAACCTGGATGCGGTGAAGTGGAAGGAGCTGACACTGGGGTGCCCCGGCCCTGAGACAAGAACCATATTCCATGTGAGGCCGGACTTGCGCTTTGTAAAGTTGCAAGCGATTTCATCATCATCATCATCATTACAGCCCTTCACAAGTCCACTGCTGAACATAGGCCTCCCCCAAGGTGTGTCACAAAGCAGGGTCCTGAGCCACCTGCATCCATCGACTTCCTGCATGTCTTATGTGTTATCTTATGCAAGCGATGTGCCGGCATAAAATACTGTCTCGCTCTGCTGAGCACGCCAAGCTTTTTAAAAGCCAATTTGGCTTTCCCTTTCCAAGTGACCACGAAAATGCACACTATTCGATATATCGAAGCCGACGATTCCGATAACTGAGGCAGCAAGGGGAGTGCCACAGAACAGGAGAGTGAAACAGAAGAAACGACAAAGGGTTTCTTTTTAGCGGTAAGCGCGCAAATTCGTGTCTGCTGGGGATTAAACTGGACTGGATTTAGTCATCCACAATCCAAGACTTTGTTCAGCAAAGACTCGACTTCAGACACAAGTTTGTGCCGGTACTCGGCAACGTAATATTGGCACGGCCGGTGTATCATCATCAGTGATGTCGGCTGCATAGCAATGGATGTTACCAGTTTGCAACATATCATTGATATGCAGAAGAAACAGTGCCGATGATAGCACGCAGCCTAGTGGAACACCAGCATTAATAGGCTTGTAATCAGAGCATGCACCGTCTACTACGACCTTGATGCTCCGATCAACAAGGAAACTATCTTCGCGAAAGGACATCGATTCCTGCCAAGGATGATACGGAGGCTGTAGAAGTTTAAAAAACATTCTAATTTCAATATAGAAGGAAGCTGGGAACTACCACCTGCTTGGGATCTTATAATTTATAGAATTAAAACTTAACCCAAGTATACCACTGCAAGACTTCAAGACACAGTAAGTTCATTCTGCGCAGATCGGACCAATAGTAATAATTAAAAGCACCAGCTTCCCGAGGTTAACTCTGACATCGGGACGTCAATCACCTCAGTCCCCCGTGAAAATTAAAAATAAAACACTCACACCTGTCACCCAGAGGGGTAGGCAAAGACTACAGACTTCCATTTCGCACGATCCTGACATACGTCTCTCGCCTCCTCCACATCCATATACCTACCTACACATACCTACGCATACATGCTCTTCGATTAAGGGGACCTACTCTTAAAAAATAATAAAATTAAAAATAAGTACAATTAAACGCAATAAAGTCCGTAAAAATTGTTTTATACTAAAAGAGATCTTGACATATCAGATTTGATTCGCAATCTGAGGACAGATCTCGCAGATTTGACTTGCTTAGTGACACTACAAGCGAACTAAAGGAACTATCTTCATCCATACTGATTGACTATGGAGTAAATGATTTGTACTAGCGTGATTATTTTTTTTATATAGATGAAGAACGACAAACCAACACACAGTTTTATGCTGCTACTTTATACCGGTATTCTGTGAGTTTCTGTGATTCGAACCTATCGCGCTACAACCATATAGCAGCGTCATGGCTATACTAGGTAAAACGTTGATTAAGACAAAACCACCCTACAACGAAAGGGATCAAGTACACACATGAAGCAATACAGTGTGTAGAGTGGCCGCAATGGCGGATACTAAACCGAAACGGGTGCAAGCGGTAGCGGAGGCGAGGGCGGGAAAGATAACCCGCATGATAAAGCGCGATCTTGAACTCGCAGCTTAATAAATCGCCACGTTCCCTAATCACTCGATCCCCATCACATACGTATTAGCAATATTTGCCAACCTTCATTTTTGTACGCATGTGCGGATAATTGTGAATGGTAAAAAATTTACGGAATTCAAGCGTATTTATCTCGGGGAATGCATGTCAATTACAATGATGTACGTTTGGGATTTCAACAGATTTCGTTTTTATTAAAAATTTATTTTTAAAAGCAAAAGCAACTTATTTAATTTAAAATATCGTTGTAATGTTAAAATAACTTTCGTCTTTTATTAGAAGAATGGAATTAAAAAGTACAATATTTTTATGTAAATAAATTTAATTTATTTATATTTAAAATGATTGTAAATTTAGAAAAAATTATATTATATAAAAATAAATCAAATTACGAGTAGAAATTATCGGCTTGATTGCTATCGGAATGTGGGTGGTAAAAAAGGCCTCGGGTGCTAAAAGGCCTCGTCTCGGGTCTTCGATCAACAATACCATTGTTGATCGAAGTCTCGGGTGTACAATCTCGGGTTAAGCGTGAAAGGTGAAACTATGAGTTCGGACTAGTGTCGCCTGAATGTCATTACGTGTACGTTTTGGTGGTGAGTGTTACCTCTACTAAGGAGAGCATCGCAGTTAATTTATTTTAAACAATTATTTCATCATCGAGGTCTAGCAGAACGTTTTTGTGACTTCTTCCGGGAGGCCACTATCCCTCTCGGGGGATTACAAACCCACTTCTGCTACTTTTCTACAACTTAACTTCAAGCGAATGATTAAAGGTTTTGATGAGCATTAATCGTTTGCTTGAAGTTTGTTGCAGATATCCATGATCTGTAGAAGCCAAACTTGCCATCAGGAGTATTGTTGGTTAAACGATTATAAACAATGTTATTATTAACACGTCCGACCACTAAAGAATGTCACATTTTATACTCTTCCTGGGCTTTTGTCTACGTATGAAAGTGTTAGATTGCGAAAACGCAAGCATGGGAAAACCCGTATTAGACTGTGCGCACCAAGCTCAAATACAAGTAATTCGTGATAAGAACTAGTGTAGAAACGCTAACAGAAGTGCTGAGTACCCGAAAGCTGAGCGAACGGAAGGTTTCACTATCGTAGCGGGGTCTGCGAGGGGAGGGGGGGACGAGGGCGGTGCCGGCTCGGAGGTCCGCGCGCCCGCGCTCAGCCTCTTACCACAAAAAATTATACTACTTTTCCTTTCTCAAAAACCCGAACACTTTCTCTATGCCGAAACCAACGAGAAAATCACCAAGCGTTGACCGTCGACCATGCCAAAATATTATAAGCTGAGTATAGCCAACCTTATAATAGTAACTGAGCGACAGCTGCCGGAAAAACCGACGAAGAGTGGCGAAAACAAAATATTGAAACATTCCGCTTCGTCAGTTAGTTTGTTGCACGCAATGTTTCGTCCGCCTTCTACGAATAATTAGTAAAGCTAAATAACACTGAATAAACTATTCGGAAGTTTGACTTTCAACTACTAAATATCATGTTTTAAAGAAAATATAGTAATTCTACTTATATATAAATATAAATTATAGTACTTTTATTATAATGTCTCCATACATCGAGCTGTGTATAATTGCATGCCCTAACAATTTAAAAAAAATGTATGTCTTATCTTACTGTAGGCGCTCATCTGAATGGCACAAACGACTGTAATAAAACATAACCAGAGAGCAATACCGGGAGTGATATGGATATTAAAAAAAGTAAATAGTCTTTGATCGTTTTAAATTTCAAAAACGCCACATTAATGGATCCTATATTTTTATTTTTTATTTTTTTGTTATGCCTATCATACTAACAAAAGTGTGACACCTTATGAGGATTGTGAAGTGCCGATTCGCTGCGCGAGTAGGTATTTTCAAAAATGATATCTGTTTCACTTCACATCGCTCGCTCCATATCGCCGTCGCGTCGTGCGATAGAGAGAGTTGCAAATGTTGGAAGTATATATATTTTTTTTTTATATAGGATAGGGTGACAAACGAGCACACAGTCCACCTGATGGTAAGTGGTTGCTGTGGCCCATAGACATCTACATCTATCCTCGATTACAAATCAAAATGCAGATGCGTTGTCACCCGTGAGGACTAAGATGGAATGCCTCGTTTCTAGTAAAAAGGGTCTCCGGTTCTCTACACTCACCATACGAAACACAGTAGCATAAAGCTACTATTTGACGCTGGTATTCTGTGAGAGCATGGTCCTCCCCGGCCGAGCCGACCCATTCGTGCTACAACTATACTACTAATATAACTGCAGCATGGCTCTACCACGTAAAATTTGTAAATTGTCTACATTTTCTTTTTAAAATATTGTTTCGAGCGATAACGTTTTCACCCCCTCAACTTTTGAGTGTGAGACAATTTTGGTCGCATTAGATTCAGTATACCTTAATTTAGGTCTTTTTTAGAAATTCAGTTCGGTTTAATCAGAAAAATAAAAATGCTCGAGGAAGTTTTTAAGTCAAAAATACAGATATTTAGATACTAATAACTTATACATATATCGTACGCAATATTTCCTTAAAATGAAAACGTACGGACCTAGCTTTTCATTATATCTAAAACATTTTCAAATAGAAATTATGAATATTAGACTGTGTTTACGGGAGAGAAAACGTTATCAGTTTTTGTATGAAAATGTACAGCTTCACAATCCTTTAACGTTAAAATGATAATTTAATTTTAACATTTTCTAATTTCTCGAGTCACTTTATGGTACAACGATTGTTATTTTTCTTACATTTTAAACTCCAAGCAGAACAGAGTGTTTATCGTCCTATATCGTCTCGTAGGTGTCTTATAAAAGACTACCACAGAAATTCCAGAAAAATCGCGTGATTACTGATAGATAAAACCATCTGTACCGATAGATATGCCAGATGGTATGCAGACAGGAGTATCTATACTATTACGTCACGAGTTTTACACGAAAATTATGAAAGTTAGACTATAATTACGGGAGGGAAAACGTTATCGCTTTTTGTATGAAAATTTACAGCTTCACAATCCTCTTAAACGCCACTGCCCATTGTCGATCTGGGTACTTTACGGATTTAAAGAGATAGTTATAATTGCATCAATCGAAACCTAGATCTTACTTATAAATCCCATAGTTGCTTCTTACGATACCTAAAACATGACAAATACGTAACCTTCATTTATTACAACCTCTCAAAAGGCCAACGGCTGGACATAAGCCTCCCCCATAGACTGTCTCACAGTAGCAAGCAACCGCAGTTTTTTGTTACTTCGAGTTATTAATAGGAAAATGCCCGTCTTTTGTTTCATCACACTCTGTCGCCATTTACGACACCCAGGGGATGATATGGGGTAATGGATTCAATAATAATTACAGCCTATATACGTCCCACTGCTGGGGCACAGGCCTCTCCTCATTTCTGAGAGGGTTTTAGGGCAAGGAAGTGTCCGCCGCGCTGCGCCAATGCGTGTTGGCGAACTTCACATGTCTTCGAAATATTTTTTCTCTTATTCCTCAGACATGTAGGTTTCCTCACGATGTTTTCCTTCACCGCCGAGCACGTGGTAAATCAGCACTTAAAATTGCAATTAACAATTTCATTGGTGCCGGCGGGATTCAAACCCGGGTTGCCCGCGTTCTGTTATATTTACAGCGAGCGTTAACCATCTGAGCTACCACGGCTCTTCTGAGCTACCACGGCTCTTAATGGATTCCCTTATACTGGCACTGAATACACAGCTATCTACTTATAATATATATGTAACACACCATTATTTTGTAGCGTTACGCAATCATTTATTGTCATTAAATCAATACCGCAGTACTATGTTGCCGCTTTAATAAGCGCTTCGAAGTTGCATAATATATTAATTTTACTATCATTAATTATATTATCGAGTACGTAGCTCGAAAAACGTTACAAAGAACGAAACGTACAATCTCATATTGCCCAAGACTTTAATTTGCTTATTGAAAGTGAATTGGGTTCTTTTAAATATGAAAAAGGATTATAAGAAGATATTAATTTGAGCTCTTTTTTATGAACTAGCTTTAAAACACTTTAGAAAATGGAGTGATAAACGAACTTATAGTCCCCATGATGGTAAATACACATATAGTAGGTAACCAGTGCGTGTTGCCAGTGATGACTTATGGATCCGAATCGTGGTCCTTCACTGCTGGCCGTATGAGGACGAGGTCGCGGAGCGAGCTATGGAGAGAGCTATCCTCGGGGTTTCTCTGCGTGATAAACTTAGAATTGAGGACGTCCGCAGTAGAAACAGAGTGACCGAGATAGCCCAACGGATTAGTGGGTTGAAGTGGCATATAGGTTGAAGAACCGACAAACGATGGAAAAAAGGTTCTCGAGTGGCAGCCGCGTACCGGTAGGCGAAGTGTAGGGCGACCCACCACTAGATGGAGTGACGACCTGGTAAGACATGCAGGAAGTCGATGGATGCAGGTGGCTCAAGACCGTGCTCTGTGGCATTGCTCGGGGAGGCCTATGTTCAGCAGTGGACTTGTGAAGAGCTGCACTTCATGAACATCTGCAGCCCTTTTCAAACAAAGGATGCTACAGCTCGTTACCACCTCTGAGGACTAAGATGAAATGCTCTGTAATATTATACTGGTGGAAATAAATCTTTCTAAAACGATCCGCGAAAAATATTTACAGCATATATCTTTGAATGTTTAAAACTATATACAAATATTTTTTTTGTGTCTCATATCAGTCTCTTTTCCTTAAATATAACAGAAAACTGACCACACGAAACTTTTTTTTTATCTCATATAATAAATATAATGTTTTTGCGATGAGGTCACGAATACGAGTAAAAACTGATGGTAACGCGCACCTCGACGTGATGTTTTGAAAGTAACACAACGTGGACTGACGCCCGCGGAATCTTTGTAAACGCGAAATCTTTCTGCGTGATAAGGCGGCTTTCTCCTATGGTGCTGTTACTTATTTGACTGGCAAGCATGTTGCATACGGACTAATTAAGCGTATATGACTTTTAACAACCTTTCGCTGTGTGGCTTGCACCTTTCGTGGTTTCGAATGTTAACAAAAATTAATTTGCAAGCAACATATTTATTTTAAAACAAAGGAACAGTACCTCAATAGAGGTATTACTATTGTTATCAACACATCAAATTCTAACATAGATTTGAACTGGTGTTAATTAAATTGAATATGGAGTCCGTAAGCTCTTTGTGTTGTCAATGCTCTTTTGGTCAGCACTATCTGGCTACATTCGTTGTAATTGTGTTTTGCTTTTGTGTACGTGTGACACTCAATATTGTTGTGACGTATATTCCGACGTTCCATTTAATATACCTGTGCACATGAAACCTACTTACAAATATGTGTATACACAGTCAATAATTATTGTATTTTAATGGCAAAGTTTTAAAGTTCATAAAAATTTGTGTTTAATATTGTTTCATAGAGTTGTTAAATAATTGCTATTACAAATCATTTAAATATTAAATATCATTTTGTTTTATATTATTTTTTTAAAACACAAATATAAAAATAGATAATAAGTCATTGTATTGTCATAATAATTGTCATAGATAATTTTCTCAGATTATTTTTAATTTGCAATTTGAGAGATTTGCAAAGAATATCATTTCCTAAACATTTGTAATTCATTGACTTATCAGTAATATTTATAACAGTTGTTTACACATTTTCATATTATAAAAGTATTTGGAATATATATATATATATATATATATATATATATATATATATATATATATATATATATATATATATATATATATATATAATCGAACTGTTGCTAGGTTCATTTTGGATAGGTGCGGGTTAGACTACCACCATTGTGTGATATTATTTAAACGATTCCAATAATGATTGAGGTGTTTTTCGTGCTGTAACCGTAGT
The DNA here is from genome assembly GCA_036936625.1 of Parnassius smintheus behrii. Lineage (NCBI taxonomy): Eukaryota > Metazoa > Arthropoda > Insecta > Lepidoptera > Papilionidae > Parnassius > Parnassius smintheus. The sequence goes on along the minus strand of JAUPFT010000016.1, from coordinate 11,255,543 downwards.
AAAGCAAACATCAAGTGATTAGACGTATTATTATTCCTTTCTGCAACTCTTACAATACCATATTCATGGACGTAAGACTTACTAAATGAAATATTAAAATGGAACCACCAATTTAGGTACAATTTACTAACTTGAATCGAATGTAAAGCCTACGATTCTCAATACAAGTGTAGAATATGTATATGGCAATTATAAATAAATATGTCTGTACTGTTCCCACATCGGAAGAAAAATAATTTATCAGTTTGTTGATAAGAAGCACAATTGTGAAAAAAAGAAACATATATTTGACCAAAGCACAACATTTACAAAGATAGAAAACCGTACATAATTTTGTACGTGAAATTATTTGTACGTGGTTATATTATGTACCCAGTAGGGTTTATATTTTCCTTAATGGAAACTATTAATTAATCAAAAGCTGTGTGACGTCATAAATATTGCCGCCTGAAAATAATCTGTGGGATTTTCCAGCACTGGTTTTCAGTCGGAACAGCATTCACTAACAAACGAACATATACTCGTACAATAAAAATCACTTAAATTAATTAAAATATCAATTTGATTTTATTGGTATTGGTAGTTACAAGAAGATTATATAACATTATAATAATATATTGGTCTAAGAAATTTTTTAATTAAAATGGAGTCAGAAAGATATCATTCCTTGAGAACATTTCGGTTGCATAACCACGTTTAAAAAATTATAAAGTTAAAAGGTGGCAGTTTAGTCCGCAACAAACCTATACAATTTAGATAAACATTTGAATGCTGCTATTGCACGTTATATTGCTATCGTTAATTGTAATTTTAAGTGCTGATTTACCACATAATCAGACATAAAACATACACGCCTTCGAAATTAAATATTTCGAGGACATCTGTAACCCGTCAACTAACAGCTCCATAAACTCTCGCGGAAATTAGAGGTGTGTGTCTAACAACTAAGAAGAGAGCTGATCACCACTTGATTACTACATAAAACTAAATGCTGGAGTAAATTTTACATTTAAACATAATGTATAAAAGTGCAATATAACTTCCAAAACAGTCATCAAGTTTTTCAGTGATAGGCACTACTTAAAAACTACCCTGTATATGTTCACTGTCAACATTATCTTTATGGGTAGCTTCACCCGCCCAACGCAGCGTACACATTCAGTGATATGTAGCTTTTGCTAGTGTATCTTCTTTGTAACCAATTTTCCACTACGATAGAGTAGAACTGGTCTTACGGCAGCTTTCTAGACTTTGCTTTTGGTTCTCGAACCAAACGAACTCATTGAATGTATTTATTTAATGATTTCTTAAATTTACGCAAACACTACACATTGAATAAAACTAAATTTACGGAACCGTAATTTTAGTTCTTTTTAATTTTAGTTAACTAAATCCGTAAATTTAATTTTATTCAATGTATTTATTTATTTAACTTCATATACACATTAGATAAGCAGACTTAATGACTGAGGCATTATTTACCAGTCTACCTTAGATAGAGATTTATATACGATCCGAAAGCCCTGTTGCTTTCGGATCGTATATTTATCGCCATTTATTCCACCCGGAAGTCGTCTTCGAAGTAGGACTTCTAAAGCATGTCTGTAGGTTTTTACATGTTCATTACGAATTTATGTATGTCTGTATATATCTCAGGAATATAATAACCTTAATATTTGTCATACTAATGTTCATGGCACACGGTCAACGGCTTTCTCAAGATCTAAATTTAGATTAACTAACTATCTGCAATTTAATATTAAATTCCCTTTCGGAGTCGTTTGTTACAGAGCTAAGACAATACCTAGTTAGCCCTGAATGGGAATGAATAAACGAAAAGATGTCACGAGGCGTCCTAAAGACAGTGACTGGCTTTTACGCACGTGCAAACGTCCTCGTGATGCCCGCGATTATATATAAGAAAAGCCCATATTTTACGTCGAATCTGTAAGAAAATCTTGATTATTGTCGCAAATTTTAAAATCTGCTCAAGATTGATCAATCAAAATATACCTATTACGTTCTTTTTTCACGCATTGTCACATTTACTATTTTGTTACATACTATGCTCTTTGACCAGCACTTGCAGTTAACGTTTTAATAATTACAAAATAAATTTTAAAAAATTACCAACTTACTCGGCATTAAAACCACCGAAGAAATAGATCGTAATATACGAACGATGTCGCCCGCACAGCTTTATAAGAGTATTATAATCATTGATTTTGATTATAATACGATCAGCCAATAAGTAAATCGTGGGCGAGTTTTCTTTTAACGGACTTTTTTAAAGACGAATGAAGTCATAAAAGAAATTTGTAGGTTACTATTAACAAATATATTTTTTAAGGAATGAACGGAAAATACGTGAAATGTTTTGTTGTCTCAATTAAACAACTACTACGGGTACCATTAATTATAAGCTTGTAATATAGCTAGAGGAGACAAGATTGGAAGTGCAATTAAAGAAATTCTCAAATGTGATGATTATTCACTCAGAGCAAGACGTGATCACATAAGTTTCACTTGGCTTTCATGGGCTCAGAATATTATAGGTAGATAAGTAAAATTTATACAAAACGAACCAATCTACCTCGGAACCCTTTTTTAGGAATTTATAATGTTGTAACAATTTTAGGTGCAACGCGCAAGTTTAATGAATCAAAAGATGCTGATGGTGTATTTTAACTTTTTGTCGGGTATATTTAACGGTAAATTAATAATAATACACATTGATACAATGTTTATATCAAAGAAATCATTTTATTAATGGAATTGAGATTATGTTGACCAATCATATTATTGTAGTTTAACTAGAATTTTTACGTACATAAATTGGACAAGGACAAACATCCAGATCCGGAATAAATATATGAAAGTCATACAATAATCTTTGCGTGCGTTGCAGGCTTGCAGGACAGGATTGTAGTACACGAGTGTGTGCGCAAGCAATGGTACACAGTCCATTCCCTCACTCATATACTGAGTTCAAAGGTTTGGAATCTTTCTGAGACATGGCGGTGCTTCTTAATTTTACGACAAATACCCCTAATTACTAATTTTGACTTGCCCCGGGATTCGAAACCAAGACCACTTGATCTGCAGGAGATCTTAAAACCACTAGACCAACGAGGAAGTAATGCAGAGCAATAATAAATAGCCGCATAATATGCGGTAAAACAGTGAATGAAATCAGCGCCATCTAGCGTCAATACGAGAAACGTTTAGTATTAAACACGGCAAAATTGTTTTTATCAAATGATAATAGCGTGAACTCTGTGCCGTAGATGCCGGAGAATAGCTTCACTTATTTTCTCGCGATGGTTTTTATGAGAGTAGGTGCGCAGAAAACTTGTCATGATGTAATTTATGTTGGTCGATTGTCTCCTTTGAACCGTGCTAATACATTATAAATTTCTTCATTGTTTTAAAAATATTACAAACCATTCATTTTCATTCATTAGCCTTTCACAAGTCCACTGCTGAACATAATTCTTCCCTACAGAATGGCACAAAGTGGGGATCCGAGCCACCTGTGTCCATTGACTTCTTGTATGTCTCACGAGGTCGTCACTCCATCTAGTGGGAGGATGGGGGGGGGGCACGGTATATTTCGTCAACCGGTACATTACGGCTACCACTCGAGACCCTTTCTTCACCAGCGATTGTCGGTTCTACGAATTATAAGGTCGGTCCATTGCCACATCAGTCTATTAATCCGTCAAGCTATGTCGGTTATTCTAGTTTTTCTGTGCATATCCTCATTTTTTAACTCTAGAAATATAACGAAATTAATTTTAAGATCGGTAACAATCAAGGCATTATCATTTTATTTTGTAACATCAACTTATGTACTGGTACTTAGGTGTATCTATCGACTAGAACGTAATACACACGCGTACAATTGTATAATATTGTACTCGTGTACGACAGAGATCGTCATATTTCAGGTAAATCTTAAAAGAACGGCTGTACACGTACGTGTTGCAAGCTAATGGCATGAGTTGCGCATACGCATGTGTGCTATATTAATAAAAGTCGCGTATGCATGTGGGCTTCATAGCAATTTTTTCCTGTTGTTCGCGTGTGCTCGGTTCATTTATAAATTCACGGACAACAATTCGTTGCGCATCTTCTCAATCCTTATATGTGTATTTGTGCATTTCAAAGAGAATATCATCGCGATGGGATTACAAAAACATATTTTAATTTAAGAAAAATATAGAGAAATTGCTTTAGAGTTTATACTTTCTAATAGTTTAGATTTATGTTTATTATTATGGTTAAAGGGAAATATTTTTTTCATTTTGTAATCTTTTAAGTCATATTTCGATGTTGACAGTCTATTATTATCTAGATTTATTCTATATATTTTATTAAAAGAATAAGGATGACAATCGAGCCAAAACAAACGAGAGACATCCACATTTATCCTAGAAGCAAACGCGTTGTTATCCCTGAGGACTAAGATAGAATGCCCCGATTCTAGTAAAAAGGGTCTCCGGTTCTCTGCATTCATATGAAACACAACAGCATAACGCTGCTATTTTACGCTGGTATTCTGTGAGAGCGCGGCCCTGCCCCGGTCGAGCCGACCCATTCGTGCTACAACTATAATATGCAGCTGCACCAGCAGCGTGGTTCCACTATCCCTGCATCCCTGCTACAAAACCCACATCAATCAAAGAAGGCTACGAACTTATTGTTACCTCTGAGGACTAGGACAGAATGTCTCATAGCCTATACGTATTAAGTACCGGGGTATACTAGTGGCTGCTAGCTGAAAAAAATAGGTAAGAGGGTTGTAACAACGCGGATAGAATCCTAGCGGAAATGGAACAAATCTTCTCTATATATATATATATATATATATATATATATATATATATATATATATATATATATATATATTTCACTGCAACCCCGTTGAATTTAATAACGATTGGATTTCATAGGTTTTAATTTTTTTGCGCGGACCCCTAATTCTTTTTCTAAAATCATCATCAATCATCCTTAGTTACTCCACACAACATCAGCTATCTGTCAGTGAAATCCGGTCAAAATTGGTTCAGACGATTCGTAGATTAGCCGGAACGCACAGACAAAAATTAAAAAAAAATATGTTTTTTTTTTGTTATAAATACTGTATATATTTTCATATTATGCATTTAGTAAAAACCTGTTTTTGATATTACAGTCAGACACTTCAATTTAATTTATTTGTATAGAATAAAAAACAAAACAATATACTTTTTCATAGAGTAAGCGGGACAAACGAGCACACAGTCCAGGTCCAGTCCAGTCCTGATGGTAAGGTGATACTGTGGCCCATAGACATCTACATTTATACTCGTTTAAAAATCAAAATACAGATGCATTGTCACCCCTGAGAACTAAGATGGAATGCCTCATTTCCAGTAAAAAGTGTCTCCGGTTCTCTACACTCACGAAATACAAAACATAATTATACGAAACACAGCAGCATTAAGCTGCTATTTTACGCTGATTTTTGGTGAGGGCGTGGTCCTACTCGAGATCACCCATTCGTATTACAACCGTAATATAGCTGCACGTAACTTATGAAATTGTAATATATAATTAAAACAATAAACAAATCACAAGCAAGCAAACAAACTAAAAATTGTAGTATATAATTTTAACAAACGAGTAAAAAAATGAAGTCTACACAATGAATCATGATTAAGGGACATTTTATCAGGGAGTAGTCAGTTTGATAATTGATCAACTATCACCATTTCTATTTATGAAACCACTGCGTTTATACAAAAAATCAGGTTACTATTTTTATATATTCATGGGGACCAAGTTGCCATACGAGATTCACATCACATTGCGTACTGGCTCAATGGATATATTATTTTACATGCGTATTTTGTTATAGTGTAAACAGTATATCTTAAAATCACGGTAATAAAAATAAATACTCGTATATCAAATGTCAAAATAATTTATTTTATATTAATTTCAATACTTAAAACATCAAATCACGAATCCTATATCATCTTGTAATCTAAGCGAGCTAAAATAAACAATGGAAATATCATGAACAAAAAATGAAAAACAAAATAACGAACAAAAAGAGGCGATACCTTTCTTTTGGGTGGTGGTGTTAGAAAACTTACTTATACTCCATTTTGTCATGGATGGTAATAATTAGTAATGCTAGAGAGAGAGATTTTACGACTTCTATTGGCGGTATAACCCTATTCTATGGTATATAACATTATTTGTGTGACTCATTGGTCTAGTAGTCGAAAATGCGTTTACTAATCATGAGGTCCCGGGTTGAAATTCTGGGTCGGGCCAAACAGTTATTATAAGCCCGGCGACAGGAGGGTGGCGGTGTCTCACTCGCATACCTCAGATAACACGTCACAACGTTGGACCTGTACCCAATCAGACTCCGGTCTTGTCAAATTGCCATCCTATCGAGCTTTAAGGGCGGGGAAATGGAGAATGCACCTAAGTTATCGTATACATTCGGGCACTATAATCCTGCCCTGTGAAGATAGCTAGACATTGTAACAAATGTCCTACTGAATATCCTATATTTTGTTCATGTTGATTTTAAGACCCGGTTGGGAGGCACCATAGAATACTATAATACATGGGAGGCACAGTTGAGGTCATTAAGCACTATGCTGAGCTCCCCCATATAAGCCATTGATATAAAAGAAATATTATTGGTGCCTAGGAGTGGACGATTGTCTGTTGTTTAACCTCGAAATACATTTACCGGTATGAAATATCCAACATAAAAAGGGATTATGTCTCTGTACCTATGTTAAATTGAATCAAATCGATTAGAATTAGAAGTTTTTTTTATAGCATTGGGTGACAAACAAGCACACAGTCCATTTGTTGGTAAGTAGATGTTGTGGCCCATAGACATCCACATTTATTTTATTAATTGAGAATTAAAATGCAAATGCGTTGTCACCCCTGAGGACGAAGATGGATTGTCAATTCCTTTAAAAAGGTCTCCGGTTATGTGAGAGCGTGGTTCTGTCCAGGTTGTGCCGACCCATTCATGCTACAGCTATAGGATATAGCTGTATCTTGGCTCTACCACGTATAAACGCTCTACGATATTACGAACGATGAAGTAAGTAATTTGGTTCGAACGCATGGTATGTCGACAACAAAAGAGTAGCACCTAGCGTCTGGTGATTTGATAATGGAATGAAGAGGGAGGAATTAAGTCATGAAATTACTGCACATTCAATGTATACTGTAAATAATCAAAATTGAATCACCATAGACCATTTTGATGTCACCAAGTAGTAAGTAGTAAGCATAGCGCGCCTGCCTGTTGAAACCAAAGCCTCTGACAATATACATCACCAGCTCATATACGGCGGCAACCCGCGCTTTGTTAAAATGTAAACAATTGCCTCGGCGTGTAATGTGACCACACCTTTGCAAGGACTCCTAGCTTGCTTGCTTTGGCCCTGGACTCAATGAACCGCCCAACTTCTTGGGCTAATTCAAAACAACAATTAAATTTATGTGTAATTAAATAAGATCCCTTTGACGTTCCAGTGTATTTATGTTTACAGATGTTTTCCTTTTACATTCGTTTATTTAGCAAATCAATGGAAAAAGTGCGCCCATCTAACATCTGATATAAAGTTGACGGCACTAACACCGAGTTGATCTCAGAATTATCTTGTGTCGAAATCTTCTTTGTAATTTGTAATTACTCCGCGAGCGCAGATGCTGAGGCAATTTGTTTTTTTTTTGTTTTTCTTTATATAAAATTGTTGCAAAGGTTCGATTTTAATTGCCATAAAATGAATAACCGCCTCCGTCATAATAATGAACGATAAAAAAAATAGTAACTATACACGATGTGATTAGTGTTTGAGACTAAGAATTCCACTGCAATCAATGTATTTTATAATGTACTAGGAATACGCACCGGCTTTACATGAGTGATTTCCGGATCTCGACAACAGCGCTACTTACCGGGTTCAAATGTTAATATAAACCAAACGCGCACAAAAATAATCATTAAATCGGTTCGGATGGTTTCAAAGTCTGTAACGGACATAGGTAGAAACATATTTTATATGGATACGCTTACTTAGCTTAGCTATAAACCGTTACTGTGACAGCCCATAGAAGCCTACAGATTGCCTCATTTGCTACAGTTGCTATGCTTTGCTGGCGCAGTTAATGCGTTTTTATTAATTGTCAGGAAGACACTGATGGCCATCATATATATATATATATATATATATATATATATATATATATATATATATATATATATATATATATATACCTTGTTAGTTGATTTGAATGATTTTTTAATGAAAGAATACAATTAAAACACCCACGTTAACGTTTCCCAGTAAGCCTAAATATTGTGTTAGTAGTTGTGGACAGTAGTCAAACGGCGGTTTCGAGCCCACCGACTTTTCCCTCGCATTTTTTCATTTTTCTTCGCATCCTTAACCATTAGGCTGTTGCTAGCAGATTGAATATTAGTTAATCTTTAGACTGATATTCAGAGTATGCGTTAGATTTACAGACTGCTATTAACTGATGAAATCTTATTATAGTGTAAACGTGTATCGATTCTTCGATGCAATTGAGACAAGTGATTGTTTTAATCTACGCGACCTTGCAATTGAGCCGCAATATGGTTTCAATGGCTTCCGAGCTCAATCCTCGCGGTGGCACGTGTCCTCAGGACTATTTTTGACTCGTAGGCTCTTGATAATACAAAGAAATAAGAAACATTAACATTAAACAACAGGTTCTTCAATTTACACGTAGCCGATTAATGCACACTCAATGGTACAACTTAACTGCCTCTTTGAAAGTCTTTAATTATCTGTCTGAAAATCCTGTACTACCTAACTATATTGACAATGCCTTAACATTTCTAAGAGTTACATCAAAGTTAAGAACTTGGGAATTTTTTTTATTTAAAAACTATCTTACATTTATATATAAACGTCAGACTAACGTTTGTGTGACATTTATTAGTCTTTATAAATTCAGAAGAAAAGTGTTGACTCGAGCCTTCATCAGCTAAAGCGGAAGTCCTTAAAGTACCTGAGTTTGGTAAACGTTGAGGAGTTGACGGCAACGGAGCCGGAGGTGGGAGGAAGTAGCGGTCTGCCGATGGAGTGCAAGTGGCTCCGAGGTTCCACGAGGGCGGTGGTCGCGAGGAGTCGGTGCCCATGTCGATGTACCCGTGACGGTCGAGGCGGCGCGCCGACCAGCAACGTGAGAGCGCGCCGCCGGTATCCACGCGCATGAGCTCAATCGTGGCAACGCGGACACAACCGATCCCGGAGAGAACTAAAGCGGGATTGAGGGAGTCGCGAGTCGAATTCCCCGCACTCTCGGCGCCACGTGCGGACGTCGGCACGCTCGGCCGCAACGTGCACGTCGATTGGCACGTGCTCGACCCGGCCCCCGTAACTTCTCGCCTGCCGACTCTTAGTTTTCCTTCACAACTAATCAGAACGCGTCCTTTTAGGCCAGTCCTTGAAATCTTTCTAACCAGGACTGAAGGGCTAAATGATAAAAATTTTTGAAAATCAGTGTACAGCCATCGCATGTCTGTAAATACTGATGAAATATTCACTTTTCGTTTTGTAAAAAATAAACTAATGTCATACAACGTGCGCAGCAATAACTCACATATTACTAGTTATTTTTAGATTAAATCATACGTATATTTTCACTTAGCATTATAACATCTATTTTTGGAAGCATCCCAATAATAATAATGACTTTGATATTTTATTTTTATACTTTTATATTACCTTCGATTATTTTGCCGTCGGGATCACAATGTTTACAAAACAAACCGTGATTTTTATAAAAAAATTCGCATCATGTATATGTGCAAATTCTACATATTATGATTAGTGTTAAATGAACCAAAAATTTTTCGGTCCAATTTAACTCGGTTTCATTTTTTTAATACTTATAAATTTATATGAACTATAGAACACTTAATATAAGAGAAAGTAATGAAGGAAAATCTAAATTAATCTAAAAGTTACAAACGATGAAGGAGTGTCACGAGGCAAAAAAGCTGTTTTAGGTATTGCGTTTTGAAATTCTTTACTTGTATAGTTTATTTGTACAAAACATTCTTTATCGCGAAACTGAATCTGATCTTTAGAAAGATCGAAACATAACATGCCACGTTGTCGATTCTATTTTCTCGTTTTTCCTCTTCAGGAAAATCAAATAAAAGGAAAATTTCGTTTTAATCAGCAATTATGACAAACAGCAATTTATAATATAATAAACCTATTTAATTTTATATATCTATACATTATGATAGGTCGCTCATATTATTTAAATTATATATCGCTGTAAACACATTTTCCACACAATAGTGTGGAACAATTTTTTACACAAATGTTTTTTAACTATATAATTTATGGCTTAATTTTAATCAGTTTAAGCCTACACGATCGAATGTTTAGAAGATAGCAAATAATCGTAGCTGTCGTAGCGGTGTCCCGTCGGACAACTACTACTAGACAGCGTGGCGGATGAATAGTACGAGGTCTACGGCGTAGCGCAACAATACAAATTAAATCGCGGATGCGTTTTATAACCTATGTTGCTTGTACAATCCACACACACAACAACAATAAACAACACATTAAACAATATGTAACAGTAACGGCTATAAACTAATATTAATTAAAGAATAATTAATCGTCTTATGTACTTGCCGAATATAGACCTAGAACTAAGAATTAGGGAAGGCACTGTTTCCTGAGATACAGATTATAACCTAGTTCAGGAGACAGAACTCCTTTGTATTATTTAGACATATTTGATTGCTAGTAAACATTATTTATTTATTTATTATTTACATAAAAAATCTATAGCATATTTATATTTACATTTGTGATACTAAAATTTCTAAAATCACCTCAAAGAGATCCTCAGCATCGATCCATGTCCACATTACCATGTAGCGACAGTGTAGAGTATTCATCACCCTTTTCCGTGGCAATGTTGCAAAAGTGGACTTGGCTGTATGATGATGACGATGACGTTTACTTACGTTAGTGAAAATGACTTTTTACGTCCAGCAATATTTTATTACGTGATTTTACTTGGAATGTAATACATAATTACTGTGTAACTACTTAGATATTGTTTAAGCAAAGTCTACGAAACTTGTGCTACAATAATAAATTTTGTCAATAATGTCAGCTAATTATTTCAATCAAAAAATTTCTTTGAGTTCTGAACCTTCGAAATACGTTTCTACTCATGTATACCTTAGATCAAAGAAGAGTCCGTCAAGCTGTCTCTTTTACTTTGATTTTTTTTATTAAAACTGAAATGACTAAATAATTTACAGTCCGCCACTGCTTCCCAGAGTCATCTAGTCTCGAACCGAAGAACTAAACTTCTTGAAGTCGAAACACGAACTCTCGGTACCTTGCGCGTGTTTACTTGAATATTCTGGATATTTCGCTGCTAATTTATATAAATAGACGCTGCAAGATGCGATCGGGGAAGTATTGGAGTTGGCGACACAAGCGAAGCTTCGGAGCGGAATAAAGTGAATCAGTGTGATTAATTATTAGTGTTTTTAACTTTAATTAGTGTAAAGTGAATTAAAGTGTTAATTTAGGTAATTCTATCGGCAATTTTTATTGTCACGAACCTCAAGCTCGTAACAATAATAATTATCTAGAGTTGATAAATGAACGAGTTTTATGTTATGTTAAATTGTCAGTTATGTTATGTTAATAGTCAGTTAGTTTTAATATATCATAATATTTTTATTTTTTAAGAAAATATAGAAACATACTAATGTAACTAACTATTTAATAATCACACTTGAAATTACTTTTCGTTCGTTATTTTAAAAAGAAAACACCCTCACTTTTTGTGATTATTTAGATTATGACTTCTCTAAATCTTTATTATGAATTCCTTTTGCCGACTGTAAATACTCAAGTATGTCGATACACCTAGTCCTGATGCATGGTTTAATATTCTTTAGTTCTTGTTCAATCAGTTGAGAAAAAGTATGATTTCTGTTGTCAACATCGTTGTATTGCAATAGACATTCATTACATTCATTTTTTTTATTTCTTTTCGTATCTTCAGTCAGTTGACATTCTCTTTAAGATTTTTTTAATCAAATGCTTCAATTCATCGTCTGTATCGGGAGTAATACAGGTACGTTTTAGTCCTGAAAGTAATAAAACAAGTATATAAAGAAAACAGAGAGACCAATCACGAGAACAGTCTGAAATAAATACACATCAAGGACTCAAACCGCTAGACTATCATACAATCTATCGTTACTCGTTACTGTAATAGCTGACTTACTCCTCACATTAACAAACATACCAAATTAAAACTAGGCATCAACCAACCAACTCGTATAAAATGCCCCGCGACAAGCTTTTAGAAAAGCTATAGGTAATTGAATGGTTTATTGAAAATTGCCTATTAATATTACATAAATTGGATAAACAATTACATGCAAGGTACATGTGTTGCAACTATACTAATCAAATACAAACGTACAAACTCGTACATATTTACAAGAACATTATATTTACGTCGTAAAGTATGAATGCAGCTACAATCTTAATGAATACAGAACATTGAAATTAGACACTTACCTTTATGCATTTTAATATAACCTAATTAGTCACAATAATAATTATTTACTCGTATATCGTATAGAATAGTACCCTCTAATACTACGAAGAGCGAAGGCGAACCAGAAGAAAAGGCATGGCATGCTAAGCACGCTCCCAACGCGAGATGCGTTCTCTTCCGTAAGTAATCTTTAAATCGGGTGACAAGGAACCGGTATAATATAATCCGATATAAAGGTTCCCGGAACCGATATTTAGAACCGGTACATCGGAACCCAAACCGGAACCGATACCGGAACTGGAACCGTACCGAAAAGAGGAACTTTTATATCAACCTAAATGAAGAACCAGAACCGAAATTGGTACCGGTATTCAATCCATGTTCCAGACACACTTTCAAGTAAGTAAGTTTTTACTTACTACTACTATACTATAAGTATAGGCTGTCCAACGAGCACACTGTGTGCCAGCACATGCTGTGGCCCATAGACATCCTTATTTATCCTTAATTAGAAATCAAAATGCCTGAGCACTAAGATGGGATGCCTCGTTTCCAGTAAAAAGGGTATCCGGTTCTCTACACTCACCATACGAAACACAGCAGCTTTACGCTATTTTACGTGAAGCTTGGTCTTGCCCCGGTCGAGCCGACCCATTCGTACTACATCTATAATATAGCTACAGCGTGGCCTCTACCACGTTGTAGATATGTCACCTCCGAGGACTATGATGGGATGCCTGGCAACCTGTAATTATACTGGATCTTTTTACTCTCATCAGATATACATCATCTGAGCCGTGGTGGCTCAGATGGATAGCGCTCGCTGTAAATTTCACAGTACGCGAGCAAACCGGGTTCGATCACCGCCGGCACCAATGAAATTGTTAATTGCAATTTTAAGTGCTGATTTAAATTATTATTATTATTATATGGATAAACAATATTTGTTAGTGTTTTGTGTTGCGTTAAAAGGTCGAAATAACAAGGGAATTTATTAGTGACGGTATTTAGTTCTGATACGCGAATTTGTAACTACCCTCAGCTTTAATCAGTAAGCATAGCTAAAATGCAGACGTAACGCTGTTTAGTCAAGTTAAGCAAAGACTGTAATTAGATATAACATTCAAGTTTTAAACTTTAACAATTAGTTTTCAAACGATCAGCGCTGTTCTGAAGCCGTACAAATTTTTCAATATTAAAATTAAAACTGTTTCTCTTACTGCCGGACAATATGGCTTCTAGTTTCAAAGAGCTAAAAGGGGTACAAAAATAAGTTAGGTGGAAGTATGTTTTTCATTGTAAGAAATATATGTATATACTTTTATTGTTTCCTGTTCCAGTGTTTTGTAACGTGCCAGATCTATTTTTTGAGGTTTCATATGTTTATTTTACAAGAAATATAGCGTTATCTAGAGTGCCTACATATTATCATGAACTTTTTATCTTCGGGATTTCTGAACCGATTGTAATGAATAATGATAGAAAGTAATGCCAGGGGTGGTTTAGACTATATCTTGTCCGAAAACTTGGAATTTTTTAGGAAATTGATAAATTGCACAAAAATATGATCATTGACAATCATCTATATAATATTAAATTATTAGATCCTACCACAGATATAGCAATAATAAGACAATAGAAATGAATTTGCGCTCGATTACTACCAAAACCGATGTCACTACATATTACCGTATCATAAACATACGCACAATGCACAATGATATCTAATATTTCACATTACATTGCTGTTTGTCAGCGTAGAACAAAAGCAGCAATGTTAATTGTACAACACGAAAAGTAATAAATGAAAATTCAAAAAGGTAAATATCAAAGTAAAGTATTTATCTAGATATAAAATATGTAAAACAACGATAATTAGTAAATAATCAACTTGCCGGTGAAATGCTATGCCTTTATTAATTGAATTGCACGTCCGTGATGAGTTTTTACAATTTATTATGCTGCAGTTAACCATCAAAAATTTATAATAACATAAATTCACGTACGACGTTCCCCGCGCAACTAAATCACAAACTGGTGAATTATGTTCGTCAACACATAATAATAAATAATAATATTGCACAACGCCATCTAGTCGCGCGCTAACCAGAGCTTGTGTTATGGGTACTAGACAACTGATAAACATACTTATATATTTCTAAATACATAAATATTATAGATAAATTACACCCAGACACAGAACAAATGATCGTGCTCATCACACAAACATTTGTCCTGGGTGGGAATCGAACCCACGACCGCCGGCATAGCAGTTAGGGTCACTAACCATTAGACCAACAGGCCTGTCAAATGATATGAACATGATAGGGGCGATAAGGTCACGCGTCTTTGTGACTTCTATTCTGCCCCCGTTAGTTAAAAAGACGTATCTACTTTTTTTTTAAGAACAGAGTTATATATATATATATATATATATATATATATATATATATATATATATATATATATATATATATATATATATATATATATCTATTGCCGGCATGAGGAAAAAAAGGCGGATCTACGTATAATTTTTAATTTTAGTTTTCATACTTAGTTTCGGATTTACCGATAACCAAAAAGACGTATCTACATCTTTGAATTTGATCTTACTAAGAAATTAAAACGCATCTGAAACAAATAAAAAGACGTATTTTTGTATATGTGTCATATTTTATTAAGAATTCTAACTATAGTAAAAAAAGTCACTTCTACTTAAGTTTCGCGCCGTAAGATAAAAAAACGTAACCGACCATTTACGTCTTTTTTGTTTTAACTTTATCGTATTCCTATACCGAGCAAAAAAGACATTTATACCAGATTTTTTTTTGCGCCCGAAGCAAATATGGGCAACCCTCCGGAAAGCGGGGGAGGGAGGTTGGGAATGCTCATAGCGTACCACGCAGCCGGCTGCGTGGATAGGTGACTTTTACCCACTAAACCCAACCTTTTAGGAATTGGCTTAACGATCTGACTAGAGATCTCTAAGCCGTATACGAACGCGACCCTCCTTGGCAGAAAGGAGGGCGCAATTTATACCAGATGCGTTCTTCATTTTAAGTACATGGTGTAGATGCGTCTTATTTTATTAAGGAGTCGAAAAGTTTGTCACCAACATACTTAATACGATAGAAGCGTCTTTTCTATTTAGTTTTCATATGTGTGGCGGGGTGCGGTGGGAGAGGAAGTGTTCGACATTCTGCCAGTTGCGCCCGTAGATAATACACTATACAGTATACTAGGTTGCGCCTACGCGGCCACGGAGGGAAGACCCAGCGGTTGCGCCTTGTTCATTTCCCAGGATCGCGAAATAGTTACGAGATAAGAATATTATGATAGTAATTTTGAAAATAATGCTGTTTTAATACTTTTTGTGCATTTTAACGGCTACGATTTCGTCATAATGTTATTTTATTATTGTATAGTGTTTTAATTGTTTGCGGACAGCTCAGTAGTATTTATTAATATTATATTTTATCAAACTTCCTACGATTTACACTCCAATTCAGTTATGTAATTAAATTTAATGATTCTTTGTGTTTGTGAAATACTTATTTGAAATACATATTTTATATAAAATTTTGATACTTTCCTAGTAAAGTTGTCAAATTCATTGTACTTATTTTGATAGAGGGTAGATGTTAGTGGATAGTTGTTTATAATACCTAGTAACATTAAATTGGTGAAGTAAGTAACAATTTTTTTATTACTGTTACTATGTGTATTAAGAAAATCAGTCACTATTACTTATTTTTGGTTACGATATAACATGTGAAGTTTCATAACTACATAAATAATATTAATTTCAATTTTTTTATTAAAGACGTGGTCCTTCACTGCTGGCCGTACGAGGACGCTCAAAGTCGCTCAGCGAGCTATGGAGAGGGCTATGCTCGGAGTTTCTCTGCGTGATAAACTTAGAAATGAGGATATCCGCAGTAGAACCAGAGTGACCGACATAGCCCAACGGATTAGTAAGCTGAAGTGGCAATGGGCCGGCCATATAGCTCGAAGAACCGACAACCGTTGGGGAAAAAAGGTTCTCGAGTGGCAGCCTCGTACCGGTAGACGAAGTGTAGGGCGACCCCCCACTAGATGGAGTGACGACCTGGTAAGATATGCAGGAAGTCGATGGATGCAGGTGGCTCAGGACCGTGCTTTGTGGCATACCTTGGGGGAGGCCTATGTTCAGCAGTGGACTTGTAAAGGGCTGTAATGATGATGATGATGATAAACGCGAAAGCCTATATGCCTGAAAATAGAAGGAAATTTTGGTATAATTTACCAGTTAATAATGATTCAATGTATTTGATCACCGAACACGAAGTGTAAAAAGAAGATTTTGTATTATTATATTTTATTTCTGTTACTTATACTTATAGATAGATAGGTATTGTATTTAAGGTAGAAACTATAAGATGTTGAATTATTATACGAGGATATTACTTAGTGTTTGGAAACAAATATTTATGGCTGTGAAATGCCTTGGAAACTAAAAGATCTCATTAAAGTCTAGTTATTACGTTAGTAGTTACAAAAATACATTTGTTAAACTGTGTGTTTATAACACGGTTACGGTACAAAGTGTAGATTTTAAGTATCACAAAACTTTTTTGAAGTGGAATTTAAGTTTTATGTTCTCGTTTTTTATAACTCTATCAAATACATTTTATAAACGCTTTAATAATTTTGAACGTGTAATTTTTGACTGTTGGTGTAAACATTAAAATTTTTGAAAATGTTAATTATACTTAGGTACTAATTTATAATCGCTGCTCAATGACCGAAATTCTGACCAAGTTAGCTTGTTCAGTTTAAATTTTTTTAAATAAATATTGATTAAAATAAAGAGACTTTCATTACGAAATAATTACTTGATAGGTTAAATGGAAATAATTTTATCATTGCACCCTTATTTCATTCGTAATAAAAATGACATTTGCAGAAGCGTCTTTTATTATTAAATTTTTGATGGCAAAATTAATATGAATAAATTAAAAATATATAATATCATGTTGTGCCTTTTAAACTCAGTTGGAAGTGATTATATTTCGAATATAATTTTTGGTGTTAAAATAAAACGCGTTTTAGGTGTTTTTTATAAAAATAAATAAAATTAAAAAATCCAATACATTCGTATAATAAAAAAGTGTACAAAATAATATCATACATTAACATTATGACAAAAAATATGTACCACACAGCAGGCCTTTCCCTGTTTTGCCACTTCAAGAATTTTTTTCTCGAAATTTGCTTTTTGTTGGATGCGTCCTTTTAACTAACAGGGGCAGTATTGTCTTATCTTATTAATACGATTTCAGTGGATCCTAACCAGGCAAAACCGTGGCGGGTCGCTATTTACCTTTAGTATTCTTGAAACACGCGACAACTAGCGCCATCTACTGGCAGATAGCTGGAGAATATTCCGATGGTTCCATTTTGCACCACTATTCGATTGTGCGCTAGCTTCGCTTTCAGGAGTACGAATTAACTTGAATTCTAATATAGCGCGATTGATTCAGAACTTAATTCAGCTGGGAATAAAAGCTTCATTTACCTGCCTCTGTTGTTTCTTACGACACTGACGGGATGATATGGCGCAGACAGCACAGTGGATTCTTACGATATAACTCTACTTATTAGTAGAGTTATAGAACTCTACTTATCAGTTTTGCTTTAATCGTCTTCTAGGTTACTTAACCGATTTCTTTATTCTTCCTCTTTTATCGGCTTGTTAGAGCCTTCTGCTGGATATACGTGTCTCACATTGTAGAGAATATTTTTTATAGGATAAGGGTGACAATCGAGCACACAGTCCACCTGATGGTAAGTGGTTGCTGTGGCCCATAGACATCTACATCTATCCTCGATTACAAATCAAAATGCAGGTGCATGCTTGTTAGAGCGCTCTGCTGGATATACGCCTCTAACATTGTAGAGAATATTTTTTTATAGGATAGGGTGACAAACGAGCACACAGTCCACCTGATGGTAAGTGGTTGCTGTGGCCCATAGACATCTACATCTATCCTCGATTACGAATCAAAATGCAGGTGCATGCTTGTTAGAGCGCTCTGCTGGATATACGCCTCTAACATTGTAGAGAATATTTTTTTATAGGATAGGGTGACAAACGAGCACACAGTCCACCTGATGGTAAGTGGTTGCTGTGGCCCATAGACATTTACATCTATCCTCAATTACGAATCAAAATGCAGGTGCATGCTTGTTAGAGCGCTCTGCTGGATATACGCCTCTAACATTGTAGAGAATATTTTTTTATAGGATAGGGTGACAAACGAGCACACAGTCCACCTGATGGTAAGTGGTTGCTGTGGCCCATAGACATCTACATCTATCCTCGATTACGAATCAAAATGCAGGTGCATGCTTGTTAGAGCGCTCTGCTGGATATACGCCTCTAACATTGTAGAGAATATTTTTTATAGGATAGGGTGACAAACGAGCACACAGTCCACCTGATGGTAAGTGGTTGCTGTGGCCCATAGACATCTACATCTATCCTCGATTACGAATCAAAATGCAGGTGCATGTTTGTTAGAGCGCTCTGCTGGATATACGCCTCTAACATTGTAGAGAATATTTTTTTATAGGATAGGGTGACAAACGAGCACACAGTCCACCTGATGGTAAGTGGTTGCTGTGGCCCATAGACATCTACATCTATCCTCGATTACGAATCAAAATGCAGGTGCATGCTTGTTAGAGCGCTCTGCTGGATATACGCCTCTAACATTGTAGAGAATATTTTTTTGTAGGATAGGGTGACAAACGAGCACACAGTCCACCTGATGGTAAGTGGTTGCTGTGGCCCATAGACATCTACATCTATCCTCGATTACGAATCAAAATGCAGGTGCATGCTTGTTAGAGCGCTCTGCTGGATATACGCCTCTAACATTGTAGAGAATATTTTTTTATAGGATAGGGTGACAAACGAGCACACAGTCCACCTGATGGTAAGTGGTTGCTGTGGCCCATAGACATCTACATCTGTCCTCGATTACGAATCAAAATGCAGGTGCATGCTTGTTAGAGCGCTCTGCTGGATATACGCCTCTAACATTGTAGAGAATATTTTTTTATAGGATAGGGTGACAAACGAGCACACAGTCCACCTGATGGTAAGTGGTTGCTGTGGCCCATAGACATCTACATCTATCCTCGATTACGAATCAAAATGCAGGTGCATGCTTGTTAGAGCGCTCTGCTGGATATACGCCTCTAACATTGTAGAGAATATTTTTTTATAGGATAGGGTGACAAACGAGCACACAGTCCACCTGATGGTAAGTGGTTGCTGTGGCCCATAGACATCTACATCTATCCTCGATTACGAATCAAAATGCAGGTGCATGCTTGTTAGAGCGCTCTGCTGGATATACGCCTCTAACATTGTAGAGAATATTTTTTTATAGGATAGGGTGACAAACGAGCACACAGTCCACCTGATGGTAAGTGGTTGCTGTGGCCCATAGACATTTACATCTATCCTCGATTACGAATCAAAATGCAGGTGCATGCTTGTTAGAGCGCTCTGCTGGATATACGCCTCTAACATTGTAGAGAATATTTTTTTATAGGATAGGGTGACAAACGAGCACACAGTCCACCTGATGGTAAGTGGTTGCTGTGGCCCATAGACATCTACATCTATCCTCGATTACGAATCAAAATGCAGGTGCATGCTTGTTAGAGCCCTCTGCTGGATATACGCGTCTCACACTGTAGAGAATATTTTTTTTATAGGATAAGGGTGACAATCGAGCACATAGTCCACCTGATGAGAAGTGGTTGCTGTGGCCCATAGACATCTACATCTATCCTCGATTACGAATCAAAATGCAGGTGCATGCTTGTTAGAGCCCTCTGCTGGATATACGCGTCTCACACTGTAGAGAATATTTTTTTTATAGGATAAGGGTGACAATCGAGCACATAGTCCACCTGATGAGAAGTGGTTGCTGTGGCCCATAGACATTTACATCTATCCTCGATTACGAATCAAAATGCAGATGCATTGTCACCCGTAAGGACTAAGATGGAATGCCTCGTTTCCAGTAAAATTTGCGCTGAGCTGCTATTTTACGATGATATTCTGTGCGAGCGTGATCCTTCCCCGGTCGAGCGGAACCACTTTTGCCACAACTATACTACTAATATAGCTGCAGCATGGCTCTACCACGTAAAAAGATTAGGCTTCATCGTCACGGTTGGCATCCAGATTGATGATTACATCCCTAACGCTGCTTTTTTTGTCTGACAAATGAGCGCACAGTTCACCTGACGGTAAGTTGATACTGTGGCCCATAGACATCTACGTTTTTCCTTAATTAAGAATTAAAATGCAGATGCGTTGTCATCCCTGAGGACTAAGATGGAATGCCTCGTTTCCAGTAAAAAAGGGTCTCCAAATCTCTACACTCACCGTACGAAACACAGCAGCGTTAAACTCCTATTTAACGATGGTATTCTGTGAGAGCGTGGTCCTTCCACGCTCGAGCCGACCCATCCGTTCTACAACCATTATATAGTTGCAGCGTATAAACTATGCTGTCCATCGCTTTTCCCATTGTCGTCTCTTGAGACGAATGTTCAGCCTCTTAAAGTTGCTCTTCCTCTTATCACTAAATGAAAATAGAAAGAGACATAACTGAGGCCTTAAGTACATACTTACTTACTTCTGTGAGAGCATGGTCCTCCCCGGTCGAGCCGACACATTCGTGCTACAACTATACTACAAATATAGCCGCAGCATGGCTCTACCACGTTTAACTTTTAGTTCTGTTGGGTAAAATCCATTTGGATGTAAATTGCCTCTTGCATTCTACGTACGATTTGGCTCACTAGAGCCAACTTACACATTGACAACCTATTTACATTTCACTATAATTAAATGAGAGAAGTGTAAGCTCTTTAGATGGAACGAATGACCTTGAAAAACGTACAGCAGAAGTCCAGCATTCCTTGGAGGAGGCCTATGTTCGAAGTGATTTGTGAACGGCTGTAATGCTCACAATAAATATGATCATGAAATAATGAAGGGGAAAAAAAACTGGGTTAAAAACTTGTTTAAAAAAATTGAGACCAAAAGTTAGACCGGAATGAGAGAGAAAGTTTCAAGTATAATTCAATTTGTTCGACGAACTAAAACAAAAACAAAAAGCATTTCCAAGCTTGATGTGGCAACGCCATCCTTTAGTTTGAAATATCGACGAATTTTCACGATATAACAATTTTGAATTTGTTTTTCACCTAAAATGTCCATTTACTTATCCATTCGAGCATGTAAAAGTTCACTACTCTACATAAGACGTCCCCATACATTGTCTAATAGATAGCATATTTGCCACAGAGGTCTGGCTAGTCAGAAGTATTAGTATGAGGGTTGTCAGATGGTCAGATTTCGTCTGGAATCTCCCAACGTTTTAAATAATCTCCAGACTCACGACAAAACTCAAAATCTCCAGACAGTATACGTGGTGAAGCCATGTTGCAGTTATATAGTAGTATAGTTTTAGCACGAATGGGTCGGCTCGACCGAGGAAGGACCACGCTCTTACAGGATACCAGCGTCAAATAGTAGCTTAATACTGCTGTGTTTCGTATGGTGAGTGTAGAGAACCGGAGAACCTTTTTACTGCAAACGAAGCATTCCATCTTAGTCCTCACGGTAGACAACGCATCTGCAATCTTTATTTTGATTTGTAATCGAGGATAGATGTAGATGTCTATGGGCCGCAGCAACCACTTACCATCAGGCTGACTGTGTGCTAGCTTGTCACCCTATCGTATAAAAAAACAGAAAAACAGCATCTCGAAAAGTTGACGTACGCCTTTGATTTAATAAAAGCCTAGGTTAGTAATAAGACTGAACTTTAAAGTAAATTGTTTGAATTTTAAATCTTTTCTGAATACTAATAAAGGTTCCAAATTGCTGAGCTCTAGTCAACTTCAATGTCAAATACATGTGGCAACCCAAAAATGAAGTGTACTTTAATTAGTTATGTGTCAACAATGTTAAGCGTTTTTGTAGCCACTTAATTTAAAAAATAAACTTTATGTTTTAATATTTATTTCTCCCGACAACGACTATAAAATCCTGCAAATTTCAAAATTTGTCCTGATATTTCGGTCCTCCGATCTGGTAAACCTAGTTAGTAAGTATTGATGGAAGTTAGTAACCGTATCTTTTTTATTTTGAGTTTTTATCAAGAAGACGCTGCTGCCCGTATCCTGTTCCATTCTTCTGTCGTCTCTATTCGGTATTCGGCATATTCGGCAGCTTTACCGATTATTCGTATTCGGCCGAATATTCGGGTAAATCACCGAACATTTGTTAAAGTGGTACTCCAAGTGTCCACTGTATTGAAATGTACGAATTGATGTGTCTTTGATAATGTAATTTGATAATTTAATAATTTTGCTGTAAAAAGTATAATGGTAGTATAGTATATTTATGGGTAAAATCTACTTTATATAGCGTTATGTTTTTGAGGCAGTATATTTATTTCCAAATATAACAAACAAAAGGCTTGATAATTTTTTTTTTGGAATCATACAAAAAAACATTATTTTACATTAGTACATTTCACTTTAGTTTGATCGTTAGTTTCTCTAAAATAAGTCCAAATAGTATATCTCCTGCCACTCATTTTTATCATATAAATATCAATTTTCACTAAGAATAACACAATGAAATATTTTTTTTGACAAAAATAGACAAAAAGTAAGCATGTGCCGGCTAATTGTTCAGTACTTGATGATGCAATAACATGTCATATTGCGGAGGAACGCTTTACGTTAACAAGTTTTGACATAAATTGGTTAGGTACCGAGGTGATCCTGACGAATAATGTTCGGCCGAATATTCGTTTCGGTAAAAGTTTTACCAAACGTTCGGCCGAATATTCGTATTCGGTGAAATTCATATTCCGCCCATCTCTACTTACGACACACAGGAAGATATTATAAGCCTGGATTACACCGCCACTCCACGTCGCGGCGGCGTAAAATGTCCAAAATATAGACCTTCTTTATGAATGCTAAAATAGCACATATCCATTACTTTTTTTTAATTTTTTACTACATTTGGTTTATCAATGGGTGTGATAATAGATAAAAACTGGAAGAATACAAAACAAAATAGTTTTAGTTGCTTGCTAACAAAGTTACCACGGTATATACACAAAGACTAATTTAGAATAATATCATGCTAGCTAATAATGTATTTTTCATACTTAGGTTACCACTTAACAACGATTAGAAGGTATAATTTTTAGTTTTAAAAACTTCCTTTTAACATTATTACATGATATTATGTTTACGAACTTTTCGCCATTCTTAATTGTATACAATTTACGTACGTTTTTATAAAGAAACCACAAATTCTCCGCCAATGCCCTTAAACTTAAACTAAGAAGCGATATAAGAACAAAAAGCAGATCGAATAAAAGATGATGAAGAAGTAACAGAAAGCTTAAACTACTATAAATAACGCCAGCCGCAGTACAACCTCAGCCTCATACTAACCGTATTTCTTGTTAAAGCTCGCCCCGTGACTCAGGAAATCTGTGGACAATTAATTTTATATGAACAAAGCAAAATAATATTAAAAAAAAAATGATGATTGGCATGTCAGAAAAATAAGAATTGATATTAGGTTTATGTTAAGATTTATACAGTTTATGCTTAAAAAAGAAAAAAACCACTTAACATGAGAATAAAATATCATTGGGTAAACGTATATACTCGTATAAGTAACGATAACCGACCAGAAACACTTATTTAACAATTTTGTATTTGTAGGAAATACTAATTTGTCATAAATTTATTATAAGACAGCTTAAACTAAACTTAAAAGTGTTAAATGAGCTTAAAACTTTTAAATTGTCAGGTAGCTTATTGCAAAGTTGTACTCCTTCAAAGTTCATAACTTTATTGCCATGATTTAAGAACATTCGTAATAAGTAAGCTAGATATATTAATAGTTTTATAATAATAATATTGGCTGAAGTATTTGTTAATATTGTAACGTCCAATAAAATCATTGACGAAATGATTGATATTTCAGTAGTAATTTACCTATAATGCAATTTATATGCAGTATAATAACCTGATGAATGGTGCTGTTTTATCGGTTGGTCCTAAATCTATACTCTTATATCTCGGAATGTGTTCATTAAGTCTTTCGTATGTTATACTAAATCACTGAATATAAAGAAAAAATAACTTGTCAGTAAAAATTTTATAATGCAATGATCTCAGACTATTCATTTGAGAGAATATTAATTCGGAAAATATAAGGAACGTCTAATTGAATGACGAAAATTTTAAAACAGCGCCATCCAGTAATTGCTGTCAGAACTTCGATTCATGGTTCAAGCTATTTTACTGTGTTAGTTTAAGGTAATGCCGTAAACTTCGCATTTGTTGGCGCTCATGTTTCTGTTCTAAATTAAGGCGATAACATAAATATGCGATACGAACTCACCGTTTCGACTCATCGTTTTTTAATGAAGATATTAATACACACAATAAATAAAACATATAATTATGATCAACTTATTAATATTACAAGTTGTGGGTGGTTCTAAATACAAAATTAAAAAAATAGACAGTAATTCTCCGGTCACATGTGCGCACTACAACCAAAATGTACCTTTCTGCGATTGGCGAGAATCATGCGGTCGGTTCAGCAGTACGCCCCTATTATTGGTTAGTATTAGCTATGTCGGTAAAGTAATCTGTATGATAGCACGTGACGGCGACGAACATGCTTGAAGGCCGCGTGCGCTTATCACATAACACTTACAGATGGCGCCACTTTAGTTGTTTACTGTACTGTACCTACTAACCTACTATACCTATACGTATACTATAACATTACATTACTACTGACTTACTGACTGAGTGATATGACTGGTGTGACATAATTTCACATAATAACGTTGCTGTGGTCTGTGTGGACGCGAATCGAGCGACAACAAAAGTGAGTTATTGGTCGGTGGACGCAAGAAATTTTTCCTCGTACCACACCACATTGGTAGCGAAAAAAATATGAGTCGCGGCCTTGAGCACAGCAACTTTGATATACACGTACTAAGCGAAGAACGTGTCACATTTAATAAATAAGTAAATTGAAAATAAAAAAGGACTATTATTAGATGACGCGCATGGTAACACCAATCTACGCTTCGTATTTATTAGAATTGAAATTAACTTAACTGATACATCTTGAACGACGCAAAAAGTTGTAAATTATGTTGATAAGTATTTAAGTACATATATGTGTGTATTATACATTTTATCGAATCAAGTATTAACATAATGAGTATTTTAAGACGATACCAATTCCATATCTGGTAGGTACTACAGCACATATTAAAACTTAAATATTTCTGAAACATTTTTATAAATTAGGTACCTTCATAATTTTATTAGAAGAGGATTTTGTCATTTAAGAAATATAAATACATTCGTTATTCATTTGATCTTCTGTATAATTTAAGTTACCTATCTTCATTGAACTTACACACTCTATAGGTAGAGTACGCTATTTATTACTCTTTTAATGTAATAAGCAAGAAAAACAAAGGGAATAGAATATTAAAATTTCAAATAAGACTTTCTGTACAATATTAAGAGGCTTAGGCTGGGGTAGCCAACTGCTACCATATATTACGCAGACCGTTTGCTTATTATACTTACAGAATTGTCGTACGCCCAATTTCCCGTAACAATACTTTATTATATTTATTTGTAGACGGTAAAATCTTCTAATTTACGTCCTTTTACTCATACGTAATTTAAATAATAACTATTTAAACACAATTGTGTTTATATAACATTGTTACGAATAATGGAATTAAATACCTACAACGAAAAGAGGCTAGGACACAAAAATCCCATTTGTGTAGATAGTGTACCTACTATCTAAGTACCTGTCATTCTAAGGCTTAGCAGGCACTGCGATTAAACGCGAGCGGTTTAGGAATAGCTGAAAACGGAAAACCGGATACAATCACGTACTGCGGTTGGAGTTTTACTTAAATTTTATTTCAGTACCACCATGGATTTCGGGCGCGTATTGTGTGTTGTGGATTTGGTTTTTAAATAAAAAATAAAAAACCTGAACAACGGCGTTGTCATAAGTACTAGGTACATCCACTAACAGATCAAAGACATCTAAAAGGATATTTTTGGAAAGCGTACACCGTACAACGACGTGCGACAACATCCCGATAAGTTTTTTTAATTACTGGGCCAGTATCTACATGAAGACACTGTGTTTCGTATGGCGATATCGAGACTGAATGAAAAACCGAATGCTGTTAACCGCTGTGCGTGCGCCGCCATACTATTACTATGGGATACATAAAAATCGCGCGTTTACAAACCGCGATCGAAATGTAGCAAATTACGTTTTTAAAATCAGTTACTGAAAAAAGTCGCTAATGCGTGCGCTTGTATAGAAATAGAAATATGTTTCTTACGTGGTAGAGCCATGCTGCAGTTATATTAGTAGTATAGTTGTAGCACGAATGGGTCGGCTCGACCGGGGAAGGACCACGCTCTCACAGAATACCAGCGTGAAATAGTAGCTTAATGCTGCTGTATTTCGTATGGTGAGTGTAGAGAACCGGAGACCCTTTTTACTGGACATGAGGCATTCCATCTCAGTCCTCACGGGTGACAACGCATCTGCATTTTAATTTGTAATGGAAGATAGATGTAGATGTCTATGGGCCGCAGCAACCACTTACCATCAGGTGGACTGTGTGCTCGTTTGTCACCCTACTCTATAAAAAAAAAAAAAAAAAAAAAGAAAGCTATGTGTAACATTTTTTTCTGCGGTTTCGGATGTGCGGTTAAACGCGTGCGTTTAATTGCGTGCTAAGCCTCAGAGTCCTAAACGGTCGTGATTCTGTCCGATGTGGTAATTCTATTAGTAGTTAGACAGACGGTTATCTTCAGAGAGGTTGTTCTGGTGATGGTTTGAATATTTCCTTTGTTTTGGTGTTATCTTGTGTTTACTTTAGCAATTTTAATACTACATTAATGTGAAGTAATTATCAATTAAGTAATATTCTGTAAAACGTATTTATCAATTCTTTTTAATTTACATACATACATAACTCACGCCTGTCACCCAGAGGGGTAGGCAGAGACTACAGACTTCCACGATCACACGATTGGCACGATCCTGACACACCTCTCTCGCCTCCTTCACATCCATATACCTACCGACGAGCATGTATGCGACATGCTCGTCGGTTAAGGGTACTCCTAATTTGGCCCGTTTTCAATGAATCGCCAATTTGGTCGATAAATTTTCACCTAGGACGTCCCTTTCCGACTCTGACATTCCCTTCTGCAACATAAATTTTCTTTGTCACTCTTTCCTCATTCATTCTTTCCACATGACCAAACCACCGAAGCATTCCTTTCTTAATCCTGGTCACAACATCATCTTGCAAACCACACTTTTCTCTTATCACACAATTTCTCACCCTGTCATTCAGATTCAGCCCTAACATACTCCTTAACGACCGCATTTCTACTGCGTTCATTCTACTCTCGTGCTTCTTCTGCCACACCCAACTTTTACTACCATACGTTAAAGTAGGGACCAGCACAGCATTGTGAATTGCCATACGTGCCTTTTTCGACACATTTTGACTCTTCACAATAGAGTGTAGGGCCCCATTTACTCTATTTCCTGCATTCACTCGTCGTTCTATATCTTTATCACATCTCCCATCCCTGCTAAATACGCAACCCAGATATACAAACTCATCTACTTGCTCGATCAACTCCCCTTTTATTCTTATATATATATATATATATATATATATATATATATATATATATATATATATATAAATTCCGTAAATAGTAGTTTTATTCAATGTGTAGTGTTCGCGTAAATTTATTATTGCCAAATTGTACTTGATAAATAATAAATGACTCTTTAAGAGGTTGGATAAAAGATTACACTTTTTAGGGTTCCGTAGTTAACTAGGAACCCTTATAGTTTCGCCATGTCTGTCTGTCCGTCTGTCCGTCCGCGCTTAATCTCTGTGACCGTTAGCACTAGGAAGCTGAAATTTGGTACCAATATGTGTATCAATCACGCCGACAAAGTGGTAAAATAAAAATTGGAAAAAAATGTTTTATTAGGGTAGCCCCCCTGTATGTAAAATGGGAAGTGATTTTTTTTTTTAATTTCAACCCTAACGTGTGATATATTGTTGGAAAGGTATTTAAAAATGAATAGGGGTTTACTAAAATCATTTTTTGATAATGTCAATAATTTCGGGAATAATCGCTCCAAAAGTAAAAAACAATGTGTCCCCCCCCCCCTCTAACTTTTGAACCATAAGTTTAGAAGATATGAAAAAAATCTGAAAAGTAGAACTTTATAAGGACTTTCTAGGAAAATCATTTTGAACTTGGATGGAAAGTCGGAGCGCCTGCCGCGGAGCGTGCAATGTTTCACGCTCCATGTTCGCGCACGTACCCACTACCGGGAGCAGTTGCAGGAGCGCGGAGCGCTGCTGGAGCGCGAACATAACGGATACCCACCTTTAAACTCATAAGTGGGAACACTTATTGTGACGGACGGGAAACTACGGAACCCTACACCGAGCGTGGCCTGACACGCTCTTGGCCGGTTTTTTGTTTATTTTAGTTTATTATCAATTAAGTATTTATAATATTCTCAAGAACGTATTTGTCCTAGATTACTACTTTTTGTTATTAATACTTTAAATAGTGGGTGGTGGCATACGAAATTACCACAAAATGTCTTATGTACTCGAACATTTTAATTATTATTTTCGTTTCTCAGAATAGTCAGTAGCAGTAATTCAATTCGACAAATACGTAGAGTGTTAACAAGTACTGTTTTTCAGTTTATTATCAAAACTGTAATTATGTTGGTGTATAGTAAGTATATCGTTGCTTTTAATGGAGCAATCGGGTGCTGTACACAAACAACAATTATTTGTAGCCTTGGGTGGACTAGGCATCGGCCAAGCCATCCACATCAGCGCAAGCAGCATTTCTCGATGCCTTAGTTATAGGTGTCTAGGTATTATCTTTGTTAATAAGAGAGGTGATGAATAAAAAATATTTTCAACTTAAGACCTTTCCTTAGCAGTCCTCTTTTTAAGTAAATAAAAATTAAATTAGATAATTAAAATAGAACGAACTTTCTGGCATTAAATAAATTATTTGTCGATGTTTTAACCCACTTCAAAAAGGAGTTTCTAATTTTGAGTGCATATTTTTTGTATGTTACGTGATATCTTCGCAGATTGTAAACAGATTTTAATAAATATTTTTTAACAAATAGGTTTTGCCTCTACTACACAAGTATCAATATTTTTTATAGAAAATACCCCTAAGGGTGGAAAATTAGGGTTAATCTTTCAGATTACTCTTGTTTAAATAATGTTATATGATATCTTTGCAGACTGTAAGCTGATTTCAATGATTCTTTTCTTACTAAGTAGTAACTACATGATGGTTCCATAAAATATTGAAGAAAAAAATCTGGCCCTAACAGTGAAAAATAGGGGGAAGAATTTTGATATTGGAGTCTTCCTTAAGTAATTTTTGATTTTCACCTATTTCCGGTGATTCTAATGAAACTTGGCACATAGACGTAGTTTACCAATACAACAATATTACGGTAACCTCAAGTTAATCTAGTTATAGGAACTGAAGGCAGTCATGGGGAACTCCAAGATAAAGTTTTGTAGCGTGTTCCGGATCATATGATTAGTCTTGACGAGGACTTTAGACCTTTTTGAGTTTCAACTAAAGGTCTGATAAAAGATCTATTTATTTTTTATTATTTACTTTACTCTATTTTCTTTCATGTACATAGACTACCCAACCAGATGAGAATACTATATATATATATATATATATATATATATATATATATACTCCATAAAATAAAATTGTAATACTTCTTCGATAATGATTCCACCGATTTGGATGAAATTTTGCATTTTTTTTTAAAAACGCTACATGGAAAATCTACGAAAATATTATTAGCCTTTTCATAATATTTTTACTAGATAAGACCCTGCAATTGCGACTGCAACTACGACAACATAATTTTGTTTGATAAATGCACGTGTATCAAACTGAGTCGATGAGAAAGTTGTTCTTCAGTTTCATTTTATAATAGCTCCAATCAAGACGAGTAGGTGACAACGTTGCTCCTCAGTTTCGTTTGATAAACACTTATAATATATCAAGCCGAGTCGGTGAGATCGTCGCTTTTCAGTTTTGTCTGATAAGCGTTCGCCTATCAAGCCCAGTCTGGTGATAACGTTCTTCTTCATTTCGTTTAATAAACCCTCGTATATCAGACGAAATTGTTTAGCGAGATTTTCTGGATTTTCATTACATCTGTTAGAATTCACTTAAGCTCTGATTTGTGAAAGTCTGTGAGCACACTGCTCATCACTCTCTTTTGAAACACTTATTGAATTTTTTGTCGTATTTTTTCTCAAACGATCTTTCATTTCATAACTTATTTTCTCCAAACATCGCTGTCTTATTAGCGCACTTAAACAGTTAACACCTTAACTATACTAATACTATACTAACTACCACTAAAAATGAAAAAAGATTTTTCAAAAAATAAAAATCTTCTTGAAAACTTTGCCCACACTAAAAAGTATAAAATAATATTATTTAATTGTTAAGAAGTGAAGAAATGTATAAGGAAAATATAAACACAATTACTATTATATATATATATATATATATATTTATATATTCTAACCAGTCATTTTTGGAGTAGGTGCCAGGTAAGGCACGAAAAGCAAGAAATAAACTTACTAAATACCTATTTAAATATTGACTACACTACATTTAAATAACTTAAATTTAACATTTAAAAACCACTAAAACAAAAATAGCTGATGATTATTAAACTTAGAAAGAGCTGAATCGATTTTGGTAAAACATGTGTAATCACCACCATTAGAAAACCTGCTTTTAACAAAAAAAAAAAACTGCACCCATTTCGGTTTACCCGGTTATTCCCCCTTCCCGGTACAACTTGTCACTAACTAACTTGTCGAGCTGTTAACACACGGTCAGCAAGCGACAAGTGCTTAGTAGATCGTAGTGGGGGTATCGACTTGTCGCTTAGTAAATAGGATCGTTTTCTATTCACTTTCACTGTTCACAAATACTAATACTACTATAGCACTAATCAGCATGCTTACACATGAGGACTTAGTATTAGTGACAAGTACTAAGCGCTTAGCTACAAAGTCCGTGTAAACCGCCCATAATTTAAAAATCGAAAATAATATATAACAACATCCTAAAATATCTCCCTACATTAGGAACAGCTAGAAGTCTCGAGTCGAGTAGTGTAGAAACTCGAAGTGTGTCAGCATTTTAAATAGCATATCTAAATTCTATAACTGTACTCTAAATACTAAAATAAACAAGATAAGAAAATGCATCAAGACTAACACGTAAAATATAACAGCTGATATTATAGATAAGTAACAATATAAGAAATTTACTCAAGGATTTTTTCTGTATCGTGGATATGTTTTATACACATATTTGAAATGGATTGGATGAGAGAATTAAGTCGATTACTTATATTATTTCTACATTTGATTGAAGAATTGATAACTAAGCAAGACAAACAACTTATCAGATTTCCTGGGCATTTGTAGGATAAAATACAACTAACAAATTA
This sequence comes from Parnassius smintheus behrii, assembly GCA_036936625.1. NCBI lineage: Eukaryota > Metazoa > Arthropoda > Insecta > Lepidoptera > Papilionidae > Parnassius > Parnassius smintheus. The sequence goes on along the minus strand of JAUPFT010000016.1, from coordinate 11,223,133 downwards.
AAACAAGAGTAATATGAATAAAATAGTTCAATTGTTTCGCTTTTATACACAGTCGTTTTAGTATTCGTTTGATGAATAACTTTTATCTGACGTGTAAGAAATCGATTCTAAAGACACGTACCGATTAAGTAGATTTATTTAAATATTTTAAATTTATTACGTTATAAAGATATATATAAAAAATATTGTCAACCTATTTTGTTCCTTGTTAAACTGATTTTCCGCTAGGCGTAAAGTGCTAAGCACAGCTGACCTCAAATCAACTTATAAGATTACAAGTCGATGACACCAACGCAATGCTGCATTGTTCTAACGTGCGACAGGTTTGACATAAATAACCAACTCCTAACTTAATTGTCCGCTTAAGCCGTTGCTGGTTTATTGCACACACATTAGTTATACGTGGTAGAGCCACGTTGCAACTATGTTATGGTTGTAGCACGACGGGTCAGCCTAACCGGGGAAGGACCACGCTATCACCAGAATACCAGCGTAAAATAGCACCTCAATGCAGCTGTGTTTCATATGGTGAGTGTAGAGAACCGGAGACATTTTTACTGGAAACGAGGCATTCCATCTTAGTCCTCAAGGGTGGCAACGCATTTGCATTTTGACTCTTATTCGAGGGTTGGTGTTGATGTCCATGGGCCACAGTATCTCACCACTATCTATATCTATATACTCACCATCAGGTGGACTGTGTGCTCGTTTGTCATCCTTATTATATAACAGAAAATTAAATCGTCGTTAAATCGCAGATAAGTCACATCAATAGTAATAACGTCCTCCTGACACAATTTTGATCACGGCGGCAAGTCTGTACGGAGACTGGGCATCTGCACAATATAGAGTAATGGTGTACGAGTGTTTGCGCAAACAGGGTGTACTCTCCTCTCGTGACGCGTGTGACGAGTGACGTGTCTGTCGTTAGAGGTCAATTTCCTATTGGTTCTACTGTGCTTTTACTTAACTAGATTTTTAAAGTGACTGATCGGTAACGACACTGATGTATAAATTAATAAAACTCACCAAAATTGTTTAGTTAATTTTTTATATTACAAACGAGCTAACAGTTCAGTTCATAAATGGCTGGTGTAGTCCTTGAAGACTTGCAGTAACTTGAAGACTCAAACGTAACATTTTGTATTCATTGTCTCAAGTAAAAAGTTGACATTTCTAGCTCTTGGTGTACGTACTTATAGTAAGGAACTTTAGGTAAATATTCCTTCTATATCAGTTTTGAGGTTTTCCTCATTTATCGAATACATTCTTGAAAGTTATGATTTATATATTGCTGAATATTTGAAACATAAATTACCTACACTCTGTATCCTAGCGAAATTGATTACGACAACTAAACCCTCTCAGAATTAGGGAAGGCCTGTTCCCAGCAGTGGGACGTATATAGGCTGTAACTTAACGAAACACCATTAAGTAGAAGTCCTTGTTTAACACATCTGCCAAAAAATTTAATACGGGTAACATAGTTAAAATTTTAAATAATACTTAAAACACAAAAAGTTAAAAGAGCACGGAAAATACTGCAACACTGAAAATTTCCGTTTAAAGAGGGATTTTCAGAGAACTAGAAGGAGACAGGAAATTTAATGTCACTGTACCTTCCAAAAAGGAAAAACCAACTATAGCATAATTTCATTTCATTCCTTTCAGGACGAACCAAAAACATAATCTCTGTGTCAAAACTTACAATCTATGTTGGTTAAATTCATTAGGGAATATTATAATGACTTTTTTCTGTATATTGGAGGCATTTTCCTTACATGAATTGAAAATAGACAAACATCTAAATCCGAAACTATGCGAGAAGATCATGTGAAAAGCAACTTTGAAGCGGATCGAGTTTTCATCATCATCATGTGTAACGGAGTGTTCGATCGGAAAACAGTTTCAGCATCTGAAAGGGTCTTGCTGAACTCCTGTGCTGCTGAGCTGATTTCCTGTGAATTTATACCTAATCGGCAACGTAGATTCTGAAAAATTTGAAATTTTCTAACTTCCTAAAAATGTTTTTTTTTATTAGTTCGACACCTTTGTTTTGACCAATTCTGTGATGTGATCGGCTCTTCTACTCCAAAACGACGACGATTGCTGTAAAATGCATTGAAGTCGGTTGATACGTTCGAGAGATATCGTTGTCGAAAGGAATCTCGAAAAAGTGTTTTTTTCAAAATAACTCGAATTTTTTATAATCAAAACTTTTTATAGCTCTTCGAAAAAGTTTAAAAATTCTATCATGAGCCTGTCTTTATCTTTGTGTTTGTCTCTTCGTGCTCAAAAACATCGTAACAGGTAAAGTTTGAAGCGCTTTACATTTGAAATTAGCGGTAAGTTTCAGGGATAGTCTATAGGGTCAACCGTATTTTTTCATTTTGTTTATTTTTTTATATCTCAGATACGCAGATCTCCTCACGATGATTTTTCTTTACCGCCAAGCACGTGGTAAATAACCACTTGAAACTGCAATTAACAATTTAATTAATACCGGCGGGGATCTGACCTAGGTTGCTCGCGTACTTGATTCGTACTTGATCACGTATTGAAAATGTTAAAGACCCCCGAAACAAAAAAAGCTGATAATCTTCAAACGGCTGACAAGATTTTCTTAAAAACGTAATTAAGGACACTTTCGATTAAGACACCTTTAGTTAGTTAGTTTTTCTTTCTCTCGCGGCTCACCCATAGCTCTCACCACACTACAAAAGGTTAGCTGGCAGAGAACGCCTTTTCGGCATTAAGTTCGCCTTTGTACCAAATTGTTTTGTTTGAGTGCAATAAAGAATTTTCTATCTATCTATCTATCTACCTTTCAAACAATAAAAACTTTATCAAAATCTGTTCGTCCATTTTGGGTCTATGATGCCGTAGACACTCAGATGCATAAATAAACAGATATACAGATTCACTTATACATAGAAACACACTAGAAACTTATAAGAGCCTTTGTTTTCTTCGGGAGTCGACGACGAAAACGAAGAACGGAACTTTTCTTGAATATTGGGTTTGGGTTTGGGTTTGGGGACCTATGAAATTGCCGTTATGCAATACTGGCCATTTTCAAAAAAATAATTTTTGTTTGGATAAGAATTATAATTTTAAATTTATTTTATTTTAAAAACATGGGATTCTTTTTTTAAATTAGTCATTTGTTTATTGATTAGCGTTATGTTTTCATAGCATTTGAATTTTCACCGTCATCATGGATACATTAAAAATTCGAGTAGTTACAAAATATGAGTCGTGGCGGGAACGCGGCACAAGCGGTAAGCAACATCACCGACGTTTACAGAGCGAATACTACAAACGAACACACCACCCGTTTCAAATCTGAAATTTCTACCTGAAAAATGAACCCCGTAGTCGTCCGAATAACTTTGGTCGACAATGACGAATGAAAGGCGATTGTGGAAGCTGATGATACTCAATCTACGGCTCAACTAGCAACAGCTTTCGACGTTAGCATCCAAACAACGTAGGAACATTTGCTTCAATTTTGCATAATAAAAAAGATTGTCAAACGGCTGCCCCACGAACTTAATGGTCGCCACCACGAAAGTAAGCATAAAGACGTGCCTTTCCCTGTTCAACATGCACACAAACGAAGAAAATTTTAATCGCATTGTTACCTGCAACAAAAAGTGACTTCTGTTTGAGAATTGCAAGTGCTCAACCAGTTGGTTGGATCGTGGTACAGCACCTAAACAAGGTCCTACACCAAAACTTCCCGTAGAAAAGTGATGATACTTGTTTAGTGGTCTAGCGCCGGTGTGATTCATCACAGCTTCTTACCAAATGGGGTGACCACTGCAGATGTGTGAAGAACTAAACACAATGGAGAAGCTCGCACGTCTCCGAACAACTTTGGTCTATCGCTCGTCCCCACTGCTCCTGCGTGACAACTCATACTGCACCCCAAACCGTCTTCAAGTTACAAGAGGTAGTGTATTCAACAGACCTTGCGCCTACAAAATTCTACTTTTTTCAGAATTGGGATAACTTTTTGTTGGGTAAAAAATTCAATACCAGAGAGGCAGTACAAAATGCTTTTGAAGAATTTGTTTCCTCTCGTCCAAATGATTTCTTCAAGAAGGGCATCAATCAACTGCCATCGCGTTGGCAAAGATGCATCGATTGCATGGATGATTAATTTGATTAATAGAAATAAAAATAATAGAAAAAAATCACTTTAACTTATTTCATAGAAAACGAAAATTTCATAGGTAAAGATCTAATATTTATATAATCGAACATTAGTGATTTTTTCAACCCGTTCAGATCCTATCTTAGTAATCCATTAAAAGTAAAAAACTGCACGGCAAGGGTGAATAAGCTTTTGTAAATGTAAAGTCAGTCCATGTGCTTCATCGTAATGGTCTTGTTAATCACTTACCAGGTGTGAGTGTGTAGGTTTTTTGGGTCTTTACAAATTCGCCGTACTGCAGTCGACTAACCTCGATGTAGAGTGGGTCCATTCAGAAATGTCCTGAACCGTCAATGTGAAATCCCGTGTAGGGCGTGACCGTGTGACCTCGCGATCGATGTGGGCTGATAACCAATCTAGGTAATGTTAGCAAAGCCGTGTTGTAAATAGGTAGAGTTCACTACCCCAAAAGATTTTTTAGTTTTTAGGCATGCAGCTTATTCCACTATATTTTCTTAAAAGCCGTGGTAAATTGCGGCTAATAGTTCCAGTAGTAATGATGGATACCAAAGGGCTTTGTTTGGATATTTGAGAAATTAAGGCAACCGCCAAATTTATGAGCTACTATAATACTTTTGGTTTCTCAATAAATAAATATTAAATTATAAAGACTGTTAAATTTAATAAATAAAAACACGGCCTTTTAACGAAAGATAATTTCAAAAATCGTATGTGATACATGGGACAAACAAAATTAAAAATAGTATACGACACACAGCAGTACTATTTTACGCGAGTGTTTCATAAGGCAAGGACCAAGGAGTTTTTCCGGTCGAGTAGACACGTATCTGTTTGTGCTGTTATGTTGTTATTATTGTACTACTTTTAAATAAAATAAACAATATAGGAAAACAGAAGCATAGATTGCTGTTTCGATTAAGTAAACGACGTATTTACCCCGAATAAGTTTAGAGATAAAGGAGAAAGTCAAAGACTTCGCGAGGGATGCGGAATCAGTTGGATGAGGTGGGAGGCGAAGGTCGAGGACGCTTCAAAACAATGGAAGCGAGCGGAGTTACCTAATTCGCAAATTTTGAGAACAACACTGTGTCCCAAACTGGATCAATGATTCGAATGTTTAGTTTTTAAATAAATAACTTTTATTTTAATTACTATAACATTATAAGTACCAAATTTATTATAATGATAATATTATACAATCTCCCCGTCATATACCTAGTTCTTATTGTTTACGATCGCGAATCTAATCAACTGTTAGGCCTTTTGTTTAAGAAAATATTTAAAAATAAAATAATTCAACTAGTTGGTAATTTTAAATAAAAATTGTTTGCTTATGTTGTAATTTATAACAATATAATAAAATGTTTATACGCGGTAGAGCCATGCTGCAGTTATAATAGTAGTACCTATAGTTGTAGCACGAATGGGTCGGCTCGACTGGGGAAGGACCACGCTCTCACAGAATACCAGCGTATAATAGTAGCTTAATGCTGCTGTGTTTCGTATGGTGAGTGTAGAGAACCGAAGACCCTTTTTACTGGAAACGAGGCATCCCATTTAAGTCCTCACGGATGACAACGCATCTGCATTTTGATTCGTAATCGAGGATAGATGTAGATGTCTATGGGCCACAGCAACCACTTACCATCAGGTGGACTGTGTGCTCGTTTGTCACCCTATCCTATAAAAAAAACATAAACACTCACGCCTGTCACCCAGAGGGGTAGGCAGAGACTACAGACTTCCATTTGGCACGATCCTGACACACCTCTCTCGCCTCCTTCACATCCATACACCTACGCATGCATGCTCGTCGGTTAAGGGTACTCCTAGGAGGAGTACCCTATAAAAAAAAACCTGTTTTTATACCTAATTTTCAACCTTTTAGATTCAACGAAATCAACAGAACACGAGAAATCTTTACGCTACACCATTTAATGCGAACGTCATCTCGTATCATGCCATATGTAGAGGTACAACTATTATTTTATATTTTTGCACTGTATCGCATCGCGTCGCATCCGCGTTGTTTTCGTATCGCTCGCAATAGCTTCAAATAAATTTAAATCTGAATTTCTAACCCCAAACAAACTATTCTTAATAACTCCATATTCATTCTCTCGTTGATATTTTTGCTACATCATAAAATAACTTTTTAAAACAGCTGTCACTCATTATATAAACAATCTAACAAGATATAATATCTGTGGTTATATTTCGTCACAATCGTTTGTCTTTAGCCTCTACTCCTACTTACGTGCCTAGTTCCTTTGTAGGGAAGATTTGTCTTGATTGGAACGCTTGGTAGGCTTCGATTATTTAAATGACAATCTAAGTTAGAAGGCTCATAATGTCCCGCGGCTTTTGTAAGAGGCGTCACTGTAAAATGCTAGAAATATCTTATGGATTCCGATAGATGGCGGTATAATCACCTCGTTTAAGCTAATCGTACTAATAAATTTAATATATTGTTAATCATTATATAATATATGCTTAAACATTGTTGTTTCTGATAATCAGATATTCCCGAATCACAGAGCAGAACTAACCAACACTCATTTAGCCGCAATACGGCACCAGCTTTGCGACTCGGCCGTCCGACGTGTAAGTGAGGGTAATTATCAGATATATTACTTCATTAATTTCTGCACTGAACTTGTCTTTCGAACGCCTCTGATTATTACATCAGGATTGTCTTAACCTTTCAAAAATTACTACGTTTTACAGTTTTACTTAGCAAAAGTGACTCTACAAACAAGAGCGTTTATCTTTTTAACAATGTAAAAATATTACTATTTAAGTTATTATTACTTTTTGATATTAATTTAAATTTGACACTCTACCTCTTTCTGAGGTGAAAAGGCTTTGACAGACAGGCCTTATAGTAATTACATACATAGATACGGGGCAAGCGGACGGATTGACAAAGTCATCCTAAGAGAATACGGTTACTTTCATTTTACTACGGAACTCTAAAAATATAGCTAGTACATAGAATATAAGAGACTGATATCTGTTAAGGAGTTTTTCATGTTATACAATTAGAATATAAAGTATTTTATTTAGTCTGTTTCACTACAGCTACTCAAAATGAGCGATAGATGGCAGTACTCAGAATGTTTATTATAAATTACTCCTCACTCAGGGTAACAAAAGCGTTGTCATGTCTTTCATCCTTATGCCAGGTACGTATTAAAATACAAACTATATAAATACGAAAACTTTATAGTTTAAAATGGTAATAAGTAGTATAGTTTGCAATAGAGTAAAAAAGTAATCAAATAACTTCTGCCTTTTCAATATTAGATCTATTAGCTGTAAGTTAAAGAGAGGATCGAGTATGCTTTTTATCTGTTACATATGGGAAAACACGCTTTTTATAATTATGTTTACTCTGCTCGCCACTCGACAAAGCTTTTTATAATTGGAACTAATTGATGCAAAATCCGCTCAATTTGATTATATTATGAATGAAAGTCAACGTTATTGGATTTTTTTTACGTACTAAATGAAATATCAACAAAGAATTATTCAAGTTTTAAGTTCAAAGAGGAGTGTAGATGATAATAAAAACAAAAGGTTTGGTTGATATATTTTCCATCTCGCATACACACTTTATGAAACATAACAATATTTTATGAAAATTACAATATTTATTTTTCCGAAATGGCAAAATCAAAATTATACGATTTTTGTGTACTTTATAACAATGCCATACAGTTTATGATAATATAATGCACTTATTTTTTTATTTTAATTAATTAACAAAACTAGTCTCAAATGATTTATTCAAAACTGGTCTCTAGTCAATACAAGCTCGTATCTGTATCCTGGTACTCAAAGCCTTTTACCATAGTTGTGTCTACGGCAATGTTGGTTTCCTTTTGTTGCTATCATTAACAGCTATACTATAGTTTCCGACAACCTTATTTTTATTTTAAAATACACCTAGTATTTTGCATTATTTTCATCCATTATTTGGGGACTCTATACAGAAAAATTTTCTCTTACATTATAGTATGCGAAAGCCAAAATAGGTGTATAGTGTTTTTTTTTTCAATTTTGCTTGTTATCTTACACAACCTAACATTATTCATACTCGGCTACTGCATTTTCACAAGTTGTTATGCTTCCCTTCCGAGCAATACAATAATATGGATGATAAAATGTTTTGCACTGAAATCATTTTTATAGAAGTAAACGTGACACACAAACACACAGTCTACCAGTTGAAAAGCGGATGGTGTAGTCCATAGACACTTAAATACACCTAAATTATTGTCAACTAGCCGTTCGCTTTACTAGGCACACGATAAAATTTTATTTAGATGTAAAACATCAAGATTTTTTTTCGATAGGACGTGATCGTCAAACAGAGGATATATCCAAAGGGAGTTATAAGATTTAATAATAATTTGCCATCAGAAAGGGTGTGTCACTTACGTTGAGTATATGCATTTTCGATCATATTTTGTCTCGCCCACCAACAAGTTGTCTTCAATAATTCAAAGGTGGGAAATTTAAAGAGATATGTTGTTATACAAAATATGGAGGTAAGACAGTCTGAAGCCTCGTCATGGAAAGACTCGACTTGGACAAAGCTACTTAGGTGTGAGTCAAACTAAGACGCAGAGAGTGCCATTGAGAATAGCGACCCAACAAACAACCATCGCAGAGACGAAATGCTGCAGAACATAACAAGCATCAATACGACTTTCGTCGGATTACACCATGCACTTAGCATCATACAATTCCAGCAGACATCACCACCCACATACCTCGATCGATCAGAATCACAAGATACGTAGAATCAGGCGCAGCACACCCGCAGATCCATCACAAGACACAGTACAGCAAAGAGCAGTAAGTATCAATGCAACTACTACAACGATGATGTTTGACTATCGTGAAATCCGTTCATAGTGAGCGTCTACTTTGTGAAATGAGTAACTATAAAAAGTTTTGATGATGACCATGATGATGATGTTTAATTTTATTTTCAACCGACTTCAAAAAAGAAGGAGGTTCTCAATTCGACAGAATTTTTTTAATTTTTTATCTGTTACCGCAGAACTTTTTAGGTGAATCGATTTTGACGATTCTTTTTTTTTATTTGAAAGCTGGTGCTTCTCGTGTGATTCCATATAAATTGGTCTAGACCTGACCATTAGTTTTTGAGTTATCCTTAAAATGCGTATTTAACTGCTTCGTCTACGGTCTTCAACTACACTGATTCTCATTTTCTATTGAACTCGGTTGTACAAAATTTTCTAAAAAAGAAATACATTTTATTTCTTGGAAAAAACCATTTTTATTCATTTGTAACCTATTTTATATAGAGCTTAGTGCTTTTTTTTATTGGTCTAAAACTATCTACACATTATTTATTGCCTTTTCAATGAAACCGGTTTGGGACATATCGGTTGGATGGTTTCAGTCTATAACGAACATAGGTAGAAACATTTTTGTGTTTTATATATTGAATTATTTGTAGGCAACATAATGACAACCATCTACATAATATATATGATTGACGTTAGCTGTATGAAAATAAACAATGTATGTTTTATTTTATTTAATGTAATTGTAACGTATATTATATATTAATTAGCATTCTGTACTCTTTCTCTATGCCAAATCTCAGAGAAAATACAAAAATTTCTACACTTCAAAAGCAGATAAAAAAAACGTGTGCAGTTTTCACACACGGTGAAAGTGAATCCCCTCAAATGCTATAAACTATAAACCAAAAGCATTTCACATCGAAAGATTTATTTAATTTGATAATTTTAAACCACAAATGCGGCATAAAATGCAAGATAAAAGTATAGCAAATAGATATCACAATCCTTATTTTTAGCCATGTAGAGCCTAAATTTAAGTGTTTAAATCAAAATAATATTTTATTTCTACTAAAAATGCTTCGTAATAGCGACGTCCACTTCATATCGAACAAAATTGATTGACTCTCATACGACAAATTTAATATAAATCGTAAACGTATATAAATCGAAAACGTAGCTTATTAAGAATGATTAGGATATGGTAATCTATATATTTGCAAATTTTTGTTAACTGCTGGTTTCTCACAATTCTCATCGGCTGGCTAAGCGCTGTTCGTGCTCTGAGCCGAGTGTTGAATTATTTTAATTTTTAATTATCTCTTAAACTACGGGTCCAACTAACATGCTATAAAGAGCAAAGTTTATCTTCATAAAAATGTCTTGATGATAAAGTAAATTCGTTCGTAAGGATTTTTATGCTATGCCTAAGAATAAAGCTCATAAATCACTTTTATATTCCATATTTTTTTGTCACAAAATACCTTTTTGCCATTGCGGCTTATGTATAAGAAATAGGCCTATGGTATCGTTCTATATTTTTGCAGTACATATTATTTACGTATCAAGCGTAATAATGAAGCATATAAAGCGTAATGGTTATTACGCTTTTTCTTTCGACTTGCTTAATAAAATTCAATATTTAAGGCTAGCTGAGAGGTATAGCCTAATGCTAGATTATAGATATAGCCTATATTCGTAGCGAATCTGGCTATCATACACAAAAAGAATTTATCAAATCGGACTGGTAGTTCCACAGATTAGCGTGTTCAAACAAACAAAAAACAACAACTATGAGAAAATGAGATGAAATTATAAATTTTATCTCATTCTCTCATAGGGCTATCCTATAGATTTATATATTTGTCTCTTTTTAGTGTAGATTTTTTGTTTCAGAGTTTCAAATCAAAGAAGTTTTCACTCCAAAAAATAACATGACTCGAACTCGCATCACATATAGAACATAAAACTTCGTGTTTCATTTTATCTTAACGATACTCGACTCAGTGGAATCCTAGGAAATTTAATTTTTCAGTGAAATGCAACGCTGAAAGTTGAAAGGTTAGCCTATTTTCAGTGCTAAGGTTAAAATGTCTGTTCAATATAAATATATATTTTATTGATCTTGCTGGTATTTCTATCGAATAGCATAATATAACTTCTTATATGTATTAGAATGTATCACAATTCAACTGCCGGAAATAGGCTCGTTACACAGATACAAATAATAGGACAAAACAAGGTCTTGGGCTTATACAAGAGACCCACCTCATGGCAAGTATCGATTACCGCCCATGAACAACTGCAACACCAGGGGAATCGCAGGTGCTTTTCCGGCCTTATAAAAAGGAGTGAGTTTATTTCTATAGGTCCCTAAGTCGTATCGGTGGAATCAGAATCAAAAGAAAGGAATCATCCTCACACAACTTCTTTGTGAGTTCGTATACCGTGCAATTGTCTAGGAGTTAAGGAAACTCCGAGAAAATTGCACTGTGGTGGACCGCTGAGCATCCAGATTGTGTAGGAGTTTTGTCGCGATGAGAATCTGTATCTATCGCTAAAGAAACTTTCTTCCTTATTGGTTATCCGTTCTTCAAGCTATAGGCCGTGTAATTACCAATTCAGACAACTAATCCATTAATATCTCCGCTAATGTTACAATAATACAGTAAAATATTTCTTCTTTTTATTTACAATTTACATTAATTATTTGAAAGGTTACTGAGATAACATAATATAGACAATAAAGTAAATGTATTTAAAGTAAACAATGTTATTACTACGACAGTATTTTTAATCAATGTGATAAAACTACCTTACGCAAATTGTTGTACTTTGTACAATAAAATCGAGATCAGATTACGCCTTTATGTGTATATATATATTACGATGTAAGATGATTAGACGTACGCGTTTTTGTAAAAATAAGCCGATAAATTCATTAATAGTGTAAAACTGATTAGGCATGTAATTAACATAATGCTCACAATAAAGTTATAGCGATATTTAACATTAAATTCAACGCATACAAGGTAATTCAAATTAAGACAGCGCTTTTGGATGAACGATGGTCACCTAGTGCCGGCAACATGGCCGCTAAGCGATTACCGGTACAGCCTATCAACCACTGCTGAACTTAGGCCTCCACATAGATTTCGTCATAGGGGTGACATTTGCCATAGATGCCACACTTGGCAGGCGGGATCGTCAAACCGCAGTTTTTTTATTTTTAGTTGTAAACAAGAAAACGCTGTTACCCGTGTCCTGATTCATTTTCCGTCTTTCGCTTCTTATGACAACCAGCGGTTTAGTTCTGGCAAAGCGGAGAATGTGAAAATCGAATTTGAAAGCAAATAGGGCAGCAAAGTAGACTTTTATTTGCTTTGAATTTAAAGGAGCACTGTGTAAGAATAAATTGAGCTAAATGGCTGCAAATCATTTTTAAAATCAATAACTACACATAAAGTAGCTATTTTTATGAAATAAGATGGCGTATTAATGTATTCAGATCCTTCTTACAAAAATGTAAAAATTATAAACACGTGTGCGGAAAACCGTCGCGAACACCTTTTTTTATAGAACAAGGTTGACAGGCAAGCACACAGACAAAAGAAAGCGGATACTGTGGCCCATAGACATTTACAGCTATCCTTGATCTCACAGAAAAACGAATTAGTGTAAAAGGTGAATTGTGCCGACTAGAGCACGCGGTAAAACATGGCGCAGAGACTATAATAACTTGCGTTTGTACTTGATGGAGAGGAATTTATCATATTCTATATCACGTATAACTATATTTTAGAAAACTCGAAATCTAATTTAAATAAATTTTTATATGCAAATTGTATGCGGGAAGTTGTAACCTTTCCATTGGTCGGGGAGTAAGATTATTGTCAAAGATCTCGCTTTACCGATGCGCGTGTAATTTAGAGGTATTAAAGCCAATAAAACTAGATAAATTTAAAATAAAAGTTTATTTCAATTTATTTTTGTTACTTATGGACGAGCTTTCTAAATAAAATTATTTCTATGTATGGTTTTTATTTTATTTACAAATTATGGGTGAAAAACGAGCACACAGTCCTGATGGTAAGTGAATGATGTCTCTTATAGACATCTATATCTATCTTTAATTAATCAAACCAAATTGCATATGCATTGTCACTTTTGAGAACTAAGATCGAATGCCTCATTTCCAGTTATAAATAAGAGTCTTCAGTTCTCTATACTCACCGTACGAAACACCGTAGTAGTAAGCCGCCATTTTACGTTTTAATACTGATTGTAACGGAACCACAGGGTATTTGTTACATGTTGCAACTATATATAAAAATGTAAATGTTCTTTTCTTCAAATACTTGAAACTCCGAAAGTTCTTCATTGATTGCTTCGAAATTGCAATAAAATGTTGTATTCGAACACGCGAGTTTTATATACTTTTTTAAACGTTTTGAGTCACAGCAACGCGTGGCCGGGTACAGCTAGTAGCATATAAAACCGTGAAATGAAATTATCCCATAACACAAAAGCCATACGCAATCGGGACATCAAACACTTTACGTATTCAGTTATTTACACGAAATATCACGTTAGAAATTGGCAAAAAGCTTTCATAATCCATTGATTTAAAAAGTAATAAGACAATTTCATATTCTCATAACTTTGATTATATTCCACGTTTTTATTTTATTTTTAAGGAAAATGGGGCAAACGAGCATGCGGTTTACCTGACAGGTAACCTGATACTTAGGTAGCCTGGTATTCACTGAGTTGGCGAATCCTGCACCTTACTTGACGTGAGCGCCAATGCCAATGCAATGGCGGAACCGTAACTTTGGCTACCACTGTGAATTACCACTGTGGCTTGGAGCGGTGGATTTAGCAATACCAGCTCCCGCTTGACTATATCTATATATTAGAGTTGGGCCGATTAGTACTTTGGCCGATTAGCCGATTAATCGGTTAAGAAATGGCTGATTAATCGGCCATTTCTCACTGACAATCATTATTCAAGAATTAACTGTTTCTTTTTTGTTATGCAAAGTAAGAAACTTATTTTTTTTAAAGTTTATTAAGAACAACGTTATTAATATTTTATTTTGTTGTGTTACTACTCTGCATTACGATTGGAAAACGTTAAAATGTAGAATTAGAATAGTAAGTACTTAGGTTTTTGTTTAGTTTTAAATAGCTACCTCAGGTTCTTTTTTTTATCAAAGTTCCTATGTCCAGAATAATTCACATTAAAACATGTGAGACTGATTTTTTAATAAATGAACTTACTTATAAATCTTACGTGATTTTACGCATGGGAGAGAAACTGTTCTTTTCTTAAATTTAAAGCTTTACTCATATCAATGTAGCCGTACTTAACACGCAGAAAATCACGAAAAACCTTTGCTGAAATTAATAAAATAAAAAGCTGATTAATCGGCGGTTTTAGCCGATTAATTGCCGACTAATCGGTGACTACAAATAGGCCGATTAATCGGCTTAACCGATTAGTCGGCAGCTAATCGGCCCAACTCTACTATATATATATAGATATTTAATTTACAACAATTACAACTTATAATGCAATAGTAAAGTTCAATAAATGTTTTTAAATGTTAGTTTTAAACCTAATCTTTAGAAATAAATATAATTTTGCTATAGTACTTATTAAAAGTGGTAGAAAGTAGAAACCCACTGCACCGTATAATAGCTCCCGCACGATAGGGCGGGCTCGGCCGACGTAGGTCTATGCTCGCACAGAAAACTAGCTTAAGAGGATACCTTGAAAATAAATCGAAACTTTGGGGGCGTGGCTTATTCCTTTGTCGGTGAAGCTAACGGACGCCTGCGGGAGTGTCAAAATGAAAGTGATGCAATGACTTCATAGTACGCAAATTATGAGATAGCCATACCGAGCAAGTGCTCGGAAAAAAACTAAGTGATCGCCAAACAACATTTTTTTATTTTAACAAAACTTCGTTATGGATTAAAAAACTGGTTTATGAGAACTTAGATATAATTATTTACTATAACTTAAAAATAATTCCATGAAATTATTCGTAAGAATATTTTGGTGTCATCGAGAAATGTAAATAATTAGAGTCTACTTTGCAATTTTTTTCTATTGAGAAAATTACATGATATCGTGTTTTCCTTTTATGCAATCCAAGATCATATAGTCAAAAATCATATACCAAAATTTTGGTTTGTAGTCTATAAAACTTTAAAAAATATGTTAAGTATAAAAGCCACAAAATTTTCGAGGTATCACCTTAAATTAACACCATAAAGTGTTGGTAACAACAGGCGTCTGCGTATTAATTCTTAACCGAAAACCAAGGTGTGTATGAAGTGGACTTTGTTATCCCTTGCAACCT
The DNA here is from genome assembly GCA_036936625.1 of Parnassius smintheus behrii. NCBI lineage: Eukaryota > Metazoa > Arthropoda > Insecta > Lepidoptera > Papilionidae > Parnassius > Parnassius smintheus. The sequence continues at coordinate 11,207,741 of JAUPFT010000016.1, read as the reverse complement.
AAAGCTAATATAATAATAAAGACAAAAAAATTATAAACGTCTTCAATGCCTAGTTAATCAGTAGCAGATCTTATCAGAAAACAATCGCTTATCAAAAATCTGGCATATCTTAACATTTTTGATAAATATTTATTAAAGTATGTATACACATTAAAGTACATAAATTAGTGATACGAAATGTAGGTAAGTGAGGAAAGACAGATAACGTAGACACAGTAGCGTGGAACGGACGCAGTGTTATCGCGTTGCTGTGGATCTTTATTGCACGTCACGCCCTCGGTGGATTAAATAAATTCGTAAAAATGTTCATAACGGCAAGCCATTATTGCCGTGTCAGCTCAAATGGTTAGTGCTCGCTGTAAATTTCATAGTACGCGGGCAACCTGGGTTCGATACTCGAGGGGACCAATGAAATTGTTAATTGCAATTTGAAGTGCTGATTTACCACGTGCTCGGCGATGAAGGAAAACATCGTGAGGAATCCTGAATGCCTGAGAAAGAAGGAACACAAATATTTTGAAGACAAAGTTTGTCAACGCGCATTGGGGCAGACATTTCCTTGCCTTAAAACCCTCTCAGAAATGAGAGGAGACCTGTGCCCAGCTGTGGGCTATATGGTACGCGTATATAGACCGTAACTTGAAGCCATTATTACAGCTACGATGGATTACATTCGTGAAAAGTTAATAAAACTTAAATAATCCAGCCATATCATTATTCCATATTGAGTTTCAATTTATTTTTACATCGGTAACATTTTTGGGTTTCTGATTTCAGATGGAGATTGGAGACCAAGATGAAACATATTCAGAAACTATACTGCTACTGCTGAACATAGGCCTCCCCCATAGCTAACTGGTTAGCAACCGCAGTTTTTTATTTTTAATCGTTATTAGGAAGTCGTTGATTTTACGTCACCGGGTAGTGGATATTCTTACAGCGCCACTAAACGGCGTTATGAGTACTTTACAGGTGAAGTGTAAGGTACGTAAGTACTACTAACTAGTCGGACTAAAATATATAAAATTTATAAACTTTAAGTTTTATTTTAATCATTATCAAAAAAAATTTAAATAATAATCTCAAAATGGCGGCGTCCTGATAGTGTTTAGAAAACTACATGTAGGTAATGAATTTTTTATTTATTTATAGTAATAACATAAGCCTTTATTCAGACACATATTGTTTATTTACATAAATCTTATACTGACGACTCGGGTGACCAAAAACTTGGTCTGTTTGCCCAACTTTGGTAAGGCCTTCTCCATTTCTTTCTACTCTCTTGCGTTAATCGCTTTCTTAGTCCACGTTTCCCTGCTCCCTTTATTTCGTCTTGCCACCTTCTAAACTACGTCGTTTACTATTTCTATATCTTGGGTACCAAAATAGGTACAATGGGTTTGTTTCATTTTTCAATGCCTCTATGGATTGGATTGGATATGGATTGTCTATTTCCACTTTTTCCTTATTTTCGTTGTAAAATTTTCTATTTAGGTACGTTTTCAAATGATTTTGTTCTTTATTCTATTCGTTTTAGTTTAATCAAGTCCTATTCTTCTGCGCTTACAGTATAGCTCCTTATTTTAGGCATGTATTTAGGTTAATTAACTAGTATTCTCTTAAACGAAAAATATTTCATGTTTATTATTTAGAAGTAATCGTTACGGAATTTAAAATAGCTATAACAACTGATGACTATCATTGCGAGCCGCACACGGCGATCGTAAAACCAAATTATCGATTAAATGAACGTGTAACCTCAGTGCTACGGTGTACAATGGCTCACGACTCGACACATATTCGATTTCCAGACTCTCTTGACACTTGATTCTGAGTGTACTGTGTTTCGACCTTTAACAAATTTTAACACACACATTATTTATTACATTACACACTTACAACACAATACTAAATTAAATTCATTCATTACACCCTATCTGATATTACTAAACAAAGGTTTTCCTCATAGCTTGCCTCGTAAGATAAATTTCGACATTATTTACGCTTGGCAAACAGCTTGGTAACTACAATTTTTATTATGCTGCTATCCACCTCCCGTTTTAGTTCCCCTGTGCCAATTAAAAAAAAATTATTGCAATAATATAGTGAATACACGTATATTATGTGGTAAGAGACATGTTGCAGCTATATAACGGCAACTTGTACACATAATTTTCATTTCTGTGCACATCTATGGCACTTTACCTTTGTGCAGCCTATTTAACTTGTGTGCATCAAAATACAGAGAGAAGAAATTATTACAATCTGTACGGGATAGCCATGCTTCAACTATATTGTGGTGGTTGGAGCACGAATGGGTTGGCTCGACCGCGACAGGATTACGCTCTAACGGGATACCAACGTAAAATAGCACAGCGCTGGCATCCTGTGAGATCGTGAGTGCGCTGCGTTAATATCCTAAGTCCTTTCTTACTAATAACTAGGCATTGCATCTTAGTCCTCAGAGGTGACAACGCATCTGCATCTGCATTCAAATTTGAGGATAGATATTAGATGTTCATGGCAAACAGCATCCACTTACCATCAAATTAACTGTGTAAAACTTGTAAACATAACTACAATGTTACATTCTCGAAGTCTCATGATAATTTCCCATAAAACCATAGCAAGGCCCCTTCGGTCACTTACATTTACTTCGACTTCTTCGTTCACGATATAGTATCGGGGTGGATCATACCTCACTTAAGTAAAATTTGTACTTTCCAATGCATTTGATTCTTTATTTTCTGATGTTCCGATTTATTTTGTTTTAATTACATTTAATATACACTGGTTTATTGAGGCTTAAAAAAGTAAATAGTGTTTACATAATATTATAATTTATTTATATACTATTTATTAAAAATGAAGGGTCCTCTGAATAGTTTTATTTTATTTTTATTTAATTAAAATAAAGAATAAAACGGAGTTCTAGATCAGAAGAGGTTTTCAAAGTTTATCTTCTACACTACGACAACGTTTTCCAGAAATTCAAGAGGCGATTCGAATCGCACAAAATAACCGGTAACAAGATTAATCTTATCACGAGCTCAGAGAATTTTTCTTTATATAATAAAAGTGATAAATAAGCGCATCGTCATTCTGATGGTAAGTGGATGCTCTGACCAAGAGAAATCTACATCTATCACTGATTATGAATGAAAATATAGATGGGTTTTGATCCCTGTAGACTAAGATAGATTACATGATTACCAGAAAGAAGGATCTCCGAATCTGTACATTAGCCTTACGAAACACAGCAGCATGTTTCACGCTGGTATTTCCGTAAGGGCCACGCTTTTACGGAATCCCAGCCCTATAATTTCATTCCGTTCGCGGCAGAGGTGGTTAATTCAGGCTTTAACCATTATATAGCTCCAGCGCGGATCTATCAAGTTATAAGAGTTAGAGAGGCGCCACTAAACGCCGTCTGTAAGGCAGAAGACCTTGAAGAATTTATTTATAATTTCTGTCTCGTTTCGTTTCCGTTTCTAATCCAATATCATTGGAGAGGTTGATATCTGCAAACTTTTGCAGAAATCAACCTCTAGCAAACATTGCTAGGGTAAGCTAACAATCTTTGCTGCAGATAGAACTCGCTAATTATAATTTTTGTGTAAACGGCGCTGAAAAGCATGACTTCTATTCCAACGTGAAACAAATATTTATATTATGATTTAAAAATCCTTTCGGATCTAGAAATTTTAGTGTACAATTTATGAATGCAGAGAGACTCCACTATACTGGGAAAATTCGGATAGTGTGCGGATAACATTTATAAAAAAAAGCACCCAGTATGGCCGACTGCCTCGCAAGTTGATATTTGCAGTCTGGGTAATTAGTTGTTACCACTGCCCCAATCCTAAAATTGTACACCATATTATTTTTAGATTCGTTTAAAAATTATTGTATTAAAATTATGTCGATATGAAAATTATGAAGATACAAATTGATAAATAGTTCGTAAATGTATATTGTTATGGCTACGCCTAATTTCATCATTGCCAAATTACATTTTATCAAATGAGGAAATTTCCTAATTTATTAAGTATCAACACACGCTAAAGACACGAATAACAACAGAGAGATAAAATATGATTAATGTATATTTACTTATCGTATTTTATCTTCACACACAAACTACACATTTGTTCCTAGTGTACAACTTTTTAATATTTCTTTATAAATATATTTAGGATTAATTCAGTTTTAAGAATAATGCTGTTCATAACATGGGGGTGAAAAACGAGACAAAACCTCATGATGGCAAATGCCCACTGCAGCTCTTGGAAACTTCCTTTATTATCCTAATGTTTTATCATATACTAGCGATCTGCCCCGGCTTCGCGCATCCAACTATCTCCATAACCTTCGCGGGAGTGCAAGCACTACCCTGACAAGGTTTCGCAATCTAGTGAACGCTATGACACCGCATAAAATAGGAACAAACAAGTATTTTTTCATATATTTAGATAAATATTTACATAAAAACGCGGATACACATCCTTACATCTGCATCTACATGGCAAACATCAAAGTATGCCAACTACGATTTCCACCATAGAGCTATACAACCGCAACGCTACTTTGAAGGAACTGCTGATAGAGAGAGTTAAAGGTGTTCAAAGGGATCTATATTAAGGCGACACCGCGAAAAAATGCACCTCCTTTCATCTAGTAGTATAGGACTACGACATCACTAACGAAAGTGGAATTCAAAAAAATCACCATAGTTGAAATTACAACGAAATTACGTAATCTATATGCTTAGGAATCACTTAAATATATTCACAATTTACTTGCTCATTATTTTGATTACTTAAATCAATCATTTTTAAAAAATATTTTAAGATTCTGACTATTTTTAAGCGGTCTTTAGTCTCGAGCGCTACGCAATTTTAGACCTTATGGCGGCGTTTTTTAAGTTTTTATGGAAAATATGTATTCACACAGGTATTCATTATTTCGGATCAGTACGGCGATTGCCCGAAGCCACTTTTTCGATGTGTTGTCTTAAACAGTTGACTTCAATATAAAACGAGCATCTATACTCAGTTAAGAATCAAGATGCAGACGGGATATCTCTGAGGACTAAAACGGTTTTGTATACTCAATATTTCAGGCTGGTAATACCCCTTCTAACTCAATCGTGCCAACCCATTCATATACTACTGCAGCGTGGCTCTACCACGTCACACCTCTGACGTAATCGAGATCGATATACCACCATTCATCGAAAGTCATAAAATCTTGGCATTTTCGATACTAGCTTCTTAAGATACACACGGGATGAAATTTGGTGATGGAAGATTATACGCCGCCAGTCCACGGCATGCACGTTCATTACCATATTAAACAATAAGTAGCGGTTACATTTACAACGTCGCGTCGGTCAAGGTTAGTATATAGAGGGATCACGGTCCCGTGAGACTTGAACCCAGACAGCAACATAATTAATTAATTCAGTCTGTGACAGCGTTAGCCTACGATTTAAACGTCGTCTTTAACGTCGTTTGTTGGATTTAATTTTGTGCGCTACTGCAATATACTGGAGATGTTCTAACTCAGTTTTGCGATATAGAACCACTTATCTTACCCGCTTAAAAACATTTAATCAAACAAACTCGCAAAAAAATTGAATTATGTTTTGCGATAAAAACTACCTTTGAAAGTAGCCAAAAGCACTTACTTACTGGCCAAACAAGATTTCAGGACAAACTAATTTTCCTAGAATCAACTAGGTATTCTTAAGCCGTACACAACTAATCCGTGGTTTTATGTCGGACATTATCCCTAAAAAAGGTCACACTAGGTTTTTAGAAATAAACACTTTTTATTACTAAAAATTCCTGATCTAAAGTAAGTTTAACTGCCAATCTATGTCAAAATTACCTTTAACCGATATTTTTCAGTCAAAATTAAAAAAATAAACAAAGACAAAAAGTGTTAATACATTTACCGTCACTTATCTTGCCTTGATCAGAACTTTTGTATTGGTAGAGCCATGCTGCAGCTATATTGTGGTTGTAGCACGAATGGGTCGACTCGAGAGGAGTAGGACCACGCTCTCACAGAATATCAGCGGGTTTCGTATGGTGAGTGTAGAAAACCAGAAACCCTTTTTTACTGGAAATGAGGCATTCCATCTTTGTCCTCAGAAGCGACAACGACAAGGATAAATGTGGATGTCTATGGGCTACAGAATCCACTTACCATCAGGTGGACTATGTGTTCGCTTGTCAACCTTATTCTATAAAAAAATCAGTTAGTTACAAAAATGTATTAGTTTTAAATGCTTTAGCTAGGCTCTAAAACAGTTTTCAATATTGACATAACCGCTTCATTGTAATTGAGCTAATTTCGGCTATCCACAAATTCCACACATTCAGTGCCGTCTTATATTGAGTGTCTCTAATCTGTTATACTTTTAAGATACTTATAAGCCCTAACGTACACGCAAATCTTTATGATTGTTACTTTGTATGTTGGACGGATTCAAAATGTTTAGTATGGTACTATTTTGTCGCAAACATACTTATAAAGAAATCCATGAAAAAAAAACTATGGCAGATATGTCTACGGTGTAAAGCTGTAAAGTCAAAAGAACGAAAGATGGAACATATTAATTAATTGCTGCAACTTGATTTTATAAAATATTAATCTTATAAACAACGAAAGTTGATATTACAAACAGAAAAATACTTAACAAAATATTAAAAATAAATATATGGATTATAACAACAATAAAACAATAATTAATAACTATAACTTTCTGAGTAATAAATTATATTTTATAAACTAAAGAAACACACCAAAGCTGAAATTATTTTATTTTATCCTAGTGATATTGATTAAATAAAAATACTAGGATAAAGTTATGTATTGTCATCGGTGCAAATTTTCAAGTCAAACGGCCGTCAGCAAGATCGTGAAAATTATATTAAAAGATTCCGTTACATAAATAGATATATACACGCATATCTAATAAAAGGATGTTATAAAGGCAAGCGACTCAGTACAATGCATACGGTAACAGAGTAACACAGCGCTGATATTCTGGCGGCCCCATATAAGTCGACTCGCAACTAAATTATAATAACAATGAGAACAAAAATTACAACAAAACGTTGTCAAATATTATGTTGAGTATATTTTTGGTAGTGCAAGGTGAAAACTAAGCTAACACAGCGGAATAATTTAACGAAATCACTACAATAGTTAAACTACGATGTCAAAAGACCTTCGTAATTTTGTTTTGAGAAGATGTTAAATAAAACAAAATTATGTTCAAAGACCTCACAACTCCGGGATTGTGAAGTGCCGATACGCGGAGCGAGTAGATATTTTCAAAAATGCTATCTGTTTCATACCGATCGCTCCGCCTCCCTCCGGGCGTGATAGAGAGAGTTACAAGTCTTGGAGGTAATAGCCTACATTTCCTTGAAATATTGTTTCGGGTGATAACGTTTTCACCTCCTAAACCTTTATGAAATGAAACAATTTCGTTCTCATTCACAGTACACCCTAAACTAGGTATGTAGGTTTTTTTTTCCCATAATTCAGTTTAGATTATTAAAAAAACCGCTCTAGGTGGTTTTTCAGCCAAAAATATAGACATTTAGATGATAATAATGCACGCACGCAACATTTTCTTGAAGCAAAAACGTAAGCACCTACTTTTTGAACTACAGCTTTTCCTAAACTATGAAAATTAGATTGTGTTTACATAGAGGAAAACGTTATCGCTTATTGTATGAAAATTTGCAGCTTCACAGTCCTCTTAAAATAGACACCCTTTCATCGAAGCGCTTGAAGCGGCTTGAAGCGGCAGACGAACGGAAATAATAATTTGCTTCATTTACGTTATTTTATTATATTGAAGACGATTACGTCCCCGACTCAGGCGATAATTTTGAAAGATAATTTGCTAGTATGGAGGTGAACTTGATAATGAAAATTAGAATTGTGTCCTCCAAACCAGGTGATTCCAACAATTTTATAAGGAACGTGAATGTAAAATAAATTAACTAATATACATACATTAGTTTTAATTCACAAAATCGTTATAAAAGAAAACGAGTAAAGTAAAGCAACAACTTGAATACATTTTGGGCACGTGCATCTTTTCATATCTTTAGAGGGTTTGGAAGCAAGGTGAACCCTGTTATCGGTATACATCAACTCATCATTATCATCAATACAGCCATCACAAAGCACCACGTCGAGAAATGTCTCAAAGCAGAATGTTAGACACGAGCATCCTCGCGTTGTTTTCATTCACCGCCGAACACGTGGTGTCGCAACGCTTAGTTTTATAACCTGTTATAATGAGACTGTGTTGCACAATTAACTGATAAGTTTCGTCGTATCTCGTACGCAGTAGATACGTCAACAGGAAAAATGTCCGTGACACTCAGTAAACGCTCGACGCTTAAGTAAACGTTTTTTATCACCGCTGAAAGACATTTACGAGTGCATGTGTTTAAATATCTCACGGACATAGCGGATTCGACGAGAATTAACGAAGGTTTTTCGCTAATAAGATGTCTTTTCTAAAGGAGTTAGCTATAGGACAGATTTCACAGCAGTCCCCAGTGATTTGTATACTCGTATGTCAGTGTGTAATTAGTTTAAATAATACTAGTTTTTATGGATTTTATCGCGTATATTTAACTTTTTAAATACCCAACGTTTCGAGCACTTTACAGCACCCATGGTGACGGGGGGGGGGGGGGGGAACGAGATGTTCAACGTCCGGATGTCATTGTTAACCGCGGTTACCATCGATTAAAATTTAATTTTTGTTCCGATCTACACAGTATGGACTTATGGTATCTTGAAGTCTTGCCAGTTGTATGCTTGAGTTGGGATTTAATTTTGTTTATTACAGGATCCCAAGCAGATGGTAGCACCCAGCCATCTTCTCTATTGAAATTTGGATGTTTTTTTGATTTCAATAGCCTCGCGAATCATCCTTGGAAGGAATTGGTGTTCTTTAGCGAGGATTTGTGGTCTATCAAATATGATGTAGTGACGGGGGCGATCCTGTATGTGTTCACAGACTGCAGACTTCCCGGAGCGTCGATTCTTCACATCAGCTATGTGTTAAATATACGCGATAAAATCCTTAAAAACTAGTAATATTTAAATGTGTAGTGTTCGCGTAAATATAAGAAATCATTATGATAATAAGTTTTTAGGTTACAAAGATTTACACCCATCCAGCCATTATTGCCTCGAAAATCTACTGCTGACCATACAACTTCCCCACAGATTGTCTCATAGCGGGGATGCTACATCCACGCTGATAGGCAAGCAGGCGAACGCAATTTTTATTATTATTTTGAGTTATTATCAGGAAGAAGCTGCTGTCCATTTCCAGTTTTAGTTTTCCTCGCCGTGAATTTGCACTGACGCGATTTTTACAAAAACAAACATGGTTTAAACACTGTTTTCTGTCAATGTATCAAAAAGCGATTGCATAGTCAAAGAACATGTCGTAGTGAAATATGTTTGACAGTTTATTGTACATTACATAATTTAAATATATTATATATTTATAAATACAGAAACAAAATGTTTGAAAATAAATTCGTATAAATATTGTCATGTTGAAAGATAAGTTTGAATATCTGCTGAAAATTTCACAGTTTTTGTGAGTGCGAACGCCACCAGAAACAAAACATGTTGTGTGATTTATTTTATGAGATTTGTTTCAAAACATTACGTGTTGGATGTTTCTCAGTGCAATGCAAACGTACTGTTAGTCGTCTCTTACGTCCCTCTCTTACCCACGGGACGATATGAGTTAGTGAATATTCGTACATCGGCACTACACGGTGGTGCAGTAATATTTGATTTTAAAATATTTTATACCTTCTTTTCTTAGTAATTCCGCAAATTTATAATCATTTAGAAAGCGAAAGTAGGTTGATGGAAAATTGGTAATGTATTTTATTTTATTTGTAGATAAGAGGGTGATAAACGAACACGGGCACAATTAAGACATATACTGTGGTATAAAGACATCTATATCTATCCTCGGTTAAGAATCAAAATGCAAATGTTGTTAACCTCCATTTCCAATAAAAGGTTTGTTTAGTTTTCTACTAATTTCTACTGACGCTACTGTTGTTAACAACTGCATTTACGCTGGTATGAAATGACCTTCCTCGATCGAGTCCACCCATTCGTGCTACAACCATAATATAAAAAAGAAAATTATGTGTGTATGTTGACGTTAAATCAGATAAAAGAAAAACGCATACATAATTTTTAAATTGTAATGAAATAACAACACATCTACGGTAAATATAAAAAGCATTGGTTTACTTAAAAAAATTGTTATACGTTATACTAAGACTAAAAAATTATCTGTCGGTCTGTCTGGCTTTTCGGTTTTAAGACCTGGCAACCCTAGTCGCAACTAGCGACATCTGATGAGGTTATTAGCCCTCATTGTTTGAATTTCAACAATAGGCGATGGATACTAGTCAGTATAAAAAGATAAAATAAGTGCAACATTTTTACTTTAATAAACGGGTCTGACCTGAGGGACAAAAATGTCTAATTTATATGTGTGGGAACCGACTGAAGGTATGCGCGAAGCAAGCTCGACAAAGGGTGTCGACACCTCTGCATCCGAAAAGGAAGGACACGTCGACCTCTTCGCTCACATTTCTGGAACGGAACTTTATATAACGTTCCTCACTTGACATCCAGAAAAATACCTACCAAAATATAAAAACAAATTTAAGAGCTGAATAATTCATACAAAGGTAGATAAAACGGATGAAAATGTACCAAACAAAGATCAATATAATATTTATAAAACACGACTTAAATAGCTGAAAATATTTATTAGGGAAACTTATCAGGTAATCTATTTTAAGCTGTATAATTACAATACTATGAAACATATTCGCAGTAATTGTTCACCTGTTGGATAGGGTTCCTGCATTTTCACCAATTTATTCGGTCAATTGGCTGTCCTAATGATATCTTTTACTAACGTGAACTCTGCACATTAGACAAGACTAGTTTTACGATTAATTTTACTTACTTTTAATTCAATACGTTTCGGGTGCTTTGCACCTTCCATGGTTGCCTCAAGACCACGGGTGCTGTAAAGCAGTCGCGTCTCATTTTTTTTGAGACGATTGCTTTTGCATTTATTGCCTCTTAATGTAAGTATGTCATTGCAGTGTGAAAAATGCTAATGTCGACCAATCCGTCTGTCTAGCGATTACGGAATATTCTCCATGTGTGTGACAGACCAGTATTAGATATCCGCGGTACGCAACATCATCAATTGTTGGCGAATTAACGTCTCTATTTCGAAAGCGGGACAGTCGAAATATGTATGTATTTCGCAATAGTTGAAGCACGTCAGTTTCGTTTTTCATACATTAGCACCAAAAAATAAAAAATGTATATTTGTTCGATGTTCGTGTGCTGCTAAGGCGCACTCTACAAATAGGCGGGTAAACATAATAACAAGTTGTCCTGAATATTTTGATCAGTGCAATGTGATTTAAATTTGATACGGATTATTATCAAGGGGCCGCTTATAGCATCATGCTATAAGCAGGAGTGCTACCAAGTCTGGGCTGACGCATCAACGTCCCGAGATGTAAGCACCAGCGCTTTAAAAAGAAGTATAATTCCGCCTCCAGGTCCTTGAAAGGAGTCATTGCCAAGGCAAAGTCAAAGGACATAGGCAGAATTGGCGAGAAACTAGTTAGCTTTCCTTCTGGAACCCGTGCATTCTGGTCCCTCGCCAAGGTTGTCCAGAGGAATTTCTGTCAGCCATCTCTTCAATCTCTGCACAGGGAAGACGACTCACTGGCCAATGCTGCAAAGGAGAAAGCCGATCTGCTAGGCTTATGATCGTAGTTTCTTTAGTGAATAGAATTTTTAATGGACAAATACGGTGCAGGATCAAAATTATTAAGATAACCTTTCGTGTTTGTAAACTGAAGTGGCAATAGTCCAACCACCTGTGTCGCAGACAATAACCATTGAAATAAATGTGTCGTGGAGAGCACGCCGCGTTTAGGCGAACGTATCCTAGGACGCCCGTTGCCTGTTGGTAACAATTGGATGCTTGAAGCCAAAGACCGAGCAAATTGGCGCGTATTGGAAGAGATGTTCAGCACTGAACTGACGATGGCTGATGATTAACATGATGCTGAATTTACACCGTTGAGCAATGTAACTTGCTTAGTCTACATTTTCCTTTAAAACGTTACCCCTATACTAGAATTTTCTCCTGTATCGTGGGGGCAGTTTACAAACATAAATTGCACAAGGACAAACATCCAGACCCGGAACAATTATTTGCAGGCCACACAAATACTTGTTCCGTGCGGGATTCAAACCCGCGACCCCCAGCGCAGCTACTCATTGCTAAGCCACTGCGCCACGGAGTCGTCTATACATAACACGACTGCTATAAAATACAAAAATTTTACGAATTTTATCGCGTTTAATTTAACCTTTTTTTAATTTCCGACGTTGCGTTCGCTTTATAGCACCCATGAACATTGGGGTTCTGCGGTCCAATATAAGCAAAACAAGCGAACAGTATCGTGAAGTCTTGCAAGTCGAACATTCTATTGCACTACTTGCAACTTTAATGAAAAACTTAAAATTAAACGCGATTAAGTTCGTAAAGCTAACTTTAAATAAATATATTATGTTTCTTCTTTATTAGCTTAGGTTTTTATGAGCTTCGCGTGTATCTATTAAAGTAAGGGAATCTTTTTCACCAACTTGTAAACGGCCTATTGACCTGAAACTTTGTATTCGTATCAAGGATCGGTGACGATATAATAACTAAAAAACTTTATCCTATTATCCTGATATCATCAGGATAATTTTCTCTAGAATCATTACAGCTTATGCTTAATGCGTGTTCTTTTTTAAGTTTTCTTCAATTTTAATATTGTGTGTGTACATCAATTAATGATAAATAAATGCATTTTCTTTCTAGTTTTGATTCTTGCGCAAAGTTATGTGTAGGTGTATAGGGGCCACAGCATCCACTTACATCACTTAAACTGTGTGCATACCTTATCATCTTTACTTTTTTTATAGTGTAAAGGTGACAAACGAGCACACAGTCCACCTGGTGGTAAGTGTTTACTGCGGCCCATAGACATCTACTCGTACATCTATCCTCGATTACGAATCAAAATGCAGATGCGTTGCCGCCGTGAGGACTAAGATGGTTGCCTCGTATCCTGTAAAATGAAGCACAGCAGCGTTAAGCTGCTCTTTTACGCTGGTATTCCGTGAGAGCGTAGTCCTTCCCCGGTCGAGCCGACCCATTCGTTCCACAACTATACCAGTACAATAGCTGCACCGTGTCTCTACCACATATAGAATTAAATTATTACTTCTATACAAAATGTCTCATATTGTGTCCGCACAAATATAACAATACAGACAAACAAATTCGAAATTCATAAACAAAGTCACGAGCACGGTCAGGAAACAGAAAGTTTACCACACAGGTTGTCAATTAAATTACTGCATTAAGGAGTTGCCTAAAAGCATAGACGCCTTAGTCAACTTTTTGTATTTTTGTATTTTGTATTTTAATTTTAATCCAGGCTAGTTTTCCAATGGATTGGTAACATAAATTAGATTCAAGCTCACCTCAGTAGGTACCTTACAAAATGAAGTTGTAAATCAGATGCAAAATCACCTTTTATTTAATCACTTGATTGAAGAAAAATGTCATGGTTGGCTCAAACAGTTATAGTACTATATCTGTAACGATTCAATTGCGGATTATATTGTTTCTTGTTGAAAAAAGGGAGAATAAAGGAAAAAACGAAGGAAGTATATTGACAGTACCTCTGAATAAGGCCAGAAAAAGAAAACGAGATCCTAAACAGTGGGAAAAGGCAATAGAAAAGTTAGTTGAAAATAAAATAAATAAATCCTTAATTTTTTTGGATTTCTATTTTGTACCTAATTATAAATAAATATAACAATACGGACAGAGATAAATAACTGTATAAAAATACATATGTAAGATTTTTTGCAGTTCGTACTAATAATGCGCAGTATTCAAAAACGCCTCTGTCTTGACAGTTAACGCCTCAGTTCTAACAGGTTAAATGAAGAGATGCCTCTGTCCAAAGGGCAAAAGCGGATATACCTTTTAAATTTATTAAATTAAAAAAGACGATCATAAACGGGAAAGATACGTAAATTAATGATAAATATGATTTTTACTAATTAATTAATTACACAACAATGTTCTTTCCTATTAAATATAAAAAAAGATTATTATATGTCACTTCCCTCATTTCGAAAACAAATATCGCTTTTATCTCAATTTAAGAGGATATAGTAAGTCAGCTCAAATTCTAATTTCGCCCCCACTTCCCCGCGCGTCGTATGATATGTACCGACATGTTTGTAATCACTAATACTGTAAGTAGACAGGTCGTTAGATACTTATTTCATTAGGTTTATCATATTTATGCCTGTTTCTTAACGCCAACCCAGTCGCTTCTTATTTTTATTACGGTTATTTCGCATTTTAATTTTACGTCGTCCTGTTGCGTAATGTGTATTCTGATCGTAAGCGACACAACTTCCCCCTTCAAAGGCTGAAGCGAAACTGACCGGGCAGCAGGAAACAGGAATCAAGCTTCAAGATGCCAATAGTTTTGGCAATTTCTTTTTACAGTGAAAATAGTAAATAACATAAGCACCGCTTTATAGTTCAGTTAGTATGCAAAGTTTCATGATCTTATTTAAAATATTTTATGTATAACAGCGGTTTATTGTTTATTTTGGAGGTAACTTTGGATTTTTTCTATCGAGGAAATTTTACGGAATCGTGTTTTCGTCTAACATAGTCCTTAACATTAATCCTCAACTTTACCATATTTATTTTAAAATTAATGCTGCAATATTTTCGGCATAACGGAGGATCTTGCTAAGCCATTTGAGGTTATATTTCCCCTTAAGACTTTACGGACAATGGCGCCGATGCTTTTAGACCTCTTTTAAGTACGTCAATCAAACTATAAATTTAGCCCAGTTTTTAAACTATTGGCAACACTATGTAATATTACGTATATTCTACTTTTCTTTATCAAAACTTGTGGAAATATAGATGTGCTCGTAGGTGATAAGCATTATTTACAAAACTTTGTGGTTTATAGATGTTATTATGCTTATGGTTTTGTATTCAAATTGGAAAGGATTAATTAATTTTAAAATATAATATTCATCATTTCTATACATGAATCAGTTTTGAGAGAGAAGGTAAATAAAAGAAAGTATGAAAAACAAATGAGCAGCCTTGAGTTCACATTGCATGTGTAAGATCTGATAGCACACCCTCTTTAGTTTAATATTGATAAAGTATTTATAACTTTAATTCGTGAATTACAAACTATAAATCGATTTATACCGCCCGCTCTTTGAAATTAATATGCACCAATCAAATCCACTAATTTTCATTTTCGTCGCGTATTTTGTAACGAAAACAGACTATAAACGGTTTAGTCATTACAATAATTCAAATTTCAATCGTATTTTAACATTATTTACAATAATTAGTACACAACATTAATATCTTATTTCATACTTGGTTAAAAATAAAAAATGATTAAGTCTTGCACACTGTCACCAATCTTAGAATTTTTACTTCAAAACAGATAAAAACAACATTTTATACGTAACTAAAAACTAATAATATAGCAGTCGAAATACGCTAGACCGTACCAAATGCTGTACCAAGTACCAAGTGCTGTACCTCTGGTACTTCAAGAGCCAATGCGGCTCTTTTTTATTTAACCATCATAAACTTTCACGTCACTCTCCTAGAAGGGGAGGTAAAGATTACTAACTTCCACTTGGCACGATCCTGACAAAGTTCTTTCACGGCCATATATTTACGCGTACATGCACGCTGGTTAATGGGAACTTTATCACGGCAATTCCTACCTAACTAAAGTAACTATGTTACGCAGTGGTTGTTACCACACAAAACGCAAACATTTACAGAAAGGATTTAACATAGTAGCGGGACGACGCAACTATGTTTTTGTTGCATCACGAACGATTCGGGTTGACTAGGGAATTACCATGCTCTCACACAATAACAACGTAAAATAGCAGCTTAATGCTGCTGTGTTTTGTATGGTAGGTGTAGACAAACAGATACCCATTTTAACTGCTAACGAGGCATTCTATCCAACTTTTATCCTTAGGGGTGACAACGAATCTTTATCGAGTAGGTATATATGGGTATCAACGGGCCACATCATCCTACTGAAAGTTGGACTGTACTGTATCGTGTACATGTACGCCTAGAATGTTGCATTATACCAAATCGTTTTTACTAAATTACTTACCCACTTTATCCAATGTGGCCATTTTGGTAATATAACAACATCATCATTATCGTTTTATCACTTCATAATTATCGTTTTATCACTTAGCCTCTTTTGGGTCGGCTCGACCGGGGAAGTACCACGCTCTCACAGAATACCAGCGTCAAATAGTAGCTTAATGCTACTGTGTTTCGTATGGTGAGTGTAGAGAACCGGAGACCCTTTTTACTGGAAACGAGGCATTCCATCTAAGTCCTCACGGATGACAACGCATCGCATTTTGATTCGTAATCGAGGATAGATGTAGATGTCTATGGGCCACAGCAACCACTTATCATCAGGTTGACTGTGTGCACGTTTGTCATCCTATCCTATAAAAAAACATTTTCTACCACACATCACCAGAGTGTCCGCTGAAAAGAAAGCTGAATTATTAAAAGTGGTTTATGATTATCATCATCATAACAAACCTTCACAAGTCCACCGCTGAATACAGGCTTCCCCTAGGAATGCTACAAAGCATGGTCCTGAGCCACCTACATCCATCGACTTAATACATCTCGTTACAAAAAAAGCATTATTTATAAATATTACCATAAACAATCTGTAGCAAATACCGGTCGTGATCACGAACTATTAGGACGCCGATCCCGTTTGACTATAAAAAAAACCCACTAAATAACCTTAAATGTTTATTATAAAAGTTCAGACACCAAATTAATATAGTCCCTAACTTTACGTCTCGCAATCTGTGTCCGATCTACCCGGCGCTCTGAGTCTAACCGAGCATTAAAATTGGACTTAAAAAAAAAGTAATATGAAGGAAAAGTACCATGTGATTAAATAAATGCTTACTAAGATTTTACTGCCTTGTAAAAGGGATATAACAGGATATAACAGAACGAATACTGCATTCACTCTGCAAATAAAATCATCTAAAAAATGCTGCATAGTGCACTAATACTCTTTACTGACTATTTCAAAATTTATTGATAAATGTACAACAGTATTACTTTATGGTGCACTTTGAAATACCTTCCATTTTAGTACCTTAAAAATGCATCTGAATAAAACTGCTAGGGATTTTTTCTGTAAGTTCGTTTTGTGATCACGGCGCCATATTCATTTTAACAGCCTTTCTGTACAACTAGTACCAAGCTAAGTAACTAGGTGACTGTTTGTAAAAATAAATAAATTCAATTTAATTTAAAATATAAACCGTCATAACTACGTATATATCTACCGACGTTTGAAATGCTTAGGTTACATTTATTGGATGAAGAGCGCAAGAACTTAATTTATGTAAATTTACAACCCCATCACCAGTCAGTGGGGCTTAAAATTGACATCTTTGGTTGGCTTTCACTTCATAAGTCGATCGTCATATGATTGTCCGTGCATCATCAGATGAAGTAGAGCTTGTGAAAAAAGAAGTCATATTTTACCTTACCATGGCTTTTAAGCAAATCAATAAAAATAAGAGAAAATCAATGAAATTAGTTTCTAAATTGACTTTTTTTAAAATAATTGTAGGCTAAATAATATGATAGAATTACTATGAAGATTTTATTGATACTATGTCATTGATGTAATATGTACTTACGTACTAGAACAGCTATCTCAAACAAAAAATGTGCGCTACTCTGTGTTCGCGCGGTTGGTTTTTTTACCATAGAATAAACATAGGTAGAATGACCCGTAGGTAATAGTTGATTGTATTGTTAAATAGGTAAATTATATCGAGAACAATATTTAAATTTTTCGTCAGTCATTTATTTTGTATATTATATTTGATTATTTAATATAATATATCATAATATTATATCACAATTACATTTTAATGATATTTTTATCTGAATGTTTTAAAAGTTATCTATGTCAAATATAAAAAAAAAACATACTAAATGTGTGTTTAATAAAACTTATTAACATAACATTTAAATTACAAATATATTTATTTAAATTAGGATAAGAGTCGTTCATAAATGCTGGGCACGCGAGAGTTAAACATGGACAAATTTATACCACTTTGACTTTGATGTGGAAACCTAAAAATAAAATAAAAGAATAATAAGCAGATTTAAACATAAAAAATTTGTATAATTATAATAAATTATATATGTTTCTACAAAAAAAATGTGTATGATAATAAATTCGTCCTATACTTAAGTACCCACAGAAATGTCGCATCTGAACATATTAATTTCATAATCTATATTCCAAGACACGAGATGGCGTCTTAGGAATAATTTGTTGTATTATTAATGTATAATATTTTTTTATTGAATAAGTATCTCATTAACCGATGAAAAGTAATTCCATGGTTTTTACTGAATTTTCTTGAATTATTTGTGCAATATCTAAGTACACACGACGGCATATTTTTATCAAGAGATTTTTTTTAAATTAACACAACACGTGACAACTCTTCAAGCGCCTAGCGAGTGACTGATTAAAGTGCGGTGTATGCACCGCAGTTGAGTGGAACATAGTAGCTGAATGCAGTGTCACGTCTAGTACGTAGTACATAATAGCTCAATGTACTATGTATACTAATTGACCGATTTATCAGTAGTTTACAGAAGCAGAACCAGAACGCGTGCCACCAGACCATAAATTTAATTAAGTGTCGCCATTTATTCATTGTTTGATTGAGACGTCGACAGCGTGTCATTATTTGTCGGTTATAGCACGTTCCAATGCCTACTCAGCAGCTATCAAACAACCTCACCTAAATATTAAAAAGCTCCGAAATACACACAACTCTCGTTAAGTTATACGAGATAACAGCGTACCTAATTTAGTGTTAATACATTTGATATTATTATTAAAATAATATTACCTCTTTAAACATTCAGTACTATCATACTGTCAGTAGAGCGACGGAGCTTTGGCGTTAGAAATAAAAAAAAATATCTCAGGGATGAAACCCATCTAGATTAACTTGGAAAGGATAACATTATATAAATGTAAATTTTTTAGAGAAACCGTTTTATATGCTTATGTGCTAGAAGTGCTCACAATAGGCTTCCAAAAAGGAGTTTTATTTTAAGTATATATAGGATGTAAGCAAACACATAACAAAAACCATTACAATGTTTATTTTAATAATAAACTTTAGGACTTAGAGGTAGTATAAAGTAATATTGTTACCTTACGCACCTCATAAACTTTGTAAACTTTCACTCCTTCCTTTTATAACAATACTTTTGCAATAACATATAATACATAGTACTGTGGTTGCTAAGATGATTAGCGCTTGCTGTAAATTTAACAGTACGTAGGCAAACCGGGTTCGATCCACGCGGCATTAATTAAATTGTCCATTGCAATTTCAAGTGCTGATTTACCACGTGCTCGGCGGTGAAGAAAAACAACCTGAGGAAACCTGCGCATGCCTAAGATATAAGGAAAAAAATTCGAAATGAGCGGAGGTCTGTGCCCATGAGAGGGACCTATATAGGCTGTAAATAACATAGTAGCAATGCTTAACTTAGGTATCTATAAGGTATATAAAAGAATTCGCCCCCACGCTTAATACCAAACTGCTTAGCTTCAACCACAGGTGTAGTGGTTACCGTTTCATGGAATACATTTAGTAACAGCCCCTCCCCATCTATCCATTTTTCATCATCTGACAACAAGATATACTGTGGGTTTCTACATCTTCATTGAAGTTGTACGAGTACCTTACTGGGAAGAAATGTACAACTTCGTTATATTTGGACAAAGGCAAAAGATTGGAAATTAGAATAATCCGCACGCATTTCCTTTGGGAGCCTCTTCATTGGGACACAATGCGGTGCTATATAAAAGAAGGGTGTATAGTTTTTTTTAATAACCTAATGCGTTTTACCAACAAATTCTGGATCACCTATTATTATCTTGCTGACAGGTATTAGATATATAGTCAAGTACCAACTATTATTTTGAACATCCCGCTTTGAAAATTAATGATTTTCAAAATATCAAAATCGGGAAGTCATTGTTTTTACCCCGGTTTTGAAATTCAAGTTCTCATCAGATCTCGGTACGTTTCGAAGTCCTAAGAAACTATTCTTACTATTTTTGTGATGATGTCCGTATATTCGCATATCTTTTTTTTAATATGACAAGCTGGCACACAGTCCACATGATGGTAAGTGGTTGCTGTGGCCCATAAACATCTACATCTATCCTCGTTTGCGAATCATAACGCAGATGCGTTGTCAGCCTTGAGGACTAAGATGAAATGCCTCGTTTCCAGTAAAAATGGTTCCGGTTCTCTACACTCACCATACGAAACACAGCAGCATCAAGCTGCTATTTGACGCTGGTATTTTGTGAGAGCGTGGTCCTTCCCCGGTTGAGCCGACCCATTCGTGCTACAAATATACAATTAATATAGCTGCAGCATGGCTCTACCACGTTAACGTCTGTCGGTATGTATGTTTGTGTGCGTACCTGCGTGCGTACGTACGTGCGTGCGTGCGTGTGTGCGTGCGTGCGCGCGTGTGTGTGTGTGAACATATAAACATTTCATAAATTTGTAAAGGAGTGTCCGATCGAAAAGTATCTCAAAGGGTTTCGCTAAACTTAGATTTTCTGTTTTCGGCCCAATCGGCACGGTATATTCTGAGAAAACCTCAAAAATTTGAGATTATTTAATTGTCAGTGTTTTTTTGTGGAATAACTTCGACCGTCTTTTTTTGATTATTTCTATAATCTTGAAGAATTTTAGTCAAATATATTTTTTTAATAAATGTTTTTGTCAAGCTAACTTCGTAACAAGTGAAATTTGAAGCGCTTTGGGGTCAACCGTATTTTTTTAAATTCTTTAGATCGATGCTTGTGTGCGGGTACGTTAAATCTAGAAGCAATTGTTAACCTGATTTTATTCTGGTGGATATTTTAATCAATGATTCCATCATAAATATTGCTTTAATGCCTTATTAAAAAATAGTTTATAGTCCTAAGTCTCACGTTTAAACTACTATCTGTTTGAAGAGAGAAATCCCGAGGAAATTGAGAATTCAAAACTTAAAATATAGAATTTGATAACAAATGTCAAAATTCGCGAAGAGTAGCGCCGCGGCTGAGGTACTTCTTTAGCCAGAAGGCTTTTGATTAGTCTGTCGACTAATCATAGTTTGAACCCGAGACTATAACTAAACCGTGATTTATAGTAGGAAGGCTAAAGTCCTGGTCATAAATAAAACAATGTTTAATTTGCTTCCATAGTAAAGCGACTTTTTTTTCAATTCTTTATTAATGAGCTTATCCACAATATGAATATGTCGCTCCGTTAATTCATCACCAAAAAAAAAAACAATTACATTAGGTACTTATTACATTATAAAGTTCTCAAGTCAATAATTCATTACAGAAAGTTGAAGAAGATATGCCTTTAGTTACAAAAAGTAAAATGAAAGGATCAATCACATTGAGAAGTGAGTGATCGATCCGAGAACTTCACCTTGTAAAGTTTGACTAATATTTTTTTATCGCCAGAATGTGGCTTAGCTAAAATTATATTACAATCAGCAAAATCTTTTAAAATGTGGTGGCATTTATCAATACGAAAGGCAGCGTTCTGGACACAATCCATCAAGACATGCATTAGGTCCTCTAGAACGCCGCATTGGTCACAGTTCGGTGACTGGACCTCTTTCATAAGGAATTCAAACTTTCTAGATGGAATGTGTCCAGTACGAAGCCTCATTATCACTACTGCATCCTGTCGCGATAGCTTATGGTTATCAATCCATGGTATTTTAGGCGGATGTGGCTGTACCGTCTTTTACCATGTACTCTTTCTTTTGAACGTAAATGGAAATATTCTTTCCATAGGTTGTAACATAGCCTTTTTATAATACAAATAGTAGAGTGACTTAACTCCGTATAGACGAGGGCATAATGGTAATAGGTCGATCGCCGATTGTGATAAGTGCAGACGCCACGATCCGTGGGCTCACTGAGGGTCGAGGGTTATCATGTTATCGCTAGCTCTGTGACATCGCCTGGTTTGTGCTTGAGTCAGACCTCATGGTTACGATGCAATGTCGAGTTACCTGCAATTAGAAGTGCCATAAAATAAGACTTCAAGTGGCTTGTGTCAATAATAACAATTTAAGATTGAGGAATATATCCTGTTGTAGAATGAAATTACCTAAAAAAACTTGTATTCTTCGATCAATAATAGACTCTTATTGATCGAAGCTTGCATTTATTAAAAATTAACAAAATATGTAACAAAATAAATAATGTCTTATTATATCTTGCAATGTTACATTTAGATATTTTTTTTACTTGTACATGTTGTCTAATAAACGCAAATTTCATATTTCAGATGTAAGCACCATTAATTATACATCTGTTTTCATTCTATTTTTTATACTTTCCTGCGCTATGGTCTAGTGACCTAATTTTTAATTTCCATGCGACAGCATCTCTGATCTCTTTTATATGTCGTAGCATACCCATAAATTACACAACGCATATCCAATATACTGTTTTATAATAAACAATTATTGTTGTATTTGGAATATTGTATACTATGTTTGCTGTCCTTCTAGGACAAAACATTTCGACAATATTTGCTACATTGCGTATACTCGTGCACTCTATTTTATGAGTAAGAGTAATAATTGGATACGTAATAATTAATAGGAATTCAAACAAATCGTATGCTTACAATTCAAGAGTTCATTAGCGTATACATGTACTAAAATAGAATATATGTATTTACTTCACAACCATACAAAAGCTATTGTATGTTCGAATTTGCCTACCTGTGAGTGAGAACTAAAAATGTTTCAATTAGAAGGAAATTTTGTGTGTTTTTGATATAAATTATCCATATCCTATCGAATCCAATCTATAATATAATTTCGAATACTAAAAATAAGATTAATCAGGAAGTCGGCTTATTAAGAAAACATCATAAATGTATGTGTATTACGCAAACTATTTTAACCATTTCCCGCTACAGAAGCGCCGTGGACTCGTTTCTATTAAATACCGTTCCAAAAAATGAGAGGTTGGACATAAACGTATGACTGAAATATGACATGTCTGAAAAGATGACATGATACATTGCTTGATGTTTTGCCATGTGGTGTTGGCATTAAAAAATCATCACCCTAAGCCGGGATAAACCCATGGGATTTGTCAAAGGCAACATTAAAGTAAGCCAGAACAATCTTATGAAAGACACATAGTATACCATCTCGTTTACGCCAAGAAACGAGGAGCAGCATGGAAGGTGCAATATAATAGTTACGTGTGACCAGTGAATATTAATATAATTACTTAAAAAAATAAAAGCAACATAGCATCACTAGTGATTTTCTCGGGGTACGTTTCGTCTAACATATTTTAAGAAAACAGAAGCCAATCTAGGATTTTATTTTGTATTGCCCTTTCATATGGACAAACACCCATCACCACTGTCATTTTTACAGGTCCCCTGCTGAAAACAGGCCCTCTTTACGGAACGCCACAAGGCACATCCTGATCTGCCCGCATCTATCGACTTCCTGCATTTTTTACCAGGTCAAAAACATACTGTTTCAAATCGAAGAGTTAGTAAGAGGGTATAAAATTCTACGTGATAGAATAATGCTGCAGCTATATAATGCTTGTGGAATAAATGGTTTAAATCAACCAAGGAATTACCACGCTTTCACAGAATAGCAACGTAAGTTAATACTGCTGTATTTCGTATGGTAAGTGTAGAGATCTAACACAGAATCTCTGTTTTGATTCTTAATCGAAGACAGATGTGGAATATAATCAGGTGGACTAAGCGCTCATTTGACACCCTTATTCTATAAAAAGCATCATTACACGCTGAATACATTCCATGTAAGTCCTCGGGGGCGACAATTCTTCTTTGGCCTACTTTGTTTGTTGGAATATTGTACAAATGTTTGTTTGACATAATTGTACATGGGACAAAAGTTACCTCGTATGTTTAAAAACATATTTCCCAGCAGCACAGACACAATTCGCATAAATTGCAAAATGCAATTTCGCACGAATACGTAATATATGTAACTTCGAATTCCGACATGATTCCGCTTGTTTTGTATGCATAACCGTGACGCTCAGTGCGACATCAGACATGTTTCTGAGTTGTGTGCGTTGTGTCGAGGGACTTCGGTACAGTTCGGCATTCGTCGACGTTGTGTGCTCAAGCCCCCTCCCATTGACCTGTAAACTAACCGACCCACCTTCGTAGCGCCAACTAGTCTAGGGTAAAACAAGTTACAACTAGTAGGTTCGCGTAGGTAAAACAAGTTTTTCACGAAAACGTTTAATTTCTTAGAAATTTATCTTATAGTTTAAGGTATAAACATGGTGGACCTTTTTACGTGGTAGAGCCACGCTGTAGCTGTATAAATGTTGCAGCACGAATGGATCGGCTCAATCGGAAAAGACTACCCACTAACAAAATATCAGCGTGAAATGGTAACATCATACTGCTGTGTTGTTACGCAAATGTGAGTGCAAATAACCGGAAACCAATTTTACAGGTAACGCGGTACGCCATCTTAGTCTTCAGGGGTCATCGCCTCTATATTTTTTTTAACAATATACTTCTTTGAATTAACTTACCATCAGATGGACTGTATGCTCATTTGTCTGAAATCTGTATCAGGGTTTGCAGAAATAAAACCAATAGTTTGAAGTGTAATTACAGGCTGGCTGGCACTAGACCAACGAGGCAGTCAAGCCTAGTGGTTGTTGTAGTGCGACTGCTGATCATGAAGTCCTGGGTTCGAATCCCGTGTCTGGCCAAAAAATCAATTATTGAGTTTTTCTGTCAAGAAACTCTCAGTAGCTGCCCGGAGTCAGGAATTTTGCGGGGTCTCACCCCCGTGCCTCGGAAAGCACGTAAAGCCGTTAGTCCTGCGTATGATCTCTCTCCCGGTCGTGTCGGTTTACCGTCCAATCGGATTATGAGAGTGAGGGAATAGAGAGTGCATCTGTGCTTGCGCATACACTTGGGCACTATAATCCTGTCCTTTGCCGATGGCTAGCCTCCGTTGAGGCAGGCCGCCGTGGCCAAAATTCGGTCTGGAGGACATTATTATTATTACAGGCTCCTCTTATTGCTGAGAATGTTATAGGGAAAAGGCAGATTTATTTACGATATTTTCCCACGTACCCGTGAAAATCACTTAAAATTGCAATGAACAATTTCATTGATGTCGGTGGGAATTGAATATAAATTGTTCGTGTACTACAGAATTTACAGAGGGCGCTTAGCGCTAGCTTAACCCTGAGTTCGGGGTTAAGCGCTCGCAGTTAAATATCATAGTATGCAATGTTGTAGTTGCAACGGCTCTAAACACCCAGAAAATCATTTGTTAAAACATCGAACTCCACGGGTTTTTAAGTTTGCTGTGGGTATATTGCTCTAATACCGCAGTTAATACGAGAGTTATGAATTCCTCGACACGACGCGAGACAGGAAGAGTTTAATTTTTATTTTCCACGTTGTCCGGGAATGGAGTACCGGGAAGGGACAGGAGTAGTTTTTTACGGATTTTATTGCGTATACTAACATTTTTTTATATTTTTGACGCAACGTTAAAAATAATAGAAGAAATCATTATCAGAAAATTTCTTCGGTTTGTAATATGCGAAATAATATAATGTAATTACGATTTTGATGGTATAGATTAATACACGAATATATCTTATAAAATGTTTTACAACCAACCGCGACGGGCTCACTCCATTTTATAATTCTTATAACTTTAGATATTCTTATATATATAAATTCGATTCTTATTCTTATAACTACAGATACTTTTTTCTACTTAGGCAGAAAAGAGTCCGAATTTGTTGCAAGCACACCTCTTTCATATTTCTGCAAGTAGTAGAAGACAATTTTCAATAGTAACAGAGCCAGTCGTCATCAATACAAAAAAAAAGTCTCGCTGGATCTGCTGGTTCTTCCCAAGACAGAGGTTTTTTTCTGAACCAGTGGTAAAAGTAGAAAATGACTTTCAATAAGTATTCTTGGATTGTATATAGAATAAAAATAACTCTACTCTATTCTAATACATACAGGATGTGAGGCATTTACCTTAGTTCTCAAATGTGACAACGTATCAATGGTCTTATTTGTCTATTGGTGACAGGTAGCCAATAGTTGCAGTTGCTATTTACAATAAGGTAGACTGTTAGCTAATTTTTACTATTGCACAGGCCACTGCTTATTTCTGACAAGGGTTCCCGGAGCAACGAAGTTACGTTTAACATTACAAGTGAGAGAAATTCACAAGATGGGAAATTATACTTTTGCAGATTTTTTTTGATAGGATAAGGATGCCTAACGAGTCCACCTCATGGTAAGTGGTTACTGTGGCCTATTGAAATATCTACATCTATCCTCGATTATGTATTAAAATACAGAAGCGTTGACACCCGTGAGGACTAATATGGAATGCCTTGTTTCCAGTAAAAAAAGGTCTCTGGTTCAGTACACTCACCGTACGAAACATAGCAGCATTAAGCTACTATTTCACGCTGGTATTCTGTGAGAGCGTGGTCCTTCGCCAGTCAAGTCGACCTTTTCTTGCTACAACTATACTACTTATATAGCTGCAGCATGGCTCTACCACTTTGATAGTAGTAGATAAGTATTAAAAGCTTCCACTCAAAAGTATTCCAACAAAAATAATGATACTTGTAAATTAACCAGCGAGTATATAAAATATTTTTTTATATTGGAGAGGGAGGCGGCAAACGAGTATACGGCTCACCTGATGGTAAATGATTACCGCCGCCCATGAGCAACTGCAACACCAGGGGGATTGCAGATGCATTGTCGACATTTGAAAAAGGGGTAGGCTCTTTTCTTGAAGGTCCCTAAGTCGTATCTCAAATCTCTGGTGGTATTCGATTCCACAAGGAAGTTGTGCGAGGAAGACAACTTGTTTTAAATCGCACGGTGGTGGACCGCCAGTCATTCAGATGGTATGGATGGTATCGCGAGTTTTGTCGCGATATGCGTTGGTGAAATTGTGCGGCTGGAATTATTCCGAACAATTCCTCAGAGTACTCCCCGTGGTAGATGCGATAAAATACGCAAAGAGATGCAACATTTCTTTGCAGTGCCAAATATATATTTTTATGCAATGATATAAACAAGCACAGTATATCTAATGTTAAATGCGTGCTATGGACAACAAAAAATTCTAGATTACGAAATAAAAAGAAAAAGTAACGACAACCCTAATGTTAAGATGGAATTCCTTGTTACCAGTATAATGGTCTCTGGTTCTCATGCTTTACTCTATTATTTTGTGAGTGCGTAGAGCTTCCTCGGTTGAGCTAGAATCTTTCGTGTTGTAGTCATAATACAGTATCAGCGCCTACTACTTAATATTTTTAGAATTTGTTTTAATTTTCCCAGCCTTTACTATTGATTAACAAAAAAGATAAACTGTGGGGCGCTGCTTACATTTCAATTGACGCTGAAACGATGCTCAATTTCTTGACTCACGCACACATCTTCCTTATTTTATTTCACAGCCCATAAAGGTCCACGGGTACGGATTACTAAGCTGCTGCGGCAATGGGCCGGCCATATATTTTTTTTATAGGACAGGGTGACAAACAAGCACAAAGTCCACCTGGTGGTAATTGGTTGCTGTGGCCCATAGACATCTACATCTATCTTCGATCACGAATCAAAATTTAGATGCGTAGGCACCCGTGAGGACTAAGGTGGAAAGCCTCATTTTAAGTAAAAAGGGTCTCCGGTTCTCTACACTCACCATATGAAACACAGCAGTATTAAGCCATTATTTCACGCTGGTATTCTGTGAGAGCGTGGTCCTTCCCCGGTCGAGCCGACCCATTCGTGCTACAACTATACTATTAATATAACTGCAGCATGGCTCTACCACGTACAAAAGGGTTATAAAAAGTTGTGAAGGGCTGTAATGATGATGATTATGAAAGGTCCACTACTTGATGCACACATGCGCACTTTAATCATAATACAGTTATAAATTATTTTAAACTAACAATACGCACGCATGACGCAGTGCGTTTTCTTGCAATAAGTTGAACATGGTTTTGGCTTAGTTTCGGCGTCACTTGAAATATAATTTGTTATATAGCTACAATCTTATAGTATATAATTAATCTTAACATAATACATTTACAACAATATAATCACACAGATTATAATTGTTGTTTACAGTGATGTTTCTCCTGTAACGAGTATAATGTTGCCCATCTTTGTATTATGAGAATTCGAAACATGACAACTCTACCGCTTCTGCGGTTCACAAACAAACGATTTAACGTTTTACCTTTCGTTTGCCTCTACACGAACAATCCAGCTTAGTGAATTTTAATAGTATATATCAGTATTTTCTATCGACAGGTATAAGCTCGGTAGAAAAGAAGTGTTCACAGGTTTAAAAAGTAACTAGTTTTTAAACGTTTATTTATAATTCTTAAAAATAGTTTTAAGAGTTTGCCAGAACTAAATTTAAAGTCAAATTTTCAAGTTTACATGACATTTAAATAACAATAAAAAATTATCTAAAATAGACTGCATTCTTATTTTATCCAATTTCAATGTCGTTGGACTAAATGTTACAGTAAAATAACTATTAAAATGTATTCGGTCATGCTCTAGTAATTGGTGCGAAGAAGAAAATGTCAGGTCTTTCTTTATATTTGAGTAGGTAAACGAGCATACGGCTCACCTGACGATAAGTAGGTTTTATTCAACATATATTTTTCTGTATTATATTATTTGGTGTAAAATTAATACAAGTTGTTTTGAAAAAGATATATTTCTACCCTGAAGAGCGAGGTACGGGCTACGCAATTTATTAACACTTATTATCAGTAGCGTCAGATAAATAAAACACAGTGTACACACGCATCTGATGTGTTTATTTTGATTGATATATAAGATACGTTTAAAAATTTGCCGACCTCTAAGTGTTTTTGTAATATGTAATTTTTTGTTTATTTTATAACGAGGAAAAATATTATTGAACGTGAATCATAAAGCGAAGTTTCCGAATATCTTCCGGTCTCGTTTAAGAAGGGTGCTCTCTGTTCTCTAAGTAGCGGCGTGCCATGATCTCAGCGAGGTAG
Organism: Parnassius smintheus behrii; assembly: GCA_036936625.1. Classification (NCBI taxonomy): domain Eukaryota; kingdom Metazoa; phylum Arthropoda; class Insecta; order Lepidoptera; family Papilionidae; genus Parnassius; species Parnassius smintheus. The sequence continues at coordinate 11,178,258 of JAUPFT010000016.1, read as the reverse complement.
AGGCACTAACAACCTGTACACCTGTGCTCCTCACACCGCTATTCTGCTGTAGTTTTGACTGCGTAGCGTCTGCATCCCGCCTCCGCATCGATTTTGCGATGGCTGTCTGCTCCAAATGCCAGTATTCGACCACTTTTCCGGTAGGCCACCTAAAATCGACTGTCGAACATTGTATTTCAGTTTATGACATTTTCCAAATGGTTTCGAAATTGTGATCGTTTTAATATTAGAAATTTAACATGTCAACTTTATAAAGTTTGAAAGTAACTCTAACGTTGTATATTAAAATAAATTCTTATCGAGTAGCGACATTGTTTTAGAGGTTTAGTAAAGAAAAAGTATTGCGGAAGTTACTACTCGTAATATATCTCAAACTGAAAATCGATAATTATTGAGTATCGTGCTTCTGTAGGGAAATACATTCTACATCGATGCCATGCATATTATGCTTGTATACGCTCTTCCTGAAAAACGGAACTAACTTGTCCTAATTATAATCTTATGAACTTAAAGAAAATTTTGGATAATTACTTTAGCATATCAGATATATCTTTACTGCCTGATACTGATATCATAGCTGCTAGAGAACGAGTTAGTGAATCGGCCATTTTAACGATCGCGTTGGCAACAAGCCCGAACAACATGAAATGAGAAAAGCCTTTTTATGTTATAGCTACAAATATAACACTGTGGTGTTTGTTACAGACTCTTTTGATATAAAATATAAAATCTTAAAACATCAATAAAATATTCTTTAAAAGTTCTTTAACTTGATTTTTATTATATCCACACTATTACATTCGTATCTTTCTAGTTATGAGTATTTAAGTGACGGGTGCAGCGAGTGTGAGGTCGGCCTACAATTTTTTAACTATTATAGTCTTTCATCCAGGATTTTACGCAATATGGTAGAGTTACACTGCAGCTAAATTATGGTTGAATCAAGGATCTGATCGATTGGGGAAAAGTCATAATTTCAATAAATTCCAGTGTAAAATACATAGAAGTTTATTGCTACTATTTTTGTACGGTAAATCTAGAGAACCGAAGTTCTTTAAAGCGGCGTTCTTTCTTAGCGTTCAAAGATAACAACGCGTCATAATTTTGATTCTTAATCGAGCATGTATGATAGTGTCTATGGGCTACAGCATCCACTTACCATCATGCGGATTATGTGCCCGTTTCTCACTTTTATTCCGTAAAAACACGCTGTTTCAACGGCCATTGTTCCAGCGCTAAACGTGACCTGCCCACAGTCACTTTGACCTACTCCTTCCGGATCCTATCCGGGTCTCTCGCACATATAGGTATTTCTGTCCCTTTACCAGTATATACAACCCATTGTAGTGTTCCAACTGGTTCCAACGCCACTAGAAGTTGTACGCACAATGGTTCCGGATAAAATATACATCCAACATACTACAAACGAATTCTAAGCTATTGTTTGCCTTTTTGTTATGCATCGTATTGTTTTAAACTTTACTTTAAATATTGATAAGGATTGCACTAGTACTTAAAAGTCTGGGTGTATATACAATATAAGAATATCAATCTTTTCCACTATATAACTTTAATCCAAAATTAAAGTATATAAATTAATTAGTGTTGACCTGCAGCCTGAATTTTTATAATTCTCATCTCATCATCGGACTCTGTTTAAATCAAGGTTTTTTTTCTTTAATAAACTCTGTCACTCTTCATACAAAACGTGGTTAATATATAGATTTTAAACCATAGGTTAATGGAAAAACTTTTCCCGTTTTTAAGCATACTGCGCACGGAGAAGTGTAAGATTTGTCATAGTGATAAAAATAACGTGTAAATACGTGGTAGAGCCACGCTGCAACTATATTATGGTAGGACCACGCTCTCACAGAATACCAGCGTAAAATAGCAGCTCAATTGCTGCTGTGCGGTGAGTGTAGAGAACCGGAGACCCTTTTTACTGAAAACAAGGCATTCCATCTTAGTCCTCAGGGGTGACAAAGCATTTGCATTTTGATTCTTGATCGATCTATTGGCCATACCATCCACTTACTATCAGGTGGACTGTGTGTTAGTTTGGCACCCTTATCCTAAAAAAAGGTAAAGTTTGTATGAAGAAGAAGTACAGAAAGCTAAAATTTGTATATAACGTGTTTGTGCATTTAATAAAATAAAATAAAAGATAAAAATTTTACGTTCATATTGCCATTATCAGACACATAATTGTCGCATGGACAAATTATATATAGTTTGTTGACCGTAGACAGAGAAACGTATAGACAAATTGACGACTTCTTTCGTATTCGCACACGAAAAAGATAGATTTATGCATACATCTTGCATAGAAATGAGACAGAGCGGTGTGATTGTTTGTCCCTTTTCCGTGCCGGTTTTTTTGTTTAGCAAACTGCACTTTGCTAAACAACTTTAACAGTTCGTAGCGATCTAAGGAGTTTACAAGTTGGTTTAAGTGAGAAAAAAGTGTTTTGTGAGCTTAAGATTGGTGAATCTTGTTCAGTTCAGTTCTTAGAACAATTAAAATTTTTATCTAAATATGTTTAAAAGTCATAAAGATTATTGTATAACCTAAAACTACGTTATCGTCCTTTCTCACTCAAGGCCACGCTAATCATTAGTCTATAGGTTTCTCTGTCTACGTTGTTGACGTTGATACTGCCAATGTCTCAGAGTAAGTAGCAAAGAGTATATAATCAGTACGTAGTTAATATATACCATCCAGGAACCCATATAAACGCACACAAAAAATTTCATCAAAATCGGTCCAGCTGCTTAGGATGAAAAATAAGAGATGTGCTGTTGAAAAATAAATGTAGCTTGTTAAATTTTAATTAATAATAATCGAAAATCGACTAATAGACAACCAATTTTTATAAAATTTTCTTAAACCATAACTTCAACCTGTGACAATTAACAACCAACCACATTTGCCGTGAGATTTTACTACAGAGCTTTATTCCCGAAAGTCTACTTCGCCTGTGAGCGATGCTCAATGCTAACGAACGGGGTTCTGACGACTGATTGATGCCAGAAAATCTATCATAAAATCACTGAACTTAAATTTCACGGAATGGTAACAGGGGTCCGTGTCGGCTCTACAGCACCAACCCGCCTGGGCAGCATGATAAGTTCTAATTTGTTATCTAAGTAATTCTTACCACTTGATGCATTATCTGAGCAATCTATCCATGTAGCCTTGAACCAGCCGTGGTTAAAGGCTCTTGACGAAAATCTCTCCATGATCCGTCCTTCATCCACCAAGTACTCATCTAACATATTCCAATATAATAACACAATCAACGAAAAATTAGCCATTGGCAGCAAAATAATATTATTCAATAAGTATTACAGTGATGTAAATGACTCTCTGAAATATTTACTAAAGAATGGTCCACTTACAATATAAATGCATAATTCATCACATACAAGTTGCACACCGACCAAAGAATAAGGCGGACGAAGGGCGTAAAACTTTAAAGTGAAGTCACAAAAAGGAATATGAATTAGCATATCCAGTATTGTATTCCATTATAAAGCAGTACAACATAGTAATTTTTGCTAATGATATTTTCGTACGCCTGTTATCGACACTACGGACGGAATTATTTTTAGATATATTTCTTAGTTTGACCTCACATTTTTATTCTACGAGCTTGATCTATCTTATTCTTTGGTCTGAGGCAATGCATTATTCAGTAATTGAAGTTGAATGCAAATAAAATCGTATCTTTACCCAACTGTGCCCGTCTCTAAGAAATTGCTTTCAAAGCACGCGACCACCATTTCGCCCACTTTATTGCACATTACGCGATATTATTCCATCGAACTTAATACTCTCTTCTTATAAAAATAACCTGCTTCAGGTTCCCTTTCTTTTTTATTTGTTTAGCACATCATTTTGTATAAGTTGTGGTTTATTCAACATTTGACTAATATGCCCCATTATTAATGAACACCTACCACCACACCATAAGATCTACTGAATTACAATAAATATTAAATAAATTCATTGCACAGATCTAAGCAAATTAATTTTTAAGAAGTTTAATATAACAGATTTTGGCAAATTAACGTCTGATTCTATTAATTATCCTAAATAAAAGCATCTTTTTAATAATGTGGCATTTTATTTTAATTTAATTTAAAGTGATGGTTTTTGAAAGAGAAGAAAGCAAAACGGTATGTGAAATAAGAATAGAAGGAGAGTTAATTGAGCAAGTGGATGAGTTCGTATATTTGGGATGTGTATTCAGCAGGGATGGGAGATATGATAAGGATATTGAACGACGAGTGAATGCAGAAAATAAAGTAAATGTGGCTCTACACTCTATTGTGAAAAGTCAGAATGTGTCAAAAAAGGCACGTATGGCAATTCACAGTGCTGTATTAGTCCCTACTTTAACGTATGATAGTGAAAGTTGGGTGTGGCAGAAGAAGCACGAGAGTAGAATAAATGCAGTAGAAATGCGGTCGCTAAAGAGTATGTTAGGGCTGAATCTGAGTGACAGGGTGAGAAACTGTGTGATAAAAGAAGAGTGTGGTTTGCAAGATGATGCGGTGACCAGGATTAAGAAAGGAATGCTTCGGTGGTTTGGTCATGTAGAAAGAATGAATGCGGAAAGACTGACAAAGCAAATATATTTTGCAGAAGTGAATGGCAGAGTCGGAAAGGGACGTCCTAGGCGGAAGTTTGTCGACCAAATTGGCGATATACTAAAAATGGGCCAAATCAAGAGTATGGATGTGGAAGAGGCGAGAAAGGTATGTCGGGATCGTGCTAAATGGAAGTCTGTAGTCTCTGCCTACCCCTCTGGGTGACAGGCGTGAGTGTTTATGTTATGTTTTTATTTTAATTTATAAGTCAATATCAAATGCGACAAAATCCGTAAAATGTTTTTTATTCAGTATCTTGTACTTTTTATTTAATAAATCATTTATTATAAGCTTTGTTTATATCTAATGAATTATAAGATGAAGAGTAAAAAGTTAAATATAATCATGGCAATCGATTGCGAATGAAACTACTACTACCACAGAGTAAATAATAGTACTACTACTACCAATATAATCGATGGCAAGTGTATGAAGCTGAGTAGCGAAACTGGTAGAGTTCACAAGCGTAGCAATTGTAAAGTTGCCATGAAACTGTATCAGTACGAAATGAAAACGTTTATCTGTCATGAAAAAGCGACATTATTAACGATTTGAAAATACAAATTAAAATTGCATTTACATTAAAAAGTTACTTGCAAAGCTTAAAATTATCCAAACCACCGACTCAATCAATCAATCAACATACCGTTAGTTCAATTGCGTAGATCAAACAGAAATTAATATCCAACCAAAAGGGAATCCCTCCTTCCCTCCTATCAAATCGTAGCTTCAGAGCCTCTAATTATATCTGGAAATTCAATAAATGAAACAAATAGTTCAAATCCTTTTTTCTTCATACGATGAAGATATGACTCTTCAGTTTATAACGACATCAAAGTTAGAAAGTTAGACTATTGGTATATTTTCCAGTTTTGGCATATTACCACCAATCAACCTTGAGTTGACATTAAGAGTAATTGTGGCACAGTTTAGTTTAAGTAGTAAGCATGGACAGGAATACTCTACGCTTTTAATTTTAATGGCGTCAGCGCCTAGTGAGTGCACCGTGCAGGGTGATGGTCAATGTCCGTGGTGCAGGCAAACATGTTCCTAAAGTTTTACGTACATAGTGATAGGCTTTTAATAGAGTAATAATTAAGTGTAAGGTCAAAACATCTTAACTCTGGGGAATATTTAATTCTGGGCAGTTTTCCAGTCTAATTTTTAAGCAATTGTCTCTTTAAGAGTTCACTTTCATCAATTTCTATCTTTTCTAGGAATTGTTTGTTTTCTTTATTTATCAAAGATGTCTCAATTAGCGAATCTAGTATTTCTTGGTTTCTTGCAAACTTGGAACTTTTTTCTTTAAATACCGTTTCTGCGATTGAAGCCTTTTTATGCTATTGTTACCTACTAAAGAAAATTAAAAAGAACGGGTCAATTCCTTAAATAAGTTAGCACATTTCAATTTTGTTATGTGTAACATGATATATTTTTAAAGAAGAGAGAACAAACATAAGAAGTGATCACCGCAACCATCGTATAACGTGCTAAACACCAGATCAAGATCAAGAGGGTTGATAGCATTTAAAAATAAAATAGGCCCTTTTCTTGAAAATCCCTTTAATTATGAAAACTGACGGTACGGCGAGGTAGAAAATTACTTGTAAAATGCGCGATAGTGACTTGCCAATAATCGTGATAGTACATTTCAGTTAGAGGGTTATTTAGACCATGCTCATTACCAGATCTAAAAGTGACTGCTACAAAATTACTTAATTAAAATGAAATAAACATCTTTACATATGAATTTATAATATATTTTATCCATACAACTGAAGTTTTAATTTGCTTATGTGGTATTATTATGAATAACTTTTAAATGACTCTAATAATTCAAACATCAGTCATTAAGGGAAAATAGAGGCCTATGCTACCTCAAATGGCTTAGCAAGATCCTCCGTTATGCCGAAAAATTGTAGCATTAATTTTGAAATAAATATATGGTAAAGTTGAGGATTAATATTAGGTACTATGTTAGACGAAGACACGATTCCATACAATTTACCCGATAGAAAAAAAATCCAAAGTTACTCCAAACTGAAAAATAAACCGCTGTTATTCATAAAATACTTTAAATTAGATCATGAAACTTTGCATACTAACTGAAGTAACTGTAAAGCAGGGCTAATGTTTTTAATTTTTTTTATTACCATTATTTTCACTGTAAAAAGAAATTACTCGGAAAGGAAACTGTCGGTGCCCTGAAGCTTGTTCCTTGCCGCCCGATACCCCCATTTAGTCTCGTTTCGGCTTTCGAACGGGAAAGCTGTGTCGCTTAAGATCAGAATACACATTACGCAACAGGACGACGTAAAATAAAAATTGGAAATAAACGTAATAAAAATAAGAAGCGACGGGGTTGGCGTAAAGAAACAGGCATAAATATCATAAACCTAATGAAATAAGTATCTGACGACCTATCTTCTTACAGTATTAGTGATTACAAACATGTCGGTACATAGCATACGACACGCAAAACGAAGTGGGGGCGAAATTAGAATTTGAGCTAAGGTAGTATTATAAGGCCCTTAATGAAATAAATGTTCAGACGTCTGTCTATTTTATTTTACTGTGTCCGTATTTTTTAATTTGATATACTTTAAAGGAATAATGGCAGTATTTGCGCCACATCTTTATTTACAAGAACTTGTGATGCCTTGAAATGATGACAATGATGATAAGTAAAACGTATGACATATAATGTAAGAATTAAAGTTTTATGACAAAAGTAACTTTATAGGAACTATGACTATTTATACAAGTAAGAGTTAACAAGCAAACAGTCTGCCTGTTACACAAAAATGTCGAGCGGAAATAAGAGTGTTACTGAAGACACCTTCAACTTGAACTTGAACAAGAGTGACGATGATTAATTGTAAATAAAAGTTACTATATTACTCTTATAACTCGTAACTGACACAGCTTTGCTTCCTTCAACTTCCTCGCTGGTTTTAGGTTTTAAGATTTTTATAAGCACTAGAGATAGGCACAACCAGGCGCATCAAATGCACAAAAATTTTGAAAAAAATAAAAAAATGTTTTTCAAAATAATGACGTTTTTGAGCTCTTCGAGTGTAAAGAAATCTTGAAAAAGTGTTTTTTCAAAATAACTTGAAAACTTTAAGTGAAATCAATTTTTCGTGAAACATTTTTTTTGACATGTTTTAAGCTTCATGTATTAGGCCTGCTGGCCTAATACATCAAGCTTAAAACATGTCAAAACCTTAGTCCGGAAAGGTGATTGTAAATTCGCTACCAAAACACTGGGATTAAGTATTTTGGCAATTAAAGTTAAAAATTTAGTAAACTGTTCGTCAGCTAACAAATTTCATAAACACTGTATTGTATATTTACCGTTACAACCTGTCAAACGTCCACTGCTAAACATAGGCCCCCTCTATACATTGCCTCAAAGGGCAAGTATCTTTTTTTATAGGATAGGGTGACAAACGAGCACACAGTCCACCTGCTGATAAGTGGTTACCATGGCCCATAGATATCTATATCTATCCTCGATTACAATTCAAAATGCAGATACTTTGTAAGAAGGGCTAAAACCCAGAGCCGTAAAGCCAGTTAATAAAAAAAAGATGTGTTGTCACCCGTGAGGATTAAGATGAAATGCCTCGTTTCCGGTAAAAAGGGTCTCCGTTTCTCTACACTCACCATAAGAAACACAGCAGCATTTAGCTAATATTTGACGTTGGTATTCTGTGAGAACGTGGTCCTTCCCCGGTGGAGCCGAACCATTCGTGTTACAACTATACTAATATAACTGCAGCATGGCCCTACCACGTAACGATGCCATATGTGTCACACTTGGCAGGCGGTTTAGTAACAGTAATTTTTAATTTAAATTGTCAAAAGGAAAATGCTACTGCCTGAATCGTTTCAGCATAATAAGGACTGGGCATATTACATTTCACTGGCAAGCAAATTGCGCTCTTTTGTGTATGGAAAACACAGTTTGCCAATGGACGAGTTTTCCAATTTCCCTGTGACATTAGAACAATTCACATTCCAAATGAATGATTTGCTTTTTTTTTACAATAGGGAATCCCGTTCGAATTGAAATGAAGGAATTTTATGAATAAAAACTGCATATATATACTCACAGGAGCATACAACATTATCAGTATTAAGCTTCAGATTTAGCCAGGGCGTGCGCTTGACGGCAGAAGCCCCGTCGCGTCGAGGCGTACCTATTTCCGATATTCCATCTATATTCTGTATAATATATATATATATATATATGTTATATATTTTATATTACTTGTAGGATTCTTCACCGTACAGTCATACCAACAGTTTAAGTGATTTTTATGCATAAATAAAAGGTGCTATTTCTTAGAATACAATAATGTCCCAAGTCAAATGGCTAAAACAGTGATTGAAAAAAAATCTGCTGCGTAAAAAGTTTACCGGAAAAATTAAAACCCTACGTTACTACGACATATATATACACTGGAAAAACATTGCCTTTCTTCTGGACAGTCCGACAAAAGTGAAACTTAAGACCAAAAGTAAAGTTAAATGTCTTACAAACTTAAATACTATAATACTTTGAGATGTGAAAAGTAACTTTTCTAATAGGACATATATTAAAAATTATAAATAATAAAAATGAAAGATTTCTACGAAAAAAACTTGCACGATAGTTGGAGAAACGGAAACTGTTATTTGAGATACAAGGTTATTTAAGATAAAATAACCGCACCAGAATTGCTTGTTGTAAAATATATATTTATATTATTTCAAGGCTATTTAAAAACGACATTTTATCATTATTATATTTATTATCTGTAATGATAGCATGTTGTGATGTGTAGAAAATTCACCCAAGCACTATATTAATTTGATATCATAGACTTTTATGTGCATACATTGCAACAGCGTTAAGGTGTAAATGATGATTATTTTTACCAAATATTATATCAAAACACAATTTTTCAATAAAAGAATGATGATTCAAAATTAAAAAAAGTGTATAACTGAACCTATTACGGTTTAAATAATTTATACAAAAACATTTATTTTATTAAAATGTATATTATATTAATATTTGGATAAACATTTTTTTTAAATTATCACCTAAAATCCTATCCTAAAATACCTATCACAAAATGCTCACCTACTTTAATTTCTACATTTGAATAAAATATGGCTGGTCACTTTCTAGTCCAAAGGTCAGGGAGAAATATATTATCTCACATTTAACTAAAGTTGCACGATAATTTGAATTTGTAGATTTTTATTACTGTAAATATTCTACATAATTATACCTATATCTAGTTTGGTCATACACACTGTCAAAAGTATTTTTTTAAATTAAGATTCGGAATGCGTTTATCATGTCGAAGGCTATAAAATATCCACATTATGTTAGCCCGAATGAGTTCTAAACACTGTCAAAGCCATAATCCGAAAAAGAAAGAAATATTATCGCGTGTAATGAAAATTACCTAACGCGATTAAAACTAAACGCAGACAGCGTAAGACATTGCATCGATCGGAATAGTTACTATCCGGATACACTGGTGTGTATAATATTTTATATGTACTTTACTTTTGGTCTTAATCTTAAGTTAAGTTTCACTTTTGTCGGACTGTCCTGAAGAAAGGCAATGTTTTTCCAGTGTATATAATACAATATATATATATATATATATATATATATATATATATATATATATATATATATATATATATATATATATATATATATATATATATATATATATATATATATACTGGAAAAACATTGCCTTTCTTCAGGACAGTCCGACAAAAGTGAAACTTAACTTAAGACCAAAAGTAAATACTTTACTTTTGGTCTTAATCTTAAGTTAAGTTTCACTTTTGTCGGATATATATATATATATATATTGTATTATATACACTGGAAAAACATTGCCTTTCTTCAGGACAGTCCGACAAAAGTGAAACTTAACTTAAGACCAAAAGTAAAGTATATATAAAATATATCAAAACACAATCTTTCAATAAAAGAATCATGATTCAAAACTAAAAAAGAAGTGTTATAACCGAACCTATTACCTATTTTTATCAAAATGTATGTTATATTAATATTTGGATAAACATTTTTTTTAAATTATCACCTTAAAACCCTATCCTAAAATACCTATCATAAAATGCTCACCTACTTTAATTTCTACATTTGACCACGTATGGTCATCAACCTCCTACAGTTCCTTAATCATGGTTTGGTGGGTAGTTTCTTAACACGGAGTCACAAAATTTTTAACACATGACTTTTTGTTATATACTACCCGAATATTATCATCCCTTTGACTTTTTCCGCCAATCGGGTAAAAATACAATGAAATGTACAATTTCCTCCATTTTGAAGTCGCTTACAAAGTGACTAACGAACTTACAATCCCCTTGATAGTGATGGATAATTACTGCACTTAACCTGAAGCCAACTTTAAACAAAACGCTACAGGTGCGTTGTCATCTCTGAGGATTAAGATAAAATGCCTTAAAGCCTGTAATATATAAAATATGAGCTCTCTATACACTTCAGATCGAAACATAGCAATTTAAGTTAAAGCAACCGTTATTTGTCAGCAGAAACAGGAAAGTGAGTTAGGCCCAGATACGTCCATTTAGGTAGATAACCCAGATGGAACCCTTTTATGCATAAGCCTACGTGGTACCTACACAGACAGGCGCCCAGCTATTATAAATTAAGATAGACAAAAGATTGGGATAAAAGGAGAAAATTAGCTGTTGTCAAAGATTATAATGCTGAGCTTTTTTTATAGAATAGTGTGACAAACGAGCACACAGTCAACTTGATGGTAAGTGGTTGCTGTGGCCCATAGACATCTACATGTATCCTCGATTACGAATAAAAATGCAAATGCGTTGTCACCCGTGAGGACTGAGATGGAATGCCTCGTTTCCAGTAAAAAGGGTCTCCGGTTCTCCACACTCACCGTACGAAACACAGCAGCAAGAAGCTACTATTTTACGCTGGTATTCTGTGACAACGTGGTCCTTACCCGGTCGAGGCGACCCATTTGTGCTACAACTATGCTAATAATATAACTGCAGCATGGCTCTACCACGCATAAAAAGCTACAAAAAAAAGCTTTAATCCCACTTTTGACTTTAGTAATTATCCTCAAAATTATTTAAATAAAGAATATGATTCGGTAACAAACCTTCTTTACTATTAGAAACCATTTTGGAGGCCAACTGGGAAAAATAACAAATGTGTGAGAGCGGACGCTCAACTCGCTCTACCGCTTATTCAACCAATCATTATCGGAAACAAAACAGCGCACTGCACCATACACTCAGCATAAAGCAATAAAGTTCGACCGACCGTAACATGTTCCCGCCATAACCACACACCGGTGTAACGTGAAGGACCCAATCACATGATAACAACAAAGTATGCAAACCAACACGTGGTAGAGCCATGCTGCAGTTATATTAGTAATATAATTGTAGCACGCATGGGTCGGCTCCACCGGGGAAGGACCACGCTCTCACAGAATACCAGCGTCAAATAGTAGCTTAATGCTGCTGTGTTTCGTATGGTGAGTGTAGAGAACCGGAGACACTTTCCCTCCTCACGGGTTCTCACGGGTGACAACGCATCTGCATTTTGATTTGTAATCGAGGATAGATGTAGATGTCTATAGGCCGCAGCAACCACTTGCCATCAGATGGACTGTGTGTTTTTTTTTTCACCTTATCCTATTAAAAAAACACTAGTAAAATTACCTCAACGGACATAATAAGGACATTGAGATTCGTAGAATTACCGATTAATTTCTCTTATTCATCTGCGCGATATTTTACACTGCTAGAACGAGTGGGAGATTACAGTTTTACCCTCATTTCTTCGTATTTTCTTTTATTTTTATCCTCATTTCTAACACGGTATAGCCTGATAGGAGATCATCCTTGGGCTCCCTTTAGATTTGAATATCGGTCTGAATAAATCTTAGGCGCTAAGATCGTATCACTTAATAAAATAACTGATTAAGTCATATAAGTATAACTGATTAAGCAAAACTTAAATCAGGCGCGACAGAGGCACAACGTTAGCGTATCTCAACATTACTCTATAATAATTTGTATAAGTTAAGTATACTTAATACTCAAATCTACCTAATTATTTTATTTTTCTGTAAAGTTAAATTCGAAACTGTAAGTACTTATACATTCAGTAACACTATTATAGTTGAATAAATATTAAAAAATGTAGTTTTTGAACACTAGGCATTCCATCTTAGTCCTCATGGTTGACAACGCATATGCGTTTTGATTCTTAATCGAGGATAAATGTAGACCTCCCATCGTGGACTGTGTGCTCGTTTGTAACACTTATTTTATAAAAAAATATATTGTATACATATTACAGAAATATCCATCTTTCGTGAAGTATTACATAATATATCATATTTATCTGAAAATTAAAAAAAAACTATAACTAAACAATAAAACTAAGAAAATTTAACTATAATAATGTCCTCTGGACCAAATTTCGGTCTGTAGTCCGCTGATACGGCCACCCGACACGACTTACTGAGAAATTATTGATAAAAAACACCGAACCGATTATGACCTTAGTCGGAATTCCAACCCGGGAACACACGAACTGTGGTGACGCTTATGAGCTGTTTACTTATCAACAATTTTGACGACGCTTTAAGACAAACGGGTTAGTTTACACGTGTCGATTCAGTTAAGATACTAAAAATAATTTCTCACATAAACATTGTGCATTATGAAACAAACATTAAGCGTGAGTAGTATAGCAGTGTCTAATACGGGCTACTGCAACTGCTGCTGAAAGTGTTGAAGGTTCCAATCTGATTTTATCATATTATGTGATCTCAGTTGGATTGGTTAACGGGGATGCCAGTAATGTAAGTTATCTTAATACCGTGTCACGATGTTCGTTCACGCTGATCTCCGAAACTGTTCTAATAATATATATATATATATATATATATATATATATATATATATATATATATATATATATAGATATATATATGTATATATATATATATATATATATGTATATATATATATATATATATATATATATATATATATATATATATATATATTAAATATGTATTGTTTCTTTCTACTTCAGAGACAGGATAATTTTTACTGCAATAAATACTCTTAATATTTAAATTGCGAATTTGAAGATTTTTAATAGAACAAAGGGCCGTCGGAAAGGGCAGAACAAGGTCTGTCTGGCCAGCTAATTTATTTCTAAAATTAGATTTCATTATTTAAAATTTCTGAAGGTGTTTCTGTCATAAGACCAGATTACTCTTTATTTATAGCAGTACCTCCAAAACTTCTTCAAACATAATTTGTTTTGCTATTAATACGATATAATGCAAACGAAATCGCAGGTTCACATATTTGACAGGTGAGATATTGAAGAGTTTTTATGACGTTTTGTAATTAACTATCGGGCGCACTGACGGGTAACACGCTTCAATTTTAATTAACTCACTGATAAATTATGCACGAGTGTCACCTTATTGTGTAATTTAAATTTGTCCGACAAAGAATTAGCTCATTGATATACGTAATAAGTCCCCCATATACATATTTACGAGAGCGGAAATAATCAACATTACTACATGCAAAGTCATTTAGAAAGTAGTTAATATCGGTTTATAAAACAAATATATGACTGAAATATAAGATGAATGAAATACTATGGTTAATAAATGTATGCCTATGCGTCTAGATAATATTTTATTCTCGATTGACTTTCCAGCTTTCCACTCGTGTTAGTAGCTTTGCTTGAAATATTTATTTTATTTCTGATTAAGTCTTTAATCGAAATAAGTTATTTATTTATTAACAGTCAAAGAAGTTAAAATCCCAAAGTTATCTCTACATTCAATTTACAAACTGAATTTGAGGTTACGGGGTCAAGATTTTACTCAATACAACGTCGTAATTATCAGTTAATAATGCCGTGATTTGTTAGTTTTTGAAGTGTAAGTAGTTGGAAATAATCATGTTTATAACAACTTAAATTGAAAAATCGAAGCTAATGACATAACATACCAGAAACGATGAATCAAAAAATCGGAGCATACTTCTCCAACACAACAGGAGGGACTCCATAGGGCCCACACGACTAGTTGACGTCTTTCTCTTGACATTTGCGTGATCTGTCTCCGATAGGCACCACAGATGATGGAATAAACATTTCCATCCCCTGAAGTACCACATCAACGACAGAATCAGTAACAACGTTGGAATCGTCTTGAGAGAAGCAAACTTGCACCTAAGAGAAGGATGCAAAAAAGCGGCAGCCCGTAGAACGCGACTGCGATTACCGCTGCGGGAGCTATAGAGGCGCCCGTAGAAGCGACGATGGTCGTTACCATCAACGCGCAATCAAGAAATGTTCAGTTCCTTCAAGACTGCCCCGGCGTCGAGGATACGTAAACTCTAGCTCGAGTGAGACACAAAGGAGTGTTCCAATTTGTACCGAGGCTAGCAGAGGCACTTCGTACCGTATCAGCCGGAGAATTCATCTGCATCTAGGTCAGATAGTAAAGGTGAAGCTTCATGTGAAGTTGCAGTTGCAGTTGCAGAAATTGATGGAAAGCATAGAAGCAGTTATATTACCGGGGAAGAACCACGTTCTCACAGAATACCAGCGTTAATTAGTACCTTAATGCTGCTGTGTTTCGTATGGTGAGTGTAGAGAACTGGAGACCCCTTTTACTGGAAACGAGGCATTCCATCTTAGTCCTCACGGGTGACAACGCATCTGCATTTTGATTTGTAATCGAGGATAGATGAAGATGTCTATGGTCCGCAGAAACCACTTACCATCAGGTGGACTATGTGCTCGTTTGACATCCTATCCTATAAAAATAAAACAGCAGAGTAGGTGGGCTCTGGCCACCTGCGGCCTGTTCACACTGATATTCTGTGAGTTCGTGGTACTTCCCCGGTTGGAACCGAAGGAGAAAACCCTTGCACGAATAAAGACGATGATGCTTTTTCTGTTTTAAGGTTTAAAGATTGAACCAATAAGTTTTTGCTCTAACTAACATCATAATATAGAAACAAGGTATTGCTTCAGCCAAATTCGTAAAAGAAAACTAAAATGCACCGGTACTGTCTATAATTTTACACTGCCCATTTCGAGTTACATTAGACCACTCTCCCCTAATAACTCAAAAATTATTAGACCTTTGCACTTAATACATTGCGTGCCTAATAAAGCCCCCTTGAATACCCACAATCACAAATTTAATGACTATGACATCATGACAAGTATCATCAATTACATTATCAATTACAAGTATCAATTATATTATTCTCTTATTCCCTCTTTGTCATTGTTAGGACACTGTGATGTCAAGAGCATTAACGGCCCTAAAATTTTAATTTTTTGCGCCTACTATGCTAAGCAGCCAACTACTACATTCTTTCTATAAGTTCTTAAAGAAAAAAGTCTAAGTTAAAAAGGCCTACCAAAGATTAGCCACCAACAAAAGGTCTCATTATTTTAACTCTCGCGCTCTTAGTGTACTTGAATATTACTTTTACGACGAATATAATTTTGTGATTAACAATCTCCTGCTAAAGTCTCCTGGAAATAGTGTAATCATTATACTCAGCAGTGTGTCAGCCAAGTTAGAAAAAGAAATAGGCGAAACACAGACTGTGTGGTATTTACACGAATCAATTCAAGCTATATCCGACTTTCCATAACTCAAAAACTATTAGAAGAACAAACATGTAATTTTGCATATGTAATAAATTTGTTTGCATGTCCAATAATGTCCCTTCATTGTCTAGAATTCCATTTATCATAAATTGAAGAAAAGTGCCATTTATATCATTGTTCCTTTATGTTATATAAAAAAGAATGAGTAGTGGGGGGGGGGGGGAGGGAAACGAGCATGCGGTCCACCCAAAACATTCGCTGTCGCCGGTCCCTATTCACATTGATGTAATTGGTGGGATTAGTATATAATTAGTAATACAGTGTGCATTTTTTTTTGATCTACGACAACTGTCTAAAACTAAATAGCTTTTGATACGAGTTTACTGTATGAAGTTTAAGTTTAAACTACACTATCGTAAACGTTATTTCATTACTTAGCATGTTACAGGTCAGTTAGATATAAACTCAAGGTATAAACCGACTGAAATAATTAGTTCTGGTGTTGGAAAAGTCCGAGGCAAAAGTCATTTGGCAGATTGCAATATTGTGAACAGTTTGGTACGATAACGTGAGCGCTTTGCTTAGAATGACAACTTATTGCAATGCCACGATAAATTCAAAGGCATGAATGCATCGACCAACTGACGTCAGCGAACATATATGCGAATACGTAGGTACCCTCCACCTACGCTTAAAGGGGGGGATATATCGACTAGGGAACACGGCACCCATCCTGAATTTTTGGCAACAGTTTGTAGAAAGGTAAAACTCGGAACTATACCCTCCCTCAATAATTTTATAAAATAAAGTCGTTTATCTACGTCTGTTTTAAGTTATCTGCTTGATGGGGGACTTTTAATGCGGTTTACACTAATATATGCAGAATATATAAGGAAAAGATTTAGCATAAAAACATGCATATTTTAAGTATCCTAAGTAGTGCAGAATTTCGATATACAGTAATCAAACTCACACCTACGCGGTTCCTGGGTGAGTGGCTATTAAGGTAATTAAAAATTAATTTGCCCATTAATTACACTAACTTCACTCTAGTCCACTGCAGTACACACTTCTCGAACTAACTTTCCGGTTGGCTCGTAGAAAATGTAATATTATGGCATTAAGTCCGCCGTTTGTAGCTTTAGTTGCAGCGTTTACGATGTAGAGCCATGCTACAGCTATATTATGGTTGTAGCACGAATGGTTCGCCTCTACCTGTACTACGTAGGACCACATACTCACAGAATACCAGCGTAAAATAGCAGCTTTATGCTGCTATGTTACGTGTGGTGAGTGTAGAGAATCAGATACGGATCGAATACCGTTTTTACTAGATACGAGACTTTCCATCTTAGTCCTTAAGAGTGACAACGCGTCTGCATTTTGATTCTGAATCTAGGATAAATATAGGTGTCTAAGGGCGACAGTATATCTACTTACGTACACATACTATAAGGTGGACAGTGTTTTTTTATAGAAGAGGGGGCAAACGAGCATACGGTTCACCTGATGTTAAGTGACTACATGAACATCCGCAACACCAGAGGAATAGCAGGCGCGTTGCCGGCCCTTTAGAAAGGAGTAAGCTCTTTTCTTGAAGGTGCTCGTTTGTGTCCTATTATACTATTTAAAGAAATTACTTATTTATTATCATATTTTATCGCGTTTAATTTTGACTAATTTTTAACTCCCGATGTTTTAATCAGCACCTGTGGTCACGGGCGGATCAAAATAAATCAAATCAAAAGAAATAACTATAGAGTACAGTTCAATACAAAGCAATATTTACTAAAGTTTGCCTGCTACAAGAGTACCGTTTAGAATCACGTTATTTTGCATATTTAGGAAGATTTGCTTGATACTTTTATGTAATTCTAGGAACGTTGTAAATGAGCATTTCAACGCGTTTGAGCCACACTGCAGCTATGGTACTTGTAGCACAATTGGGTCGGATCGACCGGGGTAGGACCGCGCTCTCACGGAATAACAGCGTGAAATCGATTTGAGACTTGGTGTGTTTTGCATGGTGGGTGTAGAGAACCGGTAACCCCTTTTACTGGATCACGCATCCTATCTTGGTCCTCAGGGCAGTGGCATCACATCCGCAATTTTGATTATTAGTCGAGGATAAACGTACATATCTATGGGTCACCATACTTACCCATCAGGTGGACTGTGTGCTCACAACCTTATCTATAATAAAAATGTTATAAAATACTTTGACATAAATTAATTAGCAAGTGATCCTGATTGACATGAGAGGGCATTGCTTACATGCTGAAAAGGGGAAAGTGTTATAACACTTATCATCTTAAAGTAAAAAACTGATTAAAAGCCAACCATATCACCTTGTACCATAAGGTACAACATTAAAAAAAAAATATATAGATAAGAATGTCAAACGAGCACACAGTCCATCTGATGGTAAGTATGGTGACCCATAGATATGTACGTTTATCCTCGATTAGGAATCAAAATTGTAGAAGTGTAAACTTGTCATAAATGGCAGACAAACATATCGATTGTATAATTCTGGTACGAACCGTGGCTGTCTTCGAATTAAATTTTGTCGTTTCGTTTTGTTTTATTAAGTAACTAGCTTACAATCTAATCATTTATTAGTTATTTAGGTTTTATATTTGAGGAGAAATCTTTTCGGATAAAGTAAAGACTAACTCCCGGCAATGCTCTCTATTTTTGTCATAAAGATTTACCACAATCGGTTCAGCCAATAATTAAAAAAAATGTATAATAAAATTCATGTTTTAATATCATACAAATACCCCCTAAGTTTAAAGTAAGCCAGTTACTTCAATATTACATACATACACTTTAATTTTATTCATATGTGTAACTATATAGACGAATTAGTATCATTTATAAATAGATTTTTTTTATATTACCACTTATAACCATACACATGTACTTTGTTATCTTTTATTATTGTTAGCAGTTACCTAAAATAAGAAGTTACAAAGTGTTCATATAATAACGTAACGCGGTTGTGGCTCAACTTAGTTACAAAATTGCATTTCCCACTGTTTACTAGACACCTGCGACTTACTTTAAACAAAAGTCTACAGATGCGTTGTATTTTACATGATAAAATCACATCATAATTCATAATTATGATGCAAAGTTTACTCCTATATATTTACAAAATTATAGATAAGGTTGTCAAACGGGCACACAGCCCACCTGATGGGTAAGTATGGTGACCCATAGATAATTCATTCATTAGTTTCTTTGCTTAGCTCATAGTCATCAAAAACTATAATGAATCATGATCCTTCATCAAACACTTCAAACCATCAAACATGCTTGACTCAAGCTTAAGTGCTTGATTTAAGATATATTCTTAAAACTTCCACAATAGGCTGTGAGATTACGCCAAAATATTTTATTGACCACCAATAATCCTTATCTATTGCATTAAAATACATAAGAGCTCGGGATCAAAGATGCAGATAAAATAGGTTAACAGTAACCTTTGAGTATTCAACGTATCAGTATAAGATGATACATGAGAATAAACAAATACATTTAACGTTAAGATACTGCACAGCAGAGCATTTTCAACTTACATACAATATTGCACTATGTCGTTAATATGTATAATAATTATAAGAGAAACCAATATTGTATTCGGGTAAGAACGAAGAGTATCTACGTTCATCGTTGAATATTCAACCGTATCTCAAATAGTTATGGTTCAAAACTACACAAAATTCAACCAAGCTTAGTACACAACACAGTCCTTGCATTCAGTAAGAGCGCAAACTAAGCAACATTGAAAGCGCCAAGATTGCTGAGAACATGTTATTCATCTGGCATTTACCGAGATGAATTCCTATTTCATCGTGTTCGATACTAATCAAAATCTGGGACTTCGCTTGGATGATATATATTTTAATTAGAATTCATCGAATTATTAATGAAAGAAAAATTACTACTAATGAAATAATGGTGTACTCTTTTCTTTTTTTCACACAAATACATACATAAACATAAAATTGCGAGCGCGCACATGCACGAAGGCACTCACGCACGCACGCACGCACGCACGCACATACAAGCGAGGGAGCCGCGGAGCTGTGAGCGCTCACATTTGCACCGCTTGCTTACATTAATTTACACAAATAACTCACGTGCGTGCGCATGCACACATACACAAATTAAAATATGAAGTCTGCAGCTCCACGTCCTTTACAACTTTATTATAAAACGCGCGTCTAATAGAATTGAATAGATTCTATATACAAATGCCACAAACGCAAGACAAAAGTAATTATGTACGCGTGGGGGTACAATACATATCGTGGAGAGTTTACGACAATCCGTAATGTATAGAGAACAATTTGAAACGTAAATTACAAGCTTTAGGTGAACCTAAAATAGTTATTATATGATTCAAAACTGTTACTAAAGTAAAGATATAAATATCACTACACACAGAACACTTTAGGTGTTTATTTGTAAGTAATAAAAAATGTATTGTTCGATTTTACAAAAGTAACAATTAAAATCTAGGAACAAGACTACTCCTAAATAGGATTTTCCGAGAATGGCACAGTACCTATCACTTGAAATGGAAGATCTGCCTGTACTTTCCAACAGCATTAGTATAGCGAGAATCGATACCCTCCCGCTGACAGTGCTATTTTCCATTGCCAAACTGTGTAACTTAGGGTCAGCGTACTTTAAAAAAATTCTGGACTAACCACGGTCGCTATAGTTAGAACAACACATATAACATAAAATATAATATAATATCATTGATAAGAGTAAAAATAAAATATATCATGCGATCGTGGACTCCTTATGCCGCTGACGGGCGTGCTGTGATAACGCTCTCCAAAGATAACCAAACACTTTCGACAACACAGCAAGGTTTTTCTGCGAGATCTTCCCTCAGTTCCCTCAGTATAATTTGACATATCCGCCTCATAGCTTTTCTAATAATACATAATATTTTATCTAATATTTAAACATGACATAAATTACATTAATTATAATAAAATAAAATAAATGTAATTTACAAAATTATACCGGATGCCTAAAAGCCTAACAAGTAAAAATTAATACAACAAAATAATAATTATTTGTTGTCATTAACGTTAAGTTTTTAAAGCATTTGATTAACTTTAAAACAAACTGTCAAGGTCTGACACTTCTAGTGCTGTCATCTCCCATCGGAAGTGCGTACTCAAGGAAAACTCTAAACAAAGACGTAGTACTCATATTGTAAAGTAAAGTAAAATCACAGCCTATATTCGCGCAGCCCCAATGCGTGTTGGCGAACTTCACATGACTTCGAAATATTTTATTCTTATTTCTCAGACATGCACGTTTCCTCAGGATGTTTTCCTTCACCGCCGAACACGTGGTAAATCAGCACTTAAAATTGCAATTAACAATTTCTTCGGTGCCGGCGGGGATCGAACCCGGGTTACTCGCGTTCTGTTTTAATTACAGTGAGCGTTAACCATCTGAGTACCACGGCTCTTCTGAGCTACCAGGGCTCTCTCGACTCATCATCATCATCATCATCATTACAGCCCTTCACAAGTCCACTGCTGAACATAGGCCTCCCCCAAGTAATGCCACAAAGCACGGTCCTGAGCCACCTGCATCCATCGACTTCCTGCATGTCTTACCAGGTCGTCACTCCATCTAGTGGGGGGTCGCCCTACACTACGCCTACCGGTACGAGGCTGCCACTCGAGAACCCATTTCTTCCCCATCGGTTATCGGTTCTTTGAGCTATATGGCCGGCCCATTGCCACTTCAGCTTACTAATCCGTTGGGCTATGTCGGTCACTCTGGTTTTACTGCGGATATCCTCATTTCTGAGTCTATCACGCAGAGAAACTCCGAGCATAGCCCTCTCCATAGCTCGCTGAGCGATCTTGAGCGTCCTCATACGGCCAGCAGTGAAGGACAACGTCTCTGATCCGTAAGTCATCACTGGCAACACGCACTGGTTGTACACTTTAGTTTTCAGAGATTGAGGTATACCTGACGAGAAGATGTGTCGTAATTTCCCGAACGCTGCCCAGCCGAGTTGAATCCGTCGATTGACCTCTCGGTCGAAGTTGGACTGGAGACATGGACATTAAACATGATCTTTGTTTTGTCCATGTTCATCTTAAGACCTATCCGTTGGGAGACACCATTGAGGTCATTGAGCACAGTGCTAAGGTCCTCCAGCGATTCTGCCATAAGGACTATATCGTCGGCAAATCGAAGGTGAGTGATGTACTCGCCATTGATGTTAATACCGTATCCTTTCCAGTCCAGTAGCTTGAAAACGTCTTCCAATGCAGCGGTGAAGAGTTTCGGGATATAACGTCACCTTGTCTTACACCTCTCTGCAGTTGGATAGGTTTCGAGCTCTGATTCTTTACTCGGATAGCCATCGTAGCCCTACTGTACAAATACTTCAGCGCTTCGATATACCGACAGTCAACTTGGCACCGCTGAAGGGACTGTAGCACCGCCCAAATTTCGACGGAATCAAAGGCTTTCCCATAGTCCACATACGCCAGGCAAAGTGGCAGATTGTACTCTTCGGTCTTCTGTACAATCTGCCGCAGGGTATGTATGTGGTCTATGGTACTGAAGCCTTTTCGGAATCCGGCTTGTTCGGGAGGCTGGAAGTCGTCGAGTCTCTCTCGACTCATATTGTATTAATCAAAAATCCTGTTAAAGCGTTTGTGATTCTTAATCGAAGATAAACGTAGCAATATCCATCACAACCTCTACCACCACAGCCTTAACTGCTTTTTTTTTAATTTATTTCGGCAACAAACAGTCGTATACAAAGGAAATAAAATACAAAAAACTTATCTATTAGAAATTGACCTACAGTGCTGAAAACTTAAACACAATTTAAAAGAAAGTTACATGGTAACACTACATAGTGACTATTAACATAACAAAAAAAAAACTAAGTACATAAATATAATTAAAATAAGAATATCAATTCAAAAAAACGCAATTCAAAAAAATGCAACTCAAACTTCTAATGGTGGACTGCATGATCGTTGCTTCTAAAAATTATTTAGATTGCTCCCATTCCTATTAACTTTACATCACCTGCTCAACATACCATAGAATAAATAACAATCGATAATTTATCATATACTAACACCACAAGGACCTGTATGCAGGTAACGATATAACAAACACTAGAAGAACGTTACGTTACGTTATAAATGAAGGGTGCCTACAGTTGTTCAGTCTCGTATATTATTGATATAAAGATCTCATGTCATGTTATTAAAATAATTTATGCCCCAAACACTCAATTAAGTAGTCTCGTGGTGTCACAGTCAATTTGACTTAATGTGATAAATATAGCATAAGACGAAACAGCGTCTTAAAATTGAATATCGTTTGGGTATTTTGGTAATAAACTTCAGAAGTATAATAATAAATTTTGTTGACTTTCGCATATTATATATTCCACTTGCCGTTCATAATCATCATTACAGTTTTTCACATGTCCACTGCTGAACATAGGCCAAGGTATGCCACAAAGCACGGTCCTGCGCCACCTGCATCCATCGATTTCCTGCATCTTAGGGCAAATGTGATAATTCTCGGCGCTATACATAGAATACTATAATACACAATAGAATGGCTGTCAACCCTATTTTGTACGATGATAGGCGTCACCGGGAGCACACATACAAGCAATTACGTCGTATTATCAGTTAATCACTACTACAAACCCGATTCGCTGTGTTGACAGACAGATTAGAATACATATTTATTTGTAAATAGCGTGCAATTTGGCATTTTCTAAATAATTTGCATGCAAAATTTGAAAACGATTGTAACGTCAAAACACATTTCGTGTTGCCATTTACACGTGTGAATTGACGTGTTAGTGGCATTTTAGTGGCTACACGGGCTCCGCCCACTCTCCCGTTTTATTATGTATGTATTAACGTATTATAGTATTCTATGGCGCAATAGGTCTTTAAATCTGTAGGACGTTGTATTTAGTAAATTTTATGTTTGAATGAATTTTGTTGTCAAAACAAAGAAATAGCCGCACAGTTATTCCAAATTACAAGGTGTTTTAAAATCAGCGTGTAATTCAAAATTAAATTAATTATAATTTGTGTGTCAATTTAAAGCACTAAAAGCGCCATTACAATAATATATAATTCATTATTTTGAATTCAATTTGCCATATTTCGAGAGTTAGGGAATCGCTCTAATTGAGCTCCTGTGTATTTATTAACCAACATGTTAAATTACAACGATAGAGTGAGCAAATTGTAGCACACAGGGAATTCATGAAAATAACGAAATTGACAGAACAATTGAAATATAGTTTTTATATTATGATTCCGATTAATTATGTAGCGGCTGATACTCTTATTGCTTTAATGTAGTTTTAAATAAATATTAAAGGCCGCGGTAGATCAGCCTTAGCACTCCGCAACAGCCTAGCCGACCCCGAACCCTGGTTCGAAGCCCTAGTGCACCAATTAAGTTGTGCTTAGTTCAATTTTAAGTTAATATGCGGGAAAGAAAAATGTCACGAGGTAATGTTTGAAAACCTATAAAAAATACTTTCGAAAACATGTCATATCCTCCAATACAGTGATAGTGTAGTGTATATATACCTCCCTTATAATATACACTATCACTCCTCCAATACACATTACGGCAGTGCGACGGACGCTTCCTTGTCCCTATATCCCCTCAGAAATTGGAGCATTCCGGTGCTCAGCAGTGGGACGTGTATAGAGCTGTAACAACATTACTTTTTTATATACTTATATCACTTCGCACGTGGTTAACAATTTCCTGAAATTATTTGTATACAGAGCGTTATTATTTTAAAATGTACTGGAAGAAGCGACCTTGTACTTAGTACAGCAGCGCCCCGACCCACTGCGTCTGCTTCACCCCGCAATCGTCAACAACCTAAACATAGCGTCGTGACCTTGGCCTCACTAATAAAACAATCGCTATATATATGTTGAGTACGCCCAAAAATCAATTTAATGACTATAGTTTTAAGATTGAAGTTAAAACTGTAGTTAACGTATTACATATTATATTTGTTCTCTGATATAATATATGCAAAAAGATATAAAGACGAATTAAATAATTAGATTCAAATAGTCATATACAATAAGAATCCCGCCAATACGTTCAATTAAATTGTATGTTGTAATATGGAATTTAAAAACACATTCGTTTCGACCACCTTAAATCACCATAATTCATAACATTTGAATTTCGTAAGAATGTTTGATTCCTTATAAGGTGAACCTATTTCCGCGGTATTTTTAATAAAACTCGAAATTAGCTTAAAAATTAAGCATTTATGCTTTCCTTTTGAAGATTTTGCTACTTTTATCAGAACTATTATTGTTTGTACTCTTGAAATAGACGACTTGATTTGTATTCATAATAAATTAAATATGAGGAGAACTTGAAAGCACCTTATTACGATGTAAAATACTTATTCTGATGTATTTGGTTCCTAATACCACTAATACCGAGTGTACAAAATGCAAAGGGTAAGCTCGAAGGATAAATACATGGTGTATATTGTCCTACAATTAAATTTCTTACAATTTAAAAAAATTCTAATAACGACCCCGTGGATCAGATCTGACAAGTTAATTTTATTATTTATAATGCAATTAAATCATTTACAACGTGTTGTTGACCAATTTCGATTTTTCTTAACAAATAAAAAAAGTAAATTTTTAAGAAGTATTTATTTGCACTTTTTTATAGAATAGGGTGACAAACGAGCACACAGTCCACCTGATATTAAGTGGGTGCTGCGGCCCATAGATATCTACATCCATCCCCCATTAAAAATCAAAATGCAGATGCGTTGTCACCCGTGAGGACTGAGATGGAATGCCTCGATTCCAGTAAAAAGGGTCTCCGGTACTCTACACTCACCATACGAAATACAGCAGCATTAAGGTACTATTTCACGCTGGTATTCTGTGGGAGCGTGGTCCTTCCCCGGTCGAGCCGACCCATTCGTGCTACAACTATACTACTAATATAACAGCAGCATGGCTCTACCACATAAAAATTATACCACATAAATATTGTAGGGATAGATGGTTTATTTGCGTAATAAGCATGCATCCTCATAATCAATATAACCATTTAATACTAACTTACGAAATGAAATCGTGTTATTAACTAATATATATCGTCAATCAATTGTATTTATTTTATTTATTTTAAAACCTACTCGTTTTATTATAACAATAGTAGTACAATAAATATGTGGATCTCTGTAAAGAAAGATATTGTGTTAATTAATATTTTTAAATGAATGTATTTATACCTAAGTTTGTGAGTTATTATAAAGGAAATAGAAACCTGTGCGTTATTGAAACTAAAGTGCATAGCATTTTTGTGTGTGTATACTGTATATGTCGCGGAATAAGGTGTACAAACCTACTATACATCGAAATAGCGTTTCATACCAAAAAAAAAAAAAATTCGTTTCCTAATTCCGAGTATTAATAATTGCAATATTCTTACATACTTTATATAGATTAATACTTTATTACAAAATCTTCGTAAGTATAATATAATACTAGCTAAAAATTACATCGAATCGTGTATGAACTTAAATTACCTTCTTAGCTTTCCCATACAATTAATTAATAAAGTATCTAATATATATCGTTTTTCCAATGCTGCAATTAGTGAATGAAACGCATAACTATGCCTTTGAAATAGAATTTAATATTAATTGTCTTTTTAACGGATCGGACCCAAAGCGGGAAGGGCCTAATCATAAAAACAACCCTGAAAACAAAATAAATAAGTATTTGAACTCACTGTTACGCAGTATACGTCGGAATAAGGAACCGCAAGACGTATTTTTACTTTGCTTTGTTCAGAAAAACATACAAAAGTTAAATGGTTTCGATTAAAAATATAATCCTTGAAATAATTCAACACAAAGAAATACACAGTACAAAAATAACCAATAAATCACTATTTAAAAAACATGGTACTTGGCATGGCACAAGGTCCAAGATATATGAAGCATGGGTTCGGACCAGCTGCTGACGCAAAACTAATAATTTCTGCGTCAGACTTTTGATGATATGATTACGCAGTGTTATATTATCAATTGAATAAGACATATTGCAATAAAAAAGAACTTGTAAATCACTTGTAAACACCGTATTTCTATCTATATAAATATCTCAGAATGTGGTGCCAATTTTAAAACGCCTCAGAAAAAGCCCCGCCTTTACCTTAAGGATTTTTTTTCAAACTATTCTGAACGAAACTTGAAAGTGAAAGAAATCTGCCAGAACCCGTTGTTCCCCGGTTTATCCGACCCATGCGTGCTGTAGCCATAATACGGTTCAGATTGACTCTACCACGTAAAAAACGTAAATCTGGGCTATCAACGTGAAAAACAAAATCTGATTTTCATCCGCTGCCATTGGTTATCATTACCATAAAAATCACACGAAAAAGACCGATGAAGGTTTCGTCTTACCTACTCCATCAACAACCCTACAATATAAATTGGGCAGCTGACTAATTGCGCGTCGCGAAAACGACTATCATCATTTTCGGCATTCATCCGATGGTTTGATGAACCTAATTACGTTCCATTTGGTTAGTTTTTTTCATAATTACAATGTATTTACAGATACAATAGTTTACGCTGTTATATAATAGTAGCGAAGTTAGTTGAAGTATACTTAAAATAAAAATAATGAACCTGCATTGAGAATACAGTATAATGTTGAAGTACAGTTTTTAAATATACTTGTAGTAAATGATGCAGCTGATATAGTGTAATTAATTTGTGGCTGGAGGTCGCGGAACAATTTATCTCGCATCCACTGACGCAACCGCGAACCAAAACAAACTACGAGTTAAACCGTATGACTCCGGATAGCCCACCGAGTTGCCGTGTCGCTTCTATAGCGTGGTTATCCACCGCTTGCGCTTGCCTCGTTTTCATTCATGAGTGCTGATTGTAATGAGGTAGGACGTTGAATTAACTTCGCGTTCGACTTCATTATATACGTCCTATTTTAATAAAGAATAGATAATATAGGTAATTATAAATGGAACATTTTTTGTAGTAGTTAATAAAAGTAATACATACTTTATTAAACATATTTTTTACTTTTACTTTTCGGATAAAATCACTGTCTTGGGAAAAAACCCAGCATGAAATCCAACAGAACTTTTATGTTCAGTAACCATAATTATATATTATAATATGTATGCCTAGATATATGGGATGTAAAGGAGGCGAGATAGGGTTGTCAGGATCGTGCCTAATGGAATTCCTTAGTCTATGTCTACCCTTCTGGGTGACAAGCGCGAGTGATTATGTATGTGTATTTTGTATTATATAATATATTTTTAGTTGTGTTCCCGACAAAGGCTCTAGTATTTTGATTAAATTTAGAATACAGTGATTTACGCGGCGAAAAATCGATCTTCATATCC
This sequence comes from Parnassius smintheus behrii, assembly GCA_036936625.1. Taxonomy (NCBI): domain Eukaryota; kingdom Metazoa; phylum Arthropoda; class Insecta; order Lepidoptera; family Papilionidae; genus Parnassius; species Parnassius smintheus. Next base: position 11,149,394 of record JAUPFT010000016.1, on the reverse strand, counting down.
CTCCATTCATGGGAAAATTTGTTTTCTCAGTGTTAACACATACAAAAGCAACAAGCGTCATTTGCCCGCATAATATGATTAGTAATTTCGTCACAGAGATCATCTTTTCAACAGTATATACATATTGAAAAGGAAACAGGTTTGGAAGGTCCTCTTGATCCGGCTGCGAAGGACCAATTGAAAAGGAAACAGGTTCGGAAGGACCAATTTAAAACGAACCAGACGGGCTGGAACGTTCGATAAAGAAACAGAAGGGAGGAATCGAGGCTTCTCTCGATCCGGCCTCCTATAACGCCTACGTTGGGTTCGGGAACAACGTATGTGATCTCCGCAACGGAGTAACACACTAGGGCGATAACCTCTTTCTTTTTCAGCAAGTAGGTTCAGACGGGGATTACGGGTCTTCCGAAGTCGTCCCGGTCCCGACGCCTTAATTCTTCGATGTGGACTGTATAACTTTAGGGATGAATTACTTGGGAATAAAACTATCTTCAAACCGTTCCGTGAGAGAGTAATCACTTTTCCCTATCACTTCCCTACACTTTTTCTTCTTGACTGCTGGTTTTTTCACTTTTCCCGAAGGGTTTTCTTATTTTTCCGACCTATTTCCCCGAACGAATTGCAATAAAACCCGTTCACTAAGCTACCCCCAGAACTGTACGCGAAAGTGAGCCGCGCCATTCGCGTGCCTGCGCAACTTAATAACATGAATTTGTACTATTACTCTCTCACGTTTCACTTAATTTCTTTATTCACATAAGACATACACAAATACAAGTTATCTATTTAGATAGCACAAAACAATATCTACACCATGATATACATTATATCTTCGTATCACAAAAATCCTTTAATTTATAAAACAAAATATGCCTATTTTAATCACAAATTCAAAGTCCAAACTTCTTAAATATTTAACACAGAAAGTTAAAACAATGTTTCCCACTTGAATTTATACATATGTTAACTAATACAATAGTTTAATTTACATTTTCTCTATTTATTTCCCTATTTAAAACACTTTTAAATTTCTTATACAAAACTATCATTATTTCACTTATACACAGGAATTTTCACATAAAAATAACACAGAATTCACCTTTTTAGCACGTACAATCAACCTGAAATGTTTCACAAGTCATTTTTACATAAATTGCTGAAATTACAAACATTTTAAATTTTTACATATTTGGCCTCCTAGGGGCGTGGTCAGCGTGCTTCCGTGAACTCACACTATTTGAACAACTAACTTTGCACGGCTCTCGGCTATCAGAAAAAATGAAAGTCTGAAATACACTTAATTTTAACAATATTGGATAAATAAGTGCTTCTACACAATTTTCAAACTGTAGGAAACTATCTCTGATAAGATTCTTATCAGTTATCATGTTTCTTATCAGATAACAATACAAGTGAATGTTTTCATTAATCAATCATAACAAATAGGCATTTGTTTTCGTACAAACATATCAAACTTATACAAGACAATACTTATGCAATTAACTTCCGTTAATCCTGTTTGTGCACAGAGTGATCATCTCGACCGGGGAACAAATCCGATCTCTAACTTCACTTTAACATTCCTTTGAATTTACATCGTTGGAAAGACGATTTCAACCGGGAAACAAATCCGGTAACATAATCTATATCATAAAATTCCCTATATGAATTTATTGAAAGATATTACTTAGAAAACAGTAAACTAGTCCGGCCTGGGAGTTGCACCCAAGACCTTCATATCATTAATTCGACATTTCTTTAAGATTTAACTAAGCATTTTCTTATCAGAACATTTCTATTGGACAATGAGTCTTTGAAAAGTTATTCGTCATCGGTTGACTTAATAAAACTGAAATATTCTTATGGGCGCGTCGCCAACAATCTCCCCCCCGTGCGTTAGCACCATCATTTGGGAGGCGTCGCGGGTACCAGGACTATTATTCTGGATGTAGGTCTCCTCAAGATACCTGTGCTAGTAATGACGTCAACCACTCTGGTGTGACCGTCTGGTCCCGGTAACGTTCTACTAATTTTGCCTTTCGGCCACGTATTTCGTGGCAACGAATGATCTATTATCAAAACAATATCGCCTTCTTTAGGTTCCATGAACTTTCCGTTATTACCTGTTCGCGGTATTAAGGTAGGCATGTATTCCTTCAGCCACCTTGTCCAAAAATGGTCGGCTAACCTCTGTGCAGCTTTCCAATTGAGTTGACCCGTCAGATGCTGCTCTAGAAATAATCCAGGTGGTCGATCACCACATGAGCGTCCCAGAAGAAAATGATTGGGTGTCAAACCCTCTTCAGGACTATCCATACTGAATGTTACTAGAGGCCTGGAATTTACTGTGTGCTCTGCTTCTAAAAGCAACGTATGTAGAATTTCCTCTCGTGGGCTCCTTTCTCTGAGCGTAGCGGTCAACGCAATTTTAATCGACCTCTCCCAGGCGCCACCCATGTGCGGTGCTCCCAGAGGTATAAATTTCCATTTAATGTATTTCTTAAATGACTCATTTTTCATGCCCTCATGGCATTCTTCGCATGCTTTCAAGCATTTTATTTCCGAATAAAACACTCGTCTTGAACGAACTTCCAAATTAATAATTCCGCTTTTTTCAAGAGCGCTATGTCCAACGCGCCATCGGGTCCTTTAACCGACTTTGCCAAAACTTTGTTGGAACACATAACCGACTTTTCGGCTGCGTCGTCGGGTCCTTTAACCGACTTTCTTAAACTCTTGAATTTTTCTACCGCTTGTAAGGTGCGTGTAGTTGCCCCAAGGAATTTCTTAAAGCTGCTAAATCGTCCGTAGTCGGGTAGACTTAACGGTTCTTGCTTTCTTAACACATTTACGCCCTTCGGCGATTTTAACAGGCGACTTTCAACCTGCGCTCTATTCGACGGCATGCACTCATTGTCTGTGCGCCATAACAAAGCAGTCTCGTACCTATTATTAGGTATACGACGTACCGTTTTGTTCAAAATACTTAAGGCTCGTTCTTCTGGGTCGTTCGCGGGCTTTCTAGCCGACACTCCCAGAGATTCCAAACTAAAATAATCCTTGATCAATTTATCCATATCTTCCTCCTTCTTGGCGGAAATGTGGTTAACGATCTTGATCGGTTTAATACCACCCGATATGAGACCATGTAAAACCCACCCAAGTTTGGTGAGCGATGCTACAGGTAGGTTCTTACCTCCTGAAATTAATTCACGAGTAACTATGAGATGCCAATTGTCCTGACCAATTAATATGGTAGGTTTGGACCTCTCATACATCAACTCATTCTTAATCGGTGTCAAATGAGAACACCGTTGCAATAATTCTCGGCTTACCGACTGAGGAGAAAGGTTAAGTGACTTAATTGTTTGTACACTTATCTCTTCTAAGTCGCTCTAGTAAATGCCTTTTATCTTAACGTTTAAGCGATACGAACTGTCGTCGTTAATTCGCTTACCTCCCACGGCTTCGATACGTAATCCCTCTTTACGTCCGCGAGGCGCTAATTTCTGAGCCATCCACTCCTCTATGAGTGTCATGGTCGATCCCTCATCCAGAAGAGCTGTTGTCTTGACCTTTCCTCTAGGTCCATACAACTCGACCAGTATAATCTTTAAGTATGCACATGCCAGTGCATTCACTGTACTAACAGTTGTGATCTGAGCATCTTTACCCCCCTCGTCCCCTTTGGCGAGGTTTTTTCATTGGGGTATCGGTGTAGCATTCGATGATGTGACATTCTACATCCCTCTACACCACATTTTTTCGCTTTGCACTCTAACCTCCTATGGTTAGGTGACAAACATTGGAAACATACTTTCGCTTTTTTGACTGCTTCCCATTTCTCGCGAATATTCATGTCCTTAAACTTGTAACAACTCACTATAGAGTGCTCCTTGTTGCATATAACACACTTATGTGTTACCCGACTTACAGGCTTATCCTGGGTTGTCATAACCACTTGTCGGTTGTGCCTTTTACTATTTCGGCGTTCTAGACGCTCGCTCCACCTTCTACACCTCCCTTTGCAGTGTGTACAGTTTGCTTCCTGAATTCAGGACGCTTCCTTTTTTCAGGCGCATTTTCATTGTTTAAGGACGTTCCAAATTGTTCACTTAATAAATTTAAAAACTTGACCATCTTCTGTAACTCTGGCTCCAAAAGATACTGAGATCGATATTCAAACCATTTAAATTTAATCATAGTTCCAAGTTTCTCCACTATGCGGCTCACTAACTCCGGTGAGTACAAATACTGTGGTTGATTCAACGCTTGTATCGTGGCAACCACGTTCGTAATACGACTTGCAAAAGATCCTATATTCCGGCAATCTTCTGCCAATCTTGGCATACGCTTTACATTCTCGATTTCGGCTAGAATGAGCATCTCAACCCTACCGAATCTTCTTTCGAGAGCGTTCATTATTTCTTCCGGTTCACACAAAGTAAATAACAGCGACTTAACCGCTTCCTTAGCGGTGCCCTTTAATGCCCTCCTAAGGCGTGCGACATTTTGCACCCCTGAAAATTGGCTTTTCGTGTCTTCAAACACCGTTTTGAAAATTATCCATTCACCCGGGTCTCCATCGAACACCGGTAATTCCTGGAGGAAATGAAGCTGGGAAGACTTATCTTTACCCGCTATTTTTATTGCACTCACAATCGCTTCGGTCAATTCTGACACCTCACTCGCGTGTGTTTTCTGTGCATTTCCTTGGTTGCGCTCGATCTCCGCCCCTTTGCGGCGTGATCCTTTACACGCTTCCTTATCAGCAATATCGGGTTGTGCTACACTAACCGGCGCGCTCATTATGGTCTGCTGAACCCAACTCCTTACGAAAGGTTCCACCTGAGTATTCCGCTCTTCATCATCCTCACTCGAGTCGATCTCCTCTTCTCGGTTGAGTCGTGCCAACTCCAATTGAGACTTGGCTAAGGCAGCAGCTGCCTGTGCTCGTTCGAGCTCTGAGCGTTCGAATTTAATCCGCGCCTCTAATTCGGCTTTCAGCCTCGCCGATCGCGATGACCTACTACCTCTCTGTGACCCTTTATCACTAGTGTGCCCGATTACTGTCCTCGACGATGCCGCTTCTTCGGTCCTTTGACCTACTTTTTCGACCACCGTTTCACTCCTGGATATAACGGATTGTTGTGCGGTGCTGGCCTGCGTACCACTGGTGTCCGTCCTGTTGCTTGTCGTTGCCATGGACGTCCCTGAGTCCCACGTGCATGTGGACGTGTCGGTGGTGGCTCCACTTAAAGGAGTTGCTCCATTTGACGCAGTAGCTGTGGTCGCTCCAGATGGTTCCGCTTCTTTAGCTTTTCTTGAGAGCCCTGTCCTTGTCCTGCTCCCTTCGCTTCTCCCTGCCTGGTCTTGTACCTTCTTCATCTTGCAGGAAGGTGATTGTTGGCCTACGGTCCCTAACTGTCCCTACGGTCCCTACAACCCCTTACCTACAACCCTTCTACACCCCAACCTAACACCACTACCCCTCCTCCCCCTTATCTCCCAACCCTACAACCCTACTACCACCCTAACAGCCCTATCAGCCCTATCAATCCTGGACGGGGCCTACCGAGGTGAGCCGTCCAGGGATGGAGTCGTGCAGGAATGGAATGGAGGAAAGGTTTAGGAACTGTCCCGCCAAGGAATATGACGAAACAGTCGAGCGGTAGTGCAAGCGCAGTCTCGCTCGAGAGAACTGCTCCACCCGAAGGTGTTGTGCCAGAGCCCAACCGTTTGGCACCGTTAGGTGGTCGGGATGTATGCTGTGCTCGCCGCCCAGTTGCCGGTGACGCCTCGTCCGAGCGCCCTCCTCCGGCCGCGATGCAGTCAGGTGCCCACGCGCACCCTCGCCTGGCAGCAGCAGCGGTGGATGCTTCTTCTTGCACCCTGATGACCCGACAGGAAAATGCCGGACACGGTCGTCCGACAGGAAATGCCGAGCACGCTTGCCCGACAGGAAAAATGCCAAGCCCTGCTTGGCCACGATGAGTGCCTTCACAAGACACCTGCGCCCGGCTGCGATACGTGCCCCATGCAAGCACACGCCCCAGGCCGCAATCCCGGTTTTCTTTCTTCCGGTAGTTCCAGGTCCAGTCCTTCAGCGCTGACGTCCTGGTCTTCTGACCTTTGGTCCTATTGCTTCAGCTCAAACCTCCGGCTTCCTTCGGTTGCTGATCTTCACTCGGCTCCGAAGGTCTTCTTTTTCCACAACCAGCAGTCCACAGCTGGTTCCTTGATCCAGCGGGCGGGGTTCGGGTGGTCCTTTTAATCCGGCTCCGAAGGTCCAATTGAAAAGGAAACAGGCTCGGAAGGTCCTCCTGATCCTGCTCGAAGGACCAATTGAAAAGGAAACAGGCTCGGAAGGACCAATTTAAAACGAACCAGACGGGCTGGAACGTTCGATAAAGAAACAGAAGGGAGGAATCAAGGCTTCTCTCGATCCGGCCTCCTATAACGCCTACGTTGGGTTCGGGAACAACGTATGTGATCTCCGCAACGGAGTAACACACTAGGGCGATAACCTCTTTCTTTTTCAGCAAGTAGGTTCAGACGGGGATTACGGGTCTTCCGAAGTCGTCCCGGTCCCGACGCCTTAATTCTTCGATGTGGACTGTATAACTTTAGGGATGAATTACTTGGGAATAAAACAGCAATTATCTTCAAACCGTTCCGTGAGAGAGTAATCACTTTTCCCTATCACTTCCCTACACTTTTTCTTCTTGACTGCTGGTTTTTTCACTTTTCCCGAAGGATTTTCTTATTTTTCCGAACTATTTCCCCGAACGAATTGCAATAAAACCCGTTCACTAAGCTGCCCCCAGAACTATACGCGAAAGTGAGCCGCGCCATTCGCGTGCCTGCGCAACTTAATAACATGAATTTGTACTATTACTCTCTCACGTTTCACTTAATTTCTTTATTCACATAAGACATACACAAATACAAGTTATCTATTTAGATAGCACAAAACAATATCTACACCATGATATACATTATATCTTCGTATCACAAAAATCCTTTAATTTATAAAACAAAATATGCCTATTTTAATCACAAATTCTAAGTCCAAACTTCTTAAATATTTAACACAGAAAGTTAAAACAATGTTTCCCACTTGAATTTATACATATGTTAACTAATACAATAGTTTAATTTACATTTTCTCTATTTATTTCACTATTTAAAACACTTTTAAATTTCTTATACAAAACTATCATTATTTCACTTATACACAGGAATTTTCACATAAAAATAACACAGAATTCACCTTTTTAGCACGTACAATCAACCTGAAATGTTTCACAAGTCATTTTTACATAAATTGCTGAAATTACAAACATTTTAAATTTTTACATATTTGGCCTCCTAGGGGCGTGGTCAGCGTGCTTCCGTGAACTCACACTATTTGAACAACTAACTTTGCACGGCTCTCGGCTATCAGAAAAAATGAAAGTCTGAAATACACTTAATTTTAACAATATTAGATAAATAAGTGCTTCTACACAATTTTCAAACTGTAGGAAACTATCTCTGATAAGATTCTTATCAGTTATCATGTTTCTTATCAGATAACAATACAAGTGAATGTTTTCATTAATCAATCATAACAAATAGGCATTTGTTTTCGTACAAACATATCAAACTTATACAAGACAATACTTATGCAATTAACTTCCGTTAATCCTGTTTGTGCACAGAGTGATCATCTCGACCGGGGAACAAATCCGATCTCTAACTTCACTTTAACATTCCTTTGAATTTACATCGTTGGAAAGACGATTTCAACCGGGGAACAAATCCGGTAACATAATCTATATCATAAAATTCCCTATATGAATTTATTGAAAGATATTACTTAGAAAACAGTAAACTAGTCCGGCCTGGGAGTTGCACCCAAGACCTTCATATCATTAATTCGACATTTCTTTAAGATTTAACTAAGCATTTTCTTATCAGAACATTTCTATTGGACAATGAGTCTTTGAAAAGTTATTCGTCATCGGTTGACTTAATAAAACTGAAATATTCTTATAGGCGCGTCGCCAACACATATGTATAGTAAAATTTGTCGGTATTAGCGGTTTAAATTTTTTATTTTCTACATTGAAAAAATTCTGCTACCGTTTCAAAAGAAGGTTCCCATATCGCGAAAATTTTTGGTTTACTATTTAGAGTCGCTTACAGCTAATTTGTATGTTATATTAACTGGGTGACTTTGAAAGTTACTGCTTCATACGAGTAGATGTGTCAAAAAAAGAAAATCGTACCTATTATCGTCCAGTCAGGTAAAATAATTTTTCATTTTTCCATACAAAAGGCTTAAGCCAATAAAATGAAAGCATCTTAATCACGCTAATAGCTGTGCGAGCCTTAATTCCCTTTGATTTTTTCGCCCGGGGAGAAATACAATAAAGCAATGAAAATTTAAATCGCTATATCGTGAACTATTTGACAGATTTCATTCAGGTAGAATTTAATTTGTTAAAAAATGTAAGGGATAACGTTTCTTACTGAAATAGTTTTATTATTATATTTTTAATTATAATTATATTAAAATAGTTATAATTTATACAATATATATAATTTGTATTATAAATTATTTATATTTCAGAAACAAACATACATAATTATACGTGGTAGAGGAACGCTGCAGTTATATTAGTTGCAGCACGGATGGATAGGCTCGATCGGGTTAGGACCACACACTCACAGAACACCACCGCAAAATAGCGTCTTATTGCATGTGTTTCGTATGGATATAGAAACGAGGCATTTTATCTTAGTCCTCAGGGGTTACGACCCATTTGCATCTCGATTCTTAATCGAGGATAAATGTAGATGTCTATGGACCACAGCATACACTTTTTTTGTATAGGATATGGCGACAAACGAGCTCACTGTCCACCTGATGGTAAGTGGTTACTGTGGCCTATAGACATCTACATCTATCCTCGATTACGAATCAAAATGCAGATACGTTATCACCCGTGAGGACTAAGATGGAATGCCTCGTTTCCAGTAAAAAGGGTCTCCGGTTCTCTACACACACCATACGAAACACAGAAGCATTAAGCTACTGTTTCACGCTGGTATTCTGTGAAAGCGTGGTCCTTCCCTGGTCGAGCCGACCCATTCGTGCTACAACTATACTTCTAATATAACTGCAGCATGGCTCTACCACGTATAAAACATTTACCATCAGATAGACTGTATGTTCGTTTGACATTCTTTTTCTATTTAAAAAAATATGCATTACTCCAAATTTCGCGCTCGAGTACTGGACTATTTGAAATTTTAATATAGCCAGATTATGAAAATGATATTATTAATGAATAAGCTTATCGTTTTACCATTATGTCTATACTAGATGCCCACTTGGTTAGTAAATAAGCATTGAAAATATATATTTGTATTGTTTTGCCAACCACAATAACGCTCTCAAGGATAATGTGACTGCTATTATAGGTATTTCTTTGTTTTTACCTTAAGACAAGAATAAAGTTTTAATAATGCACAGGTATAGTAGTGTGTTTTTCCACGTGGTGGTGACATAAGAAAATTCACCATCCTGTTCCGTCGCGTGTGTGAGTTAAGAGATGGGAAAGGCCAGAACTGTCTCGTATATAATAACAATGTCCTCCAAAACAAATTTCAGTCACGGCGATAGAATTATAGTGCCAGAGTGTATACGCAAGCACAGGTCTTTATACCCTCACTCAAAGTCCGATGGGACGGTAAGCCGACACGACCGGACAGAGATCATGCGCAGCACCTACGACTTTAAGTGCTTTCCTCGGGGGTAACCCAACACCACCAACTTCCTGACTACGGGCTGCTATTAAGCATTTCCTGACAGAAAAACCCAATGACTCATTTTGACAACACCTGGGATTTGAACCCAGGACCTCATGATAAGAAACCATGTTTTTCACCACTAGACAAACTAGGTGGTATCTTATATGTAGAAATATCTCTTATATTCTAGAAATATGTCCAGACCGGCGGCTTGAAGCAGCATCAAAGATGCGATACGTCCGATATTGTGTTTGTGAATGCGAGAATGCTTTGTGAATGTAAGAATATAATTTACCCAAAATTATACTTTGCTATATGCTATTTCATTTCATTTAAAACCCTACAAAACAATTATTCAATTATCAAGTCTCCCATCTTTTTGAATCGTTTGCCAACTTTTCTATAATGTACCTAAAAACGTTATAGTGAACAAACATCCAGATACATTGTAAACCATACCAATGTAGTTAAACCAGCGCGCAGCGACGCTGCCAGATTGAACCACGATGTCACCTATCATCAAAGAAATTTAAGCAAATTTTTCTTACAATAGCCACAAAGTGCCTTAACTGGAAGTAAAATATAAATACGTGTGACTGATTGCATAATAATTAACATTGACAAAACACTAAACAAATGTTATTACTTTTTTAGGTGAATGTAAAATAAAACAACTTTGGCATATCACAAGGTCACAAGGTAGGGAGACCACTTGTCGATGCGATGGTGTAGTTTTCTTGACAAAAAGTGCTTTGTAAAGGCTGATTAATATATAAAATGAAATTTGAGGAGATTGCGAGCAACTCAAGTTTGTTCCACGCCGGAATCAGCGAAACTGTTGAATGCATTTTAAAGTCCTCTTTATCAGGTTCTCATCAATGAAGGAAAATATCAGGCGTCTAGTATCTGACCATTAAAAAAATTGAGTGCGTGTGACGTCCAGCAACACGCATCACACGCGGCGAACTTTTCTCTATACTCTGCACTGTAATACACAAAAACTTTACTTTTTCTTAATGAGATATGGCGTGACGACAGTCAGGCGACCATGACATCCGAAGCCGTATTGAAGAACCAAATCACGCTATCGAAGTTTCCGAATGACTCTGCATGCATAGAACTAACTCCATAAATCACATTGCCCACGGAGCGTTGGCCTCTCCGCGTCTCAACATCTGAACATCTTGCCGGACGGGAGATCTCCCCCTTTTCCATTGACGGACAAATTGTTGCACTAACAACGCTTTCCTCAAGATAATTGATTAAAATACTAATGATGAATTTTATCATCATCATCATTACAGCCCTTCACAAGTCCATAAACGACCATCCGCGCGTCTACGGGTGCCTCTATAGGTCCCATAGCGGGAATGCCGAAACAGACCGACTCTTCGACCACGTCCAAATGGCTGCAGATTCGTTGCTACAGCAGATCCCCTCCGCAGAGATCGTGATCCTCGGCGACTTTAACGCCCATCATGCCGCATGGCTTGGTTCACGTTTAACCGATCATGCGGGGAGATCTGTTCATGATTTTGCCTTGGCATATGGTCTGACACAACTGGTTACTTCGCCTACGCGGATTCTAGATGTGGAGGATCAACCATCCCTGTTGGACCTTCTGCTGACCTCTCACCCGGACGGATATCAGATTTCCGTCGACGCCCCTTTTTGGCTCCTCGGTACCATTGTCTGGTCCGGAGTGTTGTGCCACTCACGCTGAAATCGCGGTTGCATTCTGCAGGCTGCCGCCGTGTTTGGCACTATAGGTCAGCCGATTGGGATGAGATGCGGTCTTTCTTTGCATCCTACCCTTGGGGGCGGGTTTGCTTCTCGCCGGATGATCCCAACGTTGTTGCGGATTCTGTTACTGATGTGGTACTTCAGGGTATGGAACTTTTTATTCCTTCCTCTGTGGTGCCCATTGGAGGCAAATCTCGGCCATGGTTTGGTCGCTCCTGTAAAATAGCATCATGCTATAAGCAGGAGTGCTACCAAGCCTGGGTTGATGCATCAGCGTCCCGGGATGTAAACACCTTCAAAAGAGTCATTGACAAGGCAAAGTCAGAGCACATAGGCAGAATTGGCGAGAAACTAGTTCGCCTTCCTTCTGGAACCCGTGCATTCTGGTCTCTCGCCAAGGCTGTCCAGGGGAATTTCTGTCAGCCATCTCTTCCATCTCTGCACGGGGAGGACGACTCACTGGCCCATACTGCAAAGGAGAAAGCCGATCTTCTAGGCTCTTTCCTTGCGTCTAACTCGACTCTCTATGACGGGGAGAGTACGCTGCCGACCATCGTGCACTTCACACAGCGCTCGGTTCGCAAAGCACTCCTCTCCCTGGACATCCACAAGTCGAGTGGGCCTGACGGGATCCCCCCAATTGTGCTGAGGACGTGTGCTCCAGAGTTGGCACCGGTTTTAACGCGTCTTTCCCGGTACTCCTACTCCCTAGGCGTAGTCCCAAAATCACGGAAGACGGCTTTCGTCCACCCGATCCCTAAAAAAGGCGACCGCTCAGACCCGTCCAACTACCGGCCAATCGCCATCACCTCCTTGTTCTCCAAAACAATGGAGTCCATTGTAAACCGCCAGCTCATGAGGTACCTTGAAGATCACCAGCTGATTAGTGACCGCCAATACGGTTTTCGCCGTGGTCGGTCAGCTGGTGATCTTCTGGTCTACCTGACTCACCGATGGGCGGAGGCAGTAGAGTTCAAGGGGGGGCATGCATTGGGCAAGGCATTGGCCGTTAGTTTGGACATTGCGAAGGCCTTCGATCTGGTTTGGCACAAAGCGCTTCTTTCGAAGCTCCCTTCCTATGGGCTTCCCGAGAAATTGTGCGATTGTATCACCAGCTTTCTTGCAGATCGGAGCATCAAGGTCGTTGTAGACGGTGCAAGCTCCGATTGCAAGCCTATTAATGCTGGTGTTCCACAGGGCTGCTTGCTATCGCCAACGCTGTTTCTTCTGCATATCAATGATATGTTGCATACCCGTAACATTCATTGCGATGCAGATGACAGCACTGGTGATGCTCTTTACACCGGCCGAGCCAATATTTCTCGGGAAAACGTCTCCGAGTGCCGGGACAAACTTGTGTCTGAAATCGAGTCTTTGCTGAACAGAGTCTCGGATTGGGGACGACTAAATCTAGTCCAATTTAACCCCCAGAAGACACAAGTTTGCGCGTTAACCGTTAAAAAGAACCCCTTTGTCGTATCCCCTCAGTTTCAAGGCACTCCCCTTGTTGTCTCAGCCAGTATCGAAATCCTCGGCGTCGACATATCGAGTGACGTGCAGTTTCGTGGTCACTTGGAAGGGAAGGCCAAATTGGCCTCTAAAAAGCTTGGCGTGCTCAGCAGAGCGTGACAGTATTTCATGCCGGCACACCGCCTGCAACTTTACAAGGCGCAGGTTCGGCCGCACATGGAATACTGTTCCCATCTCTGGGCTGGGGCTCCCCAGTACCAGCTCCTTCCACTTGACCGCATCCAGCGCAGAGCGGCTCGAATCGTCGACGACCGAGTGCTTTCCGATCGGCTCGATTCACTGGCGCTGCGAAGAGATGTTGCATCTCTTTGCGTATTTTATCGCATCTATCACGGGGAGTGCTCTGAGGAATTGTTCGGATTAATCCCAGCCGCCAAATTTCGTGAACGCACTACTCAGCAAACGTCCCGATACCATCCACACCATCTGGATGCTTGGCGGTCCACCACTGTACGTTTCACAAGGAGTTTTCTTCCACGTACAACCTCTCTGTGGAATAGTTTACCACCGGCGATTTTTCCGGACCGATACGACCCGGGGACCTTCAAGAAAAGAGCTTACTCCTTTCTAAAGGGCCGGCAACGCACCCGCAATTCTCCTGGTGTTGCGGTTGATTATGAACGGAGGTAGTCACTTAACATCAGGTGAGCCGCATGCTCGTTTGCCCCTTCTTCTATAAAAAAAAACTAAGGTGAGTGATGTGCTCGTCATTGATGTTAATTTGTTAATACCGTATCCTTTCCAGTTCAGTAGCTTCAAAACGTCTTCCAATGCAGCGGTGAAGAGTTTCGTCTTACACCGCTCTGCAGTTCGATAGGTTTCGTACTTTGGTTCTGTACCCCAATAGCCATCATAGCCCTACTGTACAAACACTTCAGCACTTCCATATACCGATAGTCAACTTGGCATCGCTGAAGGGACTGTAGCCCCGACCAAAGTTCGACGGAATCAAAGGCTTTCTTGGTAGACTAAGCCACATACGCCAGGCGAAGTGGCATATTGTACTCGTCGGTCTTCTGTACCATTTGCCGAAAGGTACGTATGTGGTCTATGGTACAGAAGTCTTTTCGGAAACCAGCTTGTTCGGGAGGCTGGAAGTCGTCAAGTCAGCGTGCGAGATGCAGCTCAGAAGGGAAAGCGGAGTACGGTGGTCTTACTCTTGAAGAACAAGACGGTGGTCTTGTTCTTCATTTGTTCCGCACTTCTGCTCCACGCCTCCAGAGTAGTGCCACCATGGAGGTCGGAATCAAAGAGCTTCTGAAGGACTTTAAGTACCGATTTTTCGCCTGCTTTCAGAAGCTCCGCTGTAATTCCATCCTCGGTCGCGAAATTGCCCTTTTAAAGGTGCTGGAGAGCCATTCTAATCTCGCTCAGACTGAGGTCCGGGATATCATTGGAATAGTGTCGGATAAGAATTGCTCTTGCATCGTTACTCAGACTTGCGTGTAGCTTCAATGATAACGTGTACTGCCCATAGAACTTCTCAATCTCACTCAAAGTCTCAGGTGTCTCATACTCGGTCGTCAGCTTCGACAGTTGGCTTTTTCTGGCAGACAGATTTCTGGCAAAGAATTTGGAGCCTTGGTTCCGCTCCATCGCTTCTTCAATACGAATTTCATAGTTGATGGTTATTATTATTTGATTAAAGTACATACTGTAAAACACAACATACTGTTAACGACAACTCTTAAATCGCTTTATCTCTACAAGAAAGAAATTTTGCCTAGGATAGAAAAGAAAAGGCGGAATGATATGTCCAGTTATATGCTGACGGTAATAATATAATAAACATTTTTATGAAAGCGCATACTTAGAATACCTCTATTTCATTTAACCATCCTTTAATGGGCCTACAACATGGAATAAGCATGGCATTTGTTCATGTTTTATTTCTTCCATTTTCCTATCGAAGTATGTGTGTTACATAAACTATTAAATAAATAAATAGTAATTAAAATCTAACATCTTGCCCTATCTTAAAAAAAATCATTTTTTTTAAATAAAATTATAAACCAGGGCTCAATATAATGTATAACAGTTTAATAGAACCCACTAATGGAGCCTCAGCCTTTGTAGGAACGAAGTCTGATAAATACGAGATATTTTTGCTGCTGCTTACTGCTGGGAAAAGTTGGTCTGAGCGGTATTGCAATATAAGTCATTTATAACTTTAAGTATTAATACTCAAAGCTTAATTTAGTGATTTTACGTTGTCGCATTTTATTGTCGAAGTAGTCTCTGAAGCTATAAAAATACTTTTTAGCTTGCAGTAAGTTATTACATTAAAGGTAAATTTATTTAATATAATTTGCTTTTAAAATATTTTCTTGAAAGTTATAACTAGCATATTTGCTACAATAAAGAAAAAAAATTCTAATCACTGTCAACGCCTGCGATATTAATAAACAGTCAATTACATACGTTTAAAATGTAATATGATATAATTAAACTACCACGATATTAATGTATATTGTGTACCAAGTGTTCTGGGAATTTATTGTCACGCTTTTTAAAAGAGATTACACCTCTCTTAATTAATCTCTCTCTATCTCACCTAATTAAATTTTTAATAAAAGTAGAATGGACTCTGAAAATAAAAATATAATTATTTTCACATAATAGCTTCCGAATTTGCTTTTACAAGCTAATATTATGTGAAAATAACTTTTCTTAAGTCGGTTAAATATTTTAAAATAGTTAGATTACTTCAACCATTCCGAGTGGTCTAAGGAATATTAACAACACAAGGTAAAGTTAGAGTGTCGTTAAATACATCAAAACCACAGAAATCTAAATAATTATTTAGATTTCTGTGATCAAAACCTTAATTCCCAATTTTTCCACCCATTGAAATAAAAAAATACCTTTAAATTTATATAAATACTTCTAAAGTATAGCCTAATACATAATAATAACATAATAAAAAGTATCATTCAAATTGGTTTAGCCATTTCCCAGATATTGGTGAACATAAAATACGTACGCGTCGAATATTAAAATATACTTCACGTTTTTTGAAATCGGTTAAAAAGCGATCAGTAAAGAAATTTTTTTCCGTGGGAGAGCAACGCTGCAGCTACATTATAGTTGTAGCACGAATGTGTCGGCCCGATAGGTGCAGGAACACGCTATCACAGAATACCAGCGTTAAAATAACAGCGTAATGCTGTTGTGTATCGTATAGTGAGTGTAGAGAACCGAATACCTTTTCGAATTTCGAATCGAGGCATTCCATCTTAGTCCTCAGGGGTGAAAACGCATTTATATTTTGATTGTTAATTGAGGATAAATGTAGATGTCTATGGGCCACAGCATCCACTTACCATAAGGTGGACTGTGTGCTCGTTTGTCACCCAATACTATAAAAATCATTTACGTAAAGACACTTGGCATTTCGTCTCAGAAATTCACTGAGACATCGCCGATCTAAAAACAAATGTCAACAATTTATAAATTGCACGTTTTAAGTGCAGAATTAGGGCAATCTCTATTACCTTGCATCGTTAGGTGCGTGGGCTGTATTTAGACACGGGCGCGCTGATTGATCGCGAATTTTCTACTCCCCACATAGATGTGTTTGTTCGCTTGTCTTTGTGCTGCCATTACAATGGTTATTTTGCTACATAACTGTAACTGCTAGTGTTTTTGCACCCCTAAACACAACTGTGCATATTTGTAGAATAAAGATGAAAATATACACTTTAACAACAAACTTGTTGTCTAAGTGTATTTGTATTTAGTAAAATATATTATAACAAGGCTGCTCATGACACTGAAAAATTCAGAATTTATTAACCGAAAAAAATTAATTACAACTAAACGAA
This sequence comes from Parnassius smintheus behrii, assembly GCA_036936625.1. NCBI lineage: Eukaryota > Metazoa > Arthropoda > Insecta > Lepidoptera > Papilionidae > Parnassius > Parnassius smintheus. Next base: position 11,132,496 of record JAUPFT010000016.1, on the reverse strand, counting down.
ACAAAATTAAGCATCTATTTACATTCCATGGCTTCCCACATGATAGATGAAGAAACTAAAAAATAGACTGAGTTGAACAATTGATATTTTCAAAAGTTCTCGTGTTTACCCCTTCATGATAAATCTACACCATACCACTAAAACCAGAACCACTTTGTTATATAAAAATAGCAATTAATCGATTTAAAAAAAAAGTTGAACCATCATTTATCTTTCTGACAATGTGCTTTTTATATCACTTATATGTTCAATATGATTGTTAGATACGATTTCATGCGACAAAACATTGGATTTTTGAGTTTTAGGCGCTAGTAGAGCTACCTACGCGCTTTGCGCTTAAGGCATGCAATGAAGCACGAGCGCGCAATCCACCTGATGGTAAGATCTACATCTATCCTCGTCTCGATTGAGAATCAATCAAATGCGTTGTGAAGTTTGTGGACTAAATTGAAATGCCTCTTTACACTTGTGCTTCTTTACCGTCTACTGAAAAAAACGTACATACCTCGCTATCACAGAGTAGGCAGCCAGCCTAGGGTGGTCTGTGCTCACTATACAGCGCTATTCTTTTGTTTCACGACAGTATTCTGTGATGGCGTCATCTAACCCCGATTGAACCAATCCATTCACGATGTACCGTGGCTATACCACGTAAATAAGAACACAACGTATCAATGCATTAACTCGATACTTAACTAGAGTAATCAGTAATACAAGGAAAACGCTTTCCCGTTACTGTCTATCACGAAAGTAATTGATTATAGAAGAATCCAGTTTCATTCGCTAGTGTGCGTAAATCCATTGCAAATCGGTGGCTAAAGATAAACCGGTATATCTTACGCAGACATTTCGACAGTAAATAGCACCATAATAATATTGATTGTATCATTTCACCAAATAACATAACGCATCTGAATACAATGAATAGTCTGCAACAAATAATTTTTCCTAATCTCTTCGTAATTACAAGAATTTAATAACGATATATCACTCGTGTTATAAACAATTTAATGTAAAATTGTAGTGTAAACTTCTTACAAATAAATGTAGTTTTTTCACTTCTAAACTTATAATTTAAATACAAAGAATTTTAAACCCTCGAAACAAAGAGCGGTGGTGATCTTCAAACGGCTGAGAAGATTTTTTTGAATCATAGCTAAAAACACTGTTGATCAAGTCATCTTTCAAACAAACAAAAAAACATCAAATCGGATCATCCGTTGGGGACCGTTCTACGATGTCACAGAGCACAGAATACTATAATACATACATAATAGATCGGGGGAGTGGCCGGAGCCCGTGTAGCCACTGAAATGTCACTAACTCGTCAATTTACACTTATAAATGTCAACACGAAATGTGTTTTGACGTTATAATCGTTTCCAAATATAGCATGCAAATTATTTAAAAAATGCCAACTTGCACGCTATTTACAAATAAATATGTATTAAAATCCGTCTGTCAACACAGCGAATTGGGTTTGTAGTAGTGATTAACTGATAATACGACATAATTGCTTGTATGTGTGTATCCTCGTACAAAATAAGGTTGACAGCCATTCTATTGTGTATTATAGTATTCTATGCCACAGACAGACACACAGATACAAACAAAACATTAAACATATAACATCCCTCTTTATATTTATTTTTTGGTTAAATAGAAAAAAATATTACTTTCTCGACACCCTAGTATTACGTATTTAATTACGCTTCACGTGTTTAATTACGGTTAAAATCGTTGACTAATGGAGTATAAAATAGGCTTCCGCGCCAATCGGTCTGCCCTCACTATCAACTTACCATTTGGTGTCTAATAGTTATTAATTTGCTTTTTTTTATAATTACAGCCAGGTATTCACTAAGCGCCTAATGAAATTGGTTTCATTAGATGTACTATATCGTATCAAAATCGTACTCATTACAGGTAAGTCCAACTTTTTTAATATCTCTTTAGATTTTACACAGAAAACTGAAATATTAAAAAAAAACCAAAATTTTCCTGGAACTCCACAATCCACAATATGTACACTGTATTTGCCTGATGCATATAACATATGAATACGACTCTTTGACTCGGAATATAGATATTTGTTTGATAAAAGCCGGATTATATTTTTAAACCCGCTGTCTCAATTCAGGAAAAATATATTCATGCAAATACTCTGTGGAAACGGAATTAACACAACTACATTGGAGTAAAGTTTTTGCAACAGATCGTTGTCGAGCCCACGGAGCAAATATAAAGTTTTTTTATATTTGCTCAGTGGTCGAGCCCGATCGATTCCGATCCGCTTGATCGACAAGGGATTACAAATAGGATATTTTACAGCCTGTATATGTAACTTTCTATTTGATGAGAAAAGCGTAATTTTAACCGAATTCAAGAAAGGAGAAGGTTCACAATTCGGCTTTAGGTTCCTTTTTAGGGTTCCGTAGTCAACTAGGAACCCATATAGTTTCGCCATGTCTGTCTGTCCGTCTGTCCGTCCTCGCTTAATCTCTGTGACCGTTAGCACTAGAAAGCTGACGGTACCAATATGTGTATCAATCACGCCGACAAAGTGGTAAAATAAAAATTGGAAAAAAAATGTTTTATTAGGGTAGCCCCCCTATATGTAGAGTGGGAAGTGATTTTTTTTTAATTTCAACCCTAACGTGTGATATATTGTTGGAAAGGTATTTAAAAATGAATAGGGGTTTACTAAAATCATTTTTTGATAATGTCAATAATTTCGGAAATAATGGCTCAAAAAAATAATGGATACCCTCCTTTAAACTCATAAGTGGGAACACTTATTGTGACGGACGGGAGACTACGGAACCCTACACTGAGCGTGGCCCGACACGCTCTTGGCCGCTTTTTAGTATTATGTTATGCGATATCTTTTTCGGCTATGAATCGATTTTAACAATTTTGTAAATAAATTATATTTCAGCGATTATTCTATACAGGCCGTATAAATTTCAAGAAAAAAATCAAACAACAGCTAAGGGTGAGTAGCGAATAAGGAATAGATTAATTGTCGCCTATAAAGACTAATGGAACTCATTATGTAATTATACTGACCCATCCTTACGGCATCCTAGTCAAAAAAAGGAGTTCCACCACACAGTGGAGTAGGAGTGAAATCGAATTTTGTAACAATAAAAATATTTCAGCCTTCACATGATAATGCGTTTATTTCTGCGCTTGTTTGAGTAAACGAGGTATAATCACGCTTATCTCAATGAAGATAAATGTCGGAAGATAAACCCCCCCCCCCTCCGCACAACTTGTGCTCTAAATGTATACATCACATTGAAGTTTCATCGCCTGCGCGTGCTCCGGTGTGACATTGCGCGAAATAGGAACCGAACGGGGCCTCAAACAATTCCACGGAAAATAAATAGCGTCGCTCACACAAATAAATATCAAACATAAATAGCACACAAAAATAGAGAGTGCGAATAACTGACACAGTTTCGTGTGAGACTGCTGGGAGAATAATTTTATTGTGCACGCGTCATCGAGCGGTGCGACCGCGTCCGATGCCGCGGCAATGCGCGACCCGTAATGGCATGCACTATGAGAGCGGCCACGAGTTCAAAATATAGCACTGGGATTTCAGCGCTACACATGCCGATTCGATGAAAAGAAACGCGTGCGCGCCGTCTGAGCGGCCTCGGGAACAAAAAACATCTATTTTTATGCTCCCATTACAGTAATTTACGTGACTCAAAAACGAACGATTTGTTTTGGTTTTATTAACATCGTGTACGTAGGGAACTTTCCGTAATTAAATCATCAATATAATACTTTAGCACGCCATTCAAACTACGTTACCACTAGATTCTCATATTTACCACGAGGCCGCCCGAAAGCGGTCCGTTAATATTTTGTATATACGTACAAGTGGGAGTCACTCGTGACCTGCCTAAAATGTGAATCATGTGATCCGTTTGGCACCAACGTTGGCTCCAAGAGCGCATCAGCGTTAACCGGTTATTTCTGACGCGCATTGTGTACGCATGGCAACAATAAAACGTTTTTTCGTTAACGTGCACTAGTTTCAGATATTATCTGTTGTTAATATGCAGCTAATAAAACCAACTAGAGACCTAGTACGACTTCATAAAGTATAGAAAACCTAGAACATTAAACGCAACGTTATTCGAGAGGCAGCCGCCCTTCGTCAGCTTGGTCGTTGCCTTTTAGAGTACACTTGTCCAGTCTGTCACTACTTCATCTATATCCAGATTATCTGTAAGCTTGACCTGTATATGAACCTTTCGAATAATAATATTTTTAAACTTTAAAACTTTTACGTAAAATATAAGCAGCGTCAATAAAAGAACAGAATCGATTATGAATCAAAAATATATTTTAATTTTAAACAATAATAATATTAAATTAATAATAATTAAATTAAATAATAATTAAATTACTAAAATAATTAATACAATAATTTAATATTAATAATACTATATTGTGTATTCAATATTATTAATTATTAGCGCTAAAACTCTACTACTACTGATCGAAACCGCGTATATGGTATGTAGGTATGTGTCAACGTCGAGGCATTATTATCTTTTATATGAGGTGATAGAGTGAGGTCGGGGTCGACCTGGAGGTGATTTCTAACACCACGGTTCATTACTACCAATTAAAATGCAGAATGGTAACAGCGTAAGAGAATATAATACCTTGTTTTATGGTTATTCTGGGGTCGTAAAGTCATTAGGGTCGATGGGAAACACTAATAAGACCCCACAGCCTCATATACCTTGTATATGCTAGATGTAAAATATCCCAGTTAACTATTATGGGCTCATATACAGGGAAGACCAAGAACTTATTTTTCCATCATCAGTTAAGAGTTTTTAATAAATTAAATAAAATCTATTTATTCCTCATAGAGTCCTAAGTGTGACAAGTGACATAGGAAAATCATTACACTATAATAAATTTAACTTCAACTAATTTAGTTTCATTTAATTCAATTCAATTCAATCTAATCTATACAATTTAATTTGATTAATCTTAATCCAATTTAGTTCCATTCATCATCATCATCATCATCATCATCATTATTACAGCCCTTCACAAGTCCACTGCTTAACATACGAGTAGGCCTCCCCCAAGTAATGCCACAAAGCACGGTCCTGAGCCACCTGCATCCATCGACTTCCTGCATATCTTACCAGGTCGTCACTCCATCTAGTGGGGGGTCGGTCCATCTAGTGTAGTTCCATTCAATTTAACTTAATTCGATTGTTTAACACAAGCAACTTAGTATTAATTACTTCAATAATATTAATTTTATAATTTAATTCTAGTATCCGCCACCCTCTTCATAGAATAAAAAATAAAACAAATTAAAAAATGGCAGTTGCATGAATAAAATAGTTCAATAGTTTACCTTATTTATGAATAACTTATACCTGATCATTGCAAAATCAGCCCTGCTATAAATCAATTATTATCCATCGGTACAAATTATTTAACGAGTCGAGTTTCCGATAGCAGATCTGTGTTTCGATCCGGTATTATTACTGAAATAGCCTCAATAGCAGACTCACTCTACGTTAAAATCTTTCGCTCAATATAACGTGATGTAGTGCGCTTCGATTTATAGCATTCCTTGTAATAATAATACGCAGTATTTCTGCAATCCCAATACACGAACTGGCGCGAATATCTCTTAGAGGATATAAAAAGAAAGGAAGTTTCCTTCTGTAGTAAATATGAAACAAAATAAAACTTAATTATAAAAATAATAATTTAGTACAACCGAATTCAATATAGTAAAATGTGAACATCATCAATATATTTGAATACAACTCAAAAACTGCAGAATAAAGTCCGAGTACTTGGAATAACATTTTAATATAAAACAAAAAATTTAAAAAATTGCCTTTGTTCCGATTTCAGCACAATGATATACAATATACAATATAATATACATTTATAGGTACGTATTATGTTGGAAAACCGATTAACTGAATTGAAATTAATTTAAACCCGCCAACTTTTACACGCATTTAGCACTTAGCTCCCAAAATTGAACAACATTAACAAGTTTAACTCAAAAGTTTAGCTTAAAATACATAAATATACATATAGGCGGCGTTATTTTCAACACCGTCATAATGTCCTTAGTTACGTGAATAAAAAATTTTACATTATCATTATCATCATAACAGCCTTTCACAAGTCGACTCCTAAACATAGTCCTCCCCAAGGTACGCCAAAAAACAGGGATCTGAGCTAACTGCCTCCATCAACTTACTACATGTCTAACCAGGTCCACTGCATCTCTTTAGTGGTAGTACACCCTACACTTGAAAGAGTCACGCTGCAGCTATATTATGGTTGCAGCACGAATGTCAGCTCGACACGGGAAGGAACACGCTCTCACATAATACCAACGTAAAATAGCAGCTTAATACTGCTGTGTTTCGTATGGTGACTGTAGAGATCCGGAGACCCTTTTATACTGGAAACGAGGCATTCCATCTTAGTCCTCAGCGGCGAAAACGCATCTGCGTTTTGATTCTTAATCGAGGATAAATGTAGATTTCTACGGGCCACAGCATCCACTTACTATCAGGTGGACTGTGTGCTCGGTTGTCACACTTATTCTACAAAAAAAAAAGAACTACACTTGCAGGCACGAAGCTGCCACCCGGAAACCTTTCTTCGCGTAGATTGCCAATTCTTCGAACTATTTGGTCAGCACATTGCCACTTCACCTTACTGATCTATTAAGGAATATCGGTTACTCAGGTGCTATTGCGGATATACTCTACCTGTATGTTTATCACGCAGAGAAACTCCGAGAATAGCTATCTCCATAGCCCGCTGAGCGACCTTAATCTTTATTATATAGTAGAGAAAAACCTCGTTCGAATATGACTCGTAACCTCCCGAAAGCCAACAAATTTACATCCATCGATTGACCTCTCGGTCAAGTCGGTCTTACCTAGTCGGACAATTTGATGTAGGTAAACGCTCATAAATAACTTTGAGCGTAGTGTTCCCAATAACTACCGGCATAGGTGTGACAACGATATCTACCGTTGGTAGACACAATTGAGGAACATACAATTGAATTGAGTGCTCTTCAAACTAGGCAAGACGACACATCATTTTGTTTAATTGAGCGGATGGTTGCAAAGTAACTATTAATATCATTATTACTATTGAGTTTTTTTATACATATGAGTGACATAGGAACGTAGGTACTATTCAGCTTATGGTAAGTGGCTACGATAGCCCTTGTGCGTTTTTTATAGAATAAGGGTCATAAACGAGCTCACTGTCCACCTGTTGGTAAGTGTATGCTGTGGCCCATAGACTTCTACATCTATCCTTGATTAAGAAGCAAAATGCAGATACGTTGCCACCCGTGAGAACTAAGATGGAATGGATCGTTTTCAGAAAAAAGGGTCTCCGGTTCTCTACACTCACTATACGAAACACAGCAGCATTGCGCTGCTATTTTACGCTGATATTCTGAGAGAGCGTAGTTCTACCCCGGTTGAGCCAACCCATTCGTACTACTTTCATTATGTAGCTGCAGGATGGCTTTTCCACATATATGCAACTTACTACAAGCAAAGTAAGCAACAGAACGTGGTTACCTCTGAGGACTAAGGTGGAATGCCTCACAGCCTGTGTTTATACTGGTTCTTTTTACCCATCAGAAGAACACAGCAGCACAAGCACTTTGGCAGAAAAATGTAAGAGAGTACCTACCTACCGAGTAGTACCCACCTAGTACTCCTATGCAGAAAGGATTTAGTCCTGAGGCATCTTCAGATGAAAAAGTACTTATCCTTATGCGACTTTAAAAATTCTCGAAATATTTTATTTTATATCTTAAGGTTTCCTTCACCGTTGATTCCTTGGTTCGAACCCTCGCCCTAAATTTCATTTTACATTTCTACAAATTTATTACATTTTTGTAGTTATTCTGAATACTTAGTACTGTTTACCACAGCGTTGTTATACTTTGATCAGGCTCAAAAGGGCTAGAACCCAGAGCCGTAAAGCCAGTGAACAAAAAAATATATACTTGATCTAAAAAAATATTATATGTATATGATTTAATAATATTCAAATATACTTTAATTTAAATTGTATTGGTTTTTTATTGAAATAAATTAAAAATTCAGTAAATGTCAATAAAAATCAACAAAAATATAAATATAAAAATGAACATAAGTTTCACTATTTATTTGACTTTTAAATATGATGTAAGTATACATTAGTCATTGTTTATTTTTAAATGAATTAACTTTCTTTTAGCTTTAGCTTTTAAGTTTAAGGTATTGACAGATTTAGGTGACTTTAGTTTAGTTTAAAAGATGCACTTTTCAATGGGAAGTATTTTTGAGATTCTGGCAAGCAACTTTTATAACTGTGCCAATTTTTAAGTTAACAACGTACAAGTGTAGCACGTAAGTTAAACTTAAAAACGAGTTCATTTGCATTTTTAAAATTAAAAACTTATACTTATTACCATATATTAATATGGTCATAAGTATTAGTTTTTAAATTGTTCGAATATCCTAATTATATTATAATATGTGATGAACAATTTTAACCCCTTTTGTTGCATTACGACGTATCTCTAAAGTAATGAATATAAATACAGTGTTTGGACGTTGGTGTAACATATTACAGCGTTATTTTTCAAAGAGTAAACAAATTTTAAACTTAACTTCAAATATATAAATGATGCTATAACGTTATTGCAGTTTGTGAAAATATGAGCAAATAAATTTTCAACGTATCTACATTTTGATTCTTATTTAAGGATATATGTAGGTGTCACTGGGCCACAGCATCCACTTAAAGGTGGACTGTGTACTCGTTTGACACCCTTACTAAGTTCCTCCCTTGTGGTATACTAAACTACTACTAAACTTGATAGTTTAAACACTTTAACACCGTACATCCCCTGAACGTGACCTAAAAAGCCTATTCGATACTTTTAGAATAGTATAAAACTAATTTGTTTGATCGTCACTTTGAAGTAACAACTATTTTAGAGTTACAATCATTTCGAAATAGAACCTAAATTTACATCACGAAAGGCTTTCTCTGTTCTTGCGCGTCCATTTCACACCACAAATATTGATTGAACGTTCTGCATATTGTCACAAATAATGGCACTTTCGTAACTGATTGCTAAAACAGTCCTTCCATATTCCGAGCTGCGTAAATTTTAACATTTGAGAAATACACGACACGGCAAACGTCCCGATACCATCCACACCATCTGGATGCTTGGCGGTCCACCACTGTACGTTTCACAAGGAGTTTTCTTCCACGTACAACCTCTCTGTGGAATAGTTTATCATCGGTGATTTTTCCGGACCGATACGACCTGGGGACCTTCAAGAAAAGAGCTTACTCCTTTCTAAAGGGCCGGCAACGCACCCGCAATTCTCCTGGTGTTGCGGTTGATCATGGGCGGCGGTAGTCACTTAACATCAGGTGAGCCGCATGCTCGTTTGCCCCCTCTTCTATAAAAAAAAAAAAAATACATATAAGTTTATACCTACACGTGCCACATAAATAGTTAAGGCAAAATTAATACAACATATTAAAGACTACTACTGAACATAGGTTCCTCATTTATTATGTCTAATGGGGAGGGATATTTGCTATACTTGCCACGCTTGGCCAGCAGTCCGACAACCGCAGTTTTTATCTTTTAATTGTTATTGTATTATATTCGTGTATTGGGGAAACACGCTTGTCTCTGATGAATCGCTTCCCTCACACATTTAAATAATACTAGATTTAAAGGATTTTATCGCCCATATTAACTTTTTTTACATAGCCGACGTTTCGAGTACTCGTACTTTACAGCACCTATGGAAATGAGGATGTTTTTTTATTTCAATAGCCTTGCGAATCATTCTTGGAAGGAATCGGTGTTCTTTAGCGAGGATTTGTGGTCTATCAAATCTGATGTAGTGACGGAGGCGATCATGTACTTGTTCACAGACTGCAGACTTCCTGATGTGAAGAATCGACGCTCCGGGCTCCAATGATGAAACATGTTTGCATCAACTCGCGACAGATCTCGTTGTTTATCGATTTAGTTTCGTATATACCTCGCAAAAATATTTAACTATTGTTGTAAACCAGTTCTACTACAAACATTGAAGCTTACTCGGAATTCTAGTAGTGTCAATGGAATATTATCCTTAATAAAAACAAATCTACTATATATAGATATTAATTACATCCCTCTACGCCTACGTGGAGTATTCCGATTGATTGCCGAGTGTTTGTCACCTGCTGGTATCTCGGTTGTCTAAGACGGGTCCCCATGGTTTTATTTAGTGAGATTTCTCAAAGTACTTATCTAGTGGTGACTCGGGTAAAGAAATTCATGTCCATTAAAAAAAAAAAGCGCAAAGTCGTAGAGTTGGGGTATCCAACAGTGCTCTATCAATTGACCGAACGGCATTTTACACTTTTTGGTCATAGTTTTTTTTTCAGAAAAAGACAAACATCTAACCAGTTATATTTGAAAAAAAAATGTGTGCAGTTCACACGACGAAATAAATGCAGAGTAGCATCAGTAGGATTGTAGGGTTTATGTCATCATCATCATCATTACAGCCCTTCACAAGTCCACTGATGAACATACGAGTAGGCCTCCCCCAAGTAATGCCACAAAGCACGGTCCTGAGCCACCTGCATCTATCGACTTCCTGCATGTCTTACCAGGTCGTCACTCCATCTAGTGGGGGGTCGTCCTATACTACGCCTACCGATACGACGCTGCCACTCGAAAACTTTTTTCCCCATCGGTTGTCGGTTCTTCGAGCTATATGGCCGGCCCATTGCCACTTCAGTTTACTAATCCGTTGGGCTATGTCAGTCAATCTGATTCTACTGCGGATATCGTCATTTCTAAGTTTATCACGCAGAGAAACCCCGAGCATAGCCCTCTCCATAGCTCGCTGAGCGACCTTGAGTGTCTTAATGCGGCCAGGGTTTAATAATTTAAAATATAAATAAAGTAGCAATCCGGCCCGGCTTCGCAAAGATGATTTCTGGATCGTGACATTAGCACCACCTACTGGGTCCAGTTGTGAATATAAACCATCCAGGGACCCACATAAACGCACACAAAAAATTTCATCAAAATTGTTTGAACCGTTTTCGAAATTTAGCGAGATTAACAATTTGTAATAAAGAGATTTATAATAAACGTATACAGTATACACTGTTTAACGTCAGTTTATACTAAATCTATGGTGTATACTATATTCTATCTCATTCTCTCACAGGCTAAATTCTATAGATGTATATGTTTGTCTCTTTTGGTGTCGCTTTTTCGTTTGAAATCACATCGATTCCACAGAAGTTTTCACTTCGAAAAGTAAAAATATTTCAAATATTTATAGAACGACATTCGATTTGCTAAAAGGTTAAAAGTTATATTGAAATGCCGCGATACGTCTACCGACAAGAACCCCGAGTGTTTTCACATCGATTGAACTATTTTAAAGAATGTAGAATATCTGAATATAAGATGGCAATATTTAAAATAACCAACATCTGTTTACTCTAAAGAGACACCTAGTCAGAACACTAGCCCTTCTTCTCCCACAGCCGGAAAGGGACCTTCTCTGTTATAGAACATGGAGGTTAGAGAGAAGGAGAACGATCGCTACGAGCTAAAGCATAGCCCGCCTGTCCCTGAGCGGCCGTCGGTAAGTAGTATATGCGAAGTTAGCTGTTTATGACTACAAGTAGATGAAGTTAGATGTACAAATTTTCTTCGCGACATTGGTGAGAAAATAATCGTGCTCCGTAATTTTTTGATTTTTGACAGTCAGAAACATTAAAAAATTGGGGAAATATTGTATTGTGCGTGGATGTGTAAGTGGTTTAGCATCTGATCGGAAAAATAGACTGAAAATGACTTGAGACAACTTAGCGATCACAGCGCCTCACTTATTTTCTCCATATTTCTGGGACACTATTTTCTATAGCGATCGTTCTCCTTCTCTCTAACCTCCATGGTTATACAGTATTTGTTTTAATCGTCATTCATCTGCCACCTGTCATCGACAAATTTGACACTGCGTGTGTCGCTGGTCTGTGTATTTTACGCCTAGCGATATTGGTATTTACTGATATATACCGCCATCTATCGTTAGCCTTAAAAACTTTCTGTTAATTTCTGTAGTCGCCATTTACGACACCCAAGGATACAGAGCAGAAGCTCTCTATGTAATTCATGTTTTAATTGACGAGTAACTCAAAAAGAGCTTTTACTTATATCGCTAAATATATCGCAAATAATCATAATGACAGGCCATCACAAGTCCACCGCTGAACATATTTTTCCTTAAAAAGGTTACCTTAAAAAAGCCACAAAGCAAAATTCTGAGCCGCCTACATCCTACTACCGCCGCATTTTACTAGGTCATCACTCAGTGGGGGTACTTCTCACACTTCGCTTACCAGTACAAGGCTGCCTCTCAAACCTTTTTTTTTAAATAACGAGCATAGCTCGCTTATCGACCTTAAGCTTTCATAGGGTCAGCAGTGAGGGACCACGTCTCAGTTTCATATGTCATCACTAGCGTAAAACACTAGTTATACACTTTTGATGTCAAATTTAGAGGTGTACGTGACGAAAAGATGTATCGCAATCTTTAGAACACTGCACTATTACTATCCTATGTAAGCAAACAGAAAGGCGTTCCAAAGCAAAGTAAACAAATCTAACGCTATAGACGTCCTAGTCCCGTGAGCAATTACTATGCTCACCGTGTTGGAACCGGCGATGAATCTTTTCGAAGAACAAACAGCCTTAAGCTATGAGCACACAAAATGGAGACTCATTTCTGTAAAATCGTTTCAGAAAACGTTATTACGTTTTTTTAAACTGGCCGGTGTATGATGATAATAAAAAAAAAAGAATAAAAAGAAAATGATAATAAAAATAATTTCTTTTGTAAAAGTGAAGTGACGTATAAACTTAGAGTCCACCAGCAGCCAGCTCTGAGGACTGATGTGGAATGTCTCACGGCTTGTATGTCAGTTCACTCATGTCCAGTATGAAGCATAAAGAAGAAGAAAGACGTTTAAATAATTTTGGAAGAATTTATGTAGTTAAGTCTTAAGTCTTTTGTACCTATTTAGTTGCAAATAAAGAATTTGAATTTGAATTTAAAAAATATAATTAAAAAGAACTATTGAAAGTGTATCGCAGCCTCGTTTCCTAGTAATTTCAAGTAAACACAATGTTCGATTCAATAATTATGATTTTATAGCGACGTATGCTCGTTTCAGCCTTTATTTTATTTATTTATTTATTTAATCTTCATTATACACCTTATATACCAAGGGATATAAAGGGCGGACTTAATGCCTTATGGCATTCTCTGCCAGTCAACTCTGGATGATTTGAGAAACTGTGGCAGGTGTAATCAATCACTTCATAAATAAATAATAATAATATAAAACAAAATAAAATGCAAATGAATAGAATAGATATATAGTTAGTAAAATATACATACTTACTTAATATATAATATAGGATAAATAATAAATATATAAACGGGTCCTTCTATACAAAACTATAAGTAAATAAAATATTATGAGTCAAAAAATAAAATAACACAATACATATTAAAATACATTATACAAAATATTACTTATAAAGTCAAAGAGAAAAAAAACACAAAAACAATAGTCGCATAGTCAGGTGGTATTCTTACGACAGAATTCTCGAACTAGTCTTTTAAAATAATTCTTGTTATTAGTTTTCTTGATATAAACAGGCAAGGCATTCCAGAGCAGTATAGAATGCACAGTAAAAGAGGAATTATAGAAACCACTCCTATGTGGTGGAATACGAATTTTAAGACAATTTTGGGAACGGGGAACTCTATCGTTAGTGGAATACAAATATTGAAAGTTATCCTTAAGATAAGAGGGAGAATTGGGGTCATTTAAAATTGAATGTAGTACTTGCAAAGTTCGGAAGCTACGCCTTTGACGAATAGATAGCCATTTAAGCTTAGATCGGTACTGGGAAATATGGTCATACTTACGTAAGCCGAAAATGAATCTAATGCAATTGTTGAGAAGGCGCTCCAACTTATCGAGAAGATATTGAGATAGATCTGGGTAACACACATCTGCATAATCAATAATGGGTAATATCAAAGTCTGGATTAGCAGAAGTTTAGTTTTAAAAGGCAGAAAGTTTTTGAGACGACAAATAGAACGTAAGGTGGCAGTTACTTTACAGCTTGTTTCGGCAACTTGAACTTCCCAGCTTAAAGTATGGTCTATATGTAAGCCAAGATTTTTGACAGACTTACAAAATGGCAACAACGTGCCATTGTAAAATACGGGAGCAAGGTTATCGTTATTAATCTTAGCTAACATTCTGCTACTACCTATAACCATTGCTTTGCATTTGGTTGGGTTAACTAAAACACCATGTCTGTACGACCAATCTCTAATGGCATCGAGGTTGTGGTTGAGTTTATGAATATTATCATTAAGGTCGTTAACACTAGATTGTACATAGAGCTGAAGATCATCTGCATACAGATGTTACGAACAGTTGAGAACTGAAGTGATAGAATTTATGAATTAAGAAAACATTAAAGGAGAAAGTATTCCGCCTTGCGGCACGCCTGTTTCAATGTCAGCCCATCTTGAGAACTCTTGTCCTAATCGTACTGATTGCTGGCGGCCGCGAAGATAGGATGAAAACCATTCCAAAGCTGGGATTGAGAATCTAAGATTAGTTAGGAAGGCTATAAGGATATCGTGGTCAACTGTGTTAAAAGCATTTGAAAAGTCAACAAGCGCTACCACCGTAAGCTTTTGCTCATCCATTCCCATTCTAATATCATCTGTAACTTTTATCAATGCTGTGGTAGTACTGTGACCTGCACGAAAGCCTGACTGATATTTATTCAGCAGATTGTGTTTGGTTATGAACATAGAGATTTGCTTGTGAACACAGGCTTCCAGAACTTTAGATAGGCAGCCTTTCTGTGTAAGATAGAGCATTAACTTATTACGAATTTGCCAGTTACAGAAGTATAACTTTGCTAAGATGCTTATTAGTTTTTTTATAGGATAGGATGAAAAACAAGCACACAGTCCACCTGATGGCAAAAGGTTGCTGGGGCCTATAGATATCTACATATATTCTCGATTAAGATTCAAAACGCAGGTGCCTTGTAACCCCTGAGGACTAAGACGGGATACCTCTAATCAGTAAAAAGAGTCTCCGGATCTCTACACTCACCATATGAAACACAGCAGTATTAAGCTGCTATTTTACTCTGGTATTCTGTGAGAGCGTGGTCCTTCAGCGGTCGAGCCGACCCATTCGTGATACAACTATAATATATCTGCAGTATGGCTCTACCACGTACAAAAATATTATATTAGACCACACAAGAAGCACCAGCTTTCAAATAAAAAGATATTCAAAATGGTTCATCTAGAAAAAAAGGTCTGAGGTAACACACGATAAAAGAAAATACAGTCGAATTCAGTACCTCCTCCTTTTTTAAGTCGGTTGAAAACTGTTACGTTCTTTTTAACGTAACATGATAGAATCATGTTACGTTAAAAAGATGAATGAATACATCATGAATTCATATTGAAAAAAATTGTGAAAATAATTATGATAGTCAGCCGTTTATAAATTTGTTTTATTATATCGCCATCGCTCAGAAACCATTACATTTTTCTGGAATTTGTCACAGCCGCCGCACGACACCAGCGGGACGGAATAGGTTGATGAATGTTCTTACATTGTACGTAGTGCAAGCGAACAATAACCCCCTCTTCTACCTCCACCCAATGCCATGGCAAAGATGTTATCTTATTAGAAATAATTAATGAACGCAGCTCTGAATGGCCATCAGGAAAATTGTCAATTTGGCTGGGGACTCTTGAGCCTCCAGTCTTTTTACTAAATTAACATTCCGCGGGCGCGTCGGCCCTGCAAGTAATTAAGTGAGTCTTTTTAGAAGAAACTTTCAATAGGAAAGCGATTAAGTTATGAACGAAATTATTATAAAAAATGTTTATTAATTATATCTTTAATAATGTTAACCGTAATTTTTCATTATAATAATGTATTACGGTTAAATATTAGAAATTGTGTAATTTAAATATTAATAATTACTATTTAAGATATTAGGGCATGTTGTCAGTAATGATATATACATAGATTAAATGGTTTGTGGTTTTTCACGGTTGGTTTTACTGTTAAACTTAAGGTCGTTCAGCGAACAATGAAGAGGGCCATGCCTGAAGGTTCAGTATGAGATAAAATTCGCAATGAGGATATCCACAGGCCTGCTCTCATTTCTAACGGTTTTAGGCAAAGAAGTGTCCGCCGCGCTGCCCCAATGCGTGTTGGCGAAATTCACATGTCTTCTCAGGCATGCAGATTTCATCACGATCTTTTCCACCATCGCCGAGCACGTAGTAAATCGGCACTTAAAACTGCAACTGAAAATTTAATTGGTGTCAACGGGGATCGAAACCGGGTTGCTAGCGTACTGTGAAATTTACAGTGAGCGCTTAGGCCCTGAGTTTCCGTGGCTGATTGATCTGCGGCAGAAATAGATAAACTGCATTTAGCTCGAATGACAACCGATGCGAAAAAAGGTTCTCAAGAAAGAACCTCTAATCTTCTATTAGTTAGACAAACATATAGTGATATCAGATACAGATAGAACAGCTTTACGTGCTTTTTGAGACAAAAGGATGAAACACTGCTAAACTCTTGACTCCAGGCTGCTACTGTGAATTTCTTGATAGAAAACTCAACCGATTTTAAGCTCGATCACATCCATTACTTAAAGGTCAAAAACTATCCTAGGTTGAGTTCAGTTTTATTTTTCATCTGTTTGCAGGATGATGACAAAATACATAGGCTGCACTAAAAGTTTCGGGAATGGAATATTTCCACTGTTCCTGTCATATTAAAATTTTTTAATTGAAAACTCCTTGGTATTAAAAACCGAATACCATTTATTTATTTAAAAAAAGATTTTTGGTCTTGTCACAAGTCTCTAGTACATAGTCTCTGACTATCATTATTTCGTAGTCGCGGTGCACTGACGACTTAATGCAAACCAACCAAAAGATTTTCTAATTTTGTAAATTAAAGCTATTGTTGTCAAATGATTATCAAATTTTATTTTGTAAATAAAATCAAAATAAGCAAGCATCATCACCAATTATTGATATTAAATAAAAAAATTGAAATGAAAACTACAATCCAATGCCTAACTAAAACTAAATACCTGCACTTACAAAACAGATAGATGAAATTGCGTAAGTATATTTCGTCATATCTATACGAGCTGAAAATTTCGGGAATCAAGGAAGTGACACAACATTACTATTTAAAAATGTATTTATTGCTTTTCGAAGTATTCTCCGCGAAATTTGACGCATTTTTGCATACGATGGAACCAATCATTGAAGCAACCATTCCATTCGGATGATGATAGTAATATCAATGTTTCAAATGTTAACGCAGAGTATATACCGCAGTCTTAAATAACGTTATAGCAAACAGTGCATTCCAATGAAATCAAAAGTCAAAAAAGTTTGACAATGCTTTAAAGAAGTTTGCAAACATTTCAAACGTAATACACGAACGCGTTGTGTTTGTTTATTTATATTGTGCCACGCGAGCTAGGTCGCACGCAGTTCACTTGAACTTGCACAAAAAGCTTTAATGCGTTTGTTTACTAACAACTCGAAAACATAGATAAAAATTGCTGGTTTCTGAAGACCAATTGAAGAAGAATTTATTCACAATCTTGATACTATTTATAAAATAAAGTACGCGTGGGTAATATGGTCACTTAAAGCTCTATGAAACAAAATCTAGGAGGAGAATAGATGCAAAAACACAAAGTCGTAAGCTATAACTAAAATATAATATAATATTAAGTACACAAAAATAAATGTAGTTTTGCAAAAATAAGTGATATTCATTCTGTAAATTCTAGGAACAGGCACAAGCTAGTAGTACCAGTTACTCGACTCCACCGAGTCAGTAATTCATTCTTGGGGCGATGTATACGCTTTTACAATAAAATCCCAGAAAATATTCAAAATTTGACATACACAAAGTTCAAAAACTTTAAACTAAGTTTGTATAAAAAAGGTTATTATAATATTAAGGAAATTGTGGATGGTAATAACCCCTGGGAAGGGTGATGATATATATATATATATATATATATATATATATATATATATATATATATATATATATATATATATATATTAAAATATTTACTAAAATATTTTATATATATTATATAAAATATCTTAGTAAATATACCATCTCCCAAAACTGCTCTCGGATATAAGTGGGCTTAGACATGTCTGGGGCGTAGACCCCTAGAACAAACAACTTCTTTAGGCCCACTTTTATTCGTATCCATAGCAGTCTCGGGCTTACACATTCATACTCTTTTACTCATTGATCCATTCTTTCTGAAAGGATGATACCTTCTCCCTGGCATGCTCGCTCGGTCTCGTCTACACCGGACCAGTACGCGGTATATATAATCAATCAGGGAATGGGGTGCACAGATCAAGTCTTTTCCATGCGCATGATCGCGGAGAAGTTTTTGGCGAAAAACCAAAAAGTTTTTTGTGCGTTCATGGACTTGGAAAAGGCTTATGACAAAATGGACAGGGATGTGTTATGGCAAATGCTGAACGCATTTAGGTTGAGCGCTGGTTTAATACAGGCATTAAAGTCTCTCGGGACTCGGGACGGGGAAGGGACTGGAGTGCTTGTGTTAGAATCAACGTGGTCTACTCGGACTGGTTTGGCATCCATGAAGGTGTCAGACAGGGCTGTGTAGCTTCCCCGTGGCTGTTCAACCTATTTATGGATAGTTGTTTGGAAAATTTGAAAGTTGAAGAATGCGGGTTAAGAAAGGGTGAGTTAACCATCAAATGCCTTTTGTACGCCGATGATCAATTCATACTTGCGTCGTCGGCGGCTGAGTTGCAAATGATGGTTACATTAATAAACAGGTCATTAAAAGAAAGGGGAATGAAAGTGAACGCAAGTAAGACGAAAGTGATGGTTTTTGAAAGAGAAGAAAGCAAAACGGTATGTGAAATAAGAATACAAGGAAAGTTAATTGAGCAAGTGGATGAGTTCGTATATTTGGGATGTGTATTCAGCAGGGATGGGAGATATGATAAGGATATTGAACGACGAGTGAATGCAGGAAATAAAGTAAATGGGGCTCTACACTCTATTGTGAAAAGTCAGAATGTGTCAAAAAAGGCACGTATGGCAATTCACAATGCTGTATTAGTCCTTACTTTAAGGTATGGTAGTGAAAGTTAGGTGTGGCAGAAGAAGCACGAGAGTAGAATAAATGCAGTAGAAATGCGGTCGCTAAGGAGTATGTTAGGGCTGAATCTGAGTGACAGGGTGAGAACCAGTGTGATAAAAGAAGAGTGTGGTTTGCAAGATGATGCAGTGACCAGGATTAAGAAAGGAATGCTTCAGTGGTTTGGTCATGTAGAAAGAATGAATGCGGAAAGACTGACAAAGCAAATATATGTTGCAGAAGTGAATGGAAGAGTCGGAATGGGACGTCCTAGGCGGAAGTTTGCCGAGCAAATTGGCGATATACTAAAAATGGGCTAAATTAAGAGTACGACGAGCATGTATGCGTAGGTATATGGATGTGGAAGAGGCGAGAGAGGTATGTCAGGATCGTGCTAAATAGAAGTCTGTAGTCTCTGCCTAACCCTCTGGATGACGGACGTGAGTGTTTATGTTATGTTTATGTTTACTAAAATATCAACTGTCAAAATGGCGTCGATAAACCAGCGCCCTTTTGACACTTTATTATTTGATTGACTTATGAAGAACTGTCATATCATATAGTATTCTATACAAGGCTGTAGTTTTTGAGTTATAAGAAAGTGGCCATATTAACCGGATGACCGTATAACCCTTACGGTTAAACGGTCACCAAAAATTCAACTTTTAATAACAAGTATATAAAAAGGTTTCCATGTAACAGCTTTAGACTTAATTGTCGTCTCGTTTTCAACTCAGCTGAAATTTTTAATAATGATAAATATTTTAATTATCTAGTATTGTCCGTGTATATCATGTAACTACAACACAATATAAAACATGTAACGAGATATCTAATACAAAATCATTGAACTTTATAAATAAGTAAATATTCTTTTTAAAATAAATAAAAATGTAAGAAATTACACACATTGAATAACAATTTTTTGTAGTATAATAACTGTGTACATGTAGTACGCTTTTGAAAAAAAAATATAAATACAATCCTGGAATAATAATTTACAATAATAACATAGAAAGCCTCAGTACTTCACAACTACCTGTTTAAGGAACTATAACTTTCTATTTATATTATCTATAAAATAAATAATAATGCTAGAGGTATGCCTATAAAAGTTAATTCATAAATTACAAAGAGTATATTTTATAAAATTTAATGGTAAGTTTTCTCTAGAGCGTTGGAGCACAAATATAAAGAAAATCCGAGTCAAACGTGCAGTGAATACAGTCATTGTGAAACTTCAAGTGTATTTTCTTTTACACTGCCTTTTTGTAATGTAACTGCCTTTTTATTTACTTTACCGATACAATGTTGCAAGTAGGATTGATAATACGGTTTTAATTTATGACGGCTGCTTTGGAGTGAATTTTGTTCGCAGTAAAGATCCATTGTCTGGTAAATGAAAATTTTATGTACGGAAAAACTCGGACGAAATGAGTTTTAATTTGAAGTAAAGAAAAAGGATCTAACCCATTCATATTAAAATGAACTTTATATGTCCATTATAAACCCTTTATAAGTTTAAACTATATATACTTATTAAAAAAATACATCAAAAGTTTATTTCAAAATTATAAGAAAATTTCATAATTTATGATTTTTTTGTATAACTGTAGTGATAAACGAAAATACAATCTATCTGATAGTAAATGGCTGTTTCAATCCATGGACAGCTGCAGCTTGTCTTTAAAGGCTACAGATTCATTATCTCGTCTGTAATTATACCGGTTCCCTGTACTCTTCAGACTCGAACACAGCGGTGAAAGCACTAGGCTTAAGGGTGGATTTCGCTAGTATAGATAAATGTAGATGTTATGGCCTTGATTATGTATTAAATCATATGTTCTACAATTATTAAACGTATCGTTTTGCCTTACGAACTACGATGCCGAAAGTGTATAAATACTGATTTACAACCGTACGAACCACTAAGAGTTCTTCAATTTTTAGTCATCTTGGGTTACCGGGCACAACTGTTTAAATAAAACTGTTTTACATACACTTTGGATATGATAAAACGAATTGTAAAGAAGGACGAAACGTTTCTTGAATATTGGAATCGGGCATTAGTGCCCGTACCAGAGATTTTTCTTAGGGCTGATTTTCGGGATTCTATTATCAGAAAAAATATCCATGAGATAAATTATGACTGACTAACTGGCTGAATATTTCTCTGCTTATCAAAGAGGTTGACTCAGAGAGAATTCCCTTAGTCGCCAGTAAATACGCTAATAAACAAAATGGCTGATAATAAAACCTTGATAGTGACAGCATTAATGTGAAACATATTTCTGGAAATATCACAAACTAACGAATAAACAATCCTATTGCAAATATTTCTACAAGGAATAATAAACGATGGTAGCTTTATTTACAATTAGGGTTGTATATATAAAACGTTTTATTCATATACGTTTATGTTTTTATGAACCTATCATTTAGTTGAATATCCGTAACATGTGACTGTTTCTATTACGAGAGTTTAGAGAATGAAAATATTCGTTTCTTCGGACGTAGGTACGTAAACGTATGGGCTATGTTTCGCACATCATGACATTTTCTTGACAGCAGGGCCACATAGAGTAGCTGATTACAGAGAATACACACTTCCGCGTCACATGGTTCGTGGTCTATGATTGAATTTATCTATGTACCGCCCACTGGCCCACGACTCGCATAATATTCAATGTTTTTCGAGACGGACAGAATTCCAATGTACATCATTCAACACACAATATTTGGCAACTTATACTAGTATTTTATTATAACACAGTTAAAATGCTTTTTAGTTTTTTTTTGTTGTAAGAAAAGTTTCAATAGACTATGTTCTAATAAAAAAAATGGATTCCATTATTTTATTCATAAAAGCCTAGCGAAGTACACTGCTGTACATAAGCCTCCCCATAGATTTAATCATATATAAATTACGTGTCACGTTGTTTGTCCGCGGTGGACTCCTAAACTACTTAATCGATTTTAATCAAATTTGCACCACCGTGTGTAGTTTGGTCCAACTTGAGAGATAGAATAGTTTTTTGCCCACATTTTTTTTTTGCGAATTTAAGGATTTTAATAGGACATGACAAAGGTCGTCGAAAAGGGCAGAACAACGTCTGCCTGGCAAGCTAGTATCAAATAAAAAGCAAATATATTTACCTATTTCTGTTGTAATTAGGGTGTACAGAGTCAGTCAATTAGATGACACACCTGAGCAAGCTTTTAAACGCATCAAACCACAAATCGTCTAGACACCGACCTCCGAATAACGTGATTAGTCATCGATCGTTCATTACGACTGCGTTTTGAAATATTCAATAGCGAATTTGTATAATCATATAGGTGGTGCGTCGTAAAATCAATCAGTTAAGACGGTGTTGGCGCGTGTCCAGGAGTAATGGTAAATAGAAAAATACGAGCGGAACGATCCGATTTGGTACCACAGCCACACCGTTGTTCCAGATACATCCCGTAAGACGATCTCGTTCACCGCACAGAAATACATTAGACTTCGAGTCTAGATGCACTCCGTAACATGATATTCTGTATGAAGGCCGTCATAAACAAAATTCGGATTTTCAATAGAGATTACCGACGTGGGAGGACAATTTGTACGCAGGGTAAGAAGATTGCGCGTTCTAGAAGTGATAAGCAAATTTAATTTTCTGCCAATGTCTATTTCATAACATACGTTTTAAATAATAATTTATTACTAACTGTAAAGAAATAATTTATTACTATCTATTTTAAAAGTTTTTTGCGAGAAAAAAATATAAATTTTTATTAATGTTTAGTGTTAATGGTCCTACTGTAACAATATAGGATTTTACTGATATTGAATAAAATATAATTTGTAAGTAATATTCAAAGGTACATAAAGTTATAAATTAAATTTTCACCTTTAAAATTCGCAAGTTCATTCCAAGTGCGAATTATCTGGTCTGGTTAATTCTAAATAAACAAAATAATTGTAAAGAGTTTAATGGTTGAAATTATTTATTTCTGCGTGAAATGAATAAAAACCTTAAAATAAACTTGTTAATAATTAATATTCAAAAGTACATAAAGTAATAAATTTTCTTTTCTCCTCTAAAATTCGCAATTCCTTCCAAGAACAAATTATCTAATTTAGTTAATTCTAAATAAATAAAATAACTGTAAAGGGCTTAATTTGTTGAACTCATTTATTTCTGCATGAAAGAAATAGAAACCTTTGAAATAAACTTCTAACATTGAAAGAACACTAAACGGAATATCGCAATTTGTATTGTTAGTAAATTATTTGAACGTTCTAATCTTTTATCATTTTTCCACTTTAATAATATTATGCGTTGCCAATATTTCGATACTGCTATAATATATTTTCTATAATTTAAGCTGATATTTATAATATGCATTTTTTATTGATGTCCTGTCAGTTTCTATCAGATTGAAATACGTTAAGCTAAAGCACTAGTCCCACAGCTGGACAAAGATCTCTCATTTCTTAGAGGGTATTTGGAACAAATATTCCGCCTTCATGCTCTAGTACTCGTTGGCGGACTTCATATGTCCTCGAAATAAATGTATTCCTTAGACATAAAGATTTCCTTACGATCTGTGGTTTTCACAGTCAAGTCACGTTCTCATAACGTACATCGGCACTTAAATTGCAGTTAACAATTTCATCGGTATTCTCGCACGTGTTGCTTAGATACAGAGAAAATTAGACCAAGCCTGTAGCCCTGAACTTCCACTTCCATAATTTTCAATAATTATCACATATAATTGTAGCGGCATAAGTCACACATGAACACAGTGGGACTTCATCTTAATCTAGACATAGAAGACGATGTAGATTACGAGCTTAGATCGAAGATAGTTTTTGAATCGTGTCAGATAAGGTGTCAGCTAATTAAACTGTGGCTACATACTGCGGACATACTCGTACATACATAGATACTTGAACCTAACAGTTTAAATTATTATTAAAATGGTATTATTAACACAATACACTCATCATTTGAACCTAAGACTCCGTAATCGGTAACAAAAAAAGTGGTATAGAAAAGTAGTAGTATTTTTTATTTGGGAGGAATAGACCAACTTTGAGTATAATCAGTGTATTAGGGACATTATAACAATTTACATCCTTAAACCGATGGGATTCCTTAAAAAATAATTTGGCCACGCAGAATATTTACGTAAATTTTATGTATACGCATTTTGTAAAATACTATAAACAATCTTAGTAATACCACTTATTCGATTCCAAGGAGTAAGTAATTCCTTCATAAGGCCAACATACTTTTACCACAAAGTAAATAATCATATAGTCTTAATATATTGTTTATTCTATGTAAATTATTGAAAAAAAAGTCTAGCTGATACAGAGGATTAAATTGAACCAATGATAAACACGTAAATAACTTTTAATAAGAGTTAACCATAATCTAGTATATTTAATATAAAATAGTTACGGTCGCAAATCATATTTTGTTGAAAAGAAAACCTAAGAAAATCTTAATTTTGCGGACGCTCTCATGTTAAATATAGATTACGGTTAACTCTTATTAAAAGGTCAAAGGTAAATAAATTTGAATTTCGTGGGCTACCCTGGCGTTTTCGCCTTAATAAAACTAAACTATTTTTTTCTACCTTAGTACTTATGCATCCGTAACCACTTTTGTTATAAGCACCATATGGTGGTATGGAAGTTATCACTCTAGTATTATAAAGAACTGAAAAGGCGAACACACAGCACAATTATAAAGTAATAATAAGCCTGAAGGAAACGACTTAAGATAACATCGGAGACATATGCTCGTCGTGATATTAAAATGTAATGGTTGCGGTCGAGCGATCATAAAACGCATCCCGTCACTCGACAAGACACGGTACCTTTATTATGAATAAGACGTGAAACTCTTATAGAATTTCCATTCAATAGCCCACAAAAATATCTACAGTTTATTTATAGATTTTAGGAATACCTCATTTTTAGTCTCTACCGTATTTAAAACTTTATCATTAGAAAATACACACACATTAGTTTTATATTGGCCGTTTATATTATATTTTTATTGTAATTTTATTTTGCGCTATTACAATCTTGTTTTATGTATTTATTTATAATGCCAATTTTTTTCATGATAGAAACCGTAAAAATGAGCCCAGCAGAACCAGAGTAACCGACATAGCCTAAGGGATCAGTAAGTGAAGTGGCAATGAGTCGGCCATGGGTATAGACATACCGGTACCCAATGGTGAAGTAAGGCTCTATGGTGGTAGCCCCGTATCGACTAGTGGAGTATTCGCCGGCCCCCGACTACGACCTCGTAAGGTAGTCGATGGATGAATGTGGCTCAGAGCCTTTCTTTGTGGCATTATTTGGGGGAGGCATATTCAGTAGTGGACGTTTTAAGTGCTTGAATGATGATGACGCATGTAAAATTAGCGAAACATTTATTATAATTCGTATAATTTTTATCCGCGTCTTAATCTTTCCTAGCTGAACATAAGTGCCACAGTACCCATAGTAAAGGACTACCCACAGCACAGTAAATACAGGATTTGCCTTATCGACCATACAGAGTGATCGCAGGCGGATTAAGTCGTCGGAGGATCGGGGATTATTTGTCTGGTATAAATACCATATAGATACAAATTTCCTACCGCAAACCAGTTTTTACAAAAAGGAAGATAAGGCTCTTAACCGCTAAAAGTGGACCACAAAAACTCTAACGTCTAACTGAATAGTACTATTGGTTACACTATTGGTACTGGTTGACACTATTGAGACTTAGTACATACTGGTACAATACTTAGAATTTCTTAAATAGTTATCGAAATTAAAAATAAAAGTAAAACCATTTGAAGTCACTTTTATACGATCTTTACCCACTTTTCTACAAAATAAATATTTACGAAATAAAACTGACCGGCCATGTTATCGTGGAAGCGTGACGGAGTAATAGAAATAACTGGAATGTAATTTATAACTCCCAGTACAATTCTGAGTATGAATAATGCTCTAGCTTATTTCTGTCATTAACATTTGTGTAACATGACATGACAATAAGTTTCATTCTGACTTCACCGATCACGAGTTACAGAATTTAGCGACGGAAGTCGAAACAGCAAGTGCTGAACGAAACGGCTTTATTTTATCTCTATAAATATTCACGGACGCCAGTCGAGTCCCGTGATCGCGTTTGTAAAGCTGGCATAATATGTTACGCGATTTAATATGCAGTTTACTATTTTGATAATTTATAATAAAAAGCTTTAGGAGTACTTTCTAAAACTAAAATTATTTGTGCGGTGAATACATAAGTAATTTCTTGAGATATGTATTTATAGTCATTAGCGTTATTTCATATACTCGTACCGTGTATATGCTATAGAATTATTTAAAACATATTTTAGTTTAACGTTTTTAGTCAATAACTCTCTACTCATCTTTTTCCTTATTTACTCACTTTTCTGTATGAAATGATACCTTTTTAAAATCATTCATATTTTTATTTACTTCACTTCCTAGTACATGAGAGTGCAGTTTCTAATTATACGATCTCGGCTTATGTGAGTAATAATTATGTTGCGTGTTAATAAGCTTTTTCGAATTAATAAATTGTAAAAGAATTTAAACGAAACGAAAGTAATTCAATTATAAATATCAAGTAACTTCAATAGCTTACGTTAATTTTAGTGCCCACAAAAGAGAACTATTTATAAACAAGTAGTTCGAAGCTCAACTACATTAAAATCTAATGCTATTCAAATTAGTGCAATAAAGGCGCAACTTTGCGGTTATTTACTATATTAAGAGGTTTAACGCTTTACCACAGAAATCTAAATAAATACCTTATTATTTAGATTTCTGTACGCTTTACGCTTATCTCATATTACTCGATTGCTTTGTACATTGAAAATTCATTAACTCTCCAGTGAACCAAATAGTTATTTATTAAATTGTACCCAGAAAACATCATAGTGATACACAAAACACAAGCACGTCACAGTCATATACAGAGATAAAGACAACGTTCGCGATTCTGACACACCTTCCTCGCTTTTTCACATCCATATACATACGCATACCTATATGCTCCTCGATTAAAGGTCTTTCAATTAGGATCATTTTCATATCGCCAATTCATCCTATACCTACCTATTATACATATATATATATATATATATATATATATATATATATATATATATATATAAGAATTGCTCGTTTAAAGGTATAGGATGAATTGGCGATATGAAAATGATCCTAATTGAAAGACCTTTAATCGAGGAGCATATAGGTATGCGTATGTATATGGATGTGAAAAAGCGAGGAAGGTGTGTCAGAATCGCGAACGTTATATATATATATATATATATATATATATATATATATATATATATATATATATATATATATATATATATATATCGGAAACGGCTCCAACGATTTTTGTATATTTAGTGGCCAGGGAGTTTCGGGGGCAATAAATCGATCTAGTTAGTATTTATTTTTAGAAAATGTCTTTTTGTCCGTGTTTTCAGGCAATGAAAAACTGCTACAATATAAGAAGATAAATTTTGACAATGTGTTAATGATCGTAATAGCTCAGATGGATATCGAGCGGTCGCGATATCGTAATGCCTTGGCTCGCGTCCTGTATTCGGTCCGACTTTTTTCCTTTTTTTTTTCAAGTTCCCTTCTTTTGTGAGAAAATCTATTATTTCGAGCCCTTTTTTAGTTTTTTTTTAAATACGAAAATTTTAATTAAACTAATTGCACTAATGATTTTTTTTCAAATAACCAGTTCAGTTTTTTCTATTATGTCAATAAAATCAAAAATATTATCCGTGTTTCATCAGTATGTAATTTGTATCTAACGTAATTTAAAAAAAACCGAGCAAAGCTCGGTCATCCAGGTACTCAGTAATTAAAACAACAGAGTCGGGCCGTCCCCGACTCTGTCACTCACTCCTGCAACATAAATTTGCATTGTCACTCTTTCCCATCATTGTTTCTACGTATCCAGTCCATCAAAGCATTCCTTTCATAAGTCTGATCTCAAATCTCACTCAATTACTTACCCAGCTGTGTGCTGAGCTGAGTGCCACATTATTGGCTAACAAACTAACATTAGCATACCTAGACCACGCTCGCCCATAAGTATGATAACTGATAATATTAGTATTTTACACGGAAAATAGGCAAATATATATAAAAAATACGGTATATAAAAAATAATAAATTATATCGTGCAAAAGGTAAAATAATTCCACAAAAATTTAACAAGTGGCAATGTTTGTGTGAAGACAGAAATGTAAGTTATTTAGATCAATTAAAAACTATAAAAATAATACTAAATCATTAATAAAACATGTGCCTTGCAGAGATTCCATAATGAAACTGTGCTAGTTATATATAAAATAAAAGGTCTAACTATTTTTTAAGGTCATGTAAGAACTTATTCAATAAACCCGTTTTTATTGTTATTTTATAGAAAAAATATAAACAAAATTTAAAAGTTCCAGCGCTCGCGGCCGGCTCGATTTGTGACGCGCAAAACATCTTTGACATTGGAAGTATTTTGTTTTTCTAAAATGTTCCCCGCTTTTAGTACTATAATTACTCGTAGCTCTGCAATTGTGAAGAGCGAGGTATCAAGCTGGATATGACACCGTAAGGTTGAAAAACATATCTTGACGAAGGAATCATGTACAAAGTAAATTAAAAATATTAACTTCGCAATCTTGTTTTGATATTTATATTTATTATTTCATTTTAATATATACTCACGTGACTGAACAGCTATGGCTTAAATGACAAACATCCAAGCCAAAAATCTTAATAATTAAAACGTAAACAGCTATTTTTAATTTTCGACGTAAACTATGCGCGCAGGTGTACTTTTCCGAACATAATATAAGAATATGTTTATACGTTTAGTCAACCACTCTTACCTTAATTTTTGCACTGGTTTATGTATGTTTCGCTATCAATTACAATCTCGTTCGCCATACATAATTTAAAATAACCTCTTAGCATTTAAGAATGAGGAATTCCAACCGGTAAAAGGCCGTGAAGCAGATATTTCTATTAACAGAGTTCAAAAACAGACTATATACGATACTCTGTCTTAGCACCGATTTCAGGAGTTATGTGGTTATTATTTTAGTTCTATAAGTTTATTAGGTCGATTTTTGCTTTTTATTAAAGTTAAATAATTTATATATATATTATTTTTTTGGAATCTTAATATTTGTATCATTGGGTTACGCACGCACGCACACACGCACGCACAGACGCATACACACACACGCGCGGTGCGCTCGCGCACACACCGATACACACACACACACACACACACACACACACACACACACACACACACACACAAACACACACACACACACACACACACACACACACACACACACACACGCACACGCACTCGCACTCGCACACGCCGTATTATGAATACAACCTACCTACAACAAGCCTGGAACAACAGCCTAGAACAGCCTTCTCTTGTTTTTGAGCGGGTTTTAGGGTAAGATGTCCGCCGCACTACCCCTGCGTGTTGTGAACTTCATAAGTCTTTGAAAGTCTTTTATTACAAGTTATTACATTTCAAGGCTTACGGCGTGGTATTTAAACAATCCAATCACAGAAAACATTCTCTGCAATTTAAACTGCTATTAGATTTATTTCCGTATATACCTCCGTATACTCTTAGGGAATCAATTCAATCAACCAATAAATGGAACAATGGTACGGCGCAGGCTGCATTGTTGGCGGGACCTTAATCTCGCGCATTGCTGGATGCTCCGCATACTTAATATATTTCGTTACGGAGAATACGGCATGTGGTGTATATATAGTTTATGCATATAATAGAATTATATGATCACTCTTAGTTTTTCACTCGACATTTAATGTGATGTAAAGTTCGTAAAGTTACAGTCTATATGATTCCTACTCCTGGGCACAGGCGTGGGAAGTATATAGATAATAGCTATATATCATTTCTAACAAAATGTTACGGCAAGAGTGTCCGCCGTGCTGCCCCAATGCATGTTGGCAGACTTCACATGTCTTAGAAATATTTTTTAAATTTCCGTCAAGCACTTAGCCCTGAGCTAAGGTTAAATGAATGTGATGATTTTAAAATGAAATAAAATTAATGTGTTTTATACACGATTAGGTTAAAAATTAATAAAAAAAAAATATAGTACAACCTGATGATTAATTATATTAACTACGTAAACATTGTGCGTATTCACATTGTTTAAAGTTCCAAGATTAGACTGTTCACTGTGAGCTATGCTATGACGGCTTACATAGTTCTGCGTGCGGATGGTCGTGCTTTCGTCACGCACGTACGGCGCGCCAGCCACCCACTGCCCAGTGTAGCAGTGGGAGTTTCCTTGTTGACTGTACTCAAGACGTATTCCGCACGACTTGAGTACAGTCATGGCGACAATTAATGGGAACAGTGTTATAGAAATTATAAAACAATTTAAAAACCAAAACGAATGCGTCTCATAACAAACATGCCGAAGTAACTTAAAGGGTGACGATGTTTCTTTGTCAGCTGACACGGCACTTTTTGTTGATGATCGTTTTTACACATATATCAAAAGGTTTTAACCATCTTCGAAACGGAGGAGGTACTCAATTCCACTGTACTATTATGGGTGTTACCTTAGAACTTTCAGGTGAACCGATTTTGATGGTTCTTGTTTTTTTTTGAAAGCTAGTGCTTTTCACGTGGTCCCATATAAATTTGATTATGATCTCACCAGTAGGTAGTTTTTGGTTCATTCTTAATAATTCGTATTTAATTGACAACGACTACATTGATTATAATAATAAAGACCTCTTAAATCCAACCGACCATCAGATAAAGGTAAAACTAGCGTGCGGATGAAATGGAACAACGAAGTAAACTTATTTATCACACGCACCCACTACTGCATAACAAAACTAGAGACCAATCTCACCATAATATATACGTAAAAACTGCGCGAATGTTTCTTGCTAAAATATCCTGATGTGAATGTGTCACAACAAAGAATTTCAGACCAGAAATTGATGTATTCATGAGGTCTCATTTTATTTATATTGATGTCGATTGTAAAAAGGTTTAATTTTACCACTTGTTTTATTGTGTCCATGACTGTATGTGTCAAGATCGTTTAAAAGCGCACGTAAGACTATTAATGGAGGCCTAGGAACCTCTACCAGCCGTGCTACACGCGACCGGTGATACGCCAGAAGTGAAATTAGCCTTAGGGCGCTTCTCCGATAATCACTGTGGCTCTTTATGAGATATGTCGTAACTAATAAGCGACATGCTCTAACTAAAAAATACTCGATAAAAAGTGAAGTTGCAGCTTATACTATAAAACCCATAGAACTGTCATTTCTAAAGGGATTTTGGAGTCAGTCTGCTGTACTGCTAGAGTGCCTGTTTTCTTTTACGACGAACGCTTAATTTGTGAGTTATAACGTTATATAAGTAATTGCCACAACTGCAATAAATAAAAAATAAATTTATATTTAATTGTATCTATAAACTAAGGAGAAGGTTCGACCAAATACGGTGGATAACAACGCATATGTCAACTTATCTAAATTAGTCTTGTTAAACAAGACCAACGAGGTCTTGTTTGAAATACTTGCTAAATTTAGTACTTCTGATAGGTATACATAGAATAATCTCAATCAATAATGATAGTTAAGATATCTTTCTGATCCATAACAGAGTCTTAGTCAACATAATATGGTGACTAAGACTCTGTAAAATTTGTGCTCTTGAGCACAAATTTTTGTGAAATTCCAGAGAGTGAAATATGAAATAAAATTTGAAAATGAAAAATGATTGAATTTTACAAAGGAATAAATTAAAATAAGTTTGTCGAATACGTTGTATTATTTATAGTTTATATCAGTTTTAAATTGAGTTATGACAGGAAAACGAACGGTGAAAACGTTTCGTAAGTATTTTTAGTAGCTCAACTGTGTGTTGCCAATTTTTAACCAAATATAATACAAATATAATATTCTCTTCTAGACCGAATTTTCTCGACCAACAGGACCGCAATCTACGTCCGGAGAGAGATCAGTCGCAGGACCAATGGTTTTACTTACTTTCCGAGGCACGGAGGTAAAACTCCACAAATATCTTGACTCCTTTCTGCTACTGACACATACAAACCCAATGACTGATCTTGACTTGACCCGGGACTTGAATCCGGGTCTACACGATTAGCAGTCGCGCCGACGACCACTAGACTAACCAGCAGTTTACCAAATATATGACAGCTACAGTATTAATTGCCCTAATGGAATTCTAATGGTGAGTTTCTATCTCAAAGTTTAAAAAAGAAATACTTACCTACATTTATGAATTGTAAACTTAGTTAAATATACTCAATTTAATGTTTTCTTTTAAAAATAGTAAAACGAATGAAGGAGTAACAACACTAGCCGCGTAGTTATTCAGTCCTTCGTTTTTGGAAGTTATTTTATCGGACTACATTCTCTAATTTTTTCATCCTTCGGGGAACTTGCGTTGACATTTACGTTCAGCTACAATCGTTATCTTCTATTCCAAGACCTGATCCGCAACAATTCAATATTTTTGTCACTTATTTATTTATTTATTCAGGGTCACTTCTTGTCTTGGCCTGTGGAATGTAGATGAGAGGAATAAACGAAAAATAAGATATTTATGGTCCTTTTACCTTTTAGTAGAGCGAAAACATTACTACAATCTATATATATATATATATATATATATATATATATATATATATATATATATATATATATATATATATATATATATATATATATATATATATATATATACATCATCATACACAAGCTACAATAATAATTGAAAGAACCAGGCGTTTTAGGGTAGTACATTATATTAGAGAGAGATTAATTAGCTACGATTCGTACGCAAAAAATGATGTCCTACTTTGGAGAGAACCCCCATTAAACCCATTAGTAATATATTAATGTTTACATTAGAAAACGCGTACCTGCTAATGATAATACCTCAGCTGTTCTTCCAAACGAAACATCACTAGAAAATCAATAGACTCTGCGATGGCACAAAATACACTCTAAGGATACTTCATTACAGTATATTTTCAAGTGAGTTAGAGTGGTTTTGGGTAATTTTATCTTTTCACACGTAGATTTCTTAGCTTATTAATTTTTTAACTTTCATTTAAGGTACAAGCAAAATCCAAAATGTAAGCAGTAAAACAAATGGCAAATCAGGAAATTGTCATTTTATAAACAAAGCACCGGTTTTAAACTTGATGTGTTTCATAAAAAGATCGTATTAATCCATCTGTTATCGATGCAAGCGTACAAATTATGCAAAAAAAGATGTTCTATTATGTATATATATATACATATCCTTTGTCTATATATGTAATTATCATTATATAGACAAAGGATATATATATATATATATATCCTTTGTCTATATATGTAATTATCATTATATAGACAAAGGATACTTTGATAAGAAATTAGCTGCTCGGTAGCGAAAAAATATTATTATAAGAGATACAACATAATTCTTTAGTTAGTTACTCTGTACTATACATTAGAATGTTGAGAAAAAAGTGATGAAAATATTGTTCGAAAAATAAGAAATCCAGTCTTCTTTAAATGGATTCTCAAAACCCTCAAACATATTGTTAAAATAAGCTTTATACATATATATCCTTTGTCTATATATGTAATTGTCGTTATATAGACAAAGGATACTTTGATAAGAAATTAGCTGCTCGGTAGCGAAAAAATATTATTATAAGAGATACAACATAATTCTTTAGTTAGTTACTCTGTACTATATATTAGAATGTTGAGAAAAAAGTGATGAAAGTATTGTTCGAAAAATAAGAAATCCAGACTTTATTAAATGAATTCTCAAAACCCTCAAACATATTGTTAAAATAAGCTTTATACATATATATTCTTTGTCTATATATGTAATTATCATTATATAGACAAAGGATACTTTGATAAGAAATTAGCTGCTCGGTAGCGAAAAAATATTATTATAAGTAATACAACATAATTCTTTAGTTAGTAACTCTGTACTATATAATATTAGAATGTTGAGAAAAAAGTGATGAAAATATTGTTCGAAAAATAAGAAATCCAGACTTTATTAAATGAATTCTCAAAACCCTCAAACATATTGTTAAAATAAGCTTTATACATATATATCCTTTGTCTATATATGTAATTATCATTATATAGACAAAGGATACTTTGATAAGAAATTAGCTGCTCGGTAGCGAAAAAATATTATTATAAGTGATACAACATAATTCTTTAGTTAGTTACTCTGTACTATATATTAGAATGTTGAGAAAAAAGTGATGAAAGTATTGTTCGAAAAATAAGAAATCCAGACTTTATTAAATGAATTCTCAAAACCCTCAAACATATTGTTAAAATAAGCTTTATACATATATATTCTTTGTCTATATATGTAATTATCATTATATAGACAAAGGATACTTTGATAAGAAATTAGCTGCTCGGTAGCGAAAAAATATTATTATAAGTAATACAACATAATTCTTTAGTTAGTAACTCTGTACTATATAATATTAGAATGTTGAGAAAAAAGTGATGAAAATATTGTTCGAAAAATAAGAAATCCAGACTTTATTAAATGAATTCTCAAAACCCTCAAACATATTGTTAAAATAAGCTTTATACATATATATCCTTTGTCTATATATGTAATTATCATTATATAGACAAAGGATACTTTGATAAGAAATTA
Organism: Parnassius smintheus behrii; assembly: GCA_036936625.1. NCBI lineage: Eukaryota > Metazoa > Arthropoda > Insecta > Lepidoptera > Papilionidae > Parnassius > Parnassius smintheus. Next base: position 11,097,287 of record JAUPFT010000016.1, on the reverse strand, counting down.
GCTGCTCGGTAGCGAAAAAATATTATTATAAGTGATACAACATAATTCTTTAGTTAGTACCTCTGTACTATATAATATTAGAATGTTGAGAAAAAAGTGATGAAAATATTGTTCGAAAAATAAGAAATCCAGACTTTATTAAATGAATTCTCAAAACCCTCAAACATATTGTGAAAATAAGCTTTATACATATTATATATCCTTTGTCTATATATGTAATTATCATTATATAGACAAAGGATACTTTGATAAGAAATTAGCTGCTCGGTAGCGAAAAAATATTATTATAAGTGATACAACATAATTCTTTAGTTAGTAACTCTGTACTATATAATATTAGAATGTTGAGAAAAAAGTGACGAAAATATTGTTCGAAAAATAAGAAATCCAGACTTTATTAAATGAATTCTCAAGACCCTCAAATATATTGTTAAAATAAGCTTTATACAATATGAAGCAGAACCTGACTAAAGAAAGCATGACAATGCAAAAGAAAATACTCAAGCGGTGTGTTGAAGATACGACTAAATACGCCTTTAAATTCTACTAATCAAAAGTATTTTTTTACAAATACGGTTTTTTAAATCATAATCAAAATGACATATTAAGGGATACCCAATACTTTCAAGGGACGTTTGTTTATATTTCCTTTAATATACCCTTAGAAACTCCTTTTTCCTGCACCATTAGTCTAGTTATCGTAAGCATGACTGCTAAATACGTGGCCCCGGGTCCGGTTTAGGTCAAAATCAGTAATTGGGGTTTCCTGTCAAGAAACTATTAATAACAGTTTAGCATATCGAAGGCAAGATAGTCTGGCCGTTCTGTTCTCTCTCCGATTATGTCAAACTGCCGTCTCTTAGGGCTATAAGATAAGAGATAAAGAATAAATAGTGCACATGTGTTTGCGCACAAATTTGAGTATTTTAACCCTGAGCAGCTGGCTAATCTCCGTTAAGATAGACCTCTGTGACCATCAATCTGGAGGATTACCTATATGGCTTGACAGACAAACCCTATATTATTCAGCTATACCTCGTGCCAAGTATTAATGCACTCACTGCGGTGTTCCGGCTTTAAATTAAGAGAACCTGTTTAATTACAGATTGTGAGGGGCGGAATAGTGCGGAGGGCTAACCTTCTCGGAAATACCATCTGTGTTCCTTTGAAATTGGTTGCCGGCGTCCGTGTAGCAGGTTAACTAAAGTTCAGAGTACTAGGAGCCTCATACTTCAATTACGATAATGACACGGTTTGACTTCGAATCTATTGATAAAAAGTGTTTTCAAATCGCATTCAAAGTACTAATTAGCGCAAGGTCTCTCTCTACCATTATTTGCGTATTAGTTGCGTAGTGCAATTAGTAGAAAAATTAAAAATTTATTAGGCCTTTCATATGCCAATTAACCAAATGCAAGTCACTATGTTCTATTCGTGTTAAAGTAACAGTTATCGTTTAATCAACACTGAGGAGCGGCATCCTGACCGCCGCGTGCTAACGGAAGAGTCGCTTCGCACCGAGGCCATCACGTGGGGTTGTCTCACGTGTGATTCTTTTTTGCATTACCTCTTTAAACAGTTAGCTGGCTGTAAAAATTCTCTCCTGAACATAGGCTTTCCCCATATATTACCTTATAGGGGAGCTATTTGCCACAGTTGCCACGTTTGGCAGGCGGTTTGCTAATGGGTTGGTGAAAAAAATGTAGGAAAATGCTGCTACCCATTTCCCGGTTCGATTTCCTCTGTCGCCTCTTGTGACACCCACGGGAATATAAGGGGTAGTGGATATTCTTATACCTCTTTTTCAACGTCATTCAATAATTTATTAAAAAGCTTTGCTTCGTATTATCGTTCCCATGGGAGTGGCGCTTGACTTCTTTAATTTAATGTAATGTTTTTGTTTCCGATAACGTCGAGTATTTACATAATATTGCAAAAACTACTCAGTTTCTTTAAAAAGTACTCTAGAGGAAGATTTTTAAATTTTAAATTAATATAAATTATCATATTAAACATTAGATATATGATGTTGAAATAAAATATAATTTAGTTCCATGTTTGTTTATTATTTATGTTGGTTTATTCGTGTGTTTATTATCTATACATTAGAAGAAAACATAAAAAATTACCCTTCTTAGTCAAAAAATTAAAACCGGAACCTACTCGTACGTTATCCGTTACGTTTTATCTCCGTGTCGTACGTATGCAGCTGCTTCTTTCGTTCATCCCCATTTTTCACCTGCTAAAGGGGGTGGCACCTACTAGCGCTTTTGTGTCATCAACTTCTTTCTTAGTAATTAGCGTAAAATTTCCCGTCGGATAAACATGTTTCCAAAAAGATATACCTTGTGTTGTATTTTGATATTATGTTACTATTATTTAAATCATTCTATTATATATTACTATATATTGGATGTAGATGTCTATGGGCCACAGCAACCACGCATCAGGTGGACTGATTATATAGGATAAGGTGACAAACTAACACAGTCCAATATATATATATATATATATATATATATATATATATATATATATATATATATATATATATATATATATATATATATATATATATATATATTTAGCTCTTTTTCTATGAATAGAGTAATATTTCCGTATCGTTGCGAGAGCAGTACTACGACTTAGTAAAAGAGATCGGCTATATGTGTATCTCAATAATCAAACTTGGCCTCTACATGAGTAGGGTTATGTGAAGTGTTCATATTTTACCATTGTGCAGTCATGACATGCATTGTCATATCAATACTATATAAATTTGACTCCACATATTGAAGTGTCTTTATCTGGTAACCCCACGTAGCCATTGCAAAGACCTCGATTGAAGCCTCGTATATCGTGCATAGTTCCTTCGTGATATAATCGTTATCTCGTATCAACATAGAATTATCGTTTTGAACCAGGTAGGACCCAGGACCCAGCTTACTCTTATGAAAATGTCTCGTCCTTTATAATTTGCCTTTTCGAAGCATTGCAGTACTGTTCGTACTGAATCCTCCTAGTAATTCAAGTTGTTATCATTTGTCAAAAATCAATTCCCTTGAGGTAATTGCCAATCTCATAACTCATCAATAGGCATAATATTTAATACATAAATAATGTAAGTAAAATCGGAGCTAAATATGCCATACCATTAATACGGAAGCACTTTATTTCAACATCAATTTTATTCAATAATTTCCTACCAGGAGCTATTTTGGGAATCAATAGTTCCAGATATCTAGAATTTGATAACCTTAATAATGTCTAGGGATTATTTCAGCTACATTACATCATATCTCGAAATCTGAATCTGAAGTTTGGTTGGTATTTTAAGATATCTTTCCGTTAATATAAGAAAGTGAAATGTTCAAAAAAAAAAACTTAACAAAATCATGAGTTTAAAACGATCAAATTTCTTAGGGTTGTTAAAATCGAAAAGTACAAAGTGTTCTGGAATCGGTATCCTGAACGAAGCAGTACGAAATAAATTCCATTTATAACGAAGGATCTGATTTCACACTTTTTTTACAACAGTAATTTTCACTTTCCAGTTGTCTTTAAAATAAAGTAATTTATATTTTAGTTAAACTTAAAATAGTGTATTTAACATTTAAAAGATATCGTTACCAGTCTTATTTACTACTTTACCAGTACTACTAGTATTATTTTCACCAGCGGCGAAGGCTGATAAAGCAATCAACTTTAAGCGTGTGTACTCGTAAGTAGCTTTTGTGCGGTTTGAATGACTGTTATATGTTACGTAGGGTAATTTTAATTTAAGGCTGAAATTTAATAACAATAATAATGTCCTCCAGACCGAATTTCGGCCACGGCGGCCAGCCTCAACGAAGACTAGCCATCGGTGCAGGACAGAATTATAGTGCCCAAGTGTATGCGCAAACACAGGGGCACTATCTATTCCCTCATTCTCATAGTCCGATGGAACGGTAAACCGACACGACCGGAGAGATCGGGCGCAGCTACTGAGAACTTCTAGATGGAAAAATTCAATAAACAATTTTTTTTTGGCTCGAGCTGGGATTCAAACCCACTATTACAACCACTAAACCAACAAGTTAGTCATTTATCGCAATTTACCGACACAGCAATTGCACTATTGTGTTTTTCCGCAACACTAGTGTGATTTATAGTAAATGTATTAATAGCTAAAGGGCACAAAAGGTGACATTAGATTTTTTGAACGTGGTAGGCCATGCCCCAGCTATATTTCTGGTATAGTTGTAGCACGAATGGGTCGGCTCGATCGGGGAAGGATTGGGAAACCACGCTCTCACAGAATGCCAGCGTAAATAACAGCTTAACGCTGTTGTTTTTCGTATGGTAAATGTAGGGAACCGGTGACCCTTTTTACTAAAAACGAGGCATGCCATCTTAGTCCTCACGGGTGACAACACACCTTTATTTTGATTCGTAATCGAGGATACATGAGGATTGTGTGCTCGTTTGTCACCCTTATCCTATAAAAAAGACGGTTCATAATTAGTGAGGAATAAATGGTCATGGCACCTTTGTAAATGTAAATCTACATAGTTTATTATAGAAATATATTCTCGAAGTTGCGGTAGTAAGTATTTTTTATTATAAATCGTCACACCAGTTGTCAGAGAAGCACAACTTCTGTTATGATTTTTTGTTATATGCCGGCGTTTGAATCTTCATGATTATATTGTATTTATGACAAGATATTGTATATATTTGTTGCGGCGCTGAGTGCAATGGGTTCGAATCCGGCACGGAACAAGTATTTATATGGCCTACAAATAATTGTTCCGGGTCGGGAAGTTGGTCCTTGTGAAATTTTTGTATGTAAACTGCCTCCACGATACAGGAGAGTATCGTGAGGGCAGTACTGTATCTATTCCTAGCGGGGCATGATACTATTGTGGAGGTAATGTTTCTTTAAAAAGTTAAAACGGATAGTTAACTAAAACTAAACAATATTTACATTATTTGAAAAACATGAACGTAACATTTGTAAAATTATATAAAATGACTATAACACAAATACAAAAAAAATCAATTAAGGGTAAGATATTGCTTCGAACCCCTACAACTTTAGTATGGCGCAAATTTTCACAACTTCGATCATAAAGTAGTAAATAAAAATTTAGTTATTTGTCAAACCAATCACAGGGCTGTCGGTAACTAATTTATTTGAACGTTCCTGAACGCAAGTGACATGACAAACAAACATGCGCTAGCCTTGTGTACCTAATTGTGGTTTTTTCAAATATCGACGCAGAAGCTGACATTTAAAATAATACGCATTGCTGAGCGTAATCTTGAAGGTCAAAATTCGTTGCGAACACAGTTTCTATAAATTTCGTTTCTTGCTTTAAAAATAAAACTATGTAGTTTTAAATGCGTAATTATGAAGTGACCTAGTAGCTCGGGGGTTAGAGTACTTAGGTCAACTTTAGGAAACCTAAGTTTTTCTTTCTTTCTAAGGCTTCATAATTATTGCGTAATATTACTATATTTTTTAACGTCCCACTTTGAAAATTAATAATTAAAAAGTATAAAGTAGTACGAGATGAACGATACGGCGCTCGAAAGTGTACATTGAGACTTCAACTTGATTAGATTTTGAAATCAAGCGGTCGCGTTGTTTTAAAGATATTCAAAAATTAAAAACAAAAAAAAATTCTTCAAGTATTTTGAGTTTTTTAATATTTGAATAATCAATTCCAGACATCAAAGACACTTTTTTGTACTTGAAAAACTGCGAAGTGAAAATCAAACGACGTGTTCAAAAATTATAGCTAGGTATTTAAAAATTTCGAAACAATCATATTTTTGAGATAACTTTCAAATTCTTCGATCTATCGTCTCAAGACTTGACGAACAACATTTGCACTTAAAACTGCGTCGAATGATACCTAGGTAATCAAAATCGAACGAGAATCAAAAGTTACAACCATTTAAAATTTTCTAAATAATTCTTGTTTTTATATAAATTTTGAATTTTTTAGCTTGAAGTGCTTAAAAATCAACCAATTGGAAGATTTTCGAGCGTTTCAAGCTCGAAAAAAGCGGGAAGTTCCAGGGTGGGCCTATCGGTTAATCGCTTTTCAAATTTTTATTTTAGTCCCCAATCTTTATGTTCTAAATTCAAAATTAAAAGAAATGTGACCATGTACTGTTAGTGTGAAAATGTCCACTACCTTATATCTTTCCGTTGGTGCCACAAGAAACGACAGAGCGAGATCTTCCAGGCGATGAACAGACAAGTAGAAAAAAAATGAGGTTGCCAGTTCGTACGCCAAGCGTGATATCCCCATTGCGTCATCATCATCATCATCATCATTACAGCCCTTCACAAGTCCACTGCTGAACATAGGCCTCCCCCAAGTAATGCCACAAAGCACGGTCCTGAGCCACCTGCATCCATCGACTTCCTGCATATCTTACCAGGTCGTCACTCCATCTAGTGGGGGGTACTACGCCTACCGGTACGAGGCTGCCACTCGAGAACCTTTCTTCCCCATCGGTTATCGGTTCTTCGAGCTATATGGCCGGTCCATTGCCACTTCAGCTTACTAATCCGTTGGGCTATGTCGGTCACTCTGGTTTTACTGCGGATATCCTCATTTCTGAGTCTATCACGCAGAGAAACTCCGAGCATAGCCCTCTCCATAGCTCGCTGAGCGACCTTGAGCGTCCTCATACGGCCAGGAGTGAAGGACCACGTCTCAGATCCGTAAGTCATCACTGGCAACACGCACTGGTTGTACAATCTAGTTTTTAGAGATTGAGGTATACCTGACGAGAAGATATGTCGTAATTTCCCGAACGCTGCCCAGCCGAGTTGAATCCGTCGATTGACCTCTCGGTCGAAGTTGGACTTACCTAGTCGGACTATTTGTCCCAGGTAAACGTACTCGTCAACAACTTCGAGCATAGTGCTCCCAACAACTACCGGCATAGGTGTGACATGGACATTAAACATGATCTTTGTTTTGTCCATGTTCATCTTAAGACCTATCCGTGAATTATAAAAATTTTTTCCCCATTGCGTGAATGTATAAAATTCAAATTACCGTTTTGCATGATTATTGCATTGAAAAGTAATCCATAACAAACTAAAGTATTTCCTAGCGTTACAGTTTATGTAAAATGTACGGGTTTTACCACATACATCACCGGTATGATCGAAGTTTTCTACACTTGTATATTAAACTCTCGAACTGCAGGTGGCCTGGCAACCGCAGTATTTTACTACTAATGAGTTGTTACCAAAAAGATGTTGCAATTTACAAGTGCAATACTATTAGGTAACTAGCTATTTTCCGTGACTTTTCTCGTGTAGACTTGGCTTTACCAATTTCATAACGCAGACATGAAGTTTAATAAATATTCGTGTTTTCGACTTAAAAGCTCTGTTTAAGGGAGTAAGATGGGACGCTCAAATATTTATTAAGCTAAGCGTGTCGTCGAAAAAGTTGAAACGAAAATTGGGAAGTGAAGAGCCTTAGTAAGTTAAAATTATAGAAATAAATCTTACATATTTTTAAATTTTCTTTTCTTATAGCTCCAAAGAGTTACATGAACTTCCTCCAGGCTGCGAGCATCGTAATAATAAGACGTCATTCGCTAATATTCTTTAATTTAACCGTACATTATGACAGTTGTATAATCAGAGCTCAGGTGCAGCCAACTGAAGTTAAGTACATAACATGTCTAAGATGAGAATTGCGTAAAGCGGTAGCCTTAGCTAGAAGAAATGAAGGTTACGTTTTATATATGTTATATGTATGATATACGCCCCGTGAGTGTCGTAAAAGACGACAGAAGGTAACAAATAAGATGGGCAGTAGCATCGACCAAAATAAAAAACTGCGGTTGCCAACCAGCTTGCCAAGCGTGGCAACTGTGACAAATATACCCCCTACGATGCAGGGGGAGGCCTATATTCAGCAGTGGACGTTAATAGGCTGCAACGGATGATATATGCATATACATAACACATACACCGCAAAGCGATGCCAAATAGTGATTCCCAATTTCCGTGTGCCAATCATGCGTCGTGGCGCAGATTTTTATTGGTAGCTATAACCGAGATGTCAAGATCGGTGACCGCCACACTACGGCAATTAATAGAAATTGAAAGTGTCACCACGATTGAGTAATAATGTAGCGGCCTGATAGATATGGCTGAATGTATCAGTAAATCAGACGTGGTATTAAAAAGATAATAAATAACGGAAAGATTCAAAGATGTTTCGTGAAATATGTATCTATTTTAAACGCCACATTGGATAACTTTTGACTCGTTTGTCATGCCGCAAATTATAAAAGTGGTGGGCTTTATTCTGTTTTATTTCCATGAACTAAGAAAAAAGTTCTAAAATTTGTCTTAGAAGCAAAATTGATGGTGGAACGCTTAATCATCATAAAGACAGGTTATTTTCGTAAAGTCTTGTCTTTACCAAATCCGGTACATAACTTCTATATTATACATTCGAATAATTTGTCTACATATCTTTATTTTGGTTAATCGATTTTTTTTTAAATATGGTAAATTTCTTACTTTTAAATAAGAACTATGTGAAAAGGATTAACAATTATTTAATAATTATTGAACAATTCGCTGGACAGATAATTAAACATAATATTTAATTAAAATACCAATTGTTATTAAAGTCAAATTAAGCTGGTGAAAAATATGCACTTACCAAGTTAGTCAAGAGCTCTTAAGATATACTCGCTTAAAATATTCGCTGCGCTTACCTGTAAAAAATAACAATAAGTTTTATAAAACTGTTTAAATCCGAATACATAAAAAATAAGTAATAAATTAATAACGATCCACGTAGTAGAGGTGTAAGAATATCCAGTACCACTTAACGCACAGTGGGTGTAGTAAGAGCCCATAGAAGTAACCTGAAACGGGAGATGGGTAGTATCATCCCGATAACTATTTAAAATTATAAAATACTGCGGCTGCTAACTCGCCTGCCATGAGGCAAATATATATATATATATATATATATATATATATATATATATATATAAGAACACGTGTTCGTTAAACAAAAGACATCAATATAATATATTCTACGATATATGTATATAAATGAAATTTCAAACCCTTTTAAACAACTCTTTTAGAAATAACGGGGCTATTCTCAATAGCGACAAATTTACATAATTGTAAAATTAAATAGATACAATTCATCGTAACAGAAGACAGCATTGCGCAATACGACGCGTTTAACAACGGAAACTTCGCTAACGCTGACCCGGCGGTAGCTACCTTCGATGTTATTTCGAAATATAGGATCAGGCTGTGGCAGAGAGCGCCGATATTTAAATCAGACCCCGAATTAGCATAATATGAAACGTGGATCATAGCGTATTAAACATCTGACCATGCACCTTATACCTCTAACAAAACAAACGAATTTCCCGCGACGTCCATTTCGGAGTTAATACCCAAATATCAGGGCCAATGACATAAACCCTAATATGATACCATTAAGTAAGTAATTCGCTTAGCAATTGACCGCCCCCCGGTAGAAGCGGGGCTTTTAGATACTTAAATGTGTTGCTTTCAAAACCCAAAGATATTAATGGCGTTTATAATTGGATAAACAACCCCCTTTTGATTTTTATCCTCAAACAATTTAAAAAAAGGTCATATATTTAAGCCATCATTACAAATGTTCTCAAGCCCAGTAGCAGCAATGATGCCAAACGCAAAGAGAGACGTAGGTACTTCGACTCGGGGTCAACGGTTAAAAGACAGCTGGGAAGCACGTTTAGGGGGCGGAACGTGAAGGAGCGCCCGCATTCCCCCAGACGGGTTGACCTAGAAATTGTAGCATCGACCAAATAAAACCCCAGCATGAGCACAAGATTCCTTAGCACTGTTTCAGTTTAAAGAACATCGGAATTGCGACATTTAGTACAATGTTCGCAGGGAAAAGTTTTAAAAGTAACTTGTGAAAATATTTAGGCTAAAGTTTCACTTATAAATATATTACTGATGCTAAAATATTAGGAACAGGCGCGGTTCTGCGATAGGAAATATCCATTTTACGACACTTTCGATTGATTTTTTAAGCACATTGGAGAATGAACCACACGGAACCCCCCCCCCCTCCTCCCTCCGCCATCCCATCCTTCCTAATGGTACCTCATACCCCGTCTGCCGCGGTTTTATCGCTCTACGACTCGTAGACAGCGGAGCGCCTGGCTTGCCTACGTGTGACGCACAAACACAAGTTCACATACACTTTCTTCATAATACAAAAGAGTTTCATGTCCCGAAGTTGTGCTACTAGCGGAACTGTAGAACTTTGAAGTAAAGATGCAAAAATGTTTTATCATTTTGTTATCATTATTATATATGTTATATATATATATATATATATATATATATATATATATATATATATATATATCTAACAAAAACCCTGTGGTTCCCGTTAACTGCGTTATCAGAATCAGTATCCAAGCATATAGAAATATATTTTTTTAAAACACATTAAAAAAAATAATTTTAATGAAAAAAAAATTTACAAATTGTATGTGGTTTTATTATTTCTGCATTGGCCGAGGAGTAAGAGGATCGTCAAAGACCCAGCATTACCGATACTCGTGTGAGATAGTACAATTAGCAAATTCATTTTTTTTAAAACTAATTTTTTTAAATGTGTTTTTTTTAATTAAATTGTAAATTGAATTAATTTAATTTAAAAAAAGTCTCGCTGGGTTTTGTGCTGGTTCGTCAGAGGACAGAGGTTTTTCCTTTTTGATTTTATTTTATTCTATTTAATTACTTTTCCGCACTAGAGTTCGTCTGGGTGGCCCTATATAGCAGCAATCTGATGCCTGATGGCAGTGCCCGCACTGCCGTGTTCCGTTCTGAAGATAGAGCCAGTAATTTTTTTTATAGGATCGGGTGACAAACGAGCACACAGTCCACCTGATGGTAAGTGGTTGCTGCGGCTCATAGACATCTACATCTATCCTCGATTACAAATCAAAATGCAGATGCGTTGTCACCCGTGAGGACTAAGATGGAATGCCTCGTTTCCAGTAAAAGGGTCTCCGGTTCTCTACACTCACCATACGAAATACAGCAGCATTAAGCTACTATTTCACGCTGGTATTCTGTGAGAGCGTGGTCCTTCCCCGGTCGAGCCGACCCATTCGTGCTACAACTAAACTACTAATATAACTGCAGCATGGCTCTACCACGTATAAAAAATTTATAAAATTAGTCACCACTCATCTAACTTTCAACTTTAATCTTACTTTACTACTTTACTCCAAAATACTTTACTACTACGAATAAGTTAGCGGTCAGCGAGCGCAGAGTGTACATCACCTAAGGATGCCTCGTGTTGAGGTGAAACACGTGTCGTGTTTTCGACGGTGGAGGGTTTTTTCAAATGTAGTAGTGTAAGGATTAGTGGTGCTGGTTATAGCGGTGATGGGGATTGTGCACCCAATTGAAGGCGGGCGGGAGAGGCTCTTCAAAGTAGGTAAGACACATCATTTTATTTTATTACGCGAATCCTAGCAAATAAATGTTTAAGAACTTTAATATAATGGATTTTCGAAATTACGTTTCGGAAATCCATTATATTAAAGTTCTTAAACATTTACTACGCCTGATTCTATTATGTAATTATATATTTTATAGAGAGCGGGTGTAATTACAGTACATGAAGAATTCCATCCTTGGTCGGCTTTTTATATTTGAAAAAAGCTTCGTTTTCTTTTACGAGCCGCTCTTGCAGTAAACTAAGTGAATGGAATGCTCGGGTTTTTTTTTTTTTAAATACAATTACTACTTTTGACTAACCGTTTGAAGTTTTATTTTCACTTTAATTCATCCTAAGTTGCTGAATGAACAGTTTGTAATATAAATTGTTTAACATGCACTTCGTATGTAATAAAATGGATCGTTACGTAGAAAGAACATTTCTTTAATATAGTGTTCGAGCATTATTCCCTAAATTAAATTTAAAGTTGGTTGTTGCTTTGCAGTAGCTGCTGACTATTAGATGACTGTAAGTCCGTTTGTAATTTCAATTTTATAAGAAAAAGCTTGACATGATGTTCATTGGCATAGGCAAAACCCATCCTCTATATTGATCTTGTAGTTACATACATTTTGCTGAATTGACACTTTGCACTTGTGTCCGGAGTGCGCTCAGCGGCGAACGCCATTACGCCAGTCGTTCACCGGCACTGCTCAACAAGCCGTTACCAGTAGGAAACATTATAGTATCACCAATACCAATATCTTTATCTGTGAAATTGTAGATTCCGAATAGAAACATGAGTGATATTTTTTATGTCATTAAATTAATCTCAGTTTCAGTCAGTCAGTTTTTTTTAGTTGTCGAATAATACAAGTACGTGGAGTAAGCTTGATGTATTAGTTTCGTTTGTTTTATCGAGTGTTTTGATTATTTTGTTACTGCTATTTTTTAAAGTCTATTTATATAAAAATAAATGAAATATTATCGAATTTAATTTTCTTTTTTTAACATTATAACTTTGAGAGAAGCAAAATATTCAGATATGTGATCGTAACGTAATAGAGTCCATTTAGTCTCTTACGTGTCGCAAGAGAAGACTATGGAATGGATCAGTGAGATTCTCGTATATGCCAGATGTAAAATATCCTGATCAACGAGTGGGAGCGGAGTTAACGTGTGGGGTCATCCGTATAATTACTATAAATATAATAATAATAACGTATTTATAGTCTTAATGTGAAATCCACTGCTGGATGTAGGCCTCGCTTATAGATTGCCTGATAGGGGGACACTTGCCATAGTTGCCACGTTTGGCAGGCGGGTTGCCAAACCACAAGTTTGCGCGTTAACCGCTAAAAAGAACCCCTTTGTCGTATCCCCTCAGTTTCAAGGCACTCCCCTTGTTGCCTCAGCCAGTATCGGAATCCTCGGCGTCGACATATCGAGTGACGTGCAGTTTCGTGGTCACTTGGAAGGGAAGGCCAAATTGGCCTCTAAAAAGCTTGGCGTGCTCAGCAGAGCGGGACAGTATTTCATGCCGGCACACCGCCTGCAACTTTACAAGGCGCAGGTTCGGCCGCACATGGAATACTATTCCCATCTCTGGGCTGGGGCTCCCCAGTACCAGCTCCTTCCACTTGACCGCATCCAGCGCAGAGCGGCTCGAATCGTCGACGACCGAGTGCTTTACGATCGGCTCGATTCACTGGCGCTGCGAAGAGATGTTGCATCTCTTTGCGTATTTTATCGCATCTATCACGGGGAGTGCTCTGAGGAATTGTTCGGATTAATCCCAGCCGCCAAATTTCGTGAACGCACTACACGGCAAACGTCCCGATACCATCCACACCATCTGGATGCTTGGCGGACCACCACTGTACGTTTCACAAGGAGTTTTCTTCCACGTACAACCTCTCTGTGGAATAGTTTACCACCGGCGATTTTTCCGGACCGATACGACCTGGGGACCTTCAAGAAAAGAGCTTACTCCTTTCTAAAGGGCCGGCAATGCACCCGCAATTCTCCTGGTGTTGCGGTTGATCATGGGCGGCGGTAGTCACTTAACATCAGGTGAGCCGCATGCTCGTTTGCCCCCTCTTCTATAAAAAAAACCGTTTTTTCATTTTTTTGTTATTATTAGGAAGCCAATGCTGCCAATCACTTGCTTTGTTTCCGTCTGTCGTCTCTCATGACACCCTCGGGATGCTATGAGTACACCAAATGAGTGAAATAATCAGTCACCGTATTTTCCCGTTCGATTAAAATCTGGGTTATGGAGTGTAGTAGTAAGGTATACCAACTCCCATAGGAAAATAGTTGATAAAGTGTCTATCTGTAAGGAAAAAATAACAGTTCAAAAACTCTCCACCACAGCGCTCGAGTAGCTATGGGGGTATGTTAAATGTTAAATCGCCGTAAAATATGTTGAGAGTGATTTTGAAAATAAAAATTTTGAAAGCAATAAAATAATTATTGTAAAAGGAATTATGGTGAAAGTCAGTGCAATAAAGAATTATAAAAAGTTCTTTAACATTTAGACTGTAGCTACAGTGACGCCACCCTTATTTAACGCTTTCCTAGGGACACTTTTTTATACAGTCTGTACTCCTATAATCTGGGTGTTTTCTAGGCGAGAGCCTTGTTAAGACTTCATCAACACTTATCACTATCATAATTTTTTTAACTAACAAATAAAAAAAGATGATGATATATTGACGTGATCATGATATATTGACTTATTGATTTTAACAAAAAAAAACGTGTATTTTTATATATGTAATATTGAAAATCGAAAATATTCTATAAGAAAGACTGTAAAAATTACACGGTTTCTATTTTAAAGTAACAATTTTGTTAGGTTGACGAAAAAATCTAAACATTAATTCATTAGTATAGGAAAAAAATTAAAGAGAAAAAATACAAGAAGTAGTCTAACGGTAAATCATAGACAACCTTAAAATATATGTCGTTACTAAAAATAGCAGTGTAACAAACGATGTCTTCCACGTGGCAACTATGCCAAAACCACTACTGAAATGTAGGAAAACCACATGATCTAATGAAAATTGGATATTATTTGAAAGCCACAAGCTCGATTATCATACGATTTTAAAATAACGAAATGTTACTTTAAAATCGTATGGTATGACTTGTGAAAAACTATTACCAAAATTACAATTTGCGTTAACTTTCATTATAAAACATATTTTTTTATAACTATATGTTAAATATAAGTATAAACGCCTTTTAAATCAGTCTCAAAGTCAGTCTTATAAATGAGGACTTATCCAAGTATGGCCTCTGGGTACGTCGTCCTATAGGTGAATGTCATCGCAGGAGCTCGCTCAAAATCGTTGGCGAGCAGTGACAACCTGTCACTCCGCTGCCAGTAATAAGTATAAATAGACCATATGGCCCGGTCCACGGCAAAGATGAGTTTAAAATAAATTAAATTTTTGTCACTTCATATCAACGTTAACTGAGTTCCAAACGCGTTATGGGTTAACGTAGTGCTAGGTTTTCACATTTGATTATTTATTTCAATGAAACTCTAGTAAATGCGAATAAAGTTACAAAATAATATCGTCAGCGCGATCTGAAAAATAGAGTGTGTAATTGCAACGCACGCCAACTTTTATACTATATTATGATTGTAGCACGAATGGGTCGGCTCAACCGGATGTTCACTACATTTTCACAGATTATCAGTGCAAAATAGCAGCTTAAAACTGACTTGTTTCATGCGGAGGGTGTAGAGAACCGGAGACCTTTTTAGACCTCAGGCATGACAATGCATCTGCATTTTAATTGATTCTTAATCGGGGATAAATGTAAATGTCTATGGACCACAGCATCTACTTACCAGCACATAGTCTATAGCAAACACTACACTCTGTAGCATGTTCTGAGTATGTTAGGGCTGAATCTGAATGACAGGGTAAGAAATTGTGTAATAAGAGAAGAGTGTGGTTTGCAAGATGATGTTGTGACCAGGATTAAGAAAGGAATGCTTCGGTAGTTTGGTCATGTGGAAAGAATGAACAAGGAAAGAGTGACAAAGAAAATTTATGTTGCAGAATTGAATGGCAGAGTCGGAAAGGGACGTCCTAGGCGAAAATTTATCGACCAAATTGGCGATTTATTTAAAACGGGCCAAATTAGGAGTACCCTTAACCGACGAGCATGTATGCGTAGGTGTATGGATGTGAAAGAGGCGAGAGAGGTGTGTCAGGATCGTGCCAAATGGAAGTCTGTAGTCTCTGGGTGACAGGCGTGAGGGTTTATGTATGTACTCTGTAGCAATGTAAGCACATCTAAACTAAGTCGTTCAACTTCAGCAGCTATTGACAAATGTTATATAGCATAAAATGAGCCTTAGAAAATTTTCACGCTGTTGCCAAGATCTATTTAAGAAGATAATTGACTTTGTGACATTTATTTTTTGATCCTGGTAATGTGCTTCGGTACTTCAAATTTTATTTGTAACAATAGACAAAAAATAGTCTGGTCCTTTGCTGGAGTCCAATGGATACCTTGAATTTCATGAAATATTGCTTTAGTAACTTGGACATTAGATATTAAATATCATTATTTTTAACGACTACGTTATCTAGAAAGTGAAATTTACTAAACCCTGATAAAACTAGTGGTCACAATGTAACCAACTATACCACTAATAAGATTTCCCCTGAAATTTTTACTTGGAATTACTTTTAGTAGCATGCGTTAAAATTTAAAAGCATTGTTTACCTTTCCGTGTTCAACTCAACCTGTTAATGGGACATAAAGTTACCCCATAAAATCATGTGGATGTCTTAAAATGCGACAGAGGAAAATGATACTGCAGGTGGTTGGACAGCGTCTTCTTGGTAACAATTAAGATAATAAAACTGTAAATAAAGACAGCGTAGAGCCACGTTGCCTTACCACGTATTTTTTATAGAATAAGGGTGACAAAAGAGCTCATAGTACACCTGATGGTAAGTGGATGCTATGGCCCATAGATATCTACATTTATCCTCGATTAAGAATCAAAACGCAGATGGGTTGTCACCCCCAAGGACTAAGATGGATGGATGGATTGCTTCTAGTAAAAAAGGGTCTCCGGATCTCTACACTCACCATAAACACAGCATTTTACGCTGGTATTCTTTGAGAACGTGAACCCTCCCCGCTCGAGCCGACTCATTCGTGCTACAACCATAGTATAGCCGCAGCGTGGCTCTGTCAAGTATATGGATCTTAAAATATACGTATGAATCTTATAATTTAATAAAGATCTTCTACATATTATAAATGTAACAAAATAAAACTTTTTTTCTAGCTGCCAACAATACATTTAAGTTTACAGCTTCTTACAGTGGGTAATTTAAAACTCATTTTAACATAATACGTGACAAAATATCGTCGTAGTTGTTTGCCAGTATTATTGTACGGAGCACACTGGACGTTGCATGACAAATTTCGTACAAATGAGTTAGTAGCTTCCTAAATGAGCATCTTTTATATATCAGACCATGTTTGTTCGTGATAACGCGACGACAGGGAATAAAAATTTAACATTTAAAAAGTTTACAATTTCTATTTATAAATTTTTACGAGAATGGGTTGTAAGTTTTCCAAATGTTTTTTTTAATCACCACGGGACACTTATCCACTAACTCTATAATTGTCGGTATTCGACCGGCACTCGCGTTCTTACGCTCGCGGGCCAATAGTTCATCTCCCTAACCTTCAAAACAACGGAGAAAGCACTACAACTTGGGATTAGAAAAGGTTAGGTATATCTGACGAGATGGATTCCTTAAATAAAAAGAATTCTATCGCATACCCATCCGGTTCAGATTTTATAGGATAAGGTTGGCAAACGAGCACACAGTCCACCTGAAGTTTAAGTGTACTCCGTGGCCTATAGACATCTACATCTATCGTCGATAAAAAAATCAAAATGTAGATGCGTAGTAAGAAGAGGACTTCGGTCCCCATCTAGGAATATAAGTTTTTTTTTAATGAACTGAATGAAAGAAAAGAACTAATAGTCCATGGGCACCTGCAACACACTTCAAAAAGTTTCGAAAAACCAAAAGTGCACACGTTTGATTGTATAATAAGAAAAATATCTCTTTTTCCATATTTGAGACGAAAGAAGAGATCCATGAGAATACATACATACACAATATATCGTTCTCTGGTGCTGGTTCTCGGGTGCTGTAATGCACCCTAAACGTCTGGTATTAAAATAAGTAACTTCAGTGAAATTAAACGCGTTAAATTCCGTAAAATTTCTTTTATTCAATTTATTCATGTAATATAAGAAATTATTATATTGCAAGCTTTTTATTTGAAGCTTGGTATCTCTTAAACTAGGCTTAATTGTTAGTTAACGAGAACCTGTTACTAGTTATAAAGGCCTATTAAAAAGTGTTTTACATCCGTTTATTACACTAGAAGCAATTTTCTTATCTTCAAACCTAACACAAAACTAAATGCCACAAAATTTTTCACAGTGTGTTAAAAACTCCACAAGTCTGAACGCTGTCACATTAGAATAGACGGACGGTACCAAAATAAAAAGGTCCTTTATATTATAGCGGAACCATAAAAATGGCCTTTTATGTGAAACTTCATAAAACTGGTCGCTCATAGGGACAGAGTAATTGAATATAATCCGCTTATTTAATAAATTAATTACGAACAGCGTTGTAAAATTTAAACACTGTAAACCTACTATAGAGTAAAACAAAGGTTAAATATTCTCAACGATGGTTTGGATAAAAGTTATACTGAATAAATAATAACCTGGCTGAAAATAAACAAGAAACAGTTGAACTAAAACAGTTGAAATACAGCTGTAACTTCTGAATTATTTGGATTGTATTTATATTTTATGAATAACTTTTATCGGATGACTGATAAATCTGCCCTAAATCTAGGTAGTGTTTTAGGTAATACTTTAGTTAATAGTAATTTAGGTAGGATTTTAGGCATTCATTAATTAAATACGAGTATGTAGGTACGGTGAAGTTTCAAAACAATAGGTTGACAGCTACCACTGGTGTCAAAGTTGAACGTCACTAAATCGACACACTGCTGTTCTAAAAATTGAAGCTCATGTCATGAACGCGGCAGGTAATAAATCGAATGAAAGGCCATTTACCCGATTAGTGTCGGGCTTCGGCATTTTTCAGAGGCCTGACGGGGCTGACATGAAATAGATTGCCCGTTTAGCAGTTAAAATATTTGTATAAGCAGCAACATTATTAAGCCAACATTAACTATTTCTAACTGAAAAATGCATACATTATGTGTCGGTATAAATAAAATAATAAATAAATATAAAAATCAATTGGTGCCCTTTAATCTCGCAAAAACTAAAAAATGGCTCGACCGATTTTAATGATTTTTTGTGCATTTGAGTGGTGTCCACATGGTGTGTACATCCGAAATCCTGATAAAACTATTGGTCACACTGTGTATTAGAAAAAGACCCATACCAACCGATATTTAAATGGTGAATCTCACCATCATCCCTCACAGTTAGCTGCCGTGGGTAAATCTTTGTTTCAGTGAGAACAAGGGATATGTGACAGCAAAACATCTGGTATACCGAGCTTCAGCACGTCAAGCAAGTATTGCCAGACAACAAACTCGGGTGCCGCCTATGTCACAGTGACCGAGTGAAGCCGGCCACAGTCGAGCGTGTGCCTGCTGTACTACCGTATGTCAAAGTAGTCACAGACAAGGTTGGCTACATCTTGAAGCGACTTTGTAATAAGTAAATTAAACGCGATAGAATTCAAAAATATAGTTTTGTTCAGGGTTATGCAGTTATAAGTCCACCGCGCTTCTCCAGTGCGTGTTTTCGGACTTCACATGATAAGATTATTTTATTTCTCTGACGTGCAATTTTCATCATAATATGTATTTTTCTTTACCGTCGAGCACGTGGAATACCAACACTTAAAATTGTATTAACAATGTCATTGATGAGAATCGAAGTCGGATTGTCCACGTAATTTGAAATTTTTAGCAAAAGCTCAGGCTCTGAGCTGATACGCACTACGGCTCTTGCAAATATACCAGCACAAACTGGAAAACATTTCTTATAATTAAATAATTTAACGTAAAAAACTTATTGCCCTAAGTAAAAGACAGCCACACAAGATGTACAGAGACATCAAAATACGCGATGAATTTTTTCAGCTTCATTTACTTTGGAAATGTGAGATACCGTTCATCCAATAGCGTAACGATTTTATGCTGTAACTTTTTATTCTTAGCTATACACTGTAAAAGTTATTTTCAGTATTAGATCTCACTGTAATACGTACTTTATTTTTCGATAAATAAGCGTCTCTTGACTTTTAAATAGGACTCGTAAATAGTGAGTGTGCTGAGTCTCGTGAGAGCGTGAGAAGCGTGCTCAACATTGACGGGTGCTAATTAAGTTAGCGCAGTACGGACCGAGCACCGAGACCACACAGCGATGTAGGTCGTACAATCGGCAGCGGAATGTCATCGTTACTCTTTTTTCTTAAATATGTGTACAGAGATTGTCTTAAAGAGCTGAAAACCATCAGATGTAATAAATATTTCTTTACGAAACTCTTCCATTTGCTAAGAAATATCTCATTAGACATAAAATGAACTTAAAGCGAGCTCATGTCGTCGGGCGTTAGTATTAAATTATAATAGAATTTGTACTAGTAGACGGAAATTTAATAAAACTTCTAAAAGTGTTCAACAAAAGCTCTGGTGGATAATTAAAATGGTTGAACTATTTCATAGGGACTTTAATTTTGTTCATAAAATTAATTAACAAGTAAGTCAAAGGTATTGGTAACCAGAATTATGTAATATTTCGACAGTACAATACTTATGCCTAATTTCTTACTACTGTACGTTTTAATTTTTACCTTTATATTATAAAATAATCTGTTCGCGAAGTTCAAAGAGCACTTCGTCCATTTTACAACATAATCGGCCTAGTGAGTAAGCAATTCGTACAGATATCGTTTTCGCACTATTTTTACTCTTCTAGATCAAAGCCATCAACAAGACAAAGAAATGTGCGTACCGAAGAGAATATTGCTGCCGTAGCGTGAAATGTTGAAGAAAACGCGGAAATGTCGACTCGTCGTCGTTCTCAACTTGTTGACCTTTGTCCTTCGACTACGTGGAAAATTTTAGGCTAACGTGCCTATAAAATACAGCTCGTAAAAGAATTAAAGCCAAATGACCATCGTTTACATCGCGGTTTTGCTGATTGGACTAATTTGAAACTGGCAGAAGACGAGCATTTTTATCGACAAATTGTATTTGGTGATTAAGCTCATTTCTGGTTAAGTAAATAAAGCAAATAAGCAAAATTGCCGTTATGGAGCGATGACCATTGCCATTAACGAATCACCGTTAGATCCATTAAAATTGACTGTTTGGTGCGGTTTACACGCTGGTGGCATCATCGGTCCTTATTTCTTTCGAAATGAGGAAGGAGCTGCCGTTACGGTGAATGGCGAGCGCTATCGAGCCCTGCTTACTGATTTTTTGTTTCTAAAAATTAATCACAATCAACATTTGGTTCCAACGAGACGGCGCAACTTGCCATACAGCGCGCTTAACCATCAATTTATTGCGAAATCTTAAAATCAAAAAACTTATACGCCACGCTGCGGCTATATTATGGTTGTAGCACGAAAGACCACGCTCTTACAGAATACCAGCGTAAAATAGCAGCTTAGTACTGCTGTGTTTCGTATGGCAAGTGTAGAGATCCGAAGACACTTTTTTACTAGAAATGAGGCATTCTATCTTAGTCCTCAGGGTTGATAACGCATCTGCATTTTGATTCCTAATCGAGGATAAATGTAGATGTCTATGGGACACAGCAACCACTTATAATCAGGTGTGTGATCGTTTGTTACTCTAATTCTATAAAAATGTAAATTTGGCGACAACTTCATTTCCAGAAGTGGTCCTGTTAACTGGCCCCTTCGTTTGTGCGACTTAACGTTTCTCGATTACTTTTTATGGGGCTATGTTAAGTCATTGGTTTATGCCGACAAACCAATAACTCTTGAAGCATTGGAAGCCAATATTCAAGCCACCATCGACGCCATATGGCCAGATTTATTAGAAAAAGTAGTGAAAAATTGGCTGATCGAGTAGACTAAGTAACTCGTAGCCGCGGCGGCCATTTGCCGGAAATCATATTTAACAAATAAAAGCCATAAAATTGTCTTCCGGATTATATTAGTAAAAAATTCATTCCAACAATATTTCTGTCTTGTATTATTATTTAAAATTCTCAAGCTCTTAAAAAGCACCCTTTATTAGAACGGTTTCTTAACCCAATACTACGGCTACGATTGCGTCTAGCTGGAAATCGTTAAACCGTAATTTTAACTGCAACTTGCAGAACTGGACGGCGTGCAGGATGCAGATAACTGTATTAGTTCGTATGTGTACTAAGGCATTCTCTACCACTTTACTTAAGGGTGGTGTAGAGATAAATTTGTAAGCATTTCCGTGCATATGTGGTGATCGTAAATAAATTATTCTCGCACTAGAAATTTTGCAATTGCACTTCAATTGACCCTTATGAATTGGTTTTGATTACATAATAGGTTTTGATTCGTAGCATTGCCCTTCTGCGGTACTAGCTATTTCAAATCGAAATAATTTTTGTTTGGCTAGGAAGGCTAATTTCAAATTAATTTTATTTTAAGAACATAGAATTCTTTTTTCAAAATTATTCATCTGTTGATTGATTAGAACGTTATGGTTTAATGAGAATTGAATGTTTTCCGTCGTCGCATACGTTAAAAATTCAATTAATTATGGAATATGAGTACCGTTGTGACAGCAACGCGGCCGAAGCGGCACGCATTATGAACTAAGTTTAGAAAACGAGAACTACAAACGAACGCACCATCAATTACGTGGTAGAGCCACGCTACAGCTATGTTATAGTTGCAGCACGAATGGGTCGGGTCGAGTGGGACAGGACCACGATCTCATAGAATACCAGCGAAATACTACTGTGTTTCGTATGGTGAGTGTAGAGAACCGGAGACCCTTTTTAATGAAATCGAGGCATTCCATCTTAGTCCTCAGGAGTGACAACGCATTTGCATTTTGATTCTTAATTGAGGATAAATGTGAATGTCTATGGGCCACGGCATCCACTTACCATCGGATGGATCGTGTGCTCGTTTGTCACTCAATGCTTTAAGAAAAACCTTTTATTGGTTTGCCAGCTTCCGTTCTGGAAATTTCGACCTGAAAATCATCATCATCATCATCATCATTACAGCCCTTCACAAGTCCACTGCTGAACATAGGCCTCCCCCAAGTAGTGCCACAAAGCACGGTCCTGAGCCACCTGCATCCATCGACTTCCTGCATGTCTTACCAGGTCGTCACTCAATCTAGTGGGGGGTCGCCCTACACTACGCCTACCGGTACGAGGCTACCACTCGAGAACCTTTCCTCCCCATCGGTTATTGCCACTTCAGCTTACTAATCCGTCGGGCTATTTCGGTCACTCTGGTTTTATTGCGGATATCTTCATTTCTGAGTCTTGTCCGAAAATGTTAACCGTCAATGACGGATTAAAGGCGATTGTGGAAGCTGACGATACACAATCTACGGTTGACAGCAGCTTTCGACGTTAACGTCAAGACAATATTGATCCTATGATGCACCACGTAATCAATGATCGACAGCGTGAAGTAGTTCAGCAGATTTTTTCATCAATAAATTGCCTCCGCGTTGGCGAAAATGCATGAATGATGACCTTGATTAATAGAAATTAAAAATTATGTTAAACTCCTTCATAAAAAACCGGCAATTTCGTAGATAAGGACTTAATATTAAGCTTATGGTTACGCAACAACAATTTTTTCTGAACTAAACTGAACTCCTGCTATACAATATTATTATATATAACATAAACTTTCTTTAATACCATATCAAAATTTTATTAACTATATTATTGTATTACTAGAGAAATAACTTTTTAATCTCATATTCATAAAATATCCAATCCCAGTTTTTTTATATTTGCTTTAATTGTTGTATAAGAGAAAATAACAATGTTATTAGTATCGACTAATAACATTGTTATTTACCCTTATTATTTTATTTGATACTCCATTACTCCTTAGATTAAATAAACATGAAAGTAAACAGATTTCAACTAAATGTTCCGTCAGAGCAGGATTACACTAATTAGTGCTGACTGCTGATATAATATTGAGAGTTCAGACGGGTTTATGTGTGCGCTTACGAGTATGTGTACTTACTGTGTAGTTATGTTACGTTAGTGTGTGCGTAAAACCAGAGTGACCGACATCATCATCATCATCATTACAGCCTTTCACAAGTCCACTGCTGAACATAGGCCTCCCCCAAGTAATGCCACAAAGCACGGTCCTGAGCCACCTGCATCCATCGACTTCCTGCATGTCTTACCAGGTCGTCACTCCATCTAGTGGGGGGTCGCCCTACACTACGCCTACCGGTACGAGGCTGCCACTCGAGAACCTTTCTTCCCCATCGGTTATCGGTTCTTCGAGCTATATGGCCGGCCCATTGCCACTTCAGCTTACTAATCCGTTGGGCTATGTCGGTCACTTTAATCACTCGGTATTGACATCAATGGCGAGTACATCACTCACCTTCGATTTGCCGACGATATAGTCCTTATGGCAGAATCGCTGGAGGACTTAAGCACTATGCTCAATGAGTGAATCTAATCTTTTGTTCGTATAACTTATTTTTGTTCCAACTACTGCTATAATTTTGGAATGTGTGTTCTCCTTTAATTGCTACATAGTAATTTATAGATTAGAAGTAATTTAATATGTACAACTGTTGGAGATCCATACAAATAAATAAATACATAAATAGTGAGTACTTAAGTACTTTTACTTTACTTGAGCCTGCGAATTATTCGTGTTTTTTTTTTCGTAATAGAAAGCGACCAACGAGCTTCACAGTCCACCTGATAGTAAGTGTAAGTAGCTGCTACAGCCTATGGGTATCTGAAACGAAATTCAGACAAAGTAAACTACAGATACTTTTTCATCTAAGAGGATTAGATGGAATGCCTGAAACACGGTAATTATTAGAGATGGGCCGAATATGTATTTCACCGAATATGAATATTCGGCCGAAAGTTCGATAAAACTTTCATCGAACCGAATATTCGGCTGAACGTTATTCGGCAGGATCACCTCGGTGCGTAAAAATTGTCGAAACTTGTCACCGTAAATCGCACGGGCATAGAGCCGGACCCTGCCTCTCACTTATCATCCATTACTAAGCAAATTGCCGGCACATGCGTATGTTTTAACTGTTTTTGTGAGAAAATAAGTATTTCTTTGTGTTATTTTTAGTTAAAACTGATAATTATATGATAAAAATGAGTGGCAGAAGATAAACTGACGACCAAAGTAAAGTGAAATGTACTAATGTAATTCAAAAAACATTTGATAAAGCTCAGCCTCAAAAACACTATACAAGTAGATTTAACTCATAAATAAAATATAATTCCAACATTAAAATTACTCAATTCGTACATTTTAAAACAGTGGACACTTTGAGTATCACTTTAACGAATATTCGGCCGAATACTAATATTGGGGAAAGCTGCCGAATATGCCGAATACCGAATATGAAACGAATATTCGGCCCATCTCTAGTAATTATACAGGTCTTCTATACTTTTCAGGCCGTAACACAGCTGTGCAGGTAGCAGACGTAGTCCCAGACAGAAAATAAATCTTTATATTTCGATTAGATAGGATTTGTGAATTAAAACATAGTGCAATTTCAAAGAATACTAAGTTCAAAACTGAAACGAATTCCGTTCCGTTATTACGAGAAGTAGTTTAATTAGTCTCAGGTTTAAACTAGAAACTGTTTCATAAAAGAAGTTCAGTGGAAATATGCAAAACTAAAATGCATGAATTTGACAGCAAATGTCAAAATTTGTGAAGACCGTAGGGACGCGGCGAAACGACTTCTCAGAACTTATTCATTAGTTAAAAAGATTTCTTAAACCATCGTATAAGACCAAACCCAATACTACCATTAACCACGTTTAGTTAAAAGGTGGATTGGGTATTTTACAATAGTCAATTGAAATACTTTTTATGAGAAATTTCTATCGAAATTGTTTAACAATATTTAATGGTGTATAACTTTTGTAGTCAATCAAATATATTATATATCACTAAATGAAATCGTTCGAGTTTCAAGCCACTACTAAAAGCAAATTCAAGTCTTAGAACATAATAATCTATAATGAATGGTGTTAACTATAAAATTGCAAATTGCTGGAAACTTCGTCGGGAAAACCAATTTAAATTGGCTATTCTTGTTTTCGTTGTAACGTAACAGACTAAAGGAGTGAAGGCGCGTTATTTTACCAATACTTTTATATTATACTTTTAATTTATAATATTTTATACTTTTAATTTATAATATTTTATACTTTTAATTTATAATATTTTATCCTTTTAATTTATAATATTTTATACTTTTAATTTATAATATTTTATCCTTTTAATTTATAATATTTTATACTTTTAATTTATCTCAATGTTACATGACACGTTTGCTGATGCATTATACTACAAACTTTCGAGCACGACTTATTCCATCTATACTTGACTTCCTTTGAAGAGTACATGTTTTCCACTAACTTAAGGTCGTGTTACAGAATGTTCTGAAATAATAAACTTTGCCTAAACATGTTGAGTACTGTAACGGACAATAGGAACCCGGGGGCCATTAGGAACATAGCTCAGTGTAAAGTACGAAGGCACAAGTTGTATGTAGTTCGTAAGTTCCCAGTTATTAACATTGAATCTGCAAGAATAGTTACATGACGGGTTTCAGTTCTAAACTGATATAATATACCCTTTGCACGTCGCACGTTACAGCACCTGATTTTCATATATATATATATATATATATATATATATATATATATATATATATATATATATAGTCTTGTCACCTATTTTTACGGATTTCCAGCAACCGGAGTACCTTCAGCTTTTTAATTATTGTTTTTGGTCAATTAAAAAGCTGAAGGTACTCCGGGTTAACACTTGTGTCAGTCACCTTGGTCCCCAGTGACCATGGGTGCATGAAAGCACCCGAAACGTCGGGTATAAAAATAAAATAAATTAAATGCGATCAAATCCGTAAAAGTAGTTTTTAATCAACGTGTAGTGTTCGCGTAAATATAAGAAATCGTTATGTATAGCCTGGTATATATAAGGGTATAATGGTATATATAAGGGATTAATATAATTCTCACGTTTGGCAGGCGTGAAAGACTGACAGACAGACAAAAACTTTAAAAATCATTATTCATGTTGAAAATTTAAACATTAAAAGCGACATCAGCTTAATGGCAGGGCGCGGACCGCGAACTCAAAAAGGTCGTGGGTTCAAATCCGCCATTCGACCACTGTCGTGACCACTCGTAACACAAGCAATTTAAGCTTACCGCGAGTGATTAAGGGGAATATTAGTAATGTTTATAGCATTGTTAATATTCTTTTAAAAAATGTGTTAATGAAATGCTAATATCAAACTGCTAACAAAAAACGAATAAAACCACCATCAGCACAATTAAAGTCCGTTGTTTCTTTATAGGCGGACACTTCAATTTTTTAAGCAAATAACTAGTGGAATTGATTACAAATAAGATATTTCGTAATAAATATTAATGAAAACCATCATCAGGTAGAAATACATTGGGCTAGAATTTAATTTTGACTACTTGAAAAATAATTTAATACTTTTAATAAAAGGTCAAAATATTTTTTTAAAAGCGAGCTTCAAGGCTTTGGTTGCAGAACTGTGAACATTACTGCATCAAATATACTAGTGTATGGCCATCGGTAAAAAGTTCAATAAAGAGAAAAGGAAAATTGGCACGGCTGAATTTTGCTCTTGGAGTATATGTTCCAGTCGAATTAATCGATGTGGAAAGAAAATATGATGCAGTATGTAATTATTCA
This sequence comes from Parnassius smintheus behrii, assembly GCA_036936625.1. NCBI lineage: Eukaryota > Metazoa > Arthropoda > Insecta > Lepidoptera > Papilionidae > Parnassius > Parnassius smintheus. Next base: position 11,069,722 of record JAUPFT010000016.1, on the reverse strand, counting down.
AAATCTATGTTATTTTTTACACAAGAATAGAGCACACAGTACTCACATGTAATGATTACTAATGGTTTAGAAATACTTTTGATATAAAATAAGGGTGACAAGTGATACTGCGGGCTGTAGACATAGATACGTATTTATTTTCGATTGATAATCAAAATGCATATGCGTTACCATGATATGCATCATTTAAACATAATAAAATTTCTTTGAGACATTTCTCTATGAAAAATCTGAAAACGAACACTACTCACAATACACATATAGTTTAGCACCACTTTACTCAAATAAAATCTTTAATTAATCGTCATGTTACGCAGTAAATAAACAAGATTCCATGAAGTCTCTATTTGAAATCTGCGGTGTCATTATGAATTGGTTTTAATAAATATTTAAGCGGCACTACAAATATTTGCAACAAAATCTAATTACATTGACAATAGAAAATTCAGACAATTTTAAAACGATTAAAACAATAATTCACGGTTACGATACATTAATTAAACTATTTGCTTGTGATTTATCGTCTTAATTAAACCTCGAAAGAACAAATTAGTAAAACCTACCTTAACTTTTTAGTGAAGTGAAGTTTGACCGATATTTTTCTTGCCACGACTCCGAACTTTTAGACATACTATAAATTATGGTAAGGTTGATTTTTCAGTTTGTTCCATAAATAAAACGTATACAAAACTTAATGTGTGCCATTATTGTTAATTACCCTGCATTTTAATGCAACAACACCTTGTATTACTAACCGCATCTGCAGCATCTGTATACCGACCATCATTGTTTTGGTATTTTATATGTGAGAAAATCGTATGTCGCAACGTACCATTTCGGGTGTTTTAGGGACACTGTTTTAAGTAACAATATCACTAACTTATTCTAATTTTAGCCTAAAGAACATATGTGCACTGGCACAAATTATTATTGTTCGGTTCATGAGTCCCTACGTTTTTGACAATGCGTCATTATCTTCTTTCAATCATATCTATCATACGCTTTAGAACCCATCCAAAGAAAATAATAGTTAGTAACATAAATATTATTACACACATAGTACTGTTATATATATATATATACACAGTGAAATAATTTTTATCATTAATACATCAATGTCGGATGAGATCGGAATTAAGATAGCCAAAACACATTCGAACGCACCAATGTTATATTTCGTGCTAAATATCATTTAAAACTTACTTTAATTGATGTGAAGATCACAAGTATTTACCGTCAGCGAGGCACTCAACCTTTAGCATCGCACTGCAAATGTACGGCTATTCTAGAGCGGTTTACATTAATATATTAACCTACATGATCTCCATTCATTCGAAACCGTGACGAAATACGTTGACGTATTACACAGTAGTGGAGGTACTCGACACGAACAATAATTATGCATTTAGTGGCCGTAGCCGCACTCCGTTCCACATAACTCCGCTTTATTTATCTTTATGATGCGTTCTGGCAATACACTGCCGTTTCTGTGCGAATAAGAGACGCATTTGCCATATTATCTTGCTATTTTATCTGCAGCTATATCCATGTGAACAACGCATTAAATTTAAATATTTTAATAGAACTAAATCAAATAACCGTTTTGACAATAACTCATAACTTATTAAAATAATACGCTTTCCTATATGTCTGTGTTATTCTTAGGAAAGGCCGAACCGAAGTGATGAAACTTTACGCACAGATAGAGAGCAATTCCAGTGAAGAATATGGGCTATATTTTATCCTAAACACATGATGATTAAAAAAATTAAGTAACGCCACATTAATCCCATCCAGGTGAAGATGGGGCGGGTAACTAGTATTAAATAACACTTAATCGCACTAACGTTTTAAAAATAAATTTTTAAATGTATTATTAAATTAGCCATGGCAAATCAAAGGGCCTTGCGATAGCCGTAAATCGATCTCCGTCGGAATCAATGAAACTGCAGTTTTATGTGCTGACTTTACGCGTGCTCAGCTGTGTAGGAAAACATCGTGGAACCTGGATGTCGGAGGAATAAAATATTTCAACAATAATATGTGAAGACACGAAGGACTAATTTCTCTGTAACTTATTCAGAAATGTGACTCTTGTGAAACATATATAGACTGTATATATAGTTTATACCTTATGTAGTAATAATATTATTATAGTGTGTAGTGTTATGCTTATACATACTTACATATCATTTTAACTATTTTAAATTTAAATAATTTCAAATTTAATGAGAATAATTTTCCGTTCTTATGCCAGATCCGTCAAAAAAGAAAAAATAAGCCGAACAATCGGCGAATGGGGGAGTCTGACTTGAGCTTTGATACTTGAAGCATCTCCTAAAGGCCTTTTCCGCACTGCCTCGGGATCCTGCAAGCCTCTGCCCGCTCCTTAAGTCGTCGCCTAGCCACGCCTACGCGTGTACCTACTTCAAACGCTGCGTGCCTTCTCCAGACGTTGCGTGGACCTACTCCAGACGCTGCGTGTCTATTCCGGACGCTGTGTGTGTCTACTCCGGAAGTTGTGCTTGCCTACTTCAAGCGCCGCGTGTACCTACTTTAAACGCCGCGTGCCTACTCCAGACGTTTCGTGGACCTACTCCAGACGCTGCGTACCTGCTCAAGACGCTGTGTGTGTCTACTCCAAGCGCTGCGTGTACCTTCTCCAGACGCTGCGTGTGCTTTCTCCAGATTCTGCGTGTACCTAGAGCAGGAGCTGTGCACCTATCATAGGCATAGCCTGTGCATACTTCGTTGCAGTATCTTTATCTTTGTTATTTTTTTTTAATAATATTGTAAATCACCATCTTCATTACAACCCATCATCACCTTCATACCTTTTTTATAAAAGAAACTGTAAAATTTTTTTCAAATTTTTAAATAATTTATTTTATTTTGGTTGTTTTCGTTGTAGTTAAGTTAGGTTCTTTAGTTTTTATTGTCGCTTCACGACAAGTGGCTATCCTTTTTTACCCTCTGGAAAAAAAGGGTATAACATGTGAACGGAGTAGAATCCTATGGCACGGATATTTTACAAAAAATAAAGACAAAAATTTTGAATTAAATAAATAAAATAAAATCTATCGAAATTCAAATCATATCCACCCTAACCTGTGACGCTGCGAAGTGACAAGGTCAAAGATGCCTACTAAATTTATTGTTTTATTGCCGTTCGTAAAGTAGGGTGGATATGATTTGAATTTCGATAGATTTTAATTAATTTATTTTGTATAATATCAGTGTCATGTGCTTCTAATCCGTTCGCATTTTACACCCTATTTCTTCCAGACGGTAAAAAGGTCATGCAGTATAATTATGTAGCAGTTTGTATTGTGTTGTTAATTATTATGCAACTTCAATGATAGTAAACAGTCCTTTTCTTTTTCAAAAAAAAAAAAAAACTAATTTCCCGCTGGGTTTATTGCTCGTTTTTCTAAAACAAAAGTATTTTCCGAGCCAGTCGTAAATTAGAATAGTAATAGAGTAACTTTCGATAAGGTTTGTTTATAATCTATTCTGAACAAAAAAGTTTCTATTGCTAAGTGTAGAAACTGAGTGGCGAGCGTGCATGACAAACATGCTTTTGTATTGTATTGTTCTAAGTGGCAACTGCTCAAAATATATGGCAAACATTTCGATACGACGTGCTTACTGCCGAAATCTCCTCAATATTTTCTTTTTAGCCGACTTCAAAAAGAAGGAGGTCCTGAATTCGACTGTATGTCCTAATTATTGCATGTATGTTACGGAACATCTTCGTTAATTGTGAACGAATCAACAAGATTCTTTACTTTTTAATTAATAGGCAAAGGTAGTCTCATTTGAATTGGAAGAAAAAGTTCCACGTAAGGAATTAGTGTTGAAATTACTAATATAAATACTAGCTCTACCCCGCGACTTCGCCCGCGTGGAATTTATTACGATTGTAATTAATGGGTTTTAATTTTTTTGCGCGAAACCCTGATTTTTTTTATAAAATAAAAGAAACCTAAGTTACTCTTTATAACATCAGTTATCTGCCAGTGAAAATCCCGCCAAAATCGCTCCGGCCGTTTCGGAGATTAGTCTGGACAAACAGACAAGAAATTAAAAAAATATTTTTCTGTTATAAGTATCGTAGGTTTACTTTATATGCATACTTTCATATGCGTTTGGTAAAAAGCTGTTATTTTGACATTACAAAGAGAAACATCCGTTTTATTTTTTGGTATAGATTTCACTCGGCATGATTATTGTCCCAAAAAAGTATCTACATTTAGTAAAGGTTGTACATAGATGATTTTATAATTAATCATTTATTTTTAATTATAATTGCTAAGATATGAGAGGCATGTTGTGCGTATCACAGGACTTCACTCTGTAAACACGTTTTGAATTATCTGCTAAAATATGTAATCTTTTACAAGATGGCCTCGGTATGTGTCCGTGTTATCACTCGGAATTCGACTTTGAAAATGTCTTCCTAAACGTCTATAAAATGTTGAGGAAAAGCACTTCCGTATGTCTTCTCATTTTATATGTTTTAGTATGAAAGTTAGAAACATTTTTCCTCATTTAATATCTTTTACTTTTTTTACAAATTCGAAACATAACAAGTGCTAATAAAAAAATAAGGCTAATAATAAAAAAATATGGTTGCTATGTAGATAGATCTAACCATAAAGATAATACATTTTTAAACATTCCTTACCCAGTTAATAACTCCTTTATAGTTTTAATAGTAACGTATTATGATCTTTACATAGTACGGTCTATGTAATTTTAATGCAGGTGTACGGTTCCGATCTAATGATCGTCTTGCCCTCGAGCTAAGGAGGCTTGATGGAAAATTTGTGACGAATGGTGCAATGATTGCGTTAGTTTCAAGGGTAGTATCATAGTATACGCAGTAAATATCTGTGATCGTTTTAGATGGAACTCGGTAGGTACTTACTACTAGACACAAAGGCTTTTATGAAACACTTTTTAGCCAAATCCACACAGATTATGCCAGTTAAAAATATAAGTTAAACTTGAACATATGTCTTAGAAAGCTGTTTTCAAATTTCCAAAACTCCTTTTTGACAATATCGATAAATAAAATGATCATACCCCTTAAAATAGCCTTCCAGCAAAAATATCTCTTATTTTAACTAATAAAATGTTTTTATGTTTTGTAATAGGAAAGTTACAATTTTTTTCTATGCAATCCGACAGTATACAACTCATTAGCTTTTGTCTTAGGTTATTGATCTAACAGAAAAAATAACTATAAAACAGACTACTATAGTATATCAGGTGCAATTGAATTAATAGAACATCCGTATCCGTTATAAAGGAAAAGTTTCTTTAAAGTTCAAAATGAACGCCCGCAGTAATAGCCCATTTTCTAATCGTGTACGATACTGACATAGTATTTTACAATGTGTCTTTAATCGACATGTGAATTTTATACATTTAGTATATTAATCATATTGTCCAAAACACTTAACCTATGGTCACTCTACATGAAGGTATTACAATATATGATTTTTTCACTTATCATTTCCCCTTTTTAAGATGGTTTAAACCAACTAAATGTGATTATGAGGACGTATTAATGGCAGTGTAATGGCGTCTTCAGATAACCTAACCCCATCCGGTGGGTGCCGTAAGAAACCACAGAGAGAAATCAATCAGAAGAGGGGCAGCAACATCTTTCTAATAACTATGGCAAAAATCTTTTTTTATAGTATAAGGGTGGCAAACGAGCACATGGCACGATGGTAAGTGGTTACTGTGATCCATAGACAACTACGTCTATCCTCGGTAACGAATCAAAATGCAGATGCGTTGTCCATGAGGACTAAGATGGAATGCCTCGTTTCCAGTAAAAAGGGTCCCCGGTTCTCTACACTCACCATACGAAACACAACAGCGTTAAGTTGCAATTCAACGCTGGTATTCTGCGAGAGCGGGGTCTTTCCTCGGTCGGGCAGACCTATTAGTGCTACAACTATACCAGTAATATAGCTGAGGTATGGCTCTACCACGTAAAAATGAAATAATCTCTGTGAAATCATTTATTAAAATTTTAGTAGGCTATTGTAAGTAATAAAAAAAAACATTAAGTATTTTTGTGTAAGAAATGTTATAGCAATATTCTAATATAAACTTCCAACTTTTGCTTTCTATATTGCATGTAATGGGAACACAAGAAACTTTAAAGCAGAAATATTTCTTTTATTTTATCCTTGAGGCGTACACAATCACCTGTACAAGCGAATTGTAGGTGAAGGCCGCTATATTCAGGAGCACACTACTTGGTGTCGCCGAAGGCCGGACAAAGCTAGTGCTCAATTAAAATTAATTCTTAACTCTTAGAGAACGTATGAAACACACTATGAATGCGATAAATTATTGCGACAGTGACACTTCGCGTTAATTGAGTTCAGGTATTGAAAATGTTAACAAAATGCCAGCAAATAACCGGTGTTTAGCAGTTATGTTACTAGAATCAGAAATAAAACTAAAACTTTTACTTTACCGGTACAAGGACAAGCTATACTCGTAACTACTTTGAATCAATAGTTACTTTATATTTTCGGTGTGAAGACATTATACATTTATGTCCTATGCTACGACTGAAATAATGTTATTAAAATAAATCTGTATTACAACGTCCTGAAGGCTTCCATCCTCATCTTAAAACTTGGAAAAAGCTTGATAATTATATAACAAGTTTTCAATCAAACAAATATCTTTAAACATTCTTTGATCGCAAAAGTACCGAATACCCTTTATTAAAAGTTAATTAAAAAATCCGTAACTGAATCGATTGACGGCCTCTTTTTACAAGAATTGTTGAACCGTTATAAATTTAAATCTAAATCAATGATATTTACAAGTACATATAGTCTTACTTAAAACTGAACGAGCCTCTCTTGTTTTTAACCGACTTCAAAAACAAGAGGTACTCAATTGGGTGGTATGTATTTTATTTAATTGACTTGAAATAACATTGATAATATTCCCATTTTATTTATATTACAAGTAAGTTGTACAAAATTTTTAATTTTACCACTTACGTTTTTGCTGTAATGAACGTAAAAGTAAAGTAAAGTTACATTCTATATACGTCCCACTGCTGGGCACAGGCCTCCCCTCATTTCTGAGAGGGTTTTAGGGCAAAGAATTGCCCGCCACGCTGAACCAATGCGTTTTGGCGAACTTCACATGTCTTCGAAATATTCTTCTACGAGGGCGGCACTGAAAATTTCGGGAATCGAGGAAGTGACACAACATTGCTATTTAAAAATGTATTTATTGCTTTTCGAAGTATTCTCCACGAAATTTGACACATTTTTCCATACGATGGAACCAATCATTGAAGCAACCATTCCATTTGGATGTTGGGGTCTCCAAAATGGCCGTTTTGGAGGCGTCCACAGCTTCTTCAGGTGATGAAAATCTCTGTCCACGCAATTTATTCTTTATTTTAGGGAAAGTATAGAAAACATTAGGGCTTAGGTCGGGGCTGTACGGCGGATGGTCTAATAATTCTATGTTTTTTCTTCTGTGTGCGGTGTAAGAACTCGCATTGTCGTGATGGAGGATGATTCGGCGGTTGCAGATCTCTTTACGGAGTTCAGAAACAACCTGTGGCAAACAAATGCTAGCGTACCATTTTGCATTAACCGTTCTTTGTCCCTCAAGAGGAATAGTCGTAACATGGCCGGTTTTGGAGACAACGTGGCCACCATTTTTTTTGCAACACTCCGTGAACGAACAATTTTTGTTGGCTTTAACTCATTTTCGAACACCCAAACTCGTGACTGTTTTTTTGTTTCGGGTTCGTACGCATATATCCAGGATTCGTCACCTGATACGATGTTGTATATAGCATTTGAGGATCCTGCGTGGAATCTTTCGAGAGTTCTGACGCACCAAGTAACGCGAGCCGCTTTTTGCTCTTCACAGAGCGAATGCGGTATCCATCGGGAAAACAACTTTTTTACACCTAATTGTTCATGCAAGATTATTTGCATTTGACTCATGCCAATGTCTAAAGTTGCCTGAATTTCGCGGTATGTCACATGTCGATCTTCCTCAATCAGCTTACGCACAGCATCAACGTTTTTTTGGGTGACTGCAGTTTTTGGACGACCTTGACGGGGATCATCACTGAGCTTGACACGTCCACGTTGAAATTCAGCAAACCAGCGATAAATTGTGGTTTTGGATGGGGCTTCATCACCAAATGTAGAAATCATCCGGTCAACACACTGTTTTTGTGTTAAACCACTTCGAAAGTCATAATAAATCATCGCTCTTGAATTTTCTCGAGTCAATTCCATTTCCTCAACGACTAAACAAGTTTGACAAAACCTTGTGACAAGACCGAGAATCTTTTTTTAAATAAATAAATGGTATTCGATTTTTAAAACCAAGGAGTTTTCAATTAAAAAGATTTTAATATGACAGAGACAGTGGAAATACTCCATTCCCGATACTTTTAGTGCAGCCTAGTATTCTTGTAATATTCTTCTTCGAAATATTTTTTCTTATTTCTCGGATATGCAGATTTCCTCACGATGTTTTCCTTCACCGCCGAGCACGTGGTAAATCAGCACTTAAAATTGCAATTAACAAATTCATTGGTGCCTGCGGGGATCGAACCCGGTTTGCTCGCGTACTGTGAAATTTACAGCGAGCGCTAACCATCTAAGCTACCACGGCTCTTACAGTAATGAACGTATTGAGTATTATAAAATCTGCGCGCCTCTTTAGGGCGTGTTTTGTAGATTTTAGCTTTTTATTATATTTGATATGATAAAAGTGACAAAAATTACGAAAACACACAGAAGGCGCGTTGACTTTTAAATGAGGACAATCTTTTCGCCATTGTTACTTTAATTATCATTGATGCTAATATCGTATCGTAAGTCTTTTAATCTCTGATTCAAGATTGTTTTTACATACATGTGTTCGGAGCACACCTCAATGGCTTAAGCCATATAAGCGCAAAAGTTTGCCGTGGTAGGATAGATTGATAAATTAATGTAGATTTATAATTTCTTTTATCGTAAATACAACCAAATGGGAAACGTTACAAACGAAAATTGTGTTTGATTCCACTCTAGACCCACGAGGTTGTATGATTTCGAACACGTAATATGAGGTGTTAGTGAATTGGGGTGGAAGCGATCGAAATTGGAAAATCGTTTAAACGTGCAGTTACGGAATGAACTCGTAAAGTTGCATAGGTGCTAGAGGGCCCTCGTCCGCGATTTGCTATCAAAATTAGCATACCTTTGTCTATGTATGCACATGCAGATGAAATCTCGTACCCTTTAAAGACGGGGTTTTGTTTGTTGCGATAAATTTCACTTTTTCTTTAGGAAATTCATTTATAAAATAGAAACAAAATCAATAAACTATTTTTTATTAGTGGTAGGTAATGAATCAGTATGTTTATGTAATGTAATAAAATGTAAAACGTAATAATATGTATGTATGTAATCAGTAATGAAACAGAGGTCAGTAATGGTCAGAATATTTTTTTTATAGAAGAGGGGGCAAACGAGCATGCGGCTCACCTGATGTTAAGTGACTACCGCCGCCCATGATCAACCGCAACACCAGTGGAATTGCAGGTGCGTTGCCGGCCCTTTAGAAAGGAGTAAGCTCTTTTCTTGAAGGTCCTCAGGTTGTATCGGTCTGGAAAAATCGCTGGTGGTAAACTATTCCACAGAGAGGTTGTACGCAGAAGAAAACTTCTCTTGAAACGTACAGTGGTGGACCGCCAAGCATCCAGATGGTGTGGATGGTATCGGGACGTTTGCCGAGTAGTGTGTTCACGAAATTTGGCGGCTGGGATTAATCCGAACAATTTCTCAGAGCACTCTCCATGGTATATGCGAAAGAAAATGCAAAGAGATGCAACATCTCTTCGCAGTGCCAGTGAATCGAGCCGATCGGAAAGCACTAGGTCGTCGACGATTCGAGCCGCTCTGCGCTGGATGCGGTCAAGTGGAAGGAGCTGGTACTGGGGAGCCCCAGCCCAGAGATGGGAACAGTATATATTATGTCACATGGTTAGTTTCAACCACGTCGATAACTTTTGAATAATTGGTAGCTATATATTATACATGAGCATAGCTTGTATGTAGAGCTACGCTGCAGCTATATTATGGTTGTAGCACGAAAGGGTCGGCTCGACCGGGGAAGGACCACGCTCTCACAGAATACCAGCGTAAAATAACAGCTTAATACTGCTGTGTTTTGAATAGTGAGTGAGAGATCCAGAGACCCTTTTTTAATAGAAACGAGGCATTTCTTCTTAATCCTCAGGAATGACAACGCATTTGCGTTTTGATGCTTAATCGAGGATACATGTCGATGTCTGTGGGCCACAGCATCCACTCACCATCAGATGGACTGTGTGCTCGGTTAGATGGACTGTGTGCTCGGTTGTCACCTTATTCTATAAAAAATCTACTTTGTAGGAGATATAGAATAGAGTAGGATATAATAAGAATAGAATTTATTCAATATTTTAATAGATATATGATTATTGCTTAACACTTCAGTAAATTTTTGACGTAGAATTTATTCACGTGCGACTTAAGATCTTAAGAATAACAGCGTTCTTTTTTCGGACAGAAGGGAAATTCATAGTATATTTGCGCAGAATTATCATTTTTAAAAGCGAATGACTGTAGTTTTATTAATATTTATTAATTTTCATATTAATCTTAATATGGTTTATTTCAAACGCACTACATGCAAAAGTTTTGTATACCATTTTTTTTTTATAGAATAGGGTGACAAACGAGCACACAGTCCACCTGATGGTAAGTGGTTGCTGCGGCCCATAGACATCTACATCTATCTTCCATTACAAATCAAAATGCAGATGCGTTGTCACCCGTGAGGACTGAGATGGAATGCCTCATTTCCAGTAAAAAGGGTCTCCGGTTCTCTACACTCACCATACGAAATACAGCAGCATTAAGCTACTATTTCACGCTGGTATTCTGTGAGAGCGTGGTCCTTCCCCGGTCGAGCCGACCCATTCGTGCTACAACTATACTACTAATATAATTGCAGCATGGCTCTACCACGTATAAATTGCTCGGAAAATACGTATACCCTTGTAAGAAACAGCAAAAAACAAACGGAATAAGTTTACAAATACATTAAACTTTATTAAACTAAGTTTGTATAAAAAGGGTTAGTATAATATTAAGGAATTTATGGATAATCATGATATTAAGCCCTGGGAAGGGTGATCGCTACCAAGCTGATACCTCAAAATCTATCACCCCACTAAATGACAAAAGAAAGAGACAGGCATAGAAAAAATAATACTTAATATGTATAAGAAAACTATTGAACTGCCGTGATAGCTCAGGGGCTTAGCCATCGCTTTAAATTTCACAATACGTGAGCAACCAGTGAAAGTGCTGCCTTACCACGTGCTCGGCGGCGAAGGAAAGCATCGTGAGGAAACGTCCTTGTCCAAAAAATAAAAAAATATTACGAAGACATGTGAAGTACCCCAACATGCAATATTGGGGCACCGCTGCGGACACTACCTTGCCTAAAACCCCTCTCAGAAGAAAGAGGAGGCCTGAGCCGTACGTAGGACGTATATAGGCAGTAACTTTATTTTATAAGTAAACCATAATCAACGATTATAAGTAAGGCCGTGAATCACTAATTAATACGTGGGAGTCAAGTAGATGACACTACAAGCTTGTGTTTGTGTCTTTGTATCTATAGCAAGAATACGTTTTCTATAATAAGGCTATTTACTCTTGTATATTCTTTTATAGGAAATGTTTAAATTAATCGGTCTTATTACAAGACGTGGTATTTTGATAGTGTACTTTAATTATACTTAAAGAAAATTTGTGTAAGGATTCCTCATCGTCATTATTATAGTCTCTTAGAGCTGTGGCCCATAGACATCTACATCTGTCCTCGATTACGAATCATAATGGATTTTCACCCCTGAGGACTAAGATGTAAGACCTCGTTTCCAGTAAAAAGGGTCTCCGGTTCTCTACATTCACCATAAGAAACTCAGCAGTGTTAATATGTTATTTTACTCTAGTATTCTGTGAGAGATGCCTCTCACGTACGAGTATTGCCTCATGGGTGGATATTTGCCATAGTTCTCACTTTGTGCTGCCTGTGGGGACTGTGATATGATACATATCAGACCAAACAAACACCAACAAGCTCAACCAAAAACCCAAACTCAAACAAATTGTGTTTTTACATAGATGTTAGGTTTGGTTGTGTTTTTAAAGACGCGGCGCGTAATGTAAGGCACTTCTGACATACGGGTCAAGACAACGGTCGCCAAATATCAAACATAGATCGAAAAAGTCAAAGAGCAATAATTTTTGCCTTACAACTATTATTATTTTTAAATAAAACCATTACTATGACTTAAGAGATAATGGAAGTTATATTGGTAATATAAGCTGTATTTTTGTTTGCCTACAATATTATCGTACCGATTCACCTACTTTGTTGATTAGAACATCAGGACTAAGCATGATACAAAAACAAAATTATGGCCCATGACTGAAATTATCTGCGACAAATAAAAAGCCAAGCTAAATGAAGATCGACTGATAGCTGAGTTTTGAGCTTTCTCAATTTTATGCAGAAATAAATCAAAAATATAAGTGTATCAAATAAAGAGAACTGGAATAATTAATGTTGCTGTGTTTTGTACAGTAAGTATAGAGAACTGGATACACTCTTCACTAGAAACGAATCATTCCATCTTAGTCCTCAGGAGTGACAACGCTGCTACTCCTAATCGAGGATATATGTCTACGGATAGCAGCAGTCACCATCAGGCGAAATGTGTGCTCGTTTGTCACTCTATTTAAAAAAAACGGGATATTACGGAGCCAATTTATTTCCCAGCAGAGAACCAAGGTACAACATGTAGATTAAACGAAACAAGTATACAGAGATTACAGCCAAGCTCTCATACATTCTAGGACATCATAGCTTATCGCGTTTAATTTTAACTTTTTAGTTGGCGCCGTTACGAAATATTAGAAAATAGTAATATGTAAATCTATTTACTATAATTATTAAAATTCTTCTATATAAAATTATTTCAAATATTTAATCTTTTCGTACTAAATAATTTTATACATTTAAAGATAAAAGAATCCAACCTGGCTTACACGGCTGGTTCAAAATTTTTAAACTTTTGTATTTAAATTTTATCTTAATCCAACATCGAGGTCACAAACGTTTATTTTTCTTATTTGAACTAAGAAGAATTACGTTGTAATCTTTCCTTATAATCGTAAATTACGGATCGTTTATCCATTTCATTAATAAATCATTAATAAATGGCATTGAAATGTACCACTGTCTATACTAATATGCAAAACGGATATTTTTTTCGTACTTGACTTGTAATAATGCAGAAATTCACTCATTGCCTATGCAGGGAGCACCACAGCGCAATAAATTACAGGATCGGATGCATCGATTGGTGTCTAACGGCGGGGTCGGTCACGCTTGCTCACCTATTAGGACTCAGCCAGCTTCACAATGGACCAAACAATACTTTAATAGTTTTTTAATTAAAACAGTTTATTTACCTATGATTCGCCCTGTGGGTTAGCTATACCCAGTGAACAGACAGCATTCTACGTATCCAATGCCTTAAGGACACTGTTGGGGCCGCCATGGTATGGAACAATACCCACAGTATTCTTGGGGTATTTGCAGATCCGTGGGACTTCCCACAATGGTTTATTGATTTTTCATTTGTTTGATTTTTTCTGTTCTTTTTATAGTTTTTAATGAATTTTTAACAACCCTATCAATAATATTGATTATTTTAAAACTCGTATGGGCTCTGTCTGAAATAAAAAAAATATATAAAATTACAGGTTGAGGTTAACCATTATCTTGAAATTATTTCTTCATTGAGTTAGATTTTACGTAGGAGATTGATTCTGTTGAATTTATATAAATTCGTGCAGAATATGAGTTCATATTCTGCCCGATTTATACGTATATCACAGACTTATTAGCTTATTACGTACTAAAATATTCCGATTGCATCTTCTATGTACCACAAGAAACTGTTAATGGTAAGCATATTAAAGTACCGTCAGTGCACTCAAAATATCGTTGCTAATCCTCTTGTCCACAATGTTAGGGGCTCTTAGGGACTGGTATAAATAAATATTGATAATAATAAGATGGCAGTATTTAACAAAGAATTTAAATGCAGCGAATAAAAATTATATTTACCGATCCCCAATTAAATCGGTAATTGTTTTTCTTAGTGCGAATTACTACGAGGTCTGTGTTAAAGGAAAACGTCAAGAGGAAACTTGCATAAATATTCGGAATATCTTTTATTTCTCAGAAGAAATAAAAAATATTCCGAACACATGAAATATACAAACATATTGGGACAAAATGGTGGACACTTTCTGGTCTTTTTTAACATTAAAGTAAAATGTAGTTTGCACCCTCGGACAGAATTATAGCATTCACAGAGAGGTAATGAACTTATTCGGGCACAACAAATTCAGTTTTATATCGAAAATGTAATATTCGAGAAAGAGTTCCAAGAAAAAATGCATTTACGATAGATGCCCATTACAAAGCTTGCTGAGTGCTTTTAATGTTCCACCCACTTCCCCCAGCACCCACACCTGCCATTAAAGGTACATGCGATTTGCACTATATCTAAGTTTGGACACAAACCTTTTCAATGTGTAGCTATATCATCATCTTCTTTGCACTCTTGCTTTAAATAGTTCCAGGGTATAATGATACACATTTATTTATTTTACAAACTTATTTTACTAATTTATCTAAGGTTTAGTCTTTTTCAAAACAGAAGCCCCGCAGAAAATATGCGGACTTAAATGTTAAGCATTAAATGTGACAGTAAATGTCAAATTTTGCGACTACCGTAGCGCCGTGGCTAAGGGACTAAATCCGTGAAAAACACTTCTCGAACCGTAGTTTGAACTCGAGACTATACTACCACTATCAAACGATGTTTTGTAATAAAACAGAACTCTTTATTTTAAATAAAGAGTTCTGTCTTCATCGTCTTCAAAATCCCCATAAGATCACCGCAAACGACTTTTGGACAAAAGGATAAGCCCTGAAGTTGTTTACGCCGACATTTTATAGTATATATATTTTATAGGAATAGAAGGGAAATGAGCACATAGCTCACTTGATGTTAAGTGATCACTGTCGCCCATGAACATTTCCAGCACCAGGGGAATGATTGCTTGCAAGTGAGTTGTTGGTTTTTTAGAAAACAGTAAGCTATTTTCTTGATGATAATATGATAATAGTCATAGTCGTATTGTAAGTTAAAGTTCATAATGAACTTTACTGTATGAACCATATTTCAATTGTTATTTATAATATTTTTGCTTTAAAAATTCATCAGATAGTACCATAGTTAAAAAAGAGTATTACGTACATTGTTTGCATTTCTACTTTGTCTATTCTCGCATTGAATATTCTGCAAAGAGACAATAACAATATTATTTATTTTAAGAATTCTTGAATCTACGCTTCAAATTTAAAATAGTATTTTCCCTTCTGTATTTCTATAAATTTGCATTTCTATGTAGCTCGGGTTCATACCACCACTGTTTTTGCCGCCAAGCTTGTGTGCAACTACTGCGGCGGTATTTGTTAGAATGTAAGAGCCCATCCAAATTTTTAAGGCATTTTTTATTCGAAATTGGTACTAGGTGTCCAAGGGGTTCCCTTTGTCAAAAATATTGGGGTAAAAAGGTACACCAATAATATCAAGAGTTTGTTAGCTCGTTGTCGGTTTAATATTATAAAATAAGTTATTTTGACATGGTCGAGCCATGCTGCAGCTATATTATGGTTGTATCACGAATGTGTCAGCTTGACCGGGGTAGGACCACGCTCTCACAGAATACCAGCGTAAAATAGCAGCTTAATGCTTCTGTGTTTTTCTTTGGTTACCAGTTTTACTGGAAACAAGGCATTCCGTCTTAGTCCTCAGGAGTGGCAACGCATTTACATTTTCATTCTTAAACGAGGATAGATGTAGATGTCTATGGACCACAGCATCCACTTACCATCAGGTGGACTGTGGGCTCGTATATTACACTCTTATTCTATATAACAAAATTAGGGACCAAATGAAATTCTTCTATAATTTAAGGAACATATGAAAATAGGATCTTATACAATTTTTTGCGAAACAAATTAATAGTTTATTTTCTTACTTTTTTAGATCTTTAAGTGAAACCTAAAAAGTATTGAAAAGATATGTATCGGAAGTTTGATCATTCAGATATCTTGTGCTCAGATTTATTGCAATAAACTGACATTTCGATCATTAGCAATTTTTTATTGTCTATCATGAAAACACAATCATTACCACAAAACTTAATTATGAATTACTCAAAATATCAACAAAGAATCTGATCTAAAAATTGTAAACTATAGGAAAGTGTAACTACATAAACAAAACAAACTTCTTAATAGCTCTAAGTGAATTGAATTACGTAGGTAGTAAGTTGAATTGGCTACATATTCATCTATTCATTTTATTGACGTTTTATTACGTACTGTTGTTCGTTATTTTCTCCTATTTTTCCGTCGTCGACTGCTAGGTAAGGTTGTTTGCTTATATCGTAGTCTATAAAACGAACAATGAAAATTAATAACTATGTACAGTTTAATATATGAGGAGTGAGCGTCGTTAATATAGTCGCATTTATGTTGAATTTTTTTTAAGATAAATTAAGTTTTTTTTATAGAATAAGGGTGACGAGCGTTACCTAAAAACGTCAGTTTATTGCAATAAATCTGAAAACAATATATCTGAATGAAGCTACTTCCGATACATATCTTTTCAAAAACGGGGATAATACTTTTTGAGTTTCATCTAAAGATCTAAAAATAAGTCCCATTTTAATTGTCACAGAAGAATTTAATTTGGTCCATTTATCTTTTTTTATATAGAATAAAAGTTACAAATGAGCACACAGTTCACCTGACGGTAAGTGGATGCGGTGGTTCATAGACATCTACATCTGTCCTCGATTAAGAATTAAAATGTAAATGCGTTGCCACCCGTGAGTAGCCTCTTTTCTAATAAAAAAGGTCTCTGGTTCTCTACACTCACCATACGACACACAGCAGTTTAACTTGCTGTTTTACGCAGGTATTCTGTGAGAGCGTGGTTCTTCCCCGGTGGAGCCGACCCATTCGTGCTACAACCATAATATAACTGCAGCGTGGCTCTACTACGTATGAAAATAAAAATTAAGCTCTATTTCTAGAGATAGAAAGAATACACATATCATTACTGGCTGCATCTGTTATTTACATTACGTAATTGATGACCTGACGAAGACCATGCAGGAAATTGATGGATGTTCCTGGCTCAGTAGTGTGCTCTGTGGCAGCTCGAGAACCGCCTGTATCCAGCTATGATAATGAGTTCTTGAGTGATCGACCTCTTCGGGTGATGGCTAAGAGCCGCTTGTACGAGCTAATGACGATGTAAGCCAGGGTTTCTTAAGGGTCCGTTCTCTTCGCAATTTTCTTTCCGCTGCTTATTCTTTTTTGCTTTGGTTACTCCAGGCACCTATGGGAATGCAGACGACAGCACAATTGTTGAAAGATACCAGTCAAATGCTCAGCCCAATCGAAATCTAATTCAGTCCGAAAGGGATGCTATGGTTAAGACTGTGGATCCCTCATTGCAGGCAGCCACCGAATGGGGCGATGCCAATTTTATAAAATTCAACGCCCCTTAAACACAAGTGTGTTTCTTCACTGCAAAAAGTACCCCGCACACCCTGGCTGGTAATTTCCTGGACGTATCTTTGGGTAAAATGACTGCCTTCAATTGTTATATCAATCGGTTCACTGAATCAAAAGCCAAAGTAGCCGTAAAGAAACTGGTACAGTAAATCACAGCGGGACAGCTTTTTAGATTATACAAAACGCAAATCTGTTCGTGCATGAAGTACTGTCGTCATATATAGGCTGGTGATACAATACGAACTAGCAGCGTCGAACTCAGTGGAGATGAGACTCCTATTTTAGTTGAAACCAATTCTATCAGCCGAAAGCGTAAACTAGACTGCCTCTAGGAGTATGATAGGATAAATAACGGACAATTCACGCAGGAATTACATTTGATTCCTCCCTCCCATTTCTGATCGGTAGGCCTCCGCCCCTTTATCGTCGATATTCGATATACCATCTATGGTTTTACTATCGCTTACCGCTTGGTAAAGTAAAAATCAACTCGATAATAATTACATGTAAGCACATATATGTAATTCTTATTGAGTCATTTTAAAGGCCGGCAACACACCTGCAATTCCCATGGTGTTAAGCAATCTTTACTCATGGGCGGCGGAAGTCACTTACCATCAGGTGAGCCGCATGCTCATGTTCCCTCTACACTATAAAAAAATCTATATTGAACAAAAAATACGCTATTCTATTCTATTGGTGGGTTATTCTATCGTGCAGTCAAATACTAGCTTATAATATTAAAAAAATTAACTAATTTAATATAATGTGATGGAGGAATACAGGAAATTCCACCAATTCAAGAAATTTATAATATCAGTTTTTATTACCCAGTAAGTCCCAAGATCTTGTCTCTATAAATTTTACTGAGACCTACTTCAAAAACGATTTTGAAACTATTATTATCTTTAAAGGATTTTAGCAGCGTCGCTCCTACTTAAGGCTTTTTCGATCATTTGGGATATAAATATGTTGGTAAAATTTCCAGTTACTAGTTCGAAGTTTGAAGCAATTTGTCGGAAGTTTGTAAGTATTCCCTAAGTGCTTATATTATCTATACTTTGAAAGAACGTGTGCTCTAGTGGTTAGAAAGCGTCGCTGGTTTATTGAAGGTCCCGTATTGTAGCCGCCGCCAATATTTGGTCAAAATTCATTTCCAAATTCAAATTCAAAATCTTTTTAATAAATTCATAATTATTTACAGGTCTTATGATCATCAAATTTTAGTCGCTGCTAATAATTTGTCATAATTTATTTTCAAATTAAAATTCAAAATAATTTAGGCTTATTTGAAGCTCTTATGAACGTCAAAATCTACAATTGTTAGTAAAACAAGACCTCTGGAAAAAAAACTGAAAGTATAGGTATTAGGGCATGACTTTGTTATGAATTTATTACGTATTTTAGACACTGCATGCTAGTTTACATGTGGCCTAACTTGTCTGCAGACATACCGCACACGCGACGGTCAGTATGTTCGAGTGCCTCTGTATTTGCGTGTGCGTCAACAAGTCGAGTGGGCTTAACGGATTTTCTTCAAATGTTCTGAGGACGTGTGCTCCGGAGTTGGCACCAGTTTTAACGCAACTTTTCCGTTACTCTTACTCCCTAGGCGCAGTCCCAAATTCGTGGAAAACTTCTTTAGTGCACACGATCCCCTAAAAAGGTAACCGCTCAGTTCCATCCAATTGTTACCGAAAATAATAGAGTCCATCATTAACTTCCAACTCATGCGATATCTTGAGGAGCACCAGCTGATTAGCTACCGCCAGTAAGGTTTCCATCATGGACGCTCAGCTGGTGATCTTCCTTGGTGAGGCGGTCGAATCCAAGGGAGGCCTTGGCGGTTAGTTTGGACACTGCGAATGCCTCCGATCGGCTTTGCCACAAATCGCTTCTTTAGAAGCTTCCATCTTATGAACTTCCAGTAAAATTACGCAATTGGATCACCAGCTTTCTTGCAGATCGGAACATCAAGGTCGTGGTAGACGGTCATGTTCTGATTACAAGCCTATCAATGCTGATGCGCTACAAGGCTGCATGCTATCACCGACGCTGTTTCGTCGCAGAGCGTCTCGAATTGTCGATGATGGAGTGTTCTCCGATCGCCTTGATTCACTGGCGCTACGAAGAGATGTTGCATCCCTTTGATTGAATCCATTACATACATAAACACTCACGCCTGTCACCCAGAGGGGTAGGCAGAGACTACATACTTCCATTTGGCACGATCCTGACACACCTCTCTCGCCTCCTTCACATCCATACACCTACGCATGCATGCTCGTCGGTTAAGGGTACTCCTAATTTGGCCCGTTTTCAATAAATCGCCAATTTGGTCGATAAATTTTCGCCTAGGACGTCCCTTTCCGACTCTGCCATTCACTTCTGCAACATAAATTTTCTTTGTCACTCTTTCCTCATCCATTCTTTCCACATGACCAAACCACCGAAGCATTCCTTTCTTAATCCTGGTCACAACATCATCTTGCAAACCACACTCTTCTCTTATCACACAATTTTTCACCCTGTCATTCAGATTCAGCCCTAACATACTCCTTAACGACCGCATTTCTACTGCATTTATTCTACTCTCGTGCTTCTTCTGCCATACCCAACTTTCACTACCATACGTTAAAGTAGGGACCAACACAGCATTGTGAATTGCCATACGTGCCTTTTTTGACACATTTTGACTCTTCACAATAGAGTGCAGGGCCCCATTTACTCTGTTTCCTGCATTCACTCGTCGTTCTATATCCTTATCATATCTCCCATCCCTGCTAAATACGCACCCCAAATATACAAACTCATCTACTTGCTCGATCAACTCCCCTTCTATTCTTATTTCACATATCGTTTTACTTTCATCTCTTTCAAAAACCATAATTTTCGTCTTACTTGCGTTCACTTTCATACCCCTTTCTTTTAATGATCTGTTCATTAATGTAACCATCATTTGCAACTCAGCCGCCGACGACGCAAGAATAACTTGATCATCGGCGTACAAAAGGCATTTGATGGTTAACTCACCCATTCTTAATCCGCATTCTTCAACTTTCAAATTTTGCAAACAACTGTCCATAAATAGGTTGAACAACCACGGGGAAGCCACACAGCCCTGTCTGACACCTTTATGGATGCCAAACCAGTCCGAGTAGACCCCGTTGATCCTAACACAAGCACTAGAGTCCCTATAAAGAGACTCCAATGCCTGTATCAAGCCAGCGCTCAACCCAAATGAGTTCAGTGTTTGCCATAGCACATTCCTATCCACTCTGTCATAGGCCTTCTCCAAGTCCATGAACGCACAAAAAACCTTTTGGTTTTTGGCCAAAAACTTCTCCGCGATCATGCGCATGGAGAAGACTTGATCTGTACATCCCATTCCCTTTCTAAATCCCGCTTGCACATCCCAAATTTTTCCATCGGTTTCTTTCATGACCCTTTCAATTAGTACCTTGGCATACAGTTTTCCCACGATGCTAAGAAGGCTGATACCGCGGTAGTTTTTACAGTCCCGCTGCGACCCTTTTCCCTTATATACTGGGACTATCACGGCTTTGCACCAGTCTCCCGGTACCCGTTTCAGTTCCCAGCATAAATTAAACAAGGTGTGCAGCAGGCCTGCCACCACTTCCTCTCCAGCCCTCAGCATTTCGAGTGAAACTCTATCATATCCGGCAGCCTTACCTGCTTTCATGCTTTTCATTGCTTTCATTATTTCATCTATACTTATCTCGCTACCTCCTTCCTCTTCTTTCGGAGTTCCTATTTCATTCAGTTCATACGTTGTCTCCTCACTCATAAACATGCTTTCAAAATATTCCTTCCATCTCTTTAAACTCAAAACTTCATCATTCAGAATATAGCCATTCTCATCTCTTATAGCATTCATTTTAGGCTGTTTTGAACATCCCCTGGCAGTTCTTACGAGTTTCCAGAACATTTTAATATTTGCCTGGAAGTTATCCGATATTCTTCTATCATTTTTATCCGTTCTTTCTTGCTTTTTCCTTTCAACTACTTCTTTTACTCTTTTATTTAGATGTCTAAAGACTGCCTTTTTCTTTCATCATTCGTACCGCTAGAATTACCAGCCTTAGTTGCTAGTAAATCTAGCCATGCTCTCTTCTTTGCTTCAACTTCCGTACGTATCTCATCATCCCACCATAACGTATTATTTTTCCTTTCATTCTTTCTTTTACTAACACCACATACTTCGGTAGCTGCATCTACTAAACCTTTCTTAACATTTTGCCATACATTCTCCAAGTCTAACTCATTCATACATAATTCATCCAAACCACTTACGTTTTCTTTCAGTCTACATTTAAACTTGTTTTTCTCACCTTCATCTTGTAATCTTTCTGTTCTAATACGCTGTAACGCAGTGGTAGACACAGATGACCGATGGCGCCACCGTCTGAATAGACCATTAATTCGGCATAAAACCAAAAAATGATCCGTTCCTACGTTTGACCCTCGGTAAACCCTTGTATCCACCACTGCGCCCCTCAATCTTTCATCCACAATTATGAAATCTATCATGCTTCTATCATCACCTCTTTCCCAAGTGTACATGTGAATCCTCTTGTGGCGAAAGAAAGTGTTCGTCACAAAAAGATTCTTTTCCATACATACAGTGAGGAGGCTTTCACCATTCTCATTTATACTTTCATCACCAAACGTTCCCAATATCCTTTCATAACCAAGCCTCCTCACCCCAACTCTTCCATTAAAATCTCCTAGCATAACAACATTTTCATTTCCCTTACATTTCATTAAAACCATCCTTACCATTTCCCAAAACTGCTCTCGGATATGAGTGGGCTTAGACATGTCTGGGGCGTAGACCCCTAGCACAAACAACTTCTTTAAGCCCACTTTCAATCGTATCCATAGCAGTCTTGGGCTTACACATTCATACTCTTTCACACATTGCGCCATTCTTTCTGATAGGATGATACCTACTCCCTGGCATGCCCATGATTGAATCCTTTATCGCATATACCACGGGGATTGCTCTGAGTAATTATTCGGATTAATCCCAGCGGCCAAATTCCACGAACGCACGTCGCGAGAAAGTTCGCAATACCCTCAATACCATCAGTATGCTTAGCGGCCCACCACTGTATGTTTCACTAGGAGTTTTTTTTCTCGTACGAATGGAAACCTCATGTGGAATCATTTACCAACGGCGATTTTTCCGGACCGATACGACTTAAAGACTTTGAACCTTCAAGAAAAGAGCTTACTCCTTTGTAAAAGGCCGGCAACGCACCTGTAATTACCTGGTGTTACAGTTGTTCATGACGGCGGTAGTCACTTACCATCAGGTGAACCACATGCTCGTTTGCCCCTATTCTATAAAAATAAGTAAGTTACAGAGTATATGCGTCCAGTCTAGTCCACTCTCCTTTCTGAGAGAGCTATAGAGCAACAAATTCACTGCTCTGCATGCATGTTGGCTGACTTTACGTGGTCCTGAAATATTTTATTCTTTAGGCATATCGGTTTACCCACGGTGTTTTCCTTCGCCGCTAAACACGTACATTTCAACACACTGTGTAATAAAACATTTTTTCTGAGCATAATAACGATCGCTAGCTGCAGTTATCTAGAGGACCAAATGATTAAATTTTATTAAATCGAAACAATAATTAGAATTAACTTCATTTCATTGTTACTGCAGTTAGGAATGATACTGGAAATAAGGTGTCCGATTCTAATTACTCGTGCAAAACCTTCATCATCATCTTCCTTACAGCCCTTCACAAGTCCACTGCTGAACATTGGCCTCCCCCAAGGTATGCCATAAAGCACGGTTCTGAGCCACCTGCATCCATCGACATCCTGCATGTCTTATCAGGTCGTCACTCCATTAATTAGTACTTAATATATTGCAATTGGATCGCGTTGTGAAGAAACGATCCAAAGGATACTCTACAGTTTATTTCCAAGTGTGAGACTTCTAAAAAATGACAAGTAACACCAAGATCTGCTTTTCTTTAAAATTAACATGATAAGAGACGTGGTCCTTCACTGCTGGCCGTATGAGGACGCTCAAGGTCGCTCAGCGAGCTATGGAGAGGGCTATGCTCGGAGTTTATCTGCGTGATAGACTCAGAAATGAGGATATCCGCAGTAAAACCAGAGTGACCGACATAGCCCAACGGATTAGTAAGCTGAAGTGGCAATGGGTCGACCATCTAGCTCGAAGAACCGATAACCGATGGGGAAGAAAGGTTCTTGAGTGGCAGCCTCGTACCGGTAGGCGTAGTGTAGGGCGACCCCCCACTAGATGGAGTGACGACCTGGTAAGATATGCAGGAAGTCGATGGATGCCGATGTCGATCGATCGATGACTCGAGTCGATGATTGTGGGTTGAAACATTACTGCACAACAATTTTACATCTACGTATTAAGCGCAACATTGCGTGGTGTGACGAACATGATGACCTGTTTGTTATGGAACCAACTAATATACCGTGTAACAGGATGGTCCTATTACGTACTAAGTACTTAAATTTCGCTGAAATGTATATACGACATTGTTAAAGTTACATTTTCTTCATATGTGCCAATACGATTAGATTTTTGCCTTTGATGCATTTATGTATGTAATTTAAAAAATAATAAAACAGTTCATCTAATACGAAGGAGTATAATTAAGCAAAATAATAGTCAGTAAAATATTTTCGGATCATTCATAAATCGGCCAAATTCCAAAGCTGAATGTACGCCTCCCTAATAAATAGGGGTTATGACATAATCACCTCAATCAAATATCCAGGTTAGTAATTGCGGTGCTGGGCATATTTACAAAGATTATGTCGCAGCCCGCTAGCCGCATTTGATATTTTAACACAATTTTCGATGACTACGTCGCTATCAATATACTCGTAGTAGAGAAAGGGAACGTTACATTGAAGATAATATTGGTAAATTGGATGGGATATTTAAGAGAAATATATCAGGAAAAGGTTATAGAATGATGACGCCTAAACCGGAAGGAATATAGGGACACAATAGTAGTTCGAGGAGCCGGGATCGTAATATACTTATATTTGTATACCACGGGCCAACTACCGGACAAGTAATTAAGTGGGTGACCCTAGGTACATTTCTTTTATTATTTTTATAAAATAAAAGTGATAAACTATTTTAGAATCCAGCTGATTGGAAGTGTAATTGTGTAACAAAACTTCACCTCAGTGTCATCTAGCGACATCTGGTGAGCGGAGCCTCATTGACGGTAGAATTATATAAGAGGGTGAAAATGTGTAAATGTGTGAATGTGTAAACCTTAGGCAGAAACAACATAGTAAAACGGATCAATAAAGGGGTAATAATTATATTATTACCTTCATAAAGCATTAATTACTTAAAAATCCATTTTTAAATCTCTCATATAAAAATCAATTGATGGCCGTAAGTCTCGAAAAACTAGAAAATGGCCTGACCGATTTAGATTTTTGTTTCATGTGTATTTTATTTGACTGGGTCCCTGGATAGTTTAAAAACTCAGTTGGACCCGGTAGACAGCGCTATAGTCGAGATCTAAAAAGATCTAGATCTAGTGGATCGCCAGTTTAAAATCAATTATAGTTGTATTAACCAATAACTTTTTACAAACACATGTGAAGTTTTTTTATATTTTTAATTGAACATTTAAATACCCCCTTTTTTAAATGTATTTCCTCACATTATAATATGCTCTTGTAACGTACAGGTAGTGGTTTCTAAACACACATTTGGAACAATTATTCAATTATTGGTTTTTAGCCATACTATATTAATACAACTATATTGTTACACAATCAACATTATTAAAATATTTCGTAAGACAAATTGTTTATTGTTATTTAATTTTTACTTTTCGTTTCTTTTTGAAATTTTCCTGTATTTATTCACTCAAAATGTTGAATTCGTTTTATACTAATATAACCCTATCCCTGTCATATCACATATCATATAATCATATATGAACATTTATAATCGTATATAAACACTCGTAACACAAGCAAATTAAGCTTACCAGAGTGGTTAAGGGCAATATTAGTAATGTTTATATCATTGTTAATATTCTTTTTATAAAACAATTCTATTGTTAAAATATTGTGTCTGTCTCGCGAACAAGGGAACTCTTAATATTACTAATATTACTTAATATTACATAATTACTCATGTTATTTGTAAATTGTTATTTATGTTAAGGTATATTCTGTAAGTGTTCGTTGTCATAAATAAAATAAAACAAAAATAAAAATTATTCCTTGTTGAACGCAACCATTATCTATAAAAGTTCAAGTTACCCGTTATAATAAACTGTAGCTTGAAACTAACGCTTGTTCAGATATCTGGTTTTGCAAACGTTAGCAAATGCTCGGTTCCAACCGTAACTAGAAAATGGTCCGGCCCTTTCTTAGGCGGTAATTTCATTTATCTGGGCTGAATATTGCTCTTTATATAACGCTTGTAACTTAAATTACATAATGTATTCTTGCTTTATGTTTATCGTTAAGTTCATTTAAATTTATCGTATCTATCCTCGACCTTTTCAGTTCCTTCCAGGGGTTTCAGATTTTCATACAACGCAAAGAGTTAGTCAGATTTCCATAAACCGCAGAGTTGGATTTTACCTTCTGCAGCATATTATGCTATTTACTAATTGGTGACGGAATAAGTTCAAATATAGTAAATAGTCCGTCATTGTAATTTACCCCAGGGATGTCGTATGAGATCGACTATTTGAAATGTCATAAAATCTATACAAATAAATAAAATGGAAGTGTCTGTATAATGTCAAAATAACAGCTTTTCATCAAACGCATATGAAAGTATAGACGGTAAATGTAAAAAATTAATTTTTCTACTGTCTGTATGTTTGTTCTGGCTATTCTCCGAAATGGCTTTACTAATTTTGATGGGACATACATACACTGGCAAATAGCTGATGTTATAAGGAGTTACTTAGGTTACTTTTATTTTAGAGCAAGAGACACGAAATCTAATCACAATAAATTCCGCGGACGAAGTTGCGGGGAGTAGCTCGTAAGGAATCAGGCTGTACTTCCCGTCCTTCTTTAGTTAAGTGCACTAATACCAACTCCAATACACGTTGATAATACAATATATTATATGAATTACAAAGACATGAAATACCCTCTGCGGCTAAGATGTTAGCGGTCAGCCACCAATTAAGAGAGAGAGAGCGGGAGGGACTATAAAAAATAATTGATATACTTAATTGTATAGCGCGGATCTTAGACAATTACCTAATTTTTAACATGTTTAATGTCAGAAAAATTATGAGCTCCGATAGATGGCGGTATAACCATCCTTTTCCGGTCGTAACATCATTCGTATCAAGACAGGCGATGGAAAGCAGAGTTAAAAATGGCAGACGTCTGGTACTGCGAACGAGTCTAATTGTGTTAATAACGAGCGAAACCCATTGCTGACTGTGGGCTTTTGCTAACGACCTTGAACAGTTTTTATAGAATAAGGGTGACAAAACGAGCACATAATCCACCTGATGATAAGTGTATGCTGTGGCCCATAGACATCTACATTTATCGTCGATTAAGAATCAAAACGCAGATGCGTTGTCACACCTGAGGACTAAGATGGAATAACTCGTTTGCAGTAAAAAAGGGTCTCCGGATCT
Organism: Parnassius smintheus behrii; assembly: GCA_036936625.1. Lineage (NCBI taxonomy): Eukaryota > Metazoa > Arthropoda > Insecta > Lepidoptera > Papilionidae > Parnassius > Parnassius smintheus. The sequence continues at coordinate 11,042,249 of JAUPFT010000016.1, read as the reverse complement.
CTACACTCACCATACGAAACACAGCAGCATTAAGCTGCTATTTCACGCTGGTATTCCGTGAGAGCGTGGTCCTTCCCCGGTCGAGCCGACCCATTCGTGCTACAACTATGATATTACAGCTGCAGCGTGGCTCTACCACTAACAAAATATATGATGATGATGATGATGATGATTAATATCGTGATAAAAATCTTTTATTATATCTCGTACCTTATGGTCAAAGGTCAAGCATTTTTACAGTTCACTTATACTATTTTATACCGATATACTTTCAGTCTAAAAAAATCATAATTCCTACAAGAAAGTCACTATTATTGGGTGCCTCAAGGGGAAATATAACCACAAATGGCTTAGCAAGATCCTCCGGTATGCCGAAAATATTGCTGCATTAATTTTGAAATAAATATATGGTAAAGTTGAGGATTAAAGTTAAGGACTATGTTAGACGAAAACACGATTCCGTAAAATTTTCTCGATAGAAAAACATCCAAAGTTACCTCCAAAATAAACAATAAACTGCTGTTATTCATAAAATATTTTAACCCTAGAAGCCTAATCTATCTCAGAGATACATAAAGCCTTAGCATACTTTAACACAGAAATAACCATTTCTGTGTTAAAGTATAATTATTTGCGATTTTTTAAGGACCCGTAAGATAGGCATTTATTCTAGTAACAAAACACAGATTCATTAATGAAGATTCTAATCACAGCCTTATATTACAACAAAATTAAACAATCTGATTATATTCGTACAAAAAACGTAACTTCTGATTAATCAACGGTAACATTATTTTTTAACTATCTTATATGTTTTTTACTTTTTAATGACTTTTCTTAACAAAATTATTAAATTAAATCAGACTTTTCACAGATTAGCTTAAAGCTTAGAACAGTCTACACACACATAAACTTTGTGCTCCCAACATACTGACTTTTTGTACTTACAACACACTAATTTAGGCATTCTCTTTTTTGTAAGAGCAAAAAGTACAGCATTTACGGTTTTTGGACTCAGGTTCTCCCTTCTGAACTTCATTACTGATCAGTAGATTTTACGAGAATATGGCTTAAGTTTTCTCCTAAAGATCTTTTCAAAGTCGGCGCTTCAAGTCTCATCTCCATTCAACGCTTGGCCAAATCTGTGTTGAGCTGCTTCATGAACTTTCTTCTATTTAGGTTTTTTATTATTATTGATCATATTCACAGCTCAAGTTCTATGAGATGATTGACCCTTGGTATTTTTTTTATAGGAGAGGGTGACAAACGAGCACACAGTTCACCTGCTGGTAAGTGGTTGCTGTGGCCCATAGACATCTACATCTATCTTCGATTACGAATCAAAATGCACCCGTGAGGACTAAGATGGAATGCCTCGTTTCCAGTAAAAAGAGTATCCGGTTCTCTACACTGAACATACGAAATACAGCAGCATCAAGCTACCATTTCACGCTGGTATTCTGTGAGAGCGTGGTCCTTCCCCGGTCGAGCCGACCCAATCGTGCTACAACTATACTACTAATATAACTGCAGCATGGCTGTACCACGTTTCCCGTGGTACGAATGTTTGGTTGGTAGTCGACCAAACATTCGTTCTAACCGCGAAGTATATTTACGGAGACACGACGTATAAGTCTTGAGCAGTCAAAACCCAAGACTTATACGTCGAAAATGAGCACGAGTAGATTGGTAAGCTGCTGCAGCAGTTGTTGAGACAGTTTCTTCAGTGGAAACAGGTAGTAAAGAGAAGATCTCGTCAGTAACATAATCATTCTCGTCTTCACTTTGAACATCATCCACAGCTTGATGATCCTCCTCTTAAGACGCTGAGCCTCTCAGAAAACCATGATTTTCTTCGTCTAAGATCGCTAAAACATCGGCAGTGTTTAGCCGTTTTGATCGTGACATATTTTATCTAAAACAACGTCAATATAACCATAAAAACCCAAAAAAATAACAATAGCGTAATCAAATAATCTAAGTTAAAAGTTACACAAAGCCTAAACATACGCCTCGCAGGCGTACTACATGTCAATAAGTCGAAATCGGCGGTACTTACCTTAGCGATACGGGCACTATCAGCAGGCTCTAGGAGGCCTGTGAGTTGGCTAAGCCGCACAAATCGTCAACTTCGCCCGTTATAAAGAGATAGACAGTTTCCGAATGCGTGTACGCCTCGCAGACGTAGACAAGGCTTCTAGGGTTAAATAAGATCATGACACTTTGCATACTAACTGAACTAACTATAAAGCTGTGCTTATGTTATTTACTTCTTTCAAAATACCATTATTTTCACTGTAAAAAGAAATTACCTAAACTATGGGCATCTTGAAGCTTGATTCCTGTTCCTGCCGCCCGGTCAGTTTCGCTTCGGCCTTTGAAGGGGGAAGTTGTGTCGCTTACGATCAGAATACACATTACGCAACAGGACGACGTAAAATTAAAATGGGAAATAACCGTAATAAAAATAAGAAGCCACTGGGTTGGCGTTAAGAAACAGGCATAAATATGATAAAACTAATGAAATAAGTATCTAACGACCTAACTACCTACAGTATCAGTGATTACACACATGTCGGTACATAGCAAACGACGCGCGTGAAAGTGGGGGCGAAATTAGAATTTGAGCTGACTTACTTGACTTAACTATATCCTCTTAAGGCTATGATCTGTAAAGCGCGTTCGCTACACTTCGAACGACTACCTCTCAGGAGACTTACACAAAAGCACGATGTTACGATTATCAGCCATTACGAACAGCCATCTCGAAACATACATCTGCACCCATCTACGTACATGCACCCTCTATATCGAGTTTTACAATCACAAGTGTCGCTCAATAACCAACCCAAAATACGAAACTATTTAAACTATTATAAAATTCAAGTACATAAGAGTCACTTCATCAACGAATGCCTCAAATCACGCTCCTGAGCCACCTGCATTCATCGACTTCCTGTATCTCTTACCAGGTCGTCACTCTATCTGGTCTGGGGCCATCTTAAACTTCGCCTACCGGTATGAGGTTGTCACTTGAGAACCTTTCTTCCCCATCGATTTTCAGTTCTTGGAGATATATTCGGGACATATCTACCTCAACTAACTAATCCAATGGATTATATCGGTTCTACTGCAGATATTCTAATTTCTAAGTCTATCACGTAAAGAAATTGCAAGAATAGTCTTTTCCACGTCGCGTTGAACGACCTTGAGCTTATTAAAAAGAGTCAAAGAATACTTTATTGACTCTTAACTTTACTACTGAAGAAGACTGGAAGTAGACAAACCGTGTGTATCAAATTCATTAAAAGCTTTAGCTTGGTTACGTTCGAGTAACAACGGCCCAGTTCATCCACGGGGGCCATATTTAATGTAACAAGGGGGTGTCAGCGTCGGCGACACAACGTCGGTCGAGCGACCCTTCGAATGTGTTATGAATAGTTCCCATGAAGTCAAAGCAACTCCGGAATTAAGAAGGTAAAACAAATAAAACGATTAGAATGGATTTTCACGTTTTGAATTATGAGTATAAAGTTATTTCATATTCAAAACTTCCACCAAAATGTGATGTGAATATTTGCGATACGTAAAACAATAACGATTAGAATGTCACAAATCAAGTGTAATTTCAAATTGGTCGCAAGTTAAAATTAATATGCGCAATGCAAATGATTTCAGTGCCGTTTATATACCTAAAACCCTCCGGCGATGCAGAATAAAATCCGAAATTACATATTACACCGTTGATTATTCATATTTATTACTAGTTTCGCCGGGGCAAGATCTACATGCGTGGTGTTATTTAGATTTAAGGTAGTCAAAAACCACTTATTTTATCAATTCTTCGTTCTTTTTCAAAAAAAAAAACAAGTTGTTCGGATAAAATATAGCTTAGACCAGTCTAGACCACTCCTGGCTTTGCTCTCCATCTGTTCGGCAAGTTTCATTAGAATCGATGCAGCCGTTTCGAAGATAAGTCTAGCCAAACAGACGGACAGGCAGACAAAATTATTAAAAATGGTTATTCATGTTTTAATGGCATGTGAATAACCCGCTTTGCCCAATAAAATACAGTTATTTAGTTACTACAGAAACATCAATTCTATGTATATGGTAAATAAAGATAGTTAACGTCTATTTACAAATTACCATGTCCGTAATGGTACTGCCCAGTACCTATTTAATAATTTTAGTAATTTCATGTTTAATTTTAAGATTACAAAAATTTTAAAACTGATTCAAATGTAAACCTGTATCGTGGAAAGCTTACACGGACATCCACGGACACTTAAAAATAGTTGTTCCGTACGGGATTCAAGCAAACAACACGTAGCGCCGTAGTGTAACGCCACCCTTGATTTATTTCGCTTTATTGCCTTTAGCAAGAAATTAATGAAGCCATCAATGTGCAAAGTGTGTCAACTACTCTATGATTACTGCTGCAATACTGCAGTATTATGATTACTGTTACGTATTAATAATTTTATAAAAGTAGTTTGAAGTAACGGAAGTAAAAGGTATTTGATCAAAAGACTGAAACGTGTACCGTTCCCACAATTATCTGCAGTCGATTTATTTATAAATCTAAATAATTAAAATCATGATATCTTCCAGACCGAATTTCGGCCAGTCCAGCCGTCTACA